>CM014731.1:16623611-17367391 GCA_004329165.1 Spatholobus suberectus | reverse complement strand
ATTTGGCAAAGTACCTATCTCTTGACTCGAATGGAGTGATTTTAAGATTCTCACATACATTGAGGGTGTTTAATATAAGTGCTTTCTGGAATTGAAATGTTAATTTGAAGGGAATGGCCTTAGCACACCAAATATTCTCTTACATAGTTTTTTATGAGTAAGGGTAGGGTTGTTTTTTGAGTTGTTTCGATATAATTGTTATTATGCAATTAAAATTTAGTTCCCGATGGTCATATGCTAGTCTGTGTTTGTGTTGGTTCTATTGTGTGTTATATGCAAGTGAAGTTATGTCTACCATGAAGTGTTAATAACTGCTAAATAGAAAGGAAGGAGATGCAAAATTGGTTTTTTGGTTAAAACTTATTTTAATACTAGTTTTTTGGTTTAAAATTAGTTTTAAACAAATTTGGTTTTAAAACTAGCTTTAAACAAAAAAAAAGATTTTTGGTTTAAAAGCCAGTTTTTGGTTTGAAACCAATTTCAAAACTAGTTTTTGGTTTGAAACTGTTTTTTAAAACTTTTTTTTTAATTGGTTTTAGAACCAAACCGATTTTAAAACTAGTTTTGAACCAAAAATCAGTTTCAAACTAGTTTTAGAAAATCCAAACTATTTTTTTTAATATGGATATGGATTTGAAATCTAATCCATTTAATTGGATATGGATTGAATTTTTGAAAATCCAATCCATACTCACCCTTACACTCTACAAATAAAGAGACACTCCTTCTTTGTTCCTCTATTTTCTACTGTATAGTGGGTACAAGTCAATCTACTAATCTATTAGATTTAACTTACGGGTGGGGTTGTTTTTACCTAAACCTGATCCGGTTTAATTCGATCTTTAGGTTCTTTTATTTTAGAGCCAAGGAACCCACCTGACTCACTAAGCAGAAGCAGCCCTATTATCTCATTCTCGCCCTTAAGTTTATTTCTCAGTCATCGCACCCTTATAAGTTGTAACTAAGGTATGTCGTTTGTTTCTCTTTTCTTCTCTAGTTGGCTAATCCTATTTGGTGGGAGATTTTTCCCCTTTTGAAAAGGGAGAGTTGCAACGATGCATTTGGTTTTGGCCTTATGAATGTGTGCAATTGGTTTTGGCTTTGTCTCATATGAATCTGTAAAAGAAAAGGACCGCGAACTTATACTATCATGTTTTATCAAAGAAATTTCAATAGTTAAATATCTAGTAACATACACACACACATTTACTAGTTGATTATAAATTTCAAATTATAATCATGCATCACATATACTATATAATAAAAAAAATAACATATATTGCTACATTTAGTTTATAATATGAATTGTGCATAAAGAAACAATAGATATTAGTGCACAAAAAGTTATGGCTAACATGTGATTAGGGCACAAAAGTTGTGTCTTGAACATAAAAATGAGAAAAAAGATATTGCACACATGAATGCGATGTCTAATAGTCCATTCAAAAACTAAGAAATTGGTACATAATAGGATGCATATCATGGCCAAACTTTGACTCAAATAAGTATAATTAGCCTAATAACTTATGTTGGCCAAATTTGTTATATAGATTTTCCTACCTTGAAAATTTTGTTATGGAGCAATGTAATGAATAAATTATGGACTCTTAACATGGAAAACCATAATGTAGTATGCTTGAAGCAGTATTTGCAATAAAAACACCATAGAACCCAAATGAACCAACATGTTTCCAAATGTGTTGTCTAGTTAAAACCTAATTTCAATGCTTAATTTTAAAGTGGAATAAACCTTGTACACGTGGGTGAGAATGTATAAAGTTTGTTAAATATTGAGAACCTAACCCTTGAGTTATGCATCCATTAGCCTAATGTACGCCTTGATTGATGGTATATGAGCCCATAACTTAGAATTTACATCATTACCAATTGAACTAAGCTTTCGAGATGATATTTTTTTCTACAATTTTGTATGACCAAAATTAAGTTACACGTAAAATTTGAGAGAAAATTACCACTTGTAGCTCATTTTAGTCTTATAGGTTACAAAACAAGACAATTTAGGTTTGAATTGAGGGTGGCATGTAACTAACCTATCTATGGAGTAATTTCGAACTAAAAATTTCGCATAGAAGTCAAATATATCAAGATTATCCTAACGGTGAAATTTGAGAAAAAAAAATACTAAATCTAACTCATTGAACCCCTAACAAAGTTTCAAGCCAAATGATGGTCAAAACACTGTTGACAAACACCAAATTTAAATACGAGTGAATTTTGATATAATACCAACTCTCTAAAGTTTTAAATTCACAAAGTATTATAAGTTTCAAATATGAAATGATTACAACGTCATTTGACTAGTTTGGTGTACAAATAGTAAATAACACTTGAAAATGAGAAATTATTAGGTAGTCTTAGACCACCATGGCCCCAACTAATCTTTACATGCACCTAATAAAATGTTAGCACAAAGTAATAGTTTGTCTGAAAGCATATCAATATCTCATAAGATAATTTACTATCCATTTGACAAATCACAAAATACATTAACCATTGTTAAACAAAAGGGCTGGATCTAAGAGGGGGGTGAATTGGATCTTTCAAAATTTTCAAGAATCCTCAATTTTCTTTTAATAGTGAACAACTAGATTTTTCAAAAACTTTGAATCTTATTGATTTGGTTTTACGAATGAAATAGGATTGGATGAATTTATCTTGAACTTTTCTATGCAAAAAGCGTTATGATTTTAAATGCAAGAAATTGAGATTCAATATGCTAGCAAGAGGATAGATGAAAGAAAAAGAGAAAACAAGATTTATATTAGTTCGATCACCACCACTGTGATCTACATCTAGTTTCCAATCAAATCGATTGGTGATATCATTAAGTAATTCAAATGTTTACAAACACTATGCACAAAAACCAGAATTACAATCAAACAAACCACATAATCAAGTTTCTTGAACCCTATCAAGAAAAACTTGAAACCTTTCTTGTGAAACCCTACCACAAGGAAGATATGGGAGATACCCTCTCAAGAATGAAAATCAAATTAAAAGAAGGTTAGATATCACCTTGGTTTGTGATAGATGGAAGACAATGAAAAACTAATCAAACTTTAACCAAAAAAAGACTTTTCTTTATCTTCAAGATTGATCCATGATGACCTCTTTGACTTTGATCCAAAACTTGTAATGATGAAGAAGAATGATATGAATTTTCTCTAGAAAAGCTCTCTCTCAAATTTAAAAAAGTGAAGTTGTATTGAAGTGATATTGAAAAACTCACTAAGGTTCCCTTTATATAAAGAGCTTATGGAATAACTAGTTATTTAGACTTGTAATCAGTTATATTGTTATTTAAAATCTAGAAAATGAAGTTTGAATGAGTTTAACTAGTTATTTTCACTTATAATAGTTAAAACATAGGCCATGCGTTTTGGTCTTGCCGGAATAACTAGCTACATAACTTTGTAACTAGTTATTTTAGCATAGGACAAAAACAGTGTTATATTATGTAACTGGTTACAGAATTATGTAATTAGTTATAGCAGAAATAACTGATTACATAATGTTATAACTAGTTAAAATAGAAAACATGTAACTGATTTCATATCAATTTAACTAGTTAAAACAGTGCTGATATTCACTGTTTATGTGAATTTAAACGGATTTAATCGATTACAAAGCTAACTTAACCAATCAAATGGTTCTTAAACATAAGATTGAATTGTTCTAAAGCCTTAATATGTAGCTTTCACTTCTTATCAATTTAAAACTTAGTTTTATCCAATTGTTCCTCTTTATACTTAATTTTAGACTTATAGAAAACATATTTCCACTTTGTTAAACCTTTAAGTCTTAAACTTTGAGCTCATTACCATCAAACCATCAAGGATAAAGATAAATCATACAAGACTAACGACCACACACACATGCATAACAACACATTACAACTTTGCACTCATTAATAGGCTAAATCATCAAAACTATATTAAATCTTCTTAGGGGCAAGAGTAATTCTCTTCTTGCTTCTTCAACCATATTCTCCATACATAGCAAGAGGGGTAAAAAAATATTTACCAATTTTAATGTCTTGTCCAACTTAACAACTAGGGGAGCATCAATTTTCTTTGGTGTTTTTGTGACACTCATTTTAAGCTCTTTATGTCCTGATAAATTAAAGAGAATGATCAATACACACCCATACCTGTATATTCTAAATATCTGAAAACATATGTTTCAAAAGAGAAATGCTACTAGACTTTTGTTTTCTATTTTAACATATATAATATATTCCATGATTCAACTAGGCCTTAATTTTTTTTATAAATTCAATAACTAGTGGGTGATTTGGTGCATAAGGCTCCCACTTAATGAGATATAAAAGTGATAAATTCATGCAACCTTACCCTCTTAAGCAAATAGGTTGTTTTCAGGATTTGAAGTTATGACCTCTATGTCACAAGACAATAACCTTACCATTGCAAGAGGCAAAGGCATTTTTTAGAGTTTTTCAAAAAAAGCAAATATATTCGGATGAAATATCTGAGAACTGAGACAACTTCTTCATATTATCAAATGTTGTTTTTTTCATTGTCAATAAAATCTAACTAAAAAATATTTCTAGTGCAGTTTTGCACAAAAATATCAAGAAAATACCAATGTTGTCAAAATCAATATCTTATAGAGCATCGAAAGAGAAATGAAAGATCATAAATAAAGAATCATCGATCCTACCTAAACATGCAAAATTATACATAAAGATATATATATGACCAAAATGACAAAAACAAGGAAAATATCTTGTAAATGATAACATTGAAATAAAATTAAACTGAAAATAATATTCATAGATTTATAACTCATAACTAAGAGGTCCAAAACAAGTCGCAATCAATAACATAACTGCACAAGTCACAACAAAATAAGATAAGCAAAAGAATGGAAGCAAGACACAAGGTAGAATCATAAAAAAATAAGGGCAACACACAAAAGGTGCAACAAAGAAGTGGCATAACAAAGGCAGACGAAGAAGAGAAGAAGCGCAACATACCAATAGGTGTGAACCTGAGTCAGATGAAACAAAAGCAAGAAGTAGTAAAGGCTTATACAAAGAAGAACCCAAGTCTGAGATGAAATAAAAGCAAAAAGAGTAGTGGCGAAGGAAGATTTAGGTTTAAGGGGGTCCAAGACTAAATATGATAGGAATTTGGTTCTTATTGTAGAGAAAGAGTATTGTACTATTGAATCCAAATAGTATAAGTATCTGTTTGATTTGGATATCTATAATCTATAATTTAAAATAATTATAATATAAATATTCATTTTAGTTTCTACTTTTTGTTCAATATTTTTAATTTTAATTTATATTTAATGACTTAATTATCTTTTTAGTCCCTTAATTTTGGGTCAAGCTTGTTTTTGAACCTTCAAATTTAAAAGTAATTTTTTTAGCCTCTCTAATTTGAAATTGCCTATTTTTGGTGCTTATCAAGGCCTCACCATTGCCTTTCATTGTAAAGGATGAGTAATGATTTTAGTGATTGATAAGTTGATAACGACAATTATGCCTCATCTTTTCTAATCCTTAACTTTGCCACCATGGTTCATCACCTCGCCCCATTCCTTATCCTTTTTCTCTTAAAGTATATAACACATTTGTGATCAAATATTCAATTTCTTAAGTTTTTACCATGTAACTCAGTACAAATTTAAATTTACTAGAGTATATTTTTTTAGAGAAATAAGTTTGTTCTTTTTATGTCAAAAGCTATTTCATTTGGAACATTAAGGTACTTGTTTAGAAATGGAGACAAAAGAAAATAATTCATAATAGTCTTGTTGATTGATTAATGATGCATGTGTTTATGAAAATTAAGCAACTATGACATCTTTTTACAATTTTTTTGGATCAAAACACAAACCTGACTAGCAATGCTAGTTTTAGGCTAATAAATTGAGATAGAAAAATTGGACTTCAACCCCTTAGATAAACAATGATTTATAGCTTCTATTTCTTTTTTAAATTTCACATGGCAGAGTTGAAATTTTCTAGGTTTTTTTTTTTGGAAAAATATATATCCTTTGCATGGTAATAGTTTGTCAAAAAATGCATTATGCTTGTTGGCGATATGACATCATAGACACACACACATATAGGGCATATCAAGTGAGAGCAAATTTATTATGAGAGAATGAGATGAGTGAATCTTAATCATAGGATAAAAACATAAAAGGTTAAAACTAAATCACAAAGTCATGTGATTTTTTTTTAAGTAATCATAAGATCATTAAATAACTTTTAGTTCTAACCATTCATGTATGGTTATATGATCTAGATTTACTCTTCTCCTTTTTATACAAATATTCCTCTCACTTGGTATATATATATATTGTTCATTAATATATATTTTAAATATTTTTGACTTTTTAAACAGTTCCAAGAGGAATATAGAATCAATCGATATAAAAAGTGAGTACTTTTTAGATTTATTTTGGAATCGATGTAAAAAAATCACTTTTTAAATTGGTTATAGTGATAACCAATGTAGACGACCCACTTTTTAGATAAGTTCTACATCAGTTGTGGCTAGAACTAATCTAAAAACCTTATTTTCCACATTGTTTCTAATCACAATAGCCTTAAAAATGAATTTTCTATGTTGGTTCTTACCAAAACCAATGTATAAAATATGTTTTTTTTAAGTACTAAAACAAATGACTTCCCTCATATATTAAAACCTTTCATTGAACTACATTTTCACAACAAATTCAAACACAGTAAATAGATTGCAAAATTGAACTTTGCCAGACCAATTCACATCATTAAAAGCAATTGTTAAATACATTTACATTATATACACTAACATTTACATATATATATGCTCACAGTCAAATTTACATTATATGCACTTTATTCTATTTGTGCTGGACCATGGTAGGGGATGGAGGAGAAATAACAATAGACGGGATTAGTCGTTTTTCCAACTTTTCCTTTATCATTTGTTCTTGAAACAATTCATAACCCCTATAAGATAATATGCAAGAGTATATGTTCTTTGCTTGAATGTATTTTCTTTTTGTTCTTTTTTTTCATGTTAATAATAAATCATTAAAATAAAAAACTTATAAAATCAATTCATTTATCAGTAAAATGAATAAAAGATAAATTCAACTAATATAAAATTATGGGTTTTGCTGATTGTGGACAAAAGCATACCAAGTATCCTTATAAAAAAAAGGATACCCCGCAGGGATTCATGTGACCCTTCAACTGACCAAATATATATCTATTGGTGAAATAGGTCTTGAAGGCCTTTCAGTGCTTCTTGACACACTGGATGAACTTCCTTCTCAACATTTTAACATTTGGAACACTAGTATTTTAGTATATGCAATGCACAGGATAAATATTTATTTTATGTAACTAAACTTTGTAATAAATAAATACTTTTGAATATAAAGGTTATATTTTTTGATAAATAAATAAATATTTTTGAACATATAAATTATATTTTAAATTTACATTAAACAATTTATATTGTGATACAAGGTTATTTTTAATTATTGATATTTAAAAAAATATTAAAATTCAATTTAGAAATAAAGATGAAAAATTTATATTGAAAGAGATAAGAGGTTAAGATTGAAAAATCCCTAAAAACCCTCTCGTTGAAGAAAACCCCCTAAAAACACTATCATTGAAGAATGACGTCTAAAAACACTCTCGCTCAAGATAACTATTCTAATTTATATATAGAGAGGATTGTAAGTAAGTTACAATACACAAATATATATAATTGCAAATTAATTACTAATATAGATACAAGTCACATACTATGATATTATGTTAAATTTCCTCCTTCATACGCTTCTCTGTGTCACCTTACTCTTTCTTCAATATGCTTGACTTAGTTTGTCTCAAAAGGGCCACACAAAACTTATTTTTTTCCCTCTTTAGCCCTTGTGTATTTTCATATTGATCAAAATCAATACCAATATGTCTTTGTTTTGAGTGGAATTGGACATGGATCCCTCAAGTAAGGTCTTGGGTTCAAGCCTTGTGGATATATTGGGAGGGGAGACTCCACTAAATGTGGCCAATCAGGTTCTCCGATAGACATTAATCACCAACAAAATTGGTGGATACTTCGTACCAATAATATGGTTACCAATTTTTTTTTAATCAAAATCAATTTAAAAATTCGACTATCACTAAGCTTGAACCTCTTGTTAAAGGTTTGAATTAAATCTAGGTTGCAACCTACATTGGGCAACTCGTGTTAAGTTGGATGATCATATTACCATCTCTACACTGAAATGATATATAGAATAGTTTTTTTGAATCCCCTCCCCCCCCCAATCTTCTTAATTGTTAAGAATCAATATAATTATCATATATTTTAGTAATTTAACATGTAAACATTATAGAGATGAAGTATCATTTTAGACTTATCAAACATAGTCACATAAGTTAATAAAAATAGTCAATTATAAGTATATCATACTGTCTCTTGGTTACATACTTTTCATGGTTGTTCGAATAGTTATTTACAAGAAATTAACAAACATTTAGTTATTAACTTTATATCTAATTATGTAATTTTTTAAAGATAACATTAATGCTACTAAACAAGAATATATGACTACTTGAATTTGGAGTATTTTTATTTTTTATTCTTTTTATATATGAATGGTTTAACTAAATATATAAAGAGAAAATGAAAAAAAATATAAAATATGTACATAAATAAATATTTTTTTATTTTAGTTAATCAAATGATATTATATTTTAACATTTTAAATATTTATTTGAACAAATGTAATAAAAAAATAGTGAAATGAAATGTAGGAAAATATTGCTATTATATGAGGAAAGGAATATACACTGGCAGTGTAAAGTTTTTTTACACTGTTAGCTAATCACAAACCACCGTATATGATAAGTTTACTGACTTTGATAATAACCACCCTAAAAGTCATATCAAATTTGATTTTTAATTGGTTGACAGTATAAAATCTTTTATACTGATAGTATATATCTATTAAACTCTTATTATATCATACAATCCTTTCTCTATATAAATTTGCATTTTAACCCATGCATTGCACAGATTAAATCTATTATGTAAATTTTATGATTATAATTAATTGTCATAAAATATTAATAGTAATTACATTAATTAAAATTTTATATATTTTAATATTATATAACATACTAAACAATAAATTAAATAAAAAAGAAGAAGCTAAAAATATAAATAAAACAGTCATATTAAAAATCATGTATGGTAAAAAAGTTTATAACATGATATAGAATGACAATTGTACTCAATCCTTTTATTGTAAAAATTAATTTTACTTGACAATCTTATTGAACAAATGAAGCATCTAAAATGAAATAATTGTTAGTAAAAGATATAAAACATTTGTAAAGACAAATAAATAATAATTAAGAAATTAAAAAAAAGTAAGAAAATGTCTTCTGTTTAACTTTTTTTATCTTTACTTGTTCTATTTTATCTTTTTTAATCATATATATTTATTCTTGATTGTTTGTTAGCTAATTTTAAGAGAAGAAAAATCACGTATACATACTTTAAAATTGACATGCATTTTCCAAGAAAATAATAACAAAATGTATCCTAACACACTCAATTTTATTTTTATATTTATACTAAATAACAACATAAAACCTGATCCATAAATAAAATAAGGAAAAATTGAAAGAAAGTACATAACCCTTTGCTATAGAACCAATGTGTTGTATTTCAACAATTAATAACATAATACCTGTGCGATAGCGTGGGTATCATTAATTTTCACATACATTTCTCTAATTAATCTTTCATTGAGTATAGTATGCATAATAATTTCAAAGGCCAAATAATAATCATAATTACACTATATTTTCTACAGAGGCTTGACGATTGAAAACATTGAACTTTCTACTGATAATAATATCCATCTTACAAGTTTGCATGTCATCCATAAGTTACATTTTAAGACAGTAAGGGGTCATTTTTGGGTGATCATGGATCCATCCAAGCTTCCACCTTCATTATAAAAAAATTAAGTGTCTTTTAGTTAATTTTTATAGTAGCCAATATTAGTAAGGCTTATGCTTCCTTTTTTTAGCTTATCCATAGCTTCAACAACAGCTTTTAAATTACTCAACATATGCTGCATCGTAGCATAACTAAAAATATTAGAAATACAAAGCAAAGTGACACAAAAATTATAAAGAATACAAAAACAAAGAAAAAAACAGTGAAGAAAAAGTATAAATTCTTTTATTTAAGTTCATATGCTAATATATGGTCCATTTCGAATTTGTATTTATAATGAAATCTTAAAAAAATTCAAGGATACACAAAAAATTATAGAGTTGATTAAGAAGAATATAATGAATCATAAATAAAGAGAAATCGCCTGAATCTCAAATGAAAAAATTGCAAACCAAAAGAAATATTGTTAGGATTTATGGAAAGAAACTATATGACAATTTAATCTTAATCCCATATCTAATATTGCAAACTAGAAAAAAAAAATCAACTAAAATAGAAATTGCAACAGCTTATATAAATCATCCACGTGAAGCAAATTCTAAGGGAAGTTGTGTTTGGAAGGTAACAAGTTCTGAGGGGTTCTGTTCCCATCAATGATTTATCCTTATTGCCTGAACTTTCTGAAATTGAATTAGACACACACTCCCTTCACTGATTCTGTTTCATGTTGTCAGATACATCACTCAATAAATTAACTTGTACCTCTTCTGTCTTTCTATGATGTTTTTATGCTAAATATATTTTAGCTTCTTCTTTTTTTGTCACATAAGATTAATAAAAATAAGTTCATTAGAACAATCTTTAAAAACAATAAAAATTTATAATTTAATAAATTTCTCAATAAACTTTAATTTTTCCATCATTTCAATTTTTAAAAATTAATACTAAGATTTTGATTTTGAATTTTATTGATCAATTCTTATATAAAGTGTAAGATTTTATTGCTTTTTTTCTTGAGCAACAATTTTAAGTTATTGTATTTATTTTGAATATATATAAAAACTATAATTCATAACTCTTGTAGTGTAAGTATTTACTAAATTCAAATTTTATTGGAGATTTTTTTTTAAATACAGTGACTTTTACGATAGAGAAGTTAAGTTTTTGTTTATTGGTGCACAAAGCATCTTGCTTTTTAGTATTTTTTGGCTGTACAATGGCTATAACAAGATTATAATTTAAGATCTTGTGTAAACTATTCTTCACCATTAATCTAACTCTAATTGATATTTTTAGTATAATTATTGTTTAAACTTACGTATTGCATAGAATAAATATTTATTTCGTATGACATAAATGGCTTAAATATATTTTTGGTTCTTGTAATATACTTTTCCTTGGTTTTGGTCTTTATAAAAATATATTTTTTTGAAATGATCCTTGTAAAATTTCTCCTTTTTTTTTTTATTTTGGTCCCTATTATTTTGTTTTAGTCCTTGTAATATATTTATTTTTTCATTTTTGTCCTTGTAATATGTAAATAGTTTGTGTTTAGTCCCCATCAAATTTTTTTCAAAGAGACTAATTCAAAATGAACAAAATATTATAAGGACTAAAACGAAAAATAGATATATTAAAAGGATTAGAACAAAATAAAAGAACCAAAACCAAAAAATAATAATTTACAAGGACTATTTTAAAAAAATAATTTTACAGGGATCAAAACCAAAAAAGTGATGTTTTATAGGGACTAAAAACATATTTAAACCTAACATAAATTTATAATAAATAAATACTTATGAATTAGTGTTTTAACCTATGCATTGCACAGAATAAATATTTGTTTCATATAATATAAATTTATAATAAATAAAAACTTGTGAATATATAATATAAATTATATTATAATTAAAATTCATATTAAATAAATTTTTTAAACATATAAATTATATTTTAAATTTGTAATATATAATTTGTATTGCGGTACAATGTCATTCTAATTATTGATATTTTTTTAAAAATATTAAAATTTAATTTAGAACTAAAAATATTTAAAATGGTAGATTAAAAGATACGAGATGTTAAAAAAATCCTTAAAAACACTCTTGTTGAAAAATAACAATTAAAAACGCTCTTGTTAAAGAATGATAACTAAAAATACTCTTGTGAGAGATATATGTTCTAATTTAATATATAGGACGGATTATAATAACTATCTTGAATAAGAGTATTTTTAGAAATTATTCTTTAACATGAGTGTTTTTACAAGCTTTTCTTCAATAGAGACATTTTTAGATATTTTTCTTAACATCTTAACCTCTTGTCTTTTCCAATTTATTATTTTTATCTTTATTTTTAAATTAAATTTGAATATTTTTAGAAAAAATTATCATTAATTAAAATAATATTGTATCACAATATAAATTATTTATTATAAATCTAAAATATAATTTATATATTCAAAAATATTTATTTATTATGAATTTTAATTATAAGATAATTATATATTCAAAAATATTTATCTATTTTAAATTTTAGTTATATAAAATAAATATTTACTCTATATATTGTACAGTCCAAAATACTAGTTCATATATATTTTAGCAGCATAATTATCTATCAAAAAAGGTCATTTTTACTTTTTTAATTTAATTAAATAGAAAGAGAGATTTTTTTTTTCACTATCTTTCATTTTTCTCTTATACTAAATTAAATAGTTATTTTTTCTCTTTTTTTTAACTTTCTTTTTATCTAAATTATTTCTTAAACCAAAAAATTATTAAAGCTATAAAAAATATTCAATAAATTTTCCAGTTCCTGCTTAAATTTTATAACAGTTATTTCAAAACAAAAAATTATTATAACTAGCTCCTTCACCTTCACTGTTCTTCATTGCGATTCACAGAAAACACCACCATCACAACACAATCATCATCGTCACTACCAAAACAAATTAATAAAAAAATTAAAAACGAAGAGTCAAAGCCCTCGACCACACTACAGAGACCCTTCTTCTTCTTTGTTCCTCCTGTTTCTCTCTCCTACTTTCTCACACTTTCTCACTCTTTCCGTCAAAGTTCCCAGATTTTCTTCCCAGGTATGCCCCTACCTTCCCCTTTTCATTAATCTTCAATATGTTGCGATTCTACTATTATTATTATTATTATTATTAATATTAATTTGTCCGAAACCCCTTTTGTTCCGTTTCGCGGAATTGTGAATCAAAAACCCTAGTTTCGTTTGTGCTGGAATATCTCCAATTTTCAGCTCCGCAATTAGCTTACGCGTGCATTGGCGAAGCTGGGGAAGAACGAAACAGTAATCGGAATTTCATTCTCGAAAACCCTAGCTTTGGATCGTGCTTTCGAGTTCTAATTGCGGAGTTTTTTTTTTTTTCTTGCGTTAGATTTGATTTTGTAGATTTTTGCAATTGCTGTTCAGCTTTGTGTACGGTATAGCTTGGATTTGATGATAAAGTTGAGATTTTTGGACGATTTAACGGGTGGGGTGTGTCTTCAATTTTTGCCTCTTGCATCTGAAGAAGTTTCATTTGGTGCCCTTGTTAGTTGGAGCAGGGAAAGTAAGAATGAAAAGTGAGGGTATTTTTATTTCAATTGGTTTGGGAGTTATGCTTGAGGATTGGGAATGATTTGGTTAAATTTTGCAACTTTGTGTTGTCTCTTATGTTATAATTTATTACTGTTGGATATGGGTTCAAGAATTGGAGTTATGATTCTGGCAACTCTAACATGGTTGGCCACGCGTTTATAAGTGATAGGGCTTGATAAAGGTGTGGTTTCCGTTTTTTCTGGTTTTTGTATATGTAGAAACATTTTAATGGAGAGTTTCCAATTTCAATGGGAATTTTATTCACTCGTATGACTGTCGTGATTGTGTCTGTTAGTTTGACTGGGGAGATGCTTTTGAGGGTAGATTTAAAGCTTCTAAGTTCATTGTTATGCTTGCATTATTTTTGAAAACAAGACTTTTACATGATTGGGCATGGGGTTTTGGCGTCAATGACGGTTTCTGAACATAAATGTAAAAAGTTGTTCAAATTTTCTTTACTTCAGCTGTCACACACCTATGTATTTGAAACTGGACTTTGTTTGGACAAGAGTTTAGGATTCTGTTTTCTTTTATTTTCCAGAATATTTTATATTCTTTGCATCTTAAATGCAACATTCATAGTGTGTTTGGACTTAAGTTGCGTTGGTTTCAATATTGAGTCCTTTCCACGTTTAATGCAAAAGCTTAAAATGATAGCTTCTCTTTTTGTCCGTCCGATACACGCGTCATGGGTTGTTGGACAAATCCAAAGTTATACCTTGTAATCTGTTCTGAAATCTGATCGTCTGAACTCTGACCTGACCCACTTTGCAAACCTGAAATTAAAATTTTTGACGTGCTTCTGTTTTCATTTGTGCATCTCTCTTCTTTAGGGGCAGAGCCAAAGGGTGACTGGGGATGCCATGGTCACCCCCAAAATTTTTAACTTCCTTTAAAATTCTTATGCAAAAATATTTTATGGCACCCTTGGTTGGGAGAAAAAAAATGAGGGATTTTGATAAGTACCCGAGCCCAAATAACCCAATACAAAATGGAGCAGTTGACCTGGTAACTACTATGGTTGGGTATAGTACTGACAGGCCCATGTTGGTACATTCTCAAAGGCCCAAGGAAAGGATTTAGGAGAGAGGTTAGATAGAGGAGAGAGAAAGAGGGAAGGAAATCATGTATTTTGTTAGAAAAGAGAGAGTGAGGGAGTGGGGAGGTAGCTTTTTGATTGTTGGATTGTTCGACATTAGCTTGGGGTTAAGGGAAATATCCCTCAGCTGGGAGCTTTGCCCTATTTTTTCTGAAACTTATACTGTTTGGATTCAATAATACAATACTTTTTCTTTACAATAGGAACCAGCTTCCTATAAGATTTGGTCTTGGCCCCCACTTAAACCCAAAACCTGCCTCCACCACTACTCTTCTTGCTTTCCATCTCAGACCTGGGTTCTTCTTCGTGTAAGCCTCTGCTGCTTCTTGCTTTTGCTTCGTCTGACCCAGGTTCACATCGATTGGTATGCTAGGCTTCTTCTCTTCTTCGTCTGCCACTGTTATGCCACCTCTCTATTGTGCATTGTGTGCTGCCTCTGTTCTTCTACGGTTCTGTCTTGTGTCTTGCTTCTGTTCTTCTGCCTCTCTTATTTTGTTGTGGCTTGTGCATTTGTTTGACTGATTATGACTTGTTTTGGCTGTCTTAGTTATGATTTATAAATCTATGAATATGATTTTTTAGTTTAAGTTTACTTCAATGTTATCTTTTACTAGATATTTTCCTTATCTATGTCATTTTGGTCATATGTATATCTTTATGTATAATTTTGCATCTTTTGGTAGAATATGATCATTCGATTTATGATCTTTCATTCCCTTCCCAATGTTTAGTAAGATGTCGATTTTGACAACATTGGTACTTTCTTGATATTTTTGTGCGAAACTGCACTAGAAATATTATTTAGTTAGATTTTATTAATAATGAAAAAAGACCATTTCATAATATGAAGAGGCTTCTCGATTCTCAAATATTTCATCCGAACATAATAGTTTTTTCTCAAAAAACTCTGAAAATGTCTTTTCCTCTTGCAATGGTAAGGTTATTGTCGTGTGACATGGAGGTCACAACTTCAAATCCTGAAAACAACCTTTCTGCTTGTGAGGGTAAGGTTGCATATATTTACCCTCTCCATATCCCATTAGGTGGGAGAGCCTTGTGTACTAAGTTGTCCACTAGTTATTATAATTTATAAAATTTATATCCTGATTGAATTATGGAATATATTATATATGTTCAAATACAAAACAAAAGTCTAGTAGGCAGTTTTTTTTGAAACATTTTATGTTTTCAGATATTTATTTTAGAATATATAGGTATGGGTGTATTAGTTGTTCTCTTCAATTTATCAGGTGACAAAGAGCTAGAAATGAGTGTCATAGAAACACCAAAGAAAGTTGGTGCTCCCCAAATTGTTAAGTTGGACAAGGCATTGAAATTGGTAAACACTTTTTTACCCCTCGTGCTATGTATAGAGAATATGGTTTTATGTATTTTGTGGTTGTCAAATGGATGGTTAATTATCTTATGTGGTATTGATGTTTCATACAGATTATTTTACCTTACACTAATAGTAATGAATGTTTTGTTGAATGTGTTTATTAAGTTTGCACTTTGCAGTGACTACAGTAATTTTCTTATAGACTAGAGTTTATTATATAATGTGATTTTCATCTTTCTGAAGGATTTACTCAACTTGATTTATATCAAAATACTATGAATTTGGTGCTGTTGGTACTTAAATGTCAACCATTCTGATTGGTAGGCCGAGTTATGGGTAAATAATATGAGCAAAGATGCAGATGACGATAGAACAAATGCGGATTTAGAGGGTCGACCTTCTGGGTCAGTATATCTGTTACCATTAATTTGTTCATTTGTCTTTGGCAAATCTATATGACACACTTATTTGTTTGCCATGATAATTATTGCTTATGTTGTACAATAATGCAACTTTGTAGGCTTGGTCTAGGTGCTAAAGTTTCATGCCAATCAAAATTTGTGCCTTCAGATGACCCTGTCGAAAGGAAATTGTATGCCAAAGTGAATGTCGAAAAAAGAAAAACAACTAATATTGCTAAAGAATCTACCACAATTGCAAGAGATGTTTTAGATGACGATGAAGACAGTGAAGACTTGGATAGCAGAACTAATGCATTTGCTAAGAGAAAGGCAGCAACTCCTTTGACCTGGTCTATATTGCGAAATAAGAAGCAGAAGTGACATTTATTGCTAAAGAGTTATTTTTCACTGTAAGGCTGTAAATTATCACATACTTTGCATTTGCATTGCTGGCGTTTTGGCTTCAACCAGGTGTAATACATTTTTTTTTTAATTAAAGTCATTGGACATTTCATCGAACATAGTTATGTACTTGGGGAAAATAGATAATTTTGCTAGCTGTGGCCTACCCTATTGCCATCTAACTTTGGCTTGATGCGGGATTGAACCTGGCCCTAGTGCCCACTATTTTTCCAACTTCCCTCTTTAGGTCTTATTGTCTTAAGAAGAAAAAAGTGTTTCTGAGGGAAATGGTATGAAGTTTAATATATATTTGTTTTGTTTGACATGCTAACATTTGAGCACATATACTTGAACCTGTAATTGATATTAATTTTAATGGAGAATTGGTGCTTCTTGTTGGGGGACAGTACATTTACTGGTTTGTTGTATGTTCAATTTGTCTTGTCCATGTTGTTATATGATGATTAATTTAACTTGTTGGAGCATAAAATTTGTGTTCATTGGTAAATCTGGTTACGGAATCATTCCTACATGCAGTTCTTTATATATTGTGGGTGCTATTGTCAATGGAAAAGTACTTGCACAGGCTTCGTTTATACAAAGTTATGGTGACTTGACTAATTAAATGTTGACACGTTTTTTTTTTTTTAACATTAAATTATTGGATGGATATTTGTCCAAGTTTATACAAGTTATTGCGACTTAGCTAATAACACACATTATGTTATATTAACTGAATGAACATTTGTGCCAAACAACCATTTTACTTTCTAAACGATGATGCTTCAATTTGTATTAAGCTAGAATTTATAACTTTTATAATGTCTGTCTAAGCTTTGCTCGTTGTGAATTTGTCTTTTTTTATTGAGGACTTAATCTGGCAATTATAGAAACATGTTTGTAAAATCCCAACTATTTGGTTATCTAACGAGTGGCTAAATTTGAGGCATTAGAAGAGAGCTAACTTGTCTACGTGCATAGCCTATTTTCTTTATAATTAAAACATTCAATTTGCAATTCTTAACAACATTTTGGATCACATATACTCCTAAATATGCAAAACACTACACTTGAACACATTAATTAATAAAACTATACTTGATAAGTTGACATGTAAATTCAAATTTTCTCAAATAAATTTGAAGACGGAAATTCGGTTAATTAGCAATAAAATATTAAAGCTAATTCTGTTATTTGATAATTAATTGCATTAGTTTTAAATGTCATTGATATTGGACATCTCTTTTAGAAAGGTAGTGTTACAAGCCAGGAGAAGAAGCAAAAGCAAGAACAATAATTCAAATGGACAGCTTCAATGCATTCTGCAGCTTCTTAGTTTCTTTATTGTCACGTCATTCATATTTCTGCTCAGTTCTTCCCTTCGAAGCCACAGAAAGCTGAGTTTACATTCCATTATTTCCAAACTTTGTGAAAACAATAGGTTAAGCAAAAAGCAAATATACAAATAAGGGTGATACAAACAAAATTATAACACACCATCTAATGGGATCAGCAAATCAAACTTTACAAAATCTACAATCAAACACCTTTGGCCTTCACTGGGTGAAGTGAGTCACACACAGAATAAAACTGTTGCTTTGTCTGTTTGTCATTGTAAACAAGCCTAGTTTTCCACTTTTGCAAGAAGGAATTGCAACTGCTCCCCATTTACTTATTGTGACTTAATATTCCTTATTTGATTATCCTCATTCACAATTATACTACTATCCAAATATCAGAATAGTCAGGTAGGGTGAAAAGAAACAGTATCAAAGTCCAATTTCCAAGTATGTTTTAAAGAAGTCTATAACTCTCCAGTATTCTTGCTTATCAATTTTCATCCCCTCTTTACTTTCCTTCCACTTCACACATAGGAATTCCCTTAACAGCTTGCATGAACAAAAGGCAGTGAGTGGTCTTTTACAAGTGGAAGCTGCTCTCATTGTCCTTCAACTCAAATTGAAGCAGAGAACATTTACTTTCCGGACTTTCACTCACAAGGCTCAACATTGTTTCTTCCATCAGTTCAGCAAGAATGTCCTCCCCCATTTCAAAACCAATTGTTTCCGCGTCAAGTCCAAGGTCCATCCACGTTCCATTTCTTTCCATGTCTTTCCTAACAATTTGCTCTAAAGTACGCAGTGGGGGCAGGGGAAGGACATGCCAGCACACTCCTTCCCAGACCTTGAAAGTAACCCTTTTCATATTTGGAGCTGGCCTCATGCCAGGATTTACAAATGATACCCAAGGTGAGACCCCAAAGTAATGCTCACAAATCTCCATGAGAACTTCGTTGATAGAGTCAAATAGGAGCTTCTGGTCGTGGCAAAGCAGGCTCGAGAAGAACTCTACCCGATCAAACAAGGAAGGATCTAGTATCTTGTCTGAGGAAAGGCATTTCATCAACAACTGATCTCTAGTCAAACCAGAGGCATGCAAGACAGCTTTGATGTAGTCATATATCACTTCACTTTCTTCAAGACAATAT
Organism: Spatholobus suberectus; assembly: GCA_004329165.1. Classification (NCBI taxonomy): domain Eukaryota; kingdom Viridiplantae; phylum Streptophyta; class Magnoliopsida; order Fabales; family Fabaceae; genus Spatholobus; species Spatholobus suberectus. The sequence continues at coordinate 17,348,082 of CM014731.1, read as the reverse complement.
TTTCCTCTGTCAAATTGTTCCGCAGGTGAAGAGTCATGTTCTTCAAATTGAATTTGTAGAGGTCGTACTGGTAATTTAACTGAAAATAATTAAAATTAATATGATAAATAAAAAGGGTCAGTTGGTCCCTCAAAAACAGTTCCAACTTTGTTCGTCTGTGGGGAATAAAATGGACAAGAATGTGAAACCAAACAAATATCTGAGACTGAAACTATTTCTAGATCAATTTCTGGATGAAGTATGATTTACAGAACCCCAGTAACCAGTATACTGTTTTTATTTCTACTTTTAGTTTAGAGTTTAGAGACAATAGAGTTTAGAGTTTAGAGACAATAGAACAACTGCAACAAAAAGTTTCTAAATCTTGTTTTCAAAACATGGTTTTAACTTCAAAAGAACATAGCCCGAGATGACCCTTGAGGTTCTAGTGCAGGAATGTTTACCGGGTTGACATTTAGAGTGCCTGGGGCCAAAGTCATCATCTGAGAATGATGTATCAAGAACAGATACAGGACTCGGTCGCCCAGATACATCTGTACCACTTTCTAGCTCTTCATTTTTCTTAGTGATGAAAGAGTGAGGAGATGACAGTTGGTTCTCTTCTGTTATGTCCTGTAAAGGAATCAAATGATAGTTTAGACTTCAGAAAAAATCTTACAGATATAGGGGCTTTGGAAGAAATCTCTAGGAGGCATTATATAACTTTGATTATATTTCTAGCATTATAGTCAATTTATCCCTAAATCAATTATTTACATAAAAGTATAGTGTATTAAGTGACATTACCTGATTCAAACATTCAGAACATCCTGCACCATCAGGAATTTCTGAGATATCAATATTTTGGTCCTTTTCTGTGATGAAGCCATTTGGATCCAAAGATGATTCCAAATCATTTTTCTCTTCTGTAGATTCTACATTACATGCATAAAAGTTAAGAAATGATAAATGAAAAAATAAATATAAACATGCATACACTGAAGCTTATCTTGGCATCTACAACCAAAGTCATGTACTTTGAAGTTGAACATGGTACCTTCAGTAACTATCTCATCTCTAACAGGACAACAGGTTTTGGATATATCAACATGACCAACATCATGGGAGAAATTTGACACTGACTTGATTTCTTGGACTTTATTATTAGAGCTTTCATCACAAATGCTTGACTGTTTCTCTGAATTGTTAGTTTCCTGATCTGGAAGACCAATAAAGGTTGCTGGTTTGGGGGACAAAATATCCTCACTAACCTCCCTAGTTTTGTCTGAGGAAGAAAATCTTGCCTGTGCAGTCACAACATGATTCTCCAAATCCCTTCCGGGACTTTCTAGAGGAGAAAAGTTGTACTCAGGAAGAGAAAGTATTCTCCCAAGGGTTTTGGGAATCTGCCTGCTTGAAATGTTTGTGTTCTCATCAGCACTATCTAGCATCTCACACAGATGTTTCTTAGCCTCAATATATATGTTAGAAACTCTTTGTATGGGAGTACCACTTTCATGTTCCACATTCAATTCAGAGTCTTTCAGTGTACCAGTCTTGTTTCCTTTCACAACATCAAACATAGGTCTTGCAATTTTTTCAATGAAGAAATGGTCTTTATTAGGCGATCTCATTCCAGCATTATCTTTACCAATGGATTTGCCTCTTGGGACCTTATTTTGACGTTCAACAAGGAGTTTTTGTGAGATCACTTCAGGGTTTCCATGCCTCTCCTTTCCCATAGCATGTTTCAATTTCCTTTTTATCTCTGTAAGAGAAAAATGTGAACCAACTCTCACAGAAGGACCTTTGTAATGGGCAATATCATGAGAATCTAGGGATGAGGCAAGGTTGTTTCCACTTTCAGAAATTGGCATGCCTGTTAGTGCAGGTTTCAGAATGACAATTCTATTTGAAAACTCAGTTTTCCCATTTTCATTTGTTGGATCTTTTGATTGAGACTTCACCCTTTTCCTGAAAAAGCTACGATGCTTGCGGTTGGCAATCTCTCTAGTTTGTTTCAGATTAACAAGTTCTTGTTCAGAACAGTTGGAGCCAGTAACTGAACTGCATTCTTTGCCACCTTTCCCTTGAACATTCTCCAACTCCTGAATGTATTTCAATAGGTGTGAATTTGGGTCTTGTAGAAGTCTAACAAATAATTGCTTATCTGAACTTATAACCTGAAGTGCTTCCATGAGTTCGCGTGAGCTAAGGAATTGTCCATCTTCAGGCAGATCTTTCCCATTCAATATCATCTGATTCACAAATTCATGGATTGCATTAGCAAGGTTTTCAGAGATAACATGCTTTTTGTCTGACTGTGCATTAATTTTGCCATCATCATCATGCATCATGGAACAAGCAGCTTCAACATGACAAAAATCATCCATTATTTTGTCCAAATCTAGATTATCTTTCGACTGTTGCCTTGAATGCTGGTTATGTGGAAATTCAGATTTCAAGGTTGCATCCAAATTCACATCATGGCTGTCCATATCACGGTTTTTCTTGCAAGATTTCTTTTTTCTTTTGGAATCTGTCTTTGGAGGGTCTTCACACCCTAATCTGGATTGTTTTGATTCTACTTCAGCATTACCTTGATCCTTTATTTCATCCTGGTCAATGATCATCTCTTCTTCTATGAGTTTCTTCACACTAAGCTTATCAGCATCAGTTGTCGGCATTAGTCTCTTACTCTCTCCTCTGTTCTGAAACATTGATGATATAGTAATATCAACAAAAGACTAGACATACTGCTAGCAAATGGCAGATAACCTAATGTTACTTCAGAATTTTGCCAATGTAATCAAACTTCGATTTTTTGGTCAAAAAAAGAAAAAAAAAAAATCCAAGATTTGCAAAAGTATATGAATGGACAGACTTACAAAATTGCCTTGATATTCTTCATCCAAATTGCTCAATGCTTCAAACTTGTTCTTGGTAACTGCAGCACCTGCAGAAACAAAATGAACTTCAATGATTATTATGATTCTTTTTCACGAAACAGTTGAACCACAAAATATTCCAGGATCATTACACACAAGGAAAGCATATTATGATGAAAGATTTCTACTAAAAGATATTGTAAAACATTGATTGATATGCAGACATCACTCCCAGCAGTATTGCTTCTAAGAGTTAATGTGACCCCAGAAAAGATATATAAAATAGCACAGAAGTATGGTCAATTTTTTTTTTTATTCCAAATTATTCAGCATAAACATATTTTGTTATACATATATTTAGTAAATAACACTCTTCCCATGTGGATATATAGATGTCCACACAAAAGCAAAGTTGTGAATTTTGGAAGTACAAATCAAGATGTTAAAACATTTCTTACCAACAGCATGCTTGCTGCCATGCCTCTTATCTGCTATCAACTTCCGAGTGAAGCGGCCATGGCGAAAATCAAATATACTAATCAAACCCCACATACATCCTGACTGATCTCTCTCGTAATTCACAGGGAATCTTTGGGACCTCTTTGCCATAATGATTGGCGCAGTTGACTTCCTTCTTTTCCCTTTTTCCTTTTTCTCAGGATGCTAATAAGGTAGTATTGGCCTTATATCGCCTATGTTCATACAAATCTCCTCACAGGTATAATCTTGAGCAACCTGATTGATGGACAAAAACATGAAGTCAACAGATGCTGTTTAAATTCATGGTTAAAGGATGGCTCGTGCACAACACCCTAACATGGGAAAAATAGTTTGCACTTCATACATGTAGGACAAACTAATCTTCATGCTAACAAGTTTGTTCAAATCAACTCATGCAAGAAACATATCAAACCTACTCACATGATTAAAGGATTTAAACTCAGTCACAGAATAACAACATCAACAAAAGCCTAATCCTACTAGGTGAGATCGGCTACATGGATCGCACGACGCCATTGAGCTCAGTTAAAGACCAAATTCTCAAGTATATTATTCACCATGACTGAACTCATTCACACAGATTCACCAAAAAACGAAAAAAAATAAAGTAAAATTCAGTCACAGTTGATCATCTGAATCACCAACTCCTCAGAGGACAAAAATTTGGGTTTCCACTGAAGGCGCTTTCACATCTTCTTAAGCCGAAATGGCTGGGGAGAGGAAAGGTTCCCATTTTCTAGGATACTCTGGGGAACATATATCCAGTGGAGACAACAGGGTGGGACCTGTAGCTCAGAAGATTAGAGCACGAGGCTACGATGGGTTCGAATCCCTCCTCGCCCACAATCAGCCGTGAAGGGAAGGATTTTTCCCTATGGGGGTAGGAAAATCAACGGAAGAAGATGCAACTTAATTGAGTGGTTAGCAATTTCAGGCATGTAAGGAAAACTAAAAAATTATAGGACAAGAAGATTGATTGAACTAAGTACCTATAATTCAGGGTCTTTTTGATTCAACGTGCTGAAGGAGCAAAAGGCTTAAGATGCAGCTTGGTGAGTCCACTCACAAAGCATCTAGGAATTCCAATTTCACTCCCCCAAGTTTCCCAACTGAGTGAATCTCACAGCAGCAATATAAGATTTCTTTGGAGGGGAAGGTATCAATGCCTTCTTTCTTCTTGCACAGCATAGACCATAACTAGAACAGGTTCCACAGAAAAAGCTGAAAATTCCAGTCCACTCTTCCCATAAAAGAAAAAAAGGGCAATTGAGACACCTAGCCACCCTTATTCAGTGATTCCCACCTTTCTTCCAACAGGGGAAAAAGAAAGTTGAATAATTAAACGTAATGGAAAAGTTTTATAATCGGTCACATAAAAAAGCTTCACACACACAAAAGCTTGGCCCCAACACTGTCAAATCCAAATCCCACCCTCACTAATTCAAGCAGAACTCCATCATTTCTGCATAACAGAACCATGAATGAAATCAACCGTGCATTTATCTTCCTTCACCACTGAAACACCACAGCACAGAAGCATCATCCAAGAAGTTAGCAACAACAACACGTCATCATGGAGAAGCTCCCCAAAAAATTCCCACTCAACTGTAAACTCTTACACGCCATTCTCACTGAGACTCTACCACAAAACCAAAAACCAATATGCATCACCAAACTTCTCCCTCAGCCTCAGTTTCCCCAAGACACAGATAGAGAAACAAAAAATGCCTTGGGAAACACTATATTCTCAAGAACAATGTTTGGATGGTGAAACTGGTAGCAAGTTTTACCCAAAAAAAAAAGACCCCAAAGGAAAAAAAACAAGACTTTTCCTATTGGGTATCTTTTTGACAACCCAAAAGATAAGAAAAATGCTAACTTGCACCGACCCACGATTGTTTAACGCGGAATTTTGGTGCGGGCAGCCATTAAAGACTGAGAAAAAGTGGCAGAAGAGAGAGAGAGATGGTTATGGAATTGTGAGAAAGTGAAAGGGGGTAACTTTTACAACGTTGTTGTTGGAGTTGTTGTGTGGCAGAAGAGGAAGAAGAATACGTGAGAGTTGCGGGTAGAGCTGTGGGCCCATGCGGAGAGCTTTTGTTTTGTGTCGTAAAATTCTACGGAAGAAAATGTCTGTGTTTTTTCGGTGTCACCATTTTCTGTTCTGTTTTCAATTTCACCATCAAAGTTATCACCGCAAATGCATTGCACATGCATCCATATATGGATAGATAGTAGTTCTTCTGTGCTGACTTTCTGTCTCTAGTGATTTGGACTTTGGATTCTGGGAAAATTAGGAAAAATAAAGAAAAATGTAAGAATAAATACTAAATAGTTAGAGTTTAATGTTCATACATTATCAGTATAAAATTTTTTACACTATTAATCAATCAGAAATTATCATTGATATGACTTTTAAAATATTTATTATAAAAATCAACGAACTTGCAATAAATAATTATTTATGATTGGATGACAATATAAAACTACTTTACACTAACATGTTTTCTCAAATAGTTATGCCTTAAAAATCATACCAAATTTTTTATATTGACAGAGTGATGTTACGTGCATATTAAGCTCATAATGTAATCTTGCTCTTTTATTGTTGAGATGTAAAGAGAAAGTATGACTTTTTTATCCATTTTTAATAAAAATATATTTATGTCAAATAATTTTATTTTCTAATATAATATATAAATAAATAAATTTAATTAAAATGAATTGATAATATTAAAAAAATTATACTGTCTTCTAATTATAAATTATTATATATGATAAAATTCTTTACTTTATATGTTTTATTTAGACTATTTTTTATTAATTGATAGAGTAAAATTTTTTGCATCAATAATATATAAAAATTAAATTCTAAATAAATTTGTCATCCTAAACATCCTAAACATCCTAAACAATTGTTTTTTCTTATTGATTTCTCACGAGAAGAGAGAAAAGAATTATTATACGTCGCCATGTTTTTCTGTCTTCCTTTCTTAACATTTTCATTACAGTTAAAAAATAGTTATAATTTTTTTTTCATTCTTGCAATATTCATCTTTCTGTCTTTTTTTTTTTTTTCAATTTGAATGATGATTTAATCATGGTTAATTATGGTGGAAATAGATTGTGACTTTAATAACGTGTTTAATTCAAAAAAGGAAGGAAGTGAAGGCATCAGAATCGTGATGGAGCAACAAACCAAATATTAAAAACAAATTAATGAAAAAGGAGTTGCCAATAAAGTTTATTTGAGAAAAAAAAAATAGAAAAACCTATTAAAACGAAAAAATGTCTTGAGAGAAGTTGGTTGAATGCAACAAAACAGAATCTTGCATTTGACAACTCACAAGTTTGAAGGATTATCTTTTGGGGTAAAGTAGATGTAATTTTTTTTATAAGTACTTTTTAATGAAATTCTTTTGCTTATATATATATATATATATATAGGAATTTGTTAACGTACACACATTTATTTTTTAGTTGGAGTACATTAACAAGTTATAACTACAATGTATCTTAAAATATACCGTGGTGTAGCTTGCTAACTTATTCCAACTAAAAAACAAATGTGTGTACATTAACAAACCTTACAAACATTTGCTAATGTACATACACTTATTTTTTAGTTGGAGTACGTCATTAAGTTATAACTACAATATATCTTAAAATATATTTATGGTGTAGCTTGCTAATGTATTTCAACTAAAATACAAGTGTCTGTACGTTAACAAATACATACATATATATACATATATACATATACATACATATATATATATATATATATGTGTGTGTGTGTGTGTGTGTGTATGTGTGTGTACATATTCCTATGTTGGATTGGGATATTATCTCTTTCTCCTAAAATTTTATCTAAAAAAACCGAAAAATGTCTTCAAAATTAAAATTATATGTGTATCAATTTAATCGATAACGTGCATCAATTCAACTTAAATGTATGAATTTAAAATGTTTGAATTTTTTTTTTTCAACAATGTCTATTCTCGTTTTTGACAATATTTTTTCACAACACAATCCACAAAACACAAGAAAAAAAAAACAACGAGAAAAATTACATGAAAATAATGAAATCAAGACAATAACCGCAAGATACTAGAACTGGTCACCAAAATAAATCTCAAACGGGCAAAACAATAAGCGGGTTACAGAGAGAAACATACAACTAAATAGGTCATCTGTATAGACAAAAAAATAACCTAAAATAAAATAACACAAAAAAATTACTAAAGGTTTTTTCCCTCCTTGCTCGATGTTCATAAAATCATAGTACAAGATCTCTCCTTCTTTTCTCAATCTTAAAAAGAAAACTTCAGATTGCAAGAAAAGAAATTCTCTCTTTTACATATTCTATTTGCTATAGCAACTCAATTTCTCTTTGGTTTCTTTATTTTCTCTCTTTTTTTGGGGGGGGGGGGGGGTGGTGGGGGGGAGAACTTTCATTCTTATTCATACTAATAATCTTAACTAAACAAGGAAATAAATCACAAAAGATTATAAAATAATAAATTAAGAATTAATCTTAAAAGATTAATAATATACAATTATATCCTTATAAATAGTAACAAAAGAAATAAGAGATAAAATAAACTATCAGAACAATTTAATTGATATAGTACAAAAATTATAAATAACTTGTTTTTTCTCTTTTCAAATCTTTCCGATATCGGATGGAAGACAAAAATGGAAGCGTAAAATTTAGTTCCTTCATTTTTCTTCTTCTTTCTTTTAAATTTTTGAATCAAATGAAGTAATTTATTTATTTTTTTTAAATCTCTTCTTTCTCTTTTCCTTCTCTTTACTTCTATTGAACCAAATACTTAATCATTATTTTTTATTTAAAGAATTACTCTCATGGCTATATCTTTGATTTATTTTATATATATAAAAGAAGATTGGACTTCTTCGAGTCCATGATTATACTTTAAAGATAAAATATAATCATAATTCAAAATTCAAAATTAATATTTAAATATCTTTTATACAAATCTATAAAATAACTGGGCAAAGAAGTGAAGTAGATTGAATTGAAGGCCACTTTTAACCGAATTTGTATGAGGTAGACTTGTGATTGATTATACGACAAGATCATAAAATGAAACAAGAAAGAAGGGTATAAAAAACTGTATTTTTTTCTTTTAAAGTTAAATGATTCTGTTTAAAAGTGAAGGACATGAAATCATGTCTACACCTAAGACAAGAAGAGCAAGCAATCATATTTCAATATATGAATATCATATGTACAATTTGTAAATAATAATAATAATAATTTTAAGATGATGAGTAAATTTTATGGAAAAAGAAATATTATGAAATAAATTGCTAGAAAATAAAGAATGCCGATGCTCATATCTTCCCATTCAAACTAGTTTTCTTAATAACTAATTTGTTATAAAAAATCATCTATCAAAATTTGAACACTTTCGGTGGAGATAAAATCTGTTTTGTTAACCTTTGTTATTTTAAATTATCATTCAATCATAAATTGTTATATAATTAAAAGTTATTTTTTTAATAATTATTTTCAAAATTATATTTATTGTGATTTTTAATTGATTAATAATATAATTTTTTTATTATATATATATATATATATATATATATATATATATATATATATATATATATATATATATATATATATATATTATGATTGAGTCACTTTTTTACCCAATGGCTTTCGTCTTCGCTATTATGATAATCATAATGATGAAGTTCCTAAATTTGAATTGTGCACATCATCGTGCCAAAGCTTTAAAATTAAAATTTAATAAAGCACTTTTGTATAGTTTGAGGCTATATTACACGGGTATCTTTTATGTAGAAATCTATGGTGGATTTTATTTATAAATAAGTCTTAGAATATTAATAACACACAAAAGTTTTTAGCTAAGTCGTTACTTCATGAAGTATTGATACTATTAAATATTACAGTGATGCTACGCCATATGAAAACTGTTTCTACAAAGTAGATCGAAAAAAAAAATGTCATGGCAAATTTGGAAGCACCAATTCATTGCAAGCAAACTATATAGCGAAGTCAACTTTTACAAAGAACCAAAAATATAAGATGTCACGAGATCAATATAGAGGGAGAAGAGATATAATATATATACAACAATTTTTATAAAAATTTATATAATATCATTGTCTTTGTCTATCTTTCATCATTACATTATTTATTATATTTCAAATTTTTCTCATTCTCTTTTTTAATTGCAAAAATTTGTACAATTTATTATACAAATATCATTCAGAAGAGAATAAGATGTCACATCATTCAGATAATTATTTTTTTTAAGAAGGTCATTAGGATCCGGATTCTCTACAGTTTTAACTTTTCAAAGAAACTGCTCACCGTGCAATTACAAATTTAACCATTAAAATTAATAAAAATTAATCTTTAATATTAATTTATTATGTAATAAAATAAATTGAATGGATGGGATTCATGCAGTTTCACTTATAACTACAGAGGATCAAAATCCAGATCATAAACGGTTTACGAGACAATGGTATTTATTTTCTTAAAATGTTATTGACTTTAATTTTGACATATTATCAGTATAATTATATTATTAATTAATTAGATAATAATTTAGATATAATCTTCAAAATAATTACCACAAAGTGAGTGATTTTTAAAAATCTAATAATTTGTGATTAATAATAATATAAACTACTATACTATTAATGTATTTAATTTAATTAAATTCAATTATAAGTTTAATTTTAATATATTATCAATGTGTACATATTAAAGTGTACTACTGAGCGCGTGAATTAATTGGCGTAAGGTTGTTTCAACTTAATCAGTCATCTCGAGTTTGAGTCTTAGATATACAGCTGCGTTAAATACTCAAAAGAAAAGCTTTGTTACTCATAATAGTCCTATTCAACTCAAACAAGATTGTTTCCTATGAAGAATGAAGAATACATGTGGTTTGTAACCAAAAAAGTGTGTTTACTTGGCTCTGAACATTTATTGTTAAATTGAATGTTATTTCATTATCTAGCTACTTGAAATTTTGATTCAGTTAGTTTTTCCTTTCTATAAACTATATAAAACTACATAAAGATATAAATAGCACTTAACATGAACAAATTTATAGCATTATGAATAAATTAAAATAACTTAATTTGTGTATCTTTATAGTCTCTCTCTCTCTCTGTATCTATCTATCTATCTATCTATATATATATATATATATAAAAGAAAATAAAAAGAATGATTTACAAAAATTAATGGCTTTGAAAATTTATTGCCAGTTTCATAATATTGAATCGTCATACACAAATTTTAAAAAGAAATTTTGACGAAAAACGAAAAAGAAAAAGAAAATAAAGAAACAGAGTAAGCATCTCAGGGTAGCAATATTTGGTGAGATGTCGCACGTATGTAATACGTATATTTAGAAGCAAAACCAATGAATTTTTTCCCAGGGACAGCTAGCATACAGGTATTGATTTAATTTAACCTCAAGTTTGACTCGTGCTTAATCAATATATTCTATTCAAAATTTCAAACCATAAAGAATTCAAGTTGTGGGTTTCAGAAGCAAGAAAGTGAATAAATTCATTATTGAAACTATAATAAATAAACATACAGATTATTATGAATACATAACTACAATTTTTTTATTCGATGTGACGATATGCTATATTTAAAAAAAAAAAAAACTAAAGCACGAGTTAGCTAATTATAATATAATATAATAATAGACTTGAAAGCAAGCACAAATATGTATAAATTAATTTTGAGTTCTGACTCATATAAAATTATGGCGTGCTTAAACCGTCAAATGTCATAATTAATTTAGTTCAATTTAATATAATTAAAGAAAAGTTTAACTATAAATTGGTCATTGATCACTCATTTCAGCTTTAGATCCTCTAAAGTAAAATAAAATGTGTATTTTAAAATCAAAGTGTAGATGTAAATGATATATATATATATATATATATATATATATATATGAAATAAATAAATAATAAAATATGCTTTGAAAAGATTATGTAAATATTTTTATTTAAAAAATAAATTATGATTGTTAAATGGCAGAACATATTATAAAATTCATCATTCTGCCATTTAACCCAAAAAAAAATATAAATTGATAGGTAATTGGCAGAATAATAAAATTCAAATTAGATGGTAACACACTAACATTTAAAAGAAGAACAAATGAAAGAATGGAAACATAGAATTATATTTCCCTATCTATACTAAATTTTAAATAGATTTGGGATCTATCACAAATTTCTTATCGGTATCTCACACTGCCACTTCATGCGTTGTACCTAATACCTTTAATTGGTTAGGGAGAGAGAGAGAGAGAATTCGGAACAACTTACAAAGATCTGTGGATTTATTTTGCCTTAGTTACATTGTTAAATACTTTTTTAATAGACACTGAGCTTATTAATTTAATCACCGAGTTAGAAATTATCATGAAATGATTAAATTATTATGTCTATAAACTTTTAAAATTAATTAATACTTCATTTAATTACTTTCACTTTGATAGATAATAACTTTTAAAGCATATGCAAAGGTCTATATATATTTTTTACACACTTCTATAACTTATTATTTATTACTAAATAAACTTCATGCATAATTTATTAAATCATAAATATGGCCTAGTTAGTCTCATATAAATCAAAAATAAAAGAACATACGTAACTAACATTTTTTTTTCATTTACGAATATTTAATTTATCTTAAATTTGAGATTCATCATTTCCATTGATTACACCACTTTTATAGTGCAATGAAAAGCAAGCTATACACATCATGACTATAAGATCTACAATGATTTTCGTTGTGATTTATTTCAGGTAATTAATATAAATAACATTTGAATATGTGATTGTGTATTTACTTATTTATCCATTACATATTCGTTCATGGTATATTAATGAATTATTAGATTGCAAATGGAACAAAAAAAGAAGTAGATAGAGTGAAATTCTCAAATACCATGTTAAATATTTATATGCATTTCATTTGGCATATACAGGCTGCATAATGTTTAAGGGGCGATTTATATTTGGAAGTTAAATTTCTTCCATTAACGATAACACTTCTAACTTGTTTTAAAATGGATAATTTAGTAAACCTAACCACTAACTCCACTACAACACTAATTATAAAATAAACTCTTTCTTAAAATTATAAATGTGGGTCACTTTAATTTTTAACTTTATAAATTCTTCATTTTAATTCTTAATTAATCACTGAGTGCATAGATACTAGTACGAGGTTATTCCAACTAAATCAATGATTTTGAGTTCGAACCTTGAATATACAACTGCATTAAATACTCGAAAAGAGAGCTTTGCCACTCATAGATGTGATCTCTACCAAAAAATATTTAATTCTTAATTGTATAGAAAGATACTTATTTTAATCATTTTCTACTTTATTTTTTCATAATCATTTTACATTGAAGAAAATTAAAGTAAAAAAAAATTATAACGTTAAAAACTAAAATAATTAACAGACTTATATAAAAATTTACTCCTAATTATAACTTTATGATCACAATAAAATTTGATATAATTGGTAAATAATTAAGTCTCTCTAAAATATGTTGATTAAGGTTTAAATATTGACCTTCATAGAGTGAAAAAAATTATTAAAAAATTATATCTACTTCAATAATTAATATCAAAGGAAATATAATATTATCATCATATAACTGGTAAAATTTCTTATTTTCTGTCCTTTCATCTCCCCTTCTGCTATTCTCTCAAGAGCAAAATACCACTTTTACACTCTGATTACATAATTCAAATGTCACATATTTTTAATTTAAAAACCACGTAATTCCTGATCAAAGCCGTTCCAAACCTACATTTTACCTTTAACTTATCTAACAGCAAATTAGCTTGCATTTTTTGTCTTCATTCATCATCTCGAGTTATGTGTCTTGTTGAATTTCACAGCCATATAAATTTCTTTTAACATCATTTCATGTTGAAGTAAATGTCAAAGACATCCGGTCCTTTACCATGGTTCTGCCGTTCTGCGTAGGCAACTCAAACATCTTTTTTCGGTGCTCAACGTAATTTTATAAGAAAGAATTATGTTTGGTTGTTATCAACCAAAATCAAATTTGCCCCTAATAAAAGCTCATTTAAGTAAAAGCAAAAAATATAACATTTATATTGAGTTTTATACTTAGTTTTATTACAAACTTATTTTTAAGATTAACATTTTTAAATATATATAAATCAAGAGTAAAAAGTATGAGTTTAATGTTTAAACACTGTCAATGTAAAAAGTTTTACATTAACAATTAATCACAAATCACCGTTGATATGACTTTTAAGGTAGTTATTATAAAAGTCAATAAACTTATTATATATGGTCGTTTGTGATTAGATGACAATGTAAAACTGTTTTACACTATTAGTGCATAACCTATTTTTTCAAAAAGTATATATACTGATAATGCAAAGAATTTTTACACTATTATCCAATCACAAATTGTCATATACGATAAATTTGTTAACTTTAATAATAACTATTTTAAAAATCATACCTATCATAATTTCTAATTGGTTGAAAATGTACAAAAATTTACAATTAACAAATGACATGTATAGAAATTAAACTTATGAATCAATTCACTTCAAACACACTTTTAATCAAAATTAACTTTGTAAAATAAAATCACCTCACCCAAACACACTATCTACTATCTATATAAACACAATACTGCTTCTATTGTAGAAACATCTCTTAATACAAAGTGGGGAAGGTTTTTTTTATTATTATTTATTGATAAGTGGGGAAGGTTTTTATAGATGTGAGGCATGAAGGTTAATTTTGGGTCTATGCAACATGTGAGGAGCAGTTGGGCCTAGAAATAGTCCAGTGGGGCCCACATCTCTTTTTCCTATCCCAAACATCGACGGTGATTTATTGTCCAATCCATGCCTGTACGAGAGAAAAGGTATGCCCCCTGCACCATTTCATCATACATTGCAGGCAGTGACACTTCAATTAATATTAGGCATGGTTTTCATAATTAATGACAATCAAATTATAACACTGGAAAAAAAATAGTGTTGCAATTTTTATTCCTTTGTAGCCGTACTTTTTCTGACGCATTCATGGTCGTCAGTCATAAAGAAAATTTGATTGAATATTTATAATATTTATCAAGAAGCAATCAATTGTGTGTCACATATATTTTTGTTCTTACATGTAGCGGTTGTATCAGAGTTCTGGAATCTACTGGAGGCATCAATACTGTTTTTGTTTTGAGTAATCACAAAAGGTCTTATGGGTCACATCTTTGGGACCACAGGCATGGAATCTAATTCTGTGTCTAATGCATCATTACTAACACTTACTAGGTGCAACTCATTATATATTTATGAAATAGTGACTCAGAGAAAGGGATAGGATACCCTGTGTGTAATACATCTTCAAAATTAGACTCTAGTCCTTTTCCTCTCCCTAACACAATAACTTACTGTGGATGGATTATTTGAGCATAGTATAGATTTGTGAAACGGTCTTTTCATTTTCTCTGGCTTGCTCTTAAAGGAATACAATGTAACTAAAGGTTAGTGGGGTGGTGGGTGCATAACAACATATTGAGGTCCACAAAGAACTAAAATACAGACCCTCACTCCTAATTCAATCATTCGTAAACCAACTTTTCAATCTTACATGCAAATAGAGACATAGAGCATTTTACCTTCACATTTCACACCTCTATTCTTGAATAAGAAGCAAGAATTCTGGTAAAAAGTTGTGATTGCCTATGCCTCAGAAAATGACCATAAATGCATGCTTGTTCATGGGATTAAGGATATCAATAATCACTTGTTATTATTTGTATATATGTTGCCGGTGCCACTTAATCTTACTTTTTCTTGCACTTTCCTTTGTATTTACTTGGTGGTGGGTGAGGGTGCAGATTCGGCAACGGTTGATTCAATCACATTGAAATTATGTTAATGAGAAAAAAAGGTGTTACGTCTTACGACATTGTCAATTTATGTATGTACTTCGGTTCGTGTTGTCACTGTTGTACAGATACAAAGAATATCATTTAAGTTGGTAGTTAAAATGTAATTTATGTGACTCGTCATGGTTTATAATTTTATTTTTAAAAAATTAATTGATACCCATGTTTGTGATATTAAAACATTGATCGAAGTTAAAAGGTCAATTTTGTCATGGGCAGGATTTTCATAGGGATGGAGGAAAGTGATCAATATTTCTATATCAAATTTTGAAAATTCATAAGAATATGTGAAAAAAGGTGTTATTTAACTCTTTAAATATGGTACAAAAATGTTATGCAACTATATTTTCCATTCTTGTTAATCCTAATATTTTACGAGTCTAGTATTTAATTAATCACTCAAACCTACAATTTTATGGGTAACCAACTCATTGTGCTTAAACCTAGTGTTTATTTCTTCTAGAAAAACATATTAAAATTTCAGCTATGAAACTTGTTATGGAGTTAACTTCATATTCCTTATACAAGTAGTACCACTACTTTTTTTGACTAATAATAGTGGGTGGGCTAACTACAACTACTGCCTTTTAGGCATTGGATGCCCCCCTTTCTACCTGCTATGTCTTTAAAAGGGTTCTCAATCCATATGCTATATAGAAAATTAAAGTAAAAGCAAAGTTGCACGACACTGCTCTGGGGGAGGGGGACCAATTCATGACATTTCACATAAAAATAACATTTAGATATCAAACTTGGGAAGGTGTGAAATCTTTTTAGAACTACTATTGTAATGGTTCTAATCCTATGCTGTTTTTAATAACAAATGGTAGCAAAATAAGTTACACAACTAGTACAAATGAAATGACGTGGTAGAAACAAAAATAAGGAACGTTTGGCTGTAGAAATGATTGCTGCGCTATCAAAAAAATAGGGTCAACTAAGATGAAAGAACAACAAAAATCAAGAGAGAGAAGAAAATAAATCACTAAAGAGTAAAGTTGCTTATGTTATAAAAATATTATAAGTAAATAACTTATGATACTTGGTATAATATATATATATATATATATATATATATATATATATATATGAGTCAGATATCTAATACCCTGTTCACATGCTATACCTATTATAATCTTTTTCTAAAACCTAAGATATTAAAGTTGAAGGGTCTTTTCATTTTAATTATATGATTTTCATTTATTTGTTTTTTCCAATAACTAGTTAACTTTTAATTTTATTTAGGTAAATAAAAATAAAATATAAAATAAAAAATAAAAATCAATAAAATATCTAATCACTATTTACTTTGACTCAATTTAGTATATAACCCAAAAATATGATTTTATTATTTTTTATTTGTGGTCTATTTTCAAAAAATACTAAATTAAATTTTTATAAATTAATAAAAAATAATAAAATAAGATAAAATGAAAATGGGATGTATGAACATCCAATTTTATTTGGGTAAATAAAAATAAAATATAGAAGAAGGGAGAAAAAGAAAGGGAGAACTTTTATGTTAGATAAGGTGAAAAAACGATGTCATATTTTGAGTTATACTTATTTGATTGAGATTTTCTTTACATAATTGGAAAGCTAAGAAAAAATTATACAACTCATATTTCTGACATGTAAACCAAAATCAATCTCAATGAAAAACAATCTAAAAATAGGTTATCTAGTCATGGCAAAAGGCTTTTTCTTAACCTCACTTGAGAAGTTTCACATTAAGCAAACCACTTCCTTACACTCTTTCCTTCCTCAGTATGAAAAGAACACCACCAAGTAATAAGGAAGATCCAAAAAAATAAATGGAACACTTGGGGATCCAAAATAGATCATATGGCCTAGTGCAAAATGTAGAACTTCGGCTTAGTTTAAGTTTTTATTTTATTTATTTATTTATTTAGTTTACTTTATGCATTGTGCCCATCAAGAATTATGACTTTGAGGTAACCCTATTTATCTCTTCTACTCTATGTTTATTTATGTTCTACTTTTTTTTTATTGTTGTCATTATTATATTTTCATTATTAAAAAACAAAATATTTTATTCTCAAATAAAATTTAGGATTAAATATGTTTTTGGTCTTCCAAAAATATGACAGTATTGGTTTTAGTCCATAATTTTTTTTTACTTGAATAAAGTCCCCCAAATACTAAATATACTAATTAGATCAATGTGCTAAACTCTGTTTAACGTTTTTGTTAAATGATAGTCACGTCAGTTTTCAAGTAAAGTATTTTATTACTTAAAGTGTCTAGTGATAATTTTTAATAAAAAAATGTGTATTTATTTTTTGCTTTAGGGTAAAAAAAATCAGTGATTTAGGGTTAAACACGTAATAATTTTATTTAAAAAGTATGCTACTAATCTGACCTGCACTAGTTGACATGGATGACCACATCAGCAAATTAATAATAACTGTGATGCTGATGTAGCCATCATTTAACAAAAAAGTTAAATAGAGTTTAACATAGGAATCTAATTAGGGTATTTTTAATATTTGAGAGACTTTATTCAAAGAAAAAAAAA
Organism: Spatholobus suberectus; assembly: GCA_004329165.1. Taxonomy (NCBI): domain Eukaryota; kingdom Viridiplantae; phylum Streptophyta; class Magnoliopsida; order Fabales; family Fabaceae; genus Spatholobus; species Spatholobus suberectus. Next base: position 17,330,170 of record CM014731.1, on the reverse strand, counting down.
TTGGAGACTAAAACTAATTCTGTCATATTTTTGGAGGACCTAAAACATATTTAATCCTAAAATTTATGCAAAGATCTATAACACTAATATGTAGTTTACTCTATTTTCATTTATTATAAGAATCGTAAAAGTATACGTATAGTTACACATGTTATATATCTTGTACCTTGTGCAATTTTCATAATAATTTTTTTCGAAGATTCATACAACGATCTATAACACTGACATGTAATTTATACTATCTTCATTTGTCATAAGAATCATAAATGTCCATGTTTAGTCACACACACTATCTTGGACTTTATGAAATTTTAATAATAAAACATTTTCCTAAAATTCATGAAACGATCAATAGCTAATGTGTAATATACAAGAAATGTAAAAGTGCACCTATAGTTGCACACATTATCTTGTACCTTGTTCAATTTTAATAATAAAATATTTCTCCTAAATTCACGCACTGCTCTACAACATCTGTATGTAGTTTACAGTACCTTCGTATGTTATATGACTCGTAACGGTTTTTGAATAGACAGGTCATCTTAAATCTATTGCAATGTGAATTTATCTTTCAAAAACATCAAATTATCATTTCCCCCTCTTTTGATAAGACAATTTTCTAAATCATTTTTACTCCACGCAACAGTCAGCAACATTTTTGTGTAGTTTACACTACCTTCAAGTGTTGTACATATCGTAAAGGTATATGTGCAATGTGGATTGTATTAAAACAAAGTTCCTATTCTTTTTTTTTTCCAAAATATTTTCATAAGAATGGGTTTCATGTTCAACTTGTGGCATATGAACTAATGGGCAATTCCAAGGCATGTCTTATGTGGTCCAAGTGAATAAATTTGCATTCTCTTTTAATAGGTTGCTAAATTATGTCTCACCCTTGGCTGACAAGTTTGCCCTTATTTGTATTGATTGTGAGGGGTATGTGTCAACCTAAATACTCTTGAACTCTCCCTTTGCTTGTGGCCTTAAGTTAGACATTCGTTCTCTTGTATCGAGATCGGCCATCAAGATATTGATTCTTCTTATTATTGGCATTTCTCTTTTCTTATTTCTTTCCCAAATATGTGTTCTTATTCAAGTGTCTCACAGTTTGGTGCTGAATTGTTCATGCTTGGGTGACCATGGTGGCGTCAGTTGACCGATTTGTGCGAATCCTATGGAGTTTGGGGAACGGTTGAAATGGTTCCTTTTGGTGTCCACCATGGTGGTCTTGTGTGCTACCTGAGTCACCAACACAAGATCAATAAAGGTTTTTCTAGATCAATTGAAATTGAGAACTAGTCGTTCCCACTAATGGTGTCAATGTTTCGATGTGGCCTAGGGCACCTTTAGTGGGTCTCATGAGCCTCCTAACTAATCTCTAAGTCGGTTATACCCTGGTATGATGCTCTAATATGTTGGTTCCTAGTTGCAACAGAGGAGAGGCCACCTATAAAGACTCTAACGCTCAAGTCAAAATAAGTCAAAGGTAAGGTGGTTAGGCACACCTTGAGTATAGAACTCTATTGACTTTTATAGGCCTCTCTTGATAATATAGGTTAAGTTTTTATCTTCTTTGTGATAGGGGTATTATTTCTTGATGGGACAATAAAAGCTTTTGAATTATCCCCTAATTGATAGGGAGAGTTATCATATAATTCCACAATAAGACAAAACAGTTTTATAAAATGGTGATAAAGTATAAAAACGGACATTGTGCACTAAACAACGTTCTAGCGACTAATAATTCATTAGAGTTTCGACGAGTATAAATTGTGGAGATGCTAAATTGGTTTATGTTATCCAATTGGAGTTGGGCAGTTTGCTTAGTTTTGAATTTTCTTGTAGAAACATCAGTGTGATGTGTTCACCTTGATTAAGAAATTTAAAAGCAGCTTTAGAAATTTCCTAATGGCACCTAGTGCTGACAACTATACTTTTTCATAATAATTTAATATTTCCTCTTTCTTATATTATTATTTATAGTTTCTAAGATAATAATGATTGTGCCTTGACAGGAATAATATAGATTTTTAGGTGGTATATGCACATTTTAGAATTTCATTGCCGACACATCGCACCTTATCTTATCTTAATTACTTTATTTAATGTCGGAAACCCCCGTTGGCTTTATATTCTTCCCTCTGTTTTATGCCTCCAATTTTCTCTCCTGGGTTTAGGCATGAGTTTCAAGCTAGTGCTTGAAGAATAGAGAATGGTGATATTTCCACACACGAAAAAAAAGTAACGATTGCTTTAGATATGGATTTTTCACACTGTTTCAAAGCCACTGAATAATGGGAAATGTGTAAGGCAGTCCTAGATCACGGTTGGTCTGTATTAATAGTCACTAGTAAATTTAAATTATACAAGTATTTTTAAATTTAAATAAAATATATAAAATGCTTTATTATATTGCATATGAATAAATTAAAGAGATAAAAATATTAAAATTAATAATAAAAAAAGACTATGAAAATAAGTTATTAAAATTAAGATATATCATCTTTGTTTGTTGACACGGAATGTAAAGCTTCAAAATTTAAAAATCAAATTCAAATTATGATTGATTAAAATTACAACAATTTTAAAATTTAGTGTACCTAAAACGAAAAAATATCTTCAATTTGATATAATACATTAAGATTTGAAATTCAAATCAAATCAAAATTAAAATTAAGAAATAGTATCTAAAACAAATAAATAATCATAAATAACAAATAAATTAATAATTTGGCTTAATTGTATTTTGTGCCACCCAAGTTTTATCATTTTGCAGATTTTGTCACTGTATTTTTTTTTCTCATATTTTGTCACACTATTTTGGAAATATTGTAAATTTTTCCCAATTATTAACTATTTATTAAATAAAAATTCTCAAAATTGGACAAAATTTACAAGATTTCAAAAATAAGTTGGCAGAATGCGAGAGAAAAAAATACGGTGGCAAAATCTACAAAATAATAAAACTTGGGTGGCACAAAATGCAATTAAGCCTAATAATTTATAGGAAGTCACGTGACTTAATGAAGATGAAAATAATTTCTAAAAACTCTCATTTAACAATAAAGATTTAAATTTATAATGGAAGAGTGAATGAGATATAATGTTATACAATTTAAAAAAATATTAAAATAATTCATTGATTTATTAAAAACAGCCATCATGGTAACTTCAAATGGACCACCCTATAATAACTCTTATTTAGAAGTAGACCCATATCATGAGGTGCTCCAGATATTTGCATTTAGCTTTGAGAAGAGTGTTCACCCCACCAGCCACCAGGAGATTGTCCCTCCGGAAGTGGATAGTGCCCTACTTTGATAAGAGTGTTCAACCTGCCACAACTATTAAATATATTAAGATCAACTAAGAAGTGAAAAATTATCATACCATTATAGGAGCAATCTTAATTAGGTGAGCTCATGCTTCACATGCAAGCCAAACCAGACCAAAAATTTCTAAGAAATTGGAACAAAAAAACTCATTAAGTTTATCTAATTGACGTACTGTCCGCTACGTTGCGAGATGATGTGAAGCTGTGGTTATTTATATCGTTATTGTTGCTTTTGAGTCAATTTTATATTACTCCCATTTTTTACTTTCTACCAAATATCGTCAAAACTTATCAATCATAGTGTAAAGTTGAAAGGAGATTATAATTCACATGAAAAGCAAAGTTAACGGGATAATCTATATAATTTATTCTTTTTATTTTGTTGCTGAAATCACTTAACGTGAATTTTCCAGTTTCTAACAATTTCTTTTGTCAACATTTTCTGCCATTTATTTTTGTGGAAGTGGAACATCATTAATTAGCCCATTTGACAAAGAAACACTTGGATGGGCTTGAACATGAGGCGTGTAAAAGAACGGGCCCTACTATTTTCACCCCTTTTTTTGCTTTCTCTTTTTTCACCTCCAACTTTTTTAAAAAAGAGTGAAAATTTTATTTTATCCTCATCCTCTTTTTACTCTCTTTCTTCTTCTCACCCCACCCCTGTTTTGTCAACGGAAATATGTTTTCGTTGTGTTAATTTTTTTTCAAAAACATATTTCCATTGTGTTATTAATTTGAAATATAAGTTATTTTTTTAAAAAAAACTTACCTTTTAATATCAAATCAATTATTCAAAAAAAATCAACTAAACGAAAACACATTTTCGTTATGTATTGTTTTATGATACACACGAAAAAGTATTTCCGTTGTGTTATAAGGGTTTGTCTGTCCTATACGTTTTCGTTGTGCACAGTACACAACAGACATGTTTTCGTTGTGTATTGAGTCATACCCCTTAACAAAATGGAAATTCATTTTTGTTATATATTTTGTATAAAAAAAATATGTTTTTGTCAAGAGTATTTTTGTAAAAAATAAAAAACCAAACAAAGCATGGAGTGAAATTAGGAAAAATTGAGGTGAGAATCGCAGCTCTAAAAGAACCTAGTAATCCAGTATCATGATATCATCGCTCATTAGTGTCTAGTCACACTATTTTTAAATTTGGGAATTACAGTTTGTATGACATTTTTTTTTCTAGCAGTATTATTCTTTTTACATCACTTTCAAAATTTTAATTTCAAAAAATTATTTACCACGTTCTAAAATTTTGATTGCATAAGAATGTTTAATACAATTCTGAAAATTTAGAAATATGTTAAACATTTTTCAAAATTAATTTCGGAAGTGATTTGTAATTTAGTTCAGAAAGTGATTTACAAATCACTTTTGAATTAAATTTCTAAAAGAGTGTTTAATATATTTCAAAAATAAATGAATAGAAATGATAAAATAAATGCACCCAGAAAAAAGGTGGTACAGAACCTAATTCCAGCCAAATTTTCATCAAGAAAAGGCTCAAAAGATGGCCTTATGAAAATGCCTTCAAGTAAAACAAGCCCAGAATTAGGATGCCAAGGTATGGCAAAAACAAACCCTTATCCTAATCCCAATTTTTAAGGCCCATAAAACGCATTCCAGTTTAAAACAAAACAGGATTCTAATTCCACTTCTTTTATCTTGATTTATCAAATGAGTTTGAAGCACATATTTTTTAATAAGCACACCTCATAAATTTGTTATGGTTTAATTACTTTTTTAGTCTCTATAGTTGTGCAAATATTTTCTTTTGATCCCTATAGTTAGAAATAATATGTTTTAGTCTTTATACATGTACATTCAATTTCAGTTTAGTTCTGCATTTAATTGCCACAATTGACAAAATGTCAATTTGTAACGTTTATACTGTCATTCTCATTTGTGACGATTTTTTTTTACAAAGTTAAGACATATTTGACAGCAAAAATCAAACTGACATCGAAAGTACATATATAAGGAGTAAAATAGATTATTTCTAACTATAAGGACCAAAAAGGTAATTAAAGCATTTGTTATCATCCCATGTGACGAGGTCTACTTTCAGCAAGCTTTGCAGTAAAAATAAGTAAAAAAAATAAGAGGTGTGAATTGTGATTGCATAAGTGAGAAACGAAATTAACCGTAGATACGTGATATTCAAAACTAAAAGCCAGAACTTGATCATTCCCACTAGATACACATATCAATTAAAGGCAATTGGTATTTATACTCCCCTTAATTATTAAACATAATTCCTTTTATTTTATTTTTTTGTATTTTTTTATTATAAAAAATACTCTTTATATAAAAACTATATAAATTCTATTCTTTGTATCATTTTTATTGTTCTCTGAACTCTTTGCACCTATTTTCTCCTCTTTCCTTCTTTTCTCTATCAAATATATTATAATTTTATCTTAATCTTGTTCCTATTCAATTATATATTTAATCCGATCGCATTTCCAATCAAACTCTCAGTACTGTGATATTGTGCGTGTTGAGGCACGCAGAATTTTTTATTTTTTACAGTTCTGGAAATTACTTTTCAAAATAGATGTTTTGAAAAGTAATTTTCAGAACTGTATTTGTTTTTGTTAAAATATGGTTTCAAAAATTACTTTTTGGAATAGGTATTGTGTTTGTTCCGGAAAGTGATTTCCAGTTTAACTTGCTGCCGAAGTCTGATATATGCTCCAACAGAAGCTAGCTCTATACCACTGACAAGTGTATGTTAATATTTACAAATTAATTAGATCTGATGATTGCATTGCATTTATTGATGTATGCGTTTGGGAGAGAGTAGATCATTTTCTCTGATTCTGTGCTAGAATAATTTACTGGGATGTGGGTTTCATTGATATAGATGCTGTTAGTTTTGGTGTGGGTACAATACTGCTTATTGGACAATGTTGAGGGATTATTTGAAAAGAGGAAAAAAAACGGAAAAGAGTATTTAGGTAATATAATTATAATTTATAATAAATAATTTTGTTTAATATATAAATTATATTATAATTAAAATTCATAATAAATGAATATATTTAAATATATAAATTATATTTTGGATTTATAATGAAGAATTTAAACAGTCATATAATGCTATTTTTAACTTTTAATTTTTTTAAAAAGATTATTGAAAGTTAATTGAGGTAGAGATGAAAGAAATTAGGTTGAGAGGGATGGACGGTTAAGAAAATTAAGTATACAAATAAAAATAAAAAAAAGATAGTTTGAGACAATTTAAAATTAATTTTTTTTGCTAGTTATGAGGATAACATGTAAAGTGCGCATTCAAAAGAGGGAACAAAAAAATATTGAGGATGTCTAATTAAAGGGTGAGAAAGTGAGAATTTCATCCTTCAAATATTCTAATTTATAATATAAGAGTGGATTTATTTTTTAAAGAGGGAAGGGGAGGAGTGTAAATTTCTAATTAATATCAAAAGAATTTTTTCTCATAATCTTCTAGCATAATGCATTTGTTCTATAACATATATCATCTTCATTATAATTATTTTTTGAAGATAAGAAGTTCGAGGTAAGATGAAATTTGACCAAATAAGTTATCAATCCCAGCAAAAATGGGTAAAGATTTACTTACTCCTAGAGTAAGTGTTTTAAATTTATTTTACGAGGACAGTTAGAAATATACTCTCTAACATACACTTTCGAATTGGTCAAGATTTATTAAAAGCTACAGAATTAGGAGGGAGTCATTAAATAATAAATGAGACCCACAAAAATATATGATTTTTAATAAATTTCAACCAATACATAATAAAAAGTGTGTTTAAAAGAGTATTAGAGAGTGTGTTACTACCATTACTCTTTACTCTATTTAATAACTCTTTTTAGAATATGAATTTAATTCAATAGTTAAATTGTGTTATATTATTTTAATAATTATGTATAACTCATTAGAATCGGCCTAGTAATGGGAGTTGGAGTAATTTACATAAAGTTTTAAGTTCATACATTGTTGTCATCATTGTACACACAAAAAAAAAATTATGTATGCAAAGTTTTCAATAAATTAAAAATTTATAAGTATGTCATATTATAATTTATATTTCTCATATTTTAAAAAGTGTATTATATATTAAAATAAAATTGATAGATATAAAATAAATTTTAACTATATAAAATTTTATAAGGTTGATCTATTTAATAAGAATGATCAATCCAACAACTAAATTATAATCTTAGTGCAACCATTGTATCAAAAAAAATAAAATCCAACAACTAAATTAATGAAATTTAATGTTCATAAAAAATATTAACGTAGAACAAGTTAAACAAAACTTATTCTTAAAATTAGTAGATCCCTTCTCTACCAAAAATTTATGATAGGATTATAAATTATTTAACGAATCCTCTACAATTTAAACTCACATCATATTTTTATCGTGAATAGAAAGTCAAAGAAGTAACCAATCTCCTTTTTCCTCCGTTATCATTTTATTAATATCGTTAATTTTATACATTTTTTTTAATATTTTTGTCTCCGATTGTTATCAATCTGTCAATCTCAATTTATCTGTACATTTTTTAATGATACTTCTAAACTAACAAACTAACGAATTTTCTTTCCCCCTTGTCTCCTAAATTTCCGCTACTACGACCGCAGTGACACTCGATATTCCTCCGCATATTCCTCTGCTTATGTCTTATATCACAATTTCCATGTTTCTTTTTAAATGACTTAATTATGTTTTTAGTCTCTAAATTTGATAAATGTAGTTTTTTAATTTCTCAAATAAAAAATTAATTTTTTTAGTTTCTCAAATTTTAAAAATTCCCGTTTTGGTCCTTTTGTCCAAACATAATTAGTGAATCTGTCACACAACAATCATTTAATAATGTTCCTATCAGTGAAAATATCACACCGAATTCAACTAATACTGCAGCACAGTTGATTTAATCTGTCCTATAAATGATATCTTAGGTGGTCCTAAAGGATTAAAATAATATTTTTTAAAATTTGAGGAACTAAAAAGAATAATTTTTAATTTGGGAGACTAAAAAAATATATTTCTCAAATTTGGAAGACTAAAAACATAATTAACCTTTTTAAATTGATTGGTTGCAATTAATAAATGCATACAGAATTAAATTACGAAGTTAATCGGTCTTAACCTTTAGTAGTATCATAGTAGCAGTTTAATTTATCTCGGTAAAATCAGGTTATTAAACACAAATTGAGAGGTTGTACTTGATCTCAAGCCTTCAGAGGAAATTATCGAAAGATGCGCAACAAAACACAATATTCTCATTCTGGCAAGGAAGTTTTATAGTGTGTTCACATTGAACATCAATTGAACCCCAATGGATGATGTGTGAAAAGGATTGGTGCTTAATGTGTTTTGGAAAGTGAAAAAACAAGTACACTCTTAATAAAGTCGATTCTCCTTCGAGAGAGGTGTCCACGTTTAATAATTGACCATGTCTCAATAGAATTGTTTGAAGGAAAATATCAGTGGAAAATCGAAAAACAAATCCTTCTACTATCTTATAAAAAAAGTATTAAATTAAAAAGTAAATGGATTTAATGTCTTAAAGATATAAAACATTCAATAGTTATTATAAAAATATTGCAGGAAAATGTAGAATTATTCATAAAATATTTAATAGCCCAAACCATCCCAACGTATGTAATGTGTTGTTCCTAGAGCAACTTGTAGCGTGGATACATTAATTTTCGGTGGGTACAAAGAGATAAGGAAAGAAAGATACTACATCAGATTAGTTGCAAAGATCTCATTGAAGAAAATCAAAAGAAGGTGGAAGGTGGAATGTGGAGCAGAACCTGTGAAAGTAAAGTCAATTCCTTTAAGTTAGAGAAGAGATGAAGACAAATTTAATTTGAAATTTCTTCACACAGGACAATAAGGAGAGAGAAAAGTGCTGGAGAGAGATTAACTGCGTGTTTGATGAACCGTTCCAATCTGCATCTGATGTGATTTTCCACGTTCGGACAGAAGCTACCAGGTGTAGCTTCAACGTTTTTTTTTTTATTGACTTGACGTGATTATTTGGATTCGAGTCGACGTAGCTCAAAATACACAATGACTCCATGTTTGGATTTGTGTCCGATTGTTTCCAAAATCACGTCCTTCTTTACTTTAACGCAAAAGTTCTTTTTATTAGCTTCAGATTTACACGTGAGTTTGTGCACATGGCTGCAAAACCAAACATATTACTCCCTCTATTTTAAATTAATTGATGTTTAAGATTTTTTTCATACAGATTAAGAAAAATAATCTAATAACCCACTAGGGTCGGTTTAGTGATAAGGAATTTGAGCAATATGCATGAAGTCATAAATTTTAACCTCAATGCGACCGTTGTATATCAAAAAAGAAAAAGAAGAAGCAATCCAATAGTATTTATTAGAGGGCAATTTTATTAAAATATCCTCCTTCCCAACCTCTATAAATACATTATTAAGTATTCTAAGACAATGGTATTTATTAGGACACAAAACTAGAATAAAAATTTTAATATTTTATTGAAAATTGAAAACGTCAATCAATATGAAATTTTTTTTGAAAGCTAAAATATTAATCAATGTGAAACAAGGAGAGTAAAAGCATTGAATATACATAGTCATGTGGAGGTGAGGGATGGAGTTTTTAACGCGTTAGCATCAAATCGACCAAACTGAGTGAGACCTCAAACAAACTTTGAAAGAAATTTTTTACTTTAAATGATAGAGTTATATGTTAGGCCTTTTTATCAACATATGTAGTTTTTTGCTTCATAAAAACCAATGTTTTTAAAACCGGACCGGTCATTGAACTGGTTAAGGCACTGGTTTAAGATTCAATAGTTCAACCGTGATTGAATCGTGGTCGAACATGTATTAATAAAATAATAATAATAATTAAATAATACATAAAATAATATTAAAAAAATATAATATCATCACTTTATAATACTAAAAATAAAAAATAGAACATAATTTTATAGGTTATTTACATTTATAATACTTACAAAAGTGCAAATCAAATATGTCATGATACTTAAGTATAAATTTTAACTATACAAATCAATATTTATTAATAAAAACAAGTTTATATTTAAAATTAAAAAGAAAATGATAAATACTTTAGGTTGGTTTTTATTTTTTTAAGAAAAAAATTAAAATAATGTTGTATTAAGCATTTTTCATTGACTTGCTGTAAACCGGTTTTTGGCCTGTTTTTGACCAATTTTGACTAGTTTTCCGATTCTTTGACCGGTTTTTTTTTAGACCGGTTCTGTGGTTTATTTGAACTAGTCAGGTGATTAGTTTACCAGTTTTTTGGTCCGGTCCGGTCCGGTTTTCAGAACAATGATAAAAACTAATGGTAAATAATTTTTTATTGGTAGATCTAAAGTTTAAACTTTAATAACCTTACCTTTGGGCCGGCCCTAGTTAGCATACCATCATATGTCAAATGAAGAATCCTCTACGGTGGTTAATTGCTCTTAGGAAAATAGATTCCCATGGAAGTTGCAAGTGGCAGCAAAAAAAGTAAAACATTTTATCTATGAAGAGCTGGTTGCCATGATCAGTGTGGAAGCAAAAGGAATGGTTGTGTTTTGAAGAAGGCATCTCCTATTCAGAGAAAGTGATCTCCATTGCTCATGAATCTTTGCATGATTGGAAAGTTCATCAGCCTTTTTTCATGTGGATAAGCAAAACCACGCTAACATGTGGGCCACCAAATGAAGGATTGTTAAAAATTAATATTAACATTACTTCATCTAATATAATTAATCCTAAAATGTTATCTATTGCAATCTCTGAAAATTCTAGCTCCAAACTATATTAAGCTTAGTTGGTACATATTTTCTGGGATTTTATATTTAATACATTTATGATATGTTTGGTTTAAGAAAGAAAGTGGAAGGGAAAAAATATTGAGAAGAAAGAAAAGAAATAAAAAATGACTTTATTTTTTAACTTGTTTGTTGGAGGATAATAAAAGAAAAGAAAGATAAATATGTTTATTTTTCTTGTTTGAAATATTATGTAAAAAGGAAAATAATATATGTATTTAATTATGTAAAAAGTGAAAGAATATATATATTTTAAAGTAAATTATATTGGCACTCCCTAAAATTTTTTCAGATTACACATAATATCCCAATTTTTTGTATTCCTATACTAATCTCCTTAATTATTTGAATAATATTACACTGACACTTTTTATACATTACACTAACCTCTTTTAATTATTTAAAAAACATTACACCGTATATCCCTCTAAAGAAAATTGTTGTAAACATTAAAAAAACAGGAAAAGTTACGTACAATCTGAAAAAACTCAGAGTCTCAATATAATTTACTCTATATTTTTGAAAGCTACGTGTAACGTCCTGCCGCTAGTACTACCGAGCACGTTATTTGCAAGACTTTTTTTTTTTTGACCTTTTTTTCCTTTTGCATGAGAATTTTTCTATTGCAAACCTAGATTGTGACGTACATGCAAATACCAGCGGCAACACGTTTCCTATAATTATTTAAAAAACATTACACCGTATATCTCTCTAAAGAAAATTGTTGTAAACATTAAAAAAACAGAAAAAGTTATGTACAATCTGAAAACACTCAGAGTCTCAATATAATTTACTCTATATTTTTTGAAAGCTACGTGTAACGTCCTGCCGCTAGTACTACCGAGCACGTTATTTGCAAGACTTTTTTTTTTTTTACCTTTTTTTCCTTTTGCATGAGAATTTTTCTATTGCAAACCTAGATTGTGACGTACATGCAAATACCAGCGGCAACACATTTCCTATGATTTTTGGCATTTTGTCTACTCGTCAAAACTACATGTCACTGCAAGCATTATTATCACGCATAAATTAAAGGGTGGGCCAACTAATGTGGAGGGATGCCGATTTATGCATCAACATTGGCATATACAAATTCCAAGGGATTGTTTGAGTAAGACAGTTTCCAATACGTTCAAATTCTCACTTGATTCTCTCTAGGATGAAATAAATATAAGCTCTTTCTAAGTGTTTTTCTAATTTATCTCTCTCTCTCTCTTTTGGTAAAAAATGGCATATACAAATGGAAAATGTTTTTCTTATAACATATGTGAGCTGAGACAACTTTCGGTGTATCCTTTGATTTTAGGGAAATATTTTTGAGATGTTTAGTATATATTAAAAATAAAAATAAGTGAAAGATATAGAGTATATGTGATATCAACTTCTTCTTTTTTTGGTGAATTATATGATATCAACTTATCAATATATGGCATCAATTATTTGATGTTTAAATAATGAAACTGTAAACAAATTAAAATGCAAAGACTTTCATTCATAGTTGTAAAATGAGTACTACCCATTGTGGTTATGCGGAAATTGGGTGACCTACATACAGTGCTCATTTGGTTAACTTCATCAATTCCCATTACTCGATACACATTTTAATATAAAACTAGTATTTTAATGTGTGTATTGCATAGTATAAATTTTTATTTTACACAACTTAAATTTATAATAATAAATACTTCTGAATATATTAATTATATTATAATTAAAATTTATAATAAATAAATATTTTTGAACATATAGATTATAAATACAATATTAATTTTTAATTATTGATAATTTTAAAAAAAATATTAAAATTTAATTTAGAACTAAAAATATTGAAAATGATAGATTGAAAGAGATAAGAAGTTAAAAAATTTCTAAAAATGTTTTTCATTGAAGAATGATGGCCGTAACACCCTTACTTTTACTTACTAATTTGCCTTTTCTAATTATTCTATAATTATCTATGAAGAACCGGATGGAAACCTCATGAGTATGATTCTACGGTTATGTTCATATTAGTAAATAATAATTAGTTGACATTTTTAATAATTTTTCCAGAGTCCAAAAAAGGGTAAAACGAATATTTTGCCCCTATAAGAATTGTATTATTGAGAAAATAGATAAAAATACTTAAAAATGTATAAAATTTATTTTTAAGTCATTTATGTATTTAGAATAATTAATAATAATTTTATAAAATTTCAAAAATTTATTGAGACAGTTGTTGTGAAATGACCAGTAAATCCCTAAGCGACCGCGGGAGCCAACCAGAGACTTTTTGACCTTAAAATATTTTAAAAATTTTATATTGAGTATATTTTAATTATAAAAATTTTATTTTGAGGGGAAATGGTAAAAAAAATGAAAAATATAATTATTTGATAAAAACTTGATTTATTAGCTTAATGAATGTCCTTTTTAGTGAAAAATTATTATAAATAATACATATATGAGAAAATTTCGAAAATTTTTTTAAGACTCACAAAAATATGTGTGAATGTATGGTGTGGTTAGATTTATTTAAAATTGACCAAAAGTTTAATCCAATTATTTACTATAAATCATTATTTTATCATTTTTACTACAACTAACACAGTAACACATGTACAATTACAAGTCAACAATGGCTGCCCCTTATTTGCTTCATTCTCATGCTAGATTCAGCCCCTTTTCTGCTTCCTTTTCACGTCAATTGCAGCTGGTTGGGAGGGGGGTACATTGTTAATTGTTTCTTTATAATTTAGCATAAATAAAAATTTAAAACAAAACTATTTTTGTTAGATGTTACCATAGTCAAAAATTGCTGCCCCTTATTTACTCATTTGTATATTGGTTTCAGTTTATGTGGGAAGGAGTGTAGTTTAAATATTTTTTTTATAGGTTTAGTGAAAGAAAATTAAATCAAAATTATACAATTTTTCTTCTATAAAAACCCACCCAACAAACTTCACGATTAGCCACTCCCACTTCAAAATCTGACCCCCTCTTTCTGTTGGTTTGTGGTGGACGGATCTCTCCCCTCCACCATCAAGCCTTAATATTTTTTCTTCACCTTCAAACACTACCCATTTAGCCAAACCATATTAGTTTAAGTCTTAAACCTTCTTTCCTCTTCCATATTTCACCAACAAGCTACTTATTAAAGGTAAAGGGGGAGTGAGGTTTAAGCCTCTAATTTTTATTTTCTTAATGGTGTGTGTGTTGGGTTATCCCTTAAACCCATATTATTATATTAATCCTACTACTATCTATATATATAAGTAATTATTTTCTTTCTTGTTCATTTTAATTTCTTGCTTTACTTTAATAATATTTAATTTGCTGTTATTTATTTTCTTGCTCTTGTTATTATTTTTATTTATGAGGGTTTTGGAGTGGATTTTTCTCCCAAAACTCTTAGCTTTTTACTTTTCAGTTTATTGCTTTCATGTAGATAGTTTTGGAGTGGTTTCTCCCCCAAAACCCTTAGCTTTTTACATTCCATTGTCATTTATATTTATGCTATTTATCTTATTGTCCATTTTAATTTCTTGTCATTTATATTTTGCCATTTAAGTTATTGCTATTTCCTTTTTATTCATTTAACTCTTGTTATTTACTTTTTGTTCCATTTTTATTTATTTTTATGTTGCCTTTATTTTGTTGGTACTTCATTAGAATTTATTATCCTATTATTTTGAATTATCATTGAAATTATTTTTATACAAGTAATTAATTTAATTCAAGTTTATGGTCTTGCATCACTTGAAATAAAATTTGTAGAAAGAGGATTAAATTTCTACAAAAGTTGAAATTTTGATTTTTATGAAATATCCAAAATTTCAAAGTGGGAAAATGAAAAAGGTTTTGGTTGTTTTACATAAAAGCCTTCCGGCCCTTTTTAAATATATTAAGGAAAATGAATTCTTTTATTAATTTAAGTATTTTGACAATTACTTAATTTGGTTCAACTTAGTTAAAATGAATCTTAGAATTAGTCAAAAAATTTAAAGAAAAGTTTTCCCGTAACTTTTATGAAACTAATTTAACAAACAAAGTTTTGAGCCAATTAAATTAAATGGCCTTCTAGCCCGACTAGTGAAAGTTTTTAGAAATAAAAAGTTTTCTTGTATAAATTAAATGGTCTTAACATCTAATCTTTTGTTAACTTATGTCTAAGAAATGAAAATTTTGTTCAACTAAGCCCTTCTAATAAATGCTTTTGTCAATAAAATAAAATGCCTACACTTGTAAATAAAACACACGTTTTAATTAGCAATTCTCTCAAACTTTAATTTTTAAATTTTCTCTGTATTTATGGATTAAAAACCTTTCCTTTAAAATAGTCTAATTTAAAAATTTAGAAAAGGATAAAGACAAATCAAAGAAATTAAATTGAAAACTTATTTTAAAAGTATGTACGTGTGAAAATGAACTTTTTGTATGCAACTTTAAGTGATGACATTTTCTTGCTATATTTCTTAGTTGAATTGTTTCTAAGTTATTATGAATGATAGATGAATATCTCTGTGAAGAGTGATTTTGAGACTCTGTTGGATTACCCAGAGAGTATGCTTAGAAACTTAGAAACAAAGTCATAGGAAACCTCCGGCTGAGTTAGGACCATGTTGAGAAGCATGAGTTTCGATGTCTGGGAAGTAACAGTTGGTACACTGCGAGATGTAAGGCAGGGATCATTGTTGGGGTCTTGAGGGTAAAGGTACTGAGTTGTGAATGTCCCAATGGTCAGGTTAGCGCCCTAAGCCAGGATAAATCACGTAAACCAACTTGGTAACCTTAACGCCCGCTCAGCATCACCATGATTGGTGTAGTATATATCCCTAATGGGCTTGTGGCCTTTTCCTCGAGGATGATGATTATGACATGGATGTCTGTATCTTGTAAGGGACAATATGAACTCCCAATCGCTTCCTAGTGATTCCTGATGGTTGAAGAAAATCATTAGAGATATGTATGGATCCATACAGTCTGATAAAGGTTGAGATTGAGTCATAATAATGTAGGTCAGACCTTACGAATTCCCCAATTGGTTGTTTAATTTATTGTTTGCAGCCTATTAAGAAACGAATGAGGCTTTTATAAAAACATCACTTCTATCTTATTTGTTTCTTTTCATATACGATTGTGGTACGAGCAAATGGACTCTGAAGAATTGCAATGATGGTGACTCTATGTATGACTTTTGTAGATTTTATAGGATGGGGTAGCCTAGTATAGACCTATACTGCTCTGACACAGGTCATTTTGTTGTACAGCTACGGGCGGGTATTTAGGATGTACTTTTGTTGTATTTGCTTATGTATTTCTTATATATGTACTCTGATTTTGTACGTAAGACTTGACGTCCATTTCATGATCATGGTTCTTTATATAATGTCTCTTGGAATTACTAAACATTTGCGAAAAATAAGTACGTATAAGTTTTAAATCAAGCCGACGTTCTAACAAATGGATTAAGAAATAATAAATAAAATGAATGTATGTCTTATTATAGTGGGTGTCACAACAACCAAAAATGCCCTTGTTAAAGAATAACAGCTAAAAATACTCTCATTTAAGATAGCTATTTTCATTTAATATATAGGGTGAATATGTAGTTCAAATTAATTTAAATACAAATCTTAATCACGTTCAATGATTCAAATTAATTCTATATCAAATTGATTTTAGTTCACTTTAATTTAATTAAAACAAACGGATCATAGATTCCTTGCCAATATGATTGAATATGAATGCAGATCATTTTTTTTTATAATAAACAATTTAATTTAACGCAGATTTTTTTTTGTTAAAAAAAATCTTAGTTTAAGTAAAAATTAGAAAAACAAACCAGTTATAACTGAAAATATAAACTAATTTTACGATTTTTTGTTTGACTATGTTAATTAGTTATTCTTTCAATTTGGATTGATATGTCGCCAGCATAATCTCTTGAGTGAGGAGAAGGTTACTTCATTTTAAAACTGTGTGATAAATTAAATTCAAACAACTTGGATAGTTGGATGAGAATTTAAATTAATAGTTTATATTTCCTGTCAATGAGATATATCAATATTTAATTTAAGTTGTGTCACCATTGGCATTTATAGTTGATAGTTTATACTTACTGAAATAATCTTTTTAAATAAGGTTAATAAATATTTCACATATATACTGAGAGAGAGAGATAACTATCTGGGGACTCACTTTCACTTGACAGAATATAATTAATTTGAGTTGGGTCTAGGGTTCTGATTTTTAGAGTTTGATGGTCAAATACGAAATAACCATATAAATTATAAACTACAGATCCTGATTTGTGAAATCTTATGTATATTCTTTGAAATCCAATGATTTCTCTGACAATTTTACTTTCCATTGGACTATTTCAAAGATGATTAATGTGCATGTACATAAGCCTTTATCTTTGATTTTCAAAAGCTCTTTCTCTTTATTTTTATACCCCGAAAAAGAGGCGTGAAATTAAACATCTGAATATATATTTAGGTGCTTCTAATTCTTCTTTGTTGTATTTGATGTTAATTTTTTTTGCTATATATGTTCATTATTATTTTTTTGCTATTTTCTAAACGATTAATTTGATGATTCACTGACCAAATATGGAGTTCTACCGCCCAACACCTTTCTATATCCAAGTATTATATTACGTTTTTTATACGTAAAAGAGTGAACCTATTTCTTGTGCTAACCAAATCACCTTTTCTATGTGTAAAAAGTACCAACAATTCAACTATTTCAAAGAATCATTAAATTTAAATATATTGATGTTGGTTACAAAATTACATTAAGCTTATGATTAAATCCCGACCCCTTAAACAATGCTGAATAACTTCAAATTCAGCACGTTGCCTTACTAAAAGTACCTAAAATTTGTTAAATAACATTTGCAGCACATTAACTTAATTTGAACATTTCAAATTGTAACTTAAAATTGATTATTGATTTGAAATGTAACAGCAACGTAATATGTTAAATACTAAATCATGTAAATAAAATAATGGTGTGACGTTTAAATTAATTTAATGAAAAGTTTAACTGATGAATATTAATAAAACATTTAATTAAAATATTCTAACGTTTTGTACACAGATTTGTTATGAGAAATTCGGTTATCACATAATACTTCTTTCAAATTGAAAATATGACAAAATTCTTCAAAAATTGGTTTTAATTATTTCCATTTCCATTACAGGCTTTTTATGCTAACCATACCAAAAGGATCTTTGCAGTATAATCATTGTTTTAGATCAATAGGTTGAATTTGAATATGAGGTCATAAATTTAAATACTGGTAACCAATTTTTTGATGTATCACTTAAAAATAATTCTATAGCTTGATATAACTTCCAGTCGGCATCGAAGAAATTTTTTTTCATTTTTGTTTGTGCTTTGTTTGGGCCTGTTTGAATCGATTTCGACCGTAGCTCTGTTGAACATATGGCAGACAGTTTAGAAAATGAGGTTTGATTTCTAAATCAATTTATCGGTACATGCCAAAACTGAGTGTGACAACTTAAGGATTTCAATGTTTTTAGGAAAAGAACAAATATTTAATTTGTACTTCTCATTCTCACAAAGAAAAATAATATATGTAGAAACCGCGTCTTATGAATTTGTTGACTGGACCGTTCATTTTGGTACTTAACTTAAATTGCTTTTTTTTATTTTGTTTGGTACATAGCATAAATTGCTGCTTAAACAAAATGATAATTATAATTATATTTTTTAATTTATGTGGTTTTTTTAAATGTTGACATTTTATTTTAAAAATTATACACATACACTTCTCTTACCTAAATATTTTTATATTTTTTAAAATAAAAAAGTGAATATCGTGACATCTTCTTGATCCACATCTAAATTCAACATCTTCTTGGGTCCAAATCTAGTGTCTTAGTCGTTGATAATTAAATGAATCAACTATATTTTTAATATTTTTTTCCTATTCATATTTAAAATATTTTATTTAATTTTGTTCTCAAGAGAATATTTCTTATAACATTAAGAAAGGAATGAATAAACAAAAATATCATTGAGAAAGGAAAAATCATTTGATTAAATTTGCTCTAGTTTTAGTTAGAACGGTAGAATTGAGCTTGAAATGACCAAGGAAGACAAGAAGAAATAGAATACCGAGTAGTGGATCGGGTGATGGTTTTTGTTATCAGGTAGTGGTACGCGTCCAAGCCAATATAACATGGCCTTGTTACTCAATTTTGGGGGATCTTTTTATCATTTGTCAAGAGGCATCTTGTGAAGTTCATTTTCCCTGTTTTGAGAGCTCTAAGGATACGAGAAGACAAGAAGAGTGGAAGCTTGAAGTTTTTTCTCAATCTCTGAAGTTTTTATTCTCTTTCCCATATCTTTATTATTTATTTATTTATTTATTATTTCTGTGTTTAACAAAATCCTCTCTGTTGGGGTTGGGTGGATTTCAATGGATCTTAGATATTCTTGAATTGGTTTCTTTTTAATAGAACTTGGTTTCTTTGATTTTTCATGTTCTTGTTTTTCTTATTCTTAATGAATTCTAAGACTTGGTCATTTTCTTGAAATGATTTTTGGTTTATATATTGAATGAAAGTTTGATGTATAAATGTGCTCTAGGGATGGGACCTTGTAATTCTTGGTATTGAGAATAGTTATTGAACACTCGCTATCTCTCTAGGATTCTTGATATTCTTGCCTGATCCTCTTTAATTTCACATAAGCAATTAAGGCTTTTAATTTAATTGGGAATAAAGTTTTATCTACTAAAGGAATTATGATCTAAATAATTTAGTAAGGTAAGGATTGTCTAAGGCTTATAAGGACTACATTGGCCATATTCCTAATCGATGTGAGAATAAACACATGCCTTCACACACCAGCAAAATGAAGGTGTTAGATGCTACAACAAAGGCAGCCCAAAAAGGTCGCAATTAAGATGGGTTAGGGGTGACTACAAGTAATACGACTTTCCAACACATCCTCTCATGCCTAGAGTTGTGGGTATGGAGTGTGGCAATTTAAGTGACCCAATAATAGATCTAAGATATTTTCTAATACCATCTTAAAATTTAGGATTAGGGTCTAACTCAACTTCACAAACTGACTTGTAAGATGAAGATTGTTTTAGTCTTATGAAAATTACATTGGTCATATCTCTAATCAGATCTCAAAAATATTTATTAAAATTGGATCGAACTAGACGATTTGATCAATTGAATCAAGAACTAGTCAAGCACATCAAACTGAACATTTCAGAAAACTAATGGAGTAGAAAAATCAAAAATTGACCAAAATCAAGTAAAAATTGATGCAAAAAATTGGTCTAAATTAAACATTTTTTTGGGTTAATTTTTAAAATTTATATTCTAAAATGTTTTTAAATAAACAAAGCTTCATGTATGATATCTACTAACAGGAATTGGGTTTAGTGAAATATGCTAGTTGCTCACTATGTAGCAAATCAAGATTCAAATTGCCACCATTTTTTATACCCAAAAAAAAAAAAAGATTCAAATTGCCACCAAAAGAGGTGTTCACAATTAATATTTGACAATATCTTAAATATAATTGCCTTTGAAGAAAGATTCCCTAGAGAACAAAAAAAGATTCATGTATGATATCTACATATTGATTGTCATTATTTAACTATCTATTAAAAAAAATTATCTTATAAAACATATGATATGCTCTAAAATTTTACTTCATTTTTTATAATTTATATTAATTTTAATACTTAATAAACTATGAATGAATATCTTCATAAATTTTTAATGGTTAGTCTGTTTGTTGAAAATATTGGTATTAATATCTTTTCATTTTTACATAATCCTTCACTGTAGTCATTAGCGACAGGCCTTTTCTATCATATATTTAAGAGTAAATCACATTAACAATCTTGAGGTTTTATAAAAAAAAATTCGATATTTTTTTGTAACCCTTACACTATCCCGTCTAATTGTTTGAAAAATATTACACTAATACCTCTAATATATTATATTAACCCTCTTGATTGTTTAAAAAAATTACACCATGTACCTCTAAGGAGATTATTGTAAATGTTAAAAAAATTGTGTAATATAAAATTTTTTTAGAAGTGTGAGTGTAATTTTCTCTTTGGGCGATCTTGATCTATTGCAGAAGTCATTGCTGCTACTACTTGTTGACTTGCAATTCGATAGTATATTTTTCTTATTCAAACTCTTACAGACTTACAGCAATGATCTAGCTAGCAGAAAGCAGTCATCTGCAGTCTTCTCTTGCACACTTCATATTATTCATTCTAAATTTTCAATTAATCTTCTCCCTCAATATTTTGACCTTATTATTATTATTATTATTATCATCATTTTTAAGTGTGCACAAGAGTATCTCTCAGCTGAGAGTTTAAGACTATTTTTTTCTCTTTGAGATAAAATATGACTTTAGTTTTTTTTTTTTTTTTTATAAGACAACAAATATTTTTTACTAGAAGTAATTTTGTTCGAATCAAGTAAGACTGTTATGAGTGAAAAAGCTCTCCATCCAAGTAATTAGAAATTAAACTCTAATAATTTTTTCGTCTACATAATTAGAAATTAAACTCTAATTAATGTATTTAAAAAAGTAGTTATTCATCAACCGTACGGAGCTTTATTGGTTGTACCGGACGGACGCTGTTGGACGTGCTTGCTGTATGAGGTAGACAGGTAATAATCAATGCAATCAAGAAATAATGTATTGTAATTTTAAATAATACTGTATTCGTTTTCGGAACTTTTGCTTTTTTAAAAAAATATAACTTAATAAATTTAAATGAATATAATATTCTTTAATAAAAGGCAATTTTATAAAAAAATATTTTTTATCTTATTTTAATATTATATAATAAATAATTTAATATTATTTTAGTTTTATAATTTTATCTCACCTATCCATCCTTTTACGATTATTTTCTTACAGTTCGACTTTATAATGATGTGATAGATACTAAAGTAACTAAACATAAAACAGCTCTTATAGCATTTTGTGATAATATTTTTAGAATATTGCTATTTCTATAATAAATTTTTACACATTTATCTTTTTATATATTTTTTATTATATTACTTATTTTTTCTCGTACATTTCTTTTATCTCTCCTTTTTGTAAAAATTAGAATATGAATTCATTATATAAATAATATTATCCTCTCTTTATGATAAAATTATTACATTGCACACTAGTGCTTGTCATAGAGAAGTTGCCTGCCGGTTTCAACAAGAAGGATATGGGTTCTACCACAGCATATTCCTCAACTACTTCTCTCTTCTCACACCCTGTGCATTCAATGCTAACTTCGTGTATTTATTTATATTTGTTATTTAACTTATTTGTACTTTTGCTTAATATTTTTATGTGTAAACACAAAAATAATACATACAAAATAACTGTAGATTGTGATTGAGTTTTGGTCACAGCTTACGTCAAGAATGAGAGGTACCTTGGATTGATTTTCGTTGAATTTTAGTCACAGCTTAGCTCAAGAATGTGAGGTACGTGCGATTGATTTTCGGATAAATTACTTGCTGAATAAACTTAAAACACTTGCAATCTTCACGACAACACATCTGACGATTCACCTTAATAAAATAATAGAGTCATTATGGAGAATTTGTTTGAGTTGATGAAAATAGTTTATAATATATATATATATATACTTTTTTAAAATAAATTTTTTAGCTTATTAAAAGGTTATTTTGAATTATTCTAATAAATTTTATATTCAAATTTATGTTATAAATTTTTATATTATAAAAATTTATTAAATAAGTACTTAATTAAATTATTTATTCGCACACCCGAATTCTTCACTCAAATGTTATATACAATTACACATTTAATCTCTTTTATAATTGTAATAAAATAAATTGCCATCATGGTTTCTTGTTTGAGCAAAGTTAACGTAACATTATACTCATACAGGCTACAAAGTCTGCAAGCAACGTATTTTTTTTAACTTAAATATATTTAAGTTTAATTTCTATATATTGTGAGTGTAAAGATTATTATACTATTAATCAATCAGAAATTATGTTAAGTATTATTTTTAAGGTAATTATTATAAAAATCAACAAATTTATCATACATAATAATTTGTGAATGAATGACAATGTAAAAATCCTTTAAATTATCGTACATTTAAATTAAATTCAATATATTTTATGCATTTTGTTTTTGGTCTTTATAATTTTTACACTGACAGTGTAAAGGTATTTTATACTGTCATCCAATCACAAACTATCATGTATGATAAGTTTGTTGACTTTTACAATAATTACCTTAAAAGTCATAACAACGGTGATTTGTGATTGGTTGACAGTGTAAAACTTTTTACACTGACAATGCATAGTCATTATTTTTTTTTTAATTAATCCATATAATGTTCATCATCACTTATTTTAGTCATTGCCATGATAGTAGGGACTAAACATAAATCATTATATTTGTAGAAACATATTGATAGAGATTAAAAACAAAAACTACTATACCTATAAGGAATAAAAGTAAAAATTACTATATTTTGCAAGAATATAAAAATAAAAGTGTTGTGTTTGTAAGGATGTAAAACATATTGAATCCAAAATATATATATACATACATATATATATATATATATATATATATATATATATATATATTATTCTTTTAATCTTTGTTGTCTTGTAAACTTGCGGTTATATATATATATAAACTAAAAGCAAAAACCACTTCATTTGCAAGCAACTTAAATATTTTCTTTTATCCTTGAGTTTCTCTAAAATTAGTGTTTATTTTAAAAAATAAAAAGGTAACTTATTAATAAAAATCAAGGAATAATATTATTTATACGTCTGCTAAAAATTATGATTTTATTGAAATATATTCTTTTTTAGATTTTTTTAGTTAATATTGAACATATTTTTTAAGTGAAGTTTATGATTTAGAAAAGTCACATCTGTTTTTGTTTTCGTTAGCTGGTTGCCGCTGCTGGTGAAAGAAACTGCTTGAAAATAATGAGAGGCCGTCTTCATGCAAAGTCCCACCAGCCAGCAGAGCCTGTGGACCCACCGTCCTTCCTTGCAGCTTCGTCTTACTCTTTGGATTAACGAAAATGGAACCCACCTTGGAAGTGTTTATGTAGTTTTCTCAATTGATAGGCCCATGCCTCATTCTTTTCTTTTTTTTCGTTTTTCAATATGTCCATGAATACAAACAAATTAATGTTGTAAAAATTACTTTTATACTATAAACATTTAAAAAAAATATATATATATATATATATATATATATATATATATACTATTACTTACCCTTTTCATTTTATGACATTTTCCTAATGAGTTGGTATGTTGAATTAAATCAATTTTTTTATCATTATTAGATAAATAATTTTTATTATTCTAATTAATAGTTAAATTCATTCAATCAAAATTAATTATACTAATATATTTACAGTTTTCATTAAAAATATTTCTTGATTAAATTAATTTTAATGATTTATAAAGTTAAAAGTTTTAGGGTGCGTTTGATACATACTAAGATACAATACAAGGATAACAACACATGACAAACACTTAATTTATAGAACAATTTTTTATCCTATACATTGTTTGGTGAACAATGGACAGTATAAGCAAAATAATGTAAAATTTACTATAATACTTTTTTTAATATTAATTATCTTATACAATTCATATTATTTATCTTAATACGGTAACGATGGTGGTGGCAGCGATAGCGGTTGTGGTAGCGACAGTGACAATAGTGGTGGCAATGGCAATGATGATAATGGCAGCGACAGCGACAGTGATGATGACAATAGTGGTGACAATTATGGTAGTGATAGTGGTGGCGACAATGACAGTATTGGTGACGACAATGGTAATGTGAGAGAGATAAAAGAGAGAAAAAATAAGTTGTACTTGGGACAAAAGTTGTCCCATAGTTTGTTGAAGAACAAAAAAGTGAGCTTGTGTCCTGTTCTTCATCACTTGATTTGTGTTATCATTAGACTTTTTTTTTTTAAATCAAACATGGAATAATTATGCTTGTACTGTCTAGTGTTGAAACCAAAGATGATTGAAGTGTCCAATCCCTCTAAGTTTTGAAAATAACAAACTTATTAAAGTTTAAGTCTCCGCGTGAATTAATGAATTTACAGCATCCAACCTCATGGCGTCTAACGTGCCAATCTTAAAGGAGCATCTAATAGACTCATATATGATGACCGTCCAAGAGTAAGTCTCATTCATGTACTATGTGTCTTAAACATTAGACACTCATATTAGATGCGTTCAGACGTAAGCTCTTTAATGACTAAGTTTTTTTTTAACACTCGTCCAATCTATACGTCCTTCATATATATCTTGAGACTAATGCCTTACCATTTTAAGATCTAACATTCAAATATTTCAAGCATTAAATGGTAGACAGAAACTCTCTAGTGCAAAAACGCAACTATTTAGAAAAAGGAAATCAACTTTTCAAGTTGCCAAACCAAATGAAGATTATTCAGAAAAACAGACCGTTAACACAGTCCTGCACCTTCCATTTTGGAGCAAGTTCAGAAGTTGCCTTTTTTGACTTGTTTGAAAGCTCGATACGTGTGCCTCTTTCTTGAAGACTGAAGCTAAGTCATCTTCAACAACTCTTTTTCACTGAAGACTATATATTTACTAAGAAAAAAGAACAAAATGTAGAGACAACAAGAACGGATCAAGTCAAAAGAATAGACGTTGTTTGTAAATCTTTTGTAAAGAACACATTGCTTGCTTACGTTCACTGGACGATAGTGAAAAATCTCAGAAACAATTCTGTAGTGAGCTTAATCTTTTACATCCTCACTTTGTGAGTTGTTTTTCTCTGTAATCAACTGAATTTGTTGTGAAAGCTTGAAGAGGCTTAGTGAAAAAGAATACTTGTGTTGTTAAAGTAATATGGGGTGATTGCGTTGTAAAGCCTGAAGAGACCGTGAAGAATACTTGTAACCTAAGGTTAGTTGGTCAATACCTTCTAGGTGAAGAGACTAGATGTAGCTCAAGGTTGAGTGAATTGGTATAAATTTTGTGTTCTTCTCTATCATTTGCTTAAAAACGTTTACAAACTTGTTTTAAATTGCAAAAAGTTTTTTTAAACGCATAATTCAACCCTCCTTTTTGTGCGTTCCTTGCTCTTTCATCCAATGCCATGTTTTTTAACAAATTAAATGGATGCTTAATGATTTAATATATATTTTTTTAGTATGGGTATCATATAGTTTCTTTTAATGTTTTTTAAAATTATATTTTTCATATTTCACATATGTAAGGCACAAACTAAACACAAGAAGGGGGGTTGAATTGTGTAAAGGCCAATTTTCGCAATCCTTTTCATCCTTTTTAAAAGCAGCTTAATTATTTAAACTGGATCAGAAAGATTTTCAAAACGTTTTAAAAGGCAGACGAAAGAAGAAAGAACAAATAAAAGGGCACACAGATTTTATATTGGTTCGTCTTACCCTAGAGACTACGTCCAGTTCTTGGCAACAACCAAGTTTCACTAACTGTACAAGTTACAAGTATTCTTTCTACAAGCCTCTTCAAGCTCAATCCCAAGTAGTCTTTTACTTACCTCTCCAAGCAAACACCCAAGTATTCTTTGAAACAAAGCCTTTTCAGACTTCAACCAATCTCGTAAAGAAAGAGATTTGTGTGAGTTTACCTCACTGTGTTTAACGTTTTGTCAAACGAATATACAATGAAGTTCAAATACAGATATTCAAAATTGTTTTTGCAAAGGCTTTTTGTTTTCTTAAAGCAATTATGAGTATTTGGATTTAGCAACAAATATATCAACAACACTTGTAAATTCAACAACAACATGAAGGAGGTCTCTTCTTCTATTTATAGGCTTCTCCAAAAGTATCCGTTGAGTATTTTGTAGGAGACGGCCTTCGTCTGATGAAGAGAGTCATTAGAGCATTAATTGTTGCATTTAATGCTTTTTACCAACTTGTCATATGATAAGATAAAGCAGTCTGCTTATCTTTTCTATTCTTGTACTCAATCTTTTAGCAGTTATCATGTCCGCTTTCCCGTTCTGACATTCGCACACATATTTCTTCTTTTTCGCTGACTGTCCTCGAGAGTAGGTGTATAGGCTTTAAACATTTTGAGGTAGCTTACGCTCTGATTGATATGCGATTCTTTTTAGAGCATAGACATCGTCTGTAAGCTTTGTTAGTTACGTAGTTTATATATATAAAGATAAGACGATATTCAATTTGAAAAATAGTGTCAGACAATATAATGCGAACTAGAGATCAGATGATAATGTGAGCGAGAAATCAGACGATAATGTGAGGACACACAATTTTAATTGTTTGTTATTATCAAAATATTTAAGGACTACAAATTCGTCCTTTGATTTAACAATATATATTTATAAACTCGTAGAATGTATGATATACTTACTAGTTTTGATAATTTAATGTGATTTGTATTCACATATGAAGTTGGAGTTGTGAAAAAAAATATGAAGTTAGAGTAAATCAATAATTTAGTTTTTAAGAATTATTCAACACTTATAATTTAGTCTGATTTTTTTTTTGGATAACCATGTTATTGGTATGAAGTATCTACCGGTTTTGCCAATAATTAATCTCCGTCAGGAAACCTGATTGACCACCTTTACTGAAGTCTCTCTTCCCAATCACGTTTTTTTCATCCACAATACTCGAATTCAAGACCTTGCTTAAGGGATTCGAGCCCAATGTCACTTAGACCAACATCGTGTTGGTTTAGTTTGAATTTATTTTAACAATGTGTACGATCATTCATGAATTTATAAAAGTTATATCATTTATTTTTTATCTCATTTTAATCTTTATAAAAAATTAGCCTGATACAAACTCTATATAAAAAAAACAACAACAATTCATACATATAATAAAATTCAAATAAAGGATTAACAAGTATTTTGTACATTGTATGATCATTATTTAATTTGAATATTTTTGAAATAAATAAATAAATAAATAATTTTAGAACATAAAAAATATATAATTAATTCAAACTATAAATAAGCAAAAAAAATATGTAACTTAAGGATTAGGGAAAAAGAGAAAATTTGTAAAGAATTAAAAAAAATCAAGAGTATAAAAAAATGATATTTGAGATAAAAATAATAACATTGATATGTTAACAGTAATCATGGTTAAGATTTGAAAAATAAATAACATAAAATTTTGGCCAGTCCCATCTTGCTTATGGTGGATTAATGGTGGTGGGGGCAAAGTGCCCCGCTTTACCACCCCTAGGCCCTAGTAAGGAAAGGTAGAGTAGAAATAAAATTAAAAAAATAAAAATCTTTAATTTTTCAAGTGAATATATAATTGATTCTTAATATGAAACTAGTAAAATTTTTAAATAATATATCTATGTATATATTGTAGAAGTAATTTTATTTCACTATTTAAACAAAATCAGATCTTCTAAACTTATTTAAAAATATCATTTCTAAATGTAAATTAACTTTTAACAGCAACTCTTTCAAAATTATTTTTTTTCAACATCATTTTCCAAAATGATTTTTATCAAAATTTTAAAAAAAAAACCTCTAATTTTATGGATTGGGTATTAATTTACTCTTTCCGCAAATAATACAACTTTTACAAGCTAAGAAGCATCTACCAATGCTATTACTTCCGTAATTTTTTATTTAATTTGTAAACCCTTTATAAATAATACTTTTTTTTTACAACTTTATAAATAATACTTTTGAGGTTGCTTATTTTATATATTTTTAGTATAAATTATAGGTATCCTGTACTAAAGACAATCCTGTTTTAGTCAGGTATGACCACTATGGGTGACAAAGCTTTTTTATCGAATATTTAACGTAATTATGTATTCAAGACTTGAACTCGAAACTATTGCTTAAGTTGGGACAACCTTGCATCAGTTAATCAACGCATTACTTATTTTATATAACATGTTTAGCATAATTTATTATAAAGTAATTATTATCTATTAATTTTTCGAGTAATTTTTTGAAAAAAAAATATATTTTTTCAAAAAAATATATATATTACCTAACAGAATAACAGATACTAAGTGCGTGTTTGGAAAGTCTTCTAACACGCACGTATCATTAAAAAACCACGTCAAATTAGATCTATTACGCAGAAGCTCTACTTTCTTACTTTCTGTAGACGTGCCTAAAATTTGTGTAAACGCGGAAACAAACCCATAGTAAATATTTATAACACAAAAATTTACTAGACAATAATTACACTTTCCTTTTTTCTTATAAAAATAATATCATATCTCTCGTATATTTTTCACATAGTTAACATCAATCATGCAATTTTAAATCCAACAATAAAAATAAAAAATATAATTGATGAGTGATTGATTCAATTAATACGTGCTTGATTCTCTTTAAACAAAATTTTAAATCTGAATTTTATATATGATTTTTTTATTAAAAAAATGCTAAATTCACCACACTATTAAATAAAATTATCTCGTATGAAAGATAAACAATAGAAAAATGCACCTCATAATTATCTTACTCATTATGAATATAAGTACAAATGGTGTAACAGGTATTTATGGTTTACACCATTATTCAATCACAAATTGTTATGCATAATAAATTTGTTAACTTTTATAATAATTATTTTATGAATATATTTGATAAGCAACTCTAGTAATTTATAAGTTGTTTTGATTAATTTATAAATTTGTTTGAAAAAATAAGTTTGTTTAGTATATGAACTTATTTTAATAGCCTCTATTTTGTTTTTATAAGCTACTTTAACTAGTTTATATTTATAAGTTACTAGTTTTTTTTTAATTTTTTATTCTCACTATTTTTTTTTAAATCTCTTTTTATCTTTTTTTTTTCCATTTTAGAATCTCTTTTACCTATTCTGTCACTCCCAATAATGTCACATTCTTACACGCCCACAAGGACAATGTCCATTACTTTCAAAATTAATAAATCATTATACTTGAGAAAGATTAAGATAATCATCAAATCTTCACCAATTCTTTATAATTTATAATTTAAAATTATTGTCTTAATTTTTAAGATACTAAGTTATTAAAAATAAATTCAAATATTAAAAGTGATATATATATATATATATATATATATATATTCAAATAATTAAATATATTATTTTATATTATTTTACATTTATTAGTTAATTTATTAATTAATCTCACCAACCAGTTTTAATTTAACTTATAAATTTTTAGTTTTATCAACTCCTAACTTCTAATTTATAAATTCTCAACTAATTTATAAGGTAGTTTTGACAAACACACCTTAAAAATTACGTCAACTATGATTTTAATTACAATGTAATTTTTTAAGCTAACAATATATAAAAATTAAAGTCCATAACTATTTTCAAATTGTTTATTACAAATAGATATTATACCTTGTACATATGTTGTGACTTGTGATTCTAGATTATTTAGTACAAAATTTTAAATTTCCTACTAAACAATTTAAAGTCAACAGTGTTCCTATTCTATCTGTTCTTGCAATTTTCATTATTAATATGGAGAGTTTCTGTTTGTACGCTACAATGATTTGAGGGTAAGACAAGGTTACTCTTTTCATGCGGGTCATGTAATCTCTAGGTAAGAGACACCCTCGTATGTTATTACCGGAAACTCTCAACAACACCATCAAAGCCTTCTCCTTTTTACCATTTCTATGGCTTGGCTTTCCCATCACATTGTCTTTGTTGTGTGTGTGAATCTGTGAAGTGAGTTGGGGATAGAGACAACTGGTTAAGTTTTTTTGTTTTTGTTTTTGTCTCTTTGCTATTAGGGTGAAAGTTTTCTTGAGCATCCTATTTGCAAATTACAGACAAGAAATTTTCAATGTTTTGTTGGGTTTTCTGAGTTCCAGAGAAAGAATTTTTGGTGGGTTTGAGAGATTTTGATGATTAATTTCTGGGTTTGATAGTAGTGGGGGATATAGAGATAATTACCAATTGTTGAGAGAGAAAGTTGAGCCTTTTTTTTTTTGTGGCAGAGAGAGAGAGAGTTGTTGATGATTATTTTCTGGGTTTGATAGTAGTGGGGGATATTGAGATAATTAATTACCAATTGTTGAGAGAGAAAGTTGAGCTTTTTATTTTTGGCAGAGAGAGAGAGAGAAGGTTGAGTTCTTTGTTTTTTGTTGGGTGATTCAATAATCTTGCATCTCTTAGGATGGCTGTGGTGAGTCCTGAGCCTGCAACAACACAAAGGATGGGTTCTGTGAGGTCAACTTCTGATGCTGGTGGAGAAATTTTGGAGGAGCCTAATCCAAGTGTGGTTGATCAGCCGATCTATGTTGCTGTGACAAAAGAGGTGAAGGAGAGCAAATCAAATCTGATATGGGCAATACAGCACTCTGGGGGAAGGAGGATTTGCATTCTTCATGTTCATGTTCCTGCTACAATGATCCCCCTATGTATGTATATACTATACTATGCTTCTCTGTATGTATTTGTTCTTTGATGACCAATATTGGGGTCAGTGTTTGGTATATATATCCTTGATGACCAATATTTAAAAATTACCAGGTGATTTAAAATTACAACCAAATAAGGTCCATGAGATAATCAGCCCTACTTCAGAAATCCAGTTATAAGGTTCATATGTTGGTGTCCTTTAAATTTTAATGTTTGAACTTTAAGATGTTGTTGGGTGGCAATTGTCAAATTGATCATTTGATGTATTGGTTTATTGTTAAAGTAGTTAATTTCAGGAAACAAATTTAGCTTTAATATATGTAGTAACTGTTGAAAATTCTCTTTGCTGTGCTGTATTTGTCATTCATACAATTTTCAGTATCTGATAATGGTCTAAAACCTCCATTTTCTTGTTTATAGTGGGAGGTAAATTCCCTGCAAGTAAACTAAAACAGGAGCAGGTTCAAACATTCTGGGAAGATGAAAGGCAAGGCATGCATAGGACTCTGGATGAATATCTACATATCTGTCACCGGATGGGGGTAACTATTGTAATTCTATATGCATATGTATTTAGAAAGTTATTTAATTTTGGACTGATAACTTTCTGATGCAGATGCGAGCAGAGAAGCTGCATATTGAAATGGATAGCATTGAAAAAGGAATTTTAGAACTTGTCTCCAGGCATGGTATCCGAAAGCTTGTTATGGGAGCAGCATCTGATAGGTACTATACTAGGTAAGAAGCCCAATAACCCCCCTCCCTCCCTCCCCAACCACATTTTTGTTCTGTGCTTGTTTACAGGAAAATTGATGATGGTATTGTAAAATGTATTGAAGGTGGTATATGTTGGAAAGCTGCCTTAATTGCGGTCACCCTTAGCCCGCCTTAGTTGCGACCTCGTTGGGGCTACCTTAATTGCACCCTCAAGGGTGATGGTTTAGTCCTACATCGACTAGAGATATGGCTAAAATAGAGTTTATAAAGCTTGGGCAGACCTCACCTTACAAGTCAGTTTTGTGAGGTTGAGTTAGGCCTCAAACCCAAATTCTAAGATGGTATCAGAGCCTATCTTAAATTTATTGTTGGGTTACCTACATTTGCCACGTTTCAAGTTGGTAGCCCTGGGCATGAGGGGGAGTGTTGGAAAGCTACCTTAATTGTGGTCACCCCTAGCCCGCCTTAGTTGCGGCCTCTTGGGGCTGCTTTAATTGCAGCCTCAAGGGTGGTGATTTAGTCCCACATCAATTAGAGATATGGCTTAAATAGAGCTTATAAAGCTTGGACAGCCTTCACCTTACAATTCAGTTTTGTGAGGTTGAGTTAGTCCTCAAACCCAAATTCTAAGAGTATATTAGTATTTCGTATGTAATAAGATAAATAAATTGCTATATCTGTGGACGATGCAACTATATAGCTTTTCTGTTTTCAATAACTAGTTCAGTGACTTTCTTAGCTATGGAGCTGGATCTATAACTCTCCACTTTGATTCTGTTGCCCCTAAGGGGGTTTTGGATGTATGGAGCAATCATATTCCTATCCACTTGTAATTTTACAGAAACTGTAATATCTTTCATATGTTCTGATGATCAACTAATTATATCTTGAGAATTTCCCAATTTTTATATTCCTTTGTTTTGGTGAAGTCAATATTATGTTTTTCAGTGAGCTCACTTGCATGACATTGCAGGAAAATGATGGACCTCAGATCTAAGAAAGCCATCTATGTGTGTAGAGAAGCTCCAGCTTCTTGTCATATACTGTTTGTCTGCAAAGGGCACCTTATACACACAAGGTACAAGGCATCCTAAAAGATTAATGTGTTTTGATATTCAGGGATATAGTGTCTTATGAAAGATAAATGTAATTAAGAAGGATGGTTTATAGTTGCCTACAAATACTATGTTTAAGCACGTGATATTTTTCTCTCATTTTTTCAGTTTTTATTTGTACAGATTTATTTCGCTGTAATTTAGTTTCTTTTTTTAACTGTAATTATAACAGCAAGATTATAGCCTGTAATTATTAGGATGAGTCTCCCTATACATAAGAGTAGTCACCTTGTACTCATTTTCAGAAAATAATATCCAGTACTTAATCTCCTTTATCAAGTTGGTATTAGAGCTTTTGGCCTTGGGGGCTTTACTTCCACATTCAAACCCTAGCTGACTTCATTGTGGCTGACTTTATCGCTTCTATTCAGTGTATAACTCCTTCATTGCACTCCGGACTTAGTTCCAAAGCTTTCATTCCACATCATACCAGGAGGAGCGCCTGCCCCACCTCGACCAGACCTCCAAAGCTCCCCACCAGAAGCAGCCTCACACACTCTCATGCATGTTTCTTTTCCTGGATGTTTTTCTGGTACATCAGTACATGACCACCATGCGTGGCCACCTTGACCGCCATTCTACACTGAACCAATCCCATTCTGTTTGTTTGATTCCTCTCTCTCTCTGTTGGGACCATTATCCAGCCCAGCCACGTCCATTGGAGCTGTCATAAATTTACTTGCCCTGTTATTTACTTTCCCTTTTTAATTGTAATTACTACAACAAGATTGTAGCACATAAATATTAGGATTAGTCTCCCTATATATAAATGTGTGTATAGCCCACCTTGTACTCGTTATCAGAAAATAATATTCAATTCTTAATATCATTTTTCAAGTTACTAAGCTCTAATTTGTAATTTCAAATAGCTTGTTTCTTGATTTAACTAACAACTTGTAATTATTCTGCTGAAATTATCTCTGCCAATAGCTGTCATTGCACTTGGATTTTATTATTTTGGGTACTGATTTACTGATGTAAGTACCATATTAACACAGGGATCGTAGTTTGGATGAAGGTAATGCAGAGGTTGCATCTCCTTTAGTGCAGCAAGTGCCAAACTCTGAGAGATCTTTGAGATCTCAGTCTATTACACTGGGGCAAGATCATCGAACAAATCTAACAAATCCTGCTCTAGATTTATTACGCAGAGTAAGGTCTGCCAATGATGGACATAGAGCGAGCTTTTTGGCTGCTTCATCTCCAGAAGACACCGAAGGGTTTTCAACTCCACGTGACAGGATGGGTACAGAAGTAAGTTCTGATGAATCAGATAGGCTGTCAAGGATGAGTCCTTCTGGCTTATCAACATGCTCTGACAGTGCAGTTGAACTAGCATTGACCCCAAATTTGATTACTGAAAGTAGTGAGAATGCATTTGAGTTGACTTTGAGTCGCCTGATTATAGAGGATCTTAATCATTCATCTCCTCCTAGTACACTGGTACACACAAATATTCTTATCTCTTTCAGTAATATTTGTGTCTGTTATCGAGCATGTGAATATTTTTGCTTGGTGAATTTTTGCAATTGATGAGAGACATTTCTACCTTCTAAGTTTGCAATGATGAATAGAGTTTCAATTCCCAATCTTTATGCTGATGTTTTAAAATAATTTGATTGAACACTAGCAGGATGTTGGAATGAATGATACTATCTGCGACCAGCTTGAACAGGCTATGGCTGAGGCTGATAATGCTGTGCAAAATGCATATCAAGAAACTGTAAGGCGTAGGAAAGCTGAAAGAGAAGCCTTTGAAGCTATACGCAAGGTAATTGATCTGTTGTTGATGCTTATTATACTTCAACATGTAGATGATCATGTTTATAATGTGAATAGTCAATTGTTCATTGTTTGTATCCAGTTTTCTAGTTTAAATTCCTTTTGACTGGGAAAGCATATATCAGTCCCAAAGATTAAAACAAGAAAGGAGAATGAATGAATCAACCTTAACTAATGCTAAAGATCATTTGAATGAACAGGAATCGTTTTAAGTTGTATTATCTAGTCATAGGCCGATGTTGCAGCTTGATACAGCCTCTAATCCTTTACAATCTTTGAACTGCCCAATTGACAGGCTAAAGCTTCTGAAAGCTTATATACAGATGAGTTGAACCTGAGGAAAATGGCAGAGGAAGAACTTAGAAAAGAAAAGGAAGAACTTGAGAATATGAAGAGCCAGAGAGACAAGGTTAAGGAAGAACTCTACCTTGCCCTTGATCAAAAGGCATTGCTAGAGAGTCAAATTGCATCATCTGAACTTATGATAAAGGAGTTGGAGCAGAAAATTGTATCTGCTGTGGATCTGTTACAAAGCTACAAGAATGAACGAGATGAATTGCAGATGCAGCGCGATAATGCATTGAGAGAGGCTGAAGAGTTGAGGAAAAAACAAGGAGAGGCCTCGTGCACCCATGTGCCTCAATTGTTTTCAGAATTCTCTTTTTCAGAGATTAAAGATGCAACAAGTAACTTCAATCCATCCTTGAAGATTGGAGAAGGTGGATATGGCAGTATATTTAAAGGTGTCTTGCGTCACACCGAGGTGGCTATAAAAATGTTGCACTCCAACAGCATGCAAGGACCCTTGGAGTTTCAACAGGAGGTGGGACGGTTTGACTTTTATGTGATAGATTAAACATCGCCTTATTTTGATCAACAATAATATTTTTGGCATGTAGGATGTAGCATTTGTCATCCAAAAAATCTTCTGTGAAATTTGTTAGATGTCCAAGAATAAATTAAATTTGGCCTTAACTGAGCTTGCTTGTAACCTGCAGATTGCAGTCTAAATAATCAATATCAGTAAAAAAGAAAACTGTGACGAGAGTTGGCAGCAACAATTTTAAAAGTTTCTTTAATTTTGCCTAAAATCCAAACTCCCATACTTTGCATATTTTTTAAAACTTGTGTTTTTTGGTACTTGGTATACTATATTATCAACCTTGTCTCTAAAGATCTGAATGAAGGGAAAGAGGATCCTGATTTGTAGTGAAAAGGATATTTATTGTTTTTGTATCAGGTTGATGTGTTGAGCAAGCTAAGGCATCCCAATCTTATCACACTCATAGGAGCCTGCCCAGAATCATGGACTCTTGTATACGAGTATTTACCCAATGGAAGCCTTGAAGATCGTCTTGCCTGCAAGGATAACACCCCTCCGTTATCATGGCAAACTCGAATTCGCATTGCTGCTGAACTATGCTCCGCTCTCATCTTTCTCCATTCCAGTAAACCTCACAGCATAGTGCATGGTGATTTAAAACCCTCCAACATTCTCCTTGATGCAAACCTTATCAGCAAGCTTAGTGACTTTGGAATCTGTCGTATATTATCTAACTGCGAGAGTTCTAGTAATACTACAGAGTTTTGGAGAACTGGTCCAAAGGGAACTTTTGTCTACATGGATCCTGAATTCCTTGCCTCAGGGGAACTTACTCCAAAGTCAGATGTTTATTCATTTGGAATCATATTGTTGAGATTGTTGACTGGGAGACCAGCCTTGGGAATAACAAAGGAAGTGAAATATGCATTAGACACTGGAAAGTTGAAATCCCTGTTGGATCCTTTGGCTGGAGACTGGCCATTTGTGCAGGCTGAGCAGTTGGCTCGCTTGGCTTTGCGGTGCTGTGATATGAATAGAAAGAGCCGGCCGGATCTTTATTCAGATGTCTGGAGGATACTTGATGCAATGAGGGCTTCTTCTGGAGGCACAAACTCCTTTGGACTTAGTTCTGAAGGGCTTTTACAACCTCCTTCATATTATATTTGTCCAATCTTCCAGGTAACTAGTTCTGTCTACCTTACCTTTGTTTATGAGTTTCAGCACTTCTCTTCCAATTCTTATATTTCATTTCAAAGTTGATCAAAATTTAATACTGGAATTTTCTTAGTTTTTTTTTTTTTTAATTTTTAAATTTAATTTTATTCTATATCTTTATTGTCTTCACTTGAGAGCGAGTCTTGGCGCAAAGGTAAGATTGCTACCTTTTGACCTGGAGGTCATGGATTCAAATGCTGGAAACAGCTTCTCCAAAGCTTGGTGCACAGGATTGCCCTTTTTTATGTCTTTATTTTCTTCCCTTGCAAAATATTTTCCAACCAGTGGAATGAGATAGCTTTGAATATAAAACTGCTAACTAAGAAAATTCTCCCTGGTCATGTTCCTACTTCACAGGAAGTCATGCAAGATCCACACGTGGCAGCAGATGGTTTTACTTACGAAGCTGAGGCTATACGAGGGTGGCTTGATGGTGGTCACGACAATTCACCAATGACAAATAGTAAGCTTGCACATCACAATCTTGTTCCCAATCGCGCTCTTCGCTCCGCGATCCTGGACTGGCATCAAAACCACTGATCAGGTTCATTATTTTTCTATGCCCATCTTGATTGAACTGTATATCTACCTGTTTATAACATGTCTACGAAAGAAAGTTGTCATTTCATTTTGTTACCTTCTCAGTTTTGTTTCTTGTGGTTCTTTAATCACACTTTATATTATACCTATCCTCTTGTATAGGTCAGATAACCACGTGATTATCTTACAACAGTTGTAAAGTACAAATATATTTATAGCATATATGTCAGAACAGTTCTCTGTGTGACTATCCTTTTTTTGGTAAATTTTGTGTGATTATCTTTTTGTTAAATGCTCGAGTCCTGAGAAGATTTATACAAATTTGACAGCAGCAACAATGCACAACTTAAATGAGAATCTCAAAAGGCAATGTGATGGGGTTCTCTTTTCCTGTGTGGAATTATCTGAAGCAAATAGCTACACGTAGGGAAAAGAGATTCAAAAAATTCAAAGCGAATGTTTGAAAGAGCTTAAATGGATCTTATTTGTGTTTATAAAAGTGGCTTATAACATTACTATAAGTTTGTTTTAACTTATTTTAGTAAGTTTCACAGGGAACTTTACTATGGAATATGTGCTTAATTGAACTGTTTATTGAAAGGTACCCGAGACCCATTAGAAGATGAATAAGAAACAAAAGAAATGAGTAAGTGAAAAGGATGGAAAATTCTATCCCGCAAATTTTGTTGCACCATGGCAACGCACATTTAGCATGTATTGAACCCATTTCAAGTGTCCATATTTTGTACATAATTTACACACTCAAACTAATTTGGCCCGTTCTATTTGCACTTCCTTTTTTTTTGTTTTTTATATTTTGAAAATACTTATCTTTTCTCTCACCTTCATTTTTCTTCTCTTCCTGCAACCCTCCCTTGCACTGCACCCCTCTTTTCTCTCACTTTTTTGCACTTCCTTTGCCTCTTCTTGTCTTCCCCGGCCTCTCCCATCGAGCTGGTAAAGGTTGAGGGTAGGACCAACAAACCTGAACAATAGTTGGAAATTTATTTCTGGAATGTATTAAATATGTTTCGAAAATAAATTAAATTTCCATAAATTATTAAATATATTTCAAAAATGAATTTTTGAGACATCTATGAATTCTTAAAAATACCTTTTAAAAATTAGTTTTCGAAATGTATTAATATATTTTGGAAATTAATTTTTTTGGACATCTACAAAT
This sequence comes from Spatholobus suberectus, assembly GCA_004329165.1. NCBI lineage: Eukaryota > Viridiplantae > Streptophyta > Magnoliopsida > Fabales > Fabaceae > Spatholobus > Spatholobus suberectus. The sequence goes on along the minus strand of CM014731.1, from coordinate 17,291,176 downwards.
TCATTAAAAATATCGTGAAAATTAGTTTTCGAGAAGAGTGTTTTTGTCAAAAATAATAATAATATTAAAACACGGACATGTAAAAAGAAGAAGGGGGTAAAAAGAAAAGAAGGTTAAAAAAGAAATACCCTACTAAATTTTAAAGGTTTAAAAAATGCAACTATATACTTTGTTGATTCCACTTAAAATCAAGAATGGTTTTGGGTTTGTGCACAAGCTTGAAAGTTTATGTAGATTTGGGGCCGTGTTAGTCTCACCCAATTTTTCACTTTTTTAACCTATATATTGTTTGCTATTTTTTTTTTTTCAAAAATATCCTTAATGAAAATGCGTTTTTGTTCTGTTGTATAAAATATATAATGAAAACGTATTTTCATTGTGTTAATTTTTTTGAAAAAAATTAATTGAAATATTAATTATGATATAATTTACCCTTTTAAATATTAATTGCATTAATTATGTATAGATTACCATTTTTAATTGAAATCAAATTAATTACGATACACTTTATCTTTTTTAATAGTAATTAAATTAATTATGATACAATTTAAAAAAATATATGATACTAGTTACCATTTTTAATAATAATCAAATTAATTATGATGCAAAATTTTCTTTTTAATAGTAATCAAATTAATTATAATACAATTTTAAAAAATATACGATACAAGTTATTATTTTTAATATTAATCAAATTAATTATGATGCAAATCATCCTTTTTAATAGTATCATAAATTGTATCATAATTAATTTAATTACTATTAAAAAGGGTAATTTACATCATAATTAATTTAATTATTATTAAAAATGGTAATTTGTATCATATATTTTTTAAAATTGTATCATAATTAATTTGATTACAATTAAAAAGGAAAATTTACGTCATAATTATTTTGATTGTTATTAAAAATGGTAACTTATCGTAATTAATTCAATTTCAATTAAAAAAATGTATCATAATTTATTCGGTTACTATTAAAAAAGATAAATTATATCGTAATTAATTTGATTTTAATTAAAAATGGTAATCTATATCATAATTAATATGATTAATATTAAAAAGGGTAAATTATATCATAATTAATATTTTAATTATTTTTTTCAAAAAAATTAACATAACGGAAACGCTTTTCTGTTGTACATAATACATAACGAAACATATTTTTGTTGTATATAATACACAACGAAAACATATTTTCGTTACATTGATATATTGAGAGTAGGAAGAATAGAAAGAGAGTAAAAAGAGAACGAGGATAAAATGATAACTAACTATATTTTTTCTGTAAAAGTAAGCAAAGAAAAGGGCACAAAAAAAGGGTCGGAATAGCAGCCCCCAGATTTGGGTCAAAGCTGGCTGAAGTGAATTTGACGCGAGGGCCATGGGCCGACTTTTTAGCTGGCTTTAATAACTTGTTAAAACTTTTATACAAGATTTTCGATATATTTGTAAATATTTTCAATATACAGTGTTGACCAAAATTTTTTTTGGCTAAATTATATTTTTGGTTCCTTTATTTTTTTTAATCTATAATTTTAGTTTCTCTATTTTTTTTAAAGATATTTAGTCTTCCTATTTTTAAAAATTCGCAATTTTGGTCTCCTTATTTTTTTTTAGAGGCATTTAGTCTCCTTATTTTTAAAAATCTACAATTTTGGTCCCTTTATCAAATTTCTTGCGTTGATTGTTAGTTGTTTAACGTTGATTTTGACGTGTCAATGTTGACTTTGACATTAACATGTCATTTAAGTATTGATACATCAGAATTAATGTTAAATTACTAACGGTCAATGCAATAGATTTGATAGAGGAATCAAAATTGCAAATTTTTAAAAATAGAGGGACTAAATGTCTCTAAAAAAAAGTAAGGGACCAAAAATGCAATTTAGCCAAACATTTTTCAATACATTTGTAAATATATCGAGTCTTCATCATTAATATATGAAGTATATGCTTAGTTGTTTAAATTTTAGGAATTTTATTTTTAAATTTTTAAGAACCATTAAAAGACAATTATTCTTTTATATATATATATATATATATATATATATATATATATATAAAAGACAATTATTCTATCCATGAGATGAAGTCATATGAAAAATATAACTAATTAATATAGGTGTGGCTTCAGTTGTCAAGCATCTGGGATTGAATCACAATATCAGATTGATGTATTGACTAGTAACGCTTCGTGTAACTTTTTAATATATACCAAAAGGGTCTACGTACAAGTTGTTATTTTAAGAAAAGGTTGGGTTCAACCAATTGCACTTTGCTTTTTTCTCATTTATTATAACTTGAGAAAGGTAGATGATCATGCAGATTAGTTCTGAACAAATTAAAGAAAAATATTTAAAGATATCTACGGACAAATTCAATTTGATTATCATTATCGTTGTTAAAGCTTATGACTTTAGTAAAAAGAAGAAACAATAATTCTACAAAAACTTGAAAATGAAAAAAAAAAAAAGTGAACATATATGTTGAATTTTTGGAGGGAAAAAATGGAATATAAATTTTCATTTCTAATAAATATTTTCTACATTGATAATTTTTAAATTGAAAGAAAAAATAAATTAGCATAAATTTAATGTTTTAATTAATTAATTATTTTTATAATTGTTACGCATTTTTTTAATTTAAAAGTAAAAAACTAATTTTTCCCTTTTCCTCCAAAATCTCACTTTCAAATATATCATAAAGAAGCAACAACCAACAATTGGAATGGATAAGTAGTCTTCAAATTCTTATAATATGCAACTCAATGCGAGGTTGGCAATACAAATGTTTTTTTAAAAAAAAGTTTGCAAATTCAAATATATAATCAAATATATATATATATATATATATATATATATATATATATATATATATATATATATATATATATATATATATATTTACCATTTTTTATACTGTTGGATTCAAATTTAACTTTTTCATTTTTTTTTTATCTAAATATAAATTAAACAACAAGATCCATCTCACCCCTCGAGTCAATGATGACAATTAGGTTTTAAACGGTTACAAGGTAGTGCGTGTGTAAACTAAGAAGAAAACTTATTATTATTATTATTATTATTCGACCATTTAAAATTATCCATTTATATTGTCTTAATTTTATGAATTTAATGGTCATATACTGACAATGTAAAATAGTTTTATACTGCCATCTAATCACAAATCATCATTTATTATAAGTTAGTTGACTTTTATAAAAAATATTTTAAAAGTCATATTAATAGTAATTTCTGATTAGATGATAGTGTAAAACTTTTTACACTAACAGTACATGACTATTAAACTCTAATTTTATATTTTTGTATCATTGAGTGCAATATTATTTGCTGTTTCACTCCGTCATTCAATTAAAGAAGATATTCTTTTTTATACTCAATTAAAAAAAAAACCTTTTTCTTGCACAGGATAATGATAATTACATAATGTGACGTCGGTCTTGAATCTTGATGTAAATATGTAATAATAGTGACACTAGGTCAAGTCTCTGACTGGAGTTTATGGCCTCAAATTAAACTTATTTATTAAATCGGTTTTTGTTAGGATTGATTTTGAATTTAATGGCTATATACTGTCAGTATAAAAAGTTTTACATAATTAACCAATCAAAAATCATCGCTAGTATGACTTTTGAGTTAGTTATTATAAAGAGTTTAATTGCTATGTATTGTCAATGTAAAAATTGTTACACTGTCAACTAATCAAAAATCAGTTTTAGTGTAATTTTTATGGTGGTCATTATCAAAGTCAACAAACATATCATATATGGTGGTTTGTGATTAGATAACAGTGTAAAACTATTTTACACTGTTAGTGCATAACCTATTTTTTCATTGATTTTTTACATTCAAAAATGATAATTTTTTAATAGAAAAGAAAACATTTATTACATTAGAAATAAAAATGAAATAAATATTTTCTTTTTCAATAAAATCTTATCATTTGTAGTTGTTTTCTTATTAAATAGGTGAAGTTATTGGCTTTTTAAAAGTTTATTTAATTAAAAGTTCAAACTTTGGGATATTAAAAACAATTAAATTTAACGGATTTGTTTATTTAAAATAGTAATAATGATAATAATAAGGGATTTGTTAACGTATACACACTTATTTTTTAGTTAGAGTACGTTAGCAAACTATACCATAGGTGTATTTTAAGATACATTGTATTTACTAACGTACTCCAACTAAAAAATAAGTGTCTGTACGTTAACAAACTCCACAAGTATTTGCTTACATATACATATTTTTTAGTTGGAGTACATTAACAAGTTACACCATGGGTGTATTTAAGATATATTGTAGTTATAACTTGCTAACGTACTCTAACTAAAAAACAAGCGTGTATATGTTAGCAAATCCCTAATAATAATATCATTATATAGGTTATTATTATTGTCATCATTATTATTTTATTTTTTAATATAATATTTTGATATTATATTATAGTTATTGACCTATATTTAAATTTAGTTCTATTAGTTTATTTAGATGTAAGTTTTTTTAACTCATTTAAGAGAAAACATGTCATGCACTGACAGTATAAAGTAATTTTATACTGTCATTCAATTACAATCTATTATTTATTATAAGTGTGTTGACTTTTATAATAAATACTTTAAAAGTTATATTAATGGTGATTTTTGATTGGTTGAGAGTGTAAAACTTTTTTACATTAACAGTACATATCCATTAAACTCCCCATTTAAAATGTATTATCTCGAAGGTCTAACTTTTTAAATGGTCAACCCAAGCCTTAAATTTAGGAATTAGATTAAATTCGTGCCTTACAAAACCTTACACGTCCTGTTCCCACCTCTAACTCATGTCATTGTATACTTACAATGATATAATTTCTTTCTAATTGTAGTTTCTATGCATTATCAATGTAAAAAATTTTATATTGTCAACATAAAAAATTATGGTAAGTATAAGATGATTATTGTTAAAGTCAATAAACTTATCATATATAACAATATTTTGTGATTGGTTTGACAATCTAAAATTTTTTTGCACTGTCAATATTTATACTATTTTTAGGTTACAAGAAAGAAGTAACGTATATATTATTTACTCTTTCTTTAAAGTGAGAAAGTGTGTATAGTGATAAAATAAAAGTATATTGATCTTTAATTTGAATAAAATTATCTCATGAATTTAATTTATTTTAAATTAAAATAAATATACTTTTTATTTTTTTACTTTATATAATTCGAAAAGCAAATCTTAATTCTCATTATTCGTTTTAGGTTTAAATTTGTTAAGAACGTGAAAATTTATTTTTTGTATAAAGTAATGTTAATGGAATTCGTATAAAAGATTCTCACATAATCCTTATAATAAAAATAATAATAATTATTTAATTAGTTTCTTTATTTTTCTTTTTCACTATTGATGGTTTCCATGATATGTAAGTCACTAAGTTTGCGTGAATTTTATATTCCATGGGACTATATTTTTCTGTTTGAAAATATCTTTATAAACTATAAATAAGTTAATGGTTCCACTAGTTCGTTGGGATCAGAAGTGGAATAAAGGTGTGGCAGTTATATCAACTACCATACTTTTCAATATATATAATATTGTTGGTGGGAGACTAAACTATTTGATTGATGGAATCTTCTTTTGAATAAAATAATAATATATTAAGGCGTCCATTATATATTTTGTTGGATTCTAAACATTCTAATACAATCACAAAAAAGAATCAAACATAGAATATCCCTAAAAAGCTGCATCTTCAGCATAAAAAAAAAAATGAAAAATGAGTTTGTAACTTTGTATAGACTTAGTATCGATAAATATCACCAAACAAAAGCTATACACATTTATATGTTAAATATATGTATCAAACTATCAATACTTTATTAATTCATATAAAAAATTTACACTGATAGTACACACACACATATATATATGTAAGCTACACTTGATTAAAACCTTCCTTTAAATAATTAGAAAACAAAAATTTAGTGACTCCCCCGGCGTCAACCATTTGCAACATTATTATATCATCTAACTGACGTAAAAAGAATGACGTATATGGGTTATCTTTGCATCAATAAACCACTTTAAAATAAATTAAAAAGTGAAAATAATTTTCAATTAAAATAATAATACTGAATAAAAATAAGTTTAAGTATTTCTTTTTTGTACTTTAGTAGTTTTGTTATTTCAAATGAAAGCAAAGTAAATTCTGTTTCAAATTTTAGTTACATTCTCACTTCTCACCGTTTCAACCATGTTATTTTTTTTTTTTATTGCATATTGCTTTTAGTAAATGTTCGGGACAATTTGCATACTTGCCTACCTATTAATTTATTTTTTCAGTCTCGTTAAAGATTATTTATGCAAGCATTAGAAAAATCATAAAAATAGATTTGCAACTTAATTAGAATAATTGATATAAATAAAATTTGAATAAATAGCTGTATGCCCACCTAAAACACTTTTAACACTCACTTTCTGATCTAGTGTATAATAATTTCATCGGTGGGTTTGAGATATATAAATCTATAAAATACTAATGGTGTAAAGTTTTGATTTGTCCATAAATTCAAGGACTCTGGCTTTTTAGTCAATTTGGTTATACATGCTGACATTTCTTTTGGGGTAGTTTGTTTGTGATTGTTCAAAGAAAAAAGTATTTTTTGATTAAAAACGTATTTATAAAAAAATTGATATTTTTACAAAATAAATAGAAAGAAGCGATTTGATTTTTAAAAATTGAATATATTTTACAGCATACTTAGTATGTGTTTGGGTGAACATTTGTATTGATTTTAAATGAAAGTGATTTTGATTAGAATTGATTTTGAATGAAATTGATTTTACAAATTTTATTTTGGTTAAAATTAATTTTGAACTAAAGTAATTTATATTTAGATTTTATACTCTAAAAATAAGTTAATAATAAAATTCATTATAAATTTTTTTATTTAACGCAAAAGCTAATTAAAATTGTTTTAACTTAAAATCAATTGTAAATCCTGAATCAATTGTTCAATGTATAATTAAACATGTAAACATTTACTTAAATTTATATTAACTGATATTTCATTGTGATTTTAAATAATTCAATGTGAATATGCGCTTAATTAATAATTAATCAATTTAATATTTTTGTTAGCCTCATGTATTAGTCTCATGGATGACTTGTAGAAATTGTTGACAGAGAGAGAAGAAGGGAAAAAGAGAGGAACATATTACACATGTGAAAATTGGATACACACACTCATGATTCAATCTGAATTGATTTAAAATAATATTTAATGATTTAAATAAAAATATCTTATCAACCCATTTCCTTCTTTTCAATTTTTTTTTTGTTAAAAAAACTGTTGGGCCGTTGATTGAATTCATGAAGTGATGAATTGACAGTCCTAATATGGTTGATCTCTAGTTTGAATTTTACAATTATGCTATAAAATCTACTTAAATTTTTGTGTTGTGGATAGGTATTCAATATCACTAACAACTAGTTGATCCGATTAAAAAAAAAGGAGAAAAGGACAAGGGACAATGCGTACAACAATGATGACATTCAACACTCAAGGAAGGAACCAATAGGTCCTATAATCCTATTACAGAGTCGACTTTATGATAAACCTTGTCTGCTATAATATGAAAATAATTTAAAGCTGTAAAAATTACATATTATAAAAATTTAGTACATGATATTTTATCACCTATAAGGTTTACCGCGAATACAAACTTATAATAATATCAGTCACCTAAAAGCATATTATCTCACGCTTGTAGAAAATAATAAAATTAGATTGCAGGTGTTAAAGAAAAGATAAAATCCTTTATAATGAAATAATAAAAAAAATTCATAAATATAGAATGATATAAAGTTTTGCGCTGTTCTTTTTTATTTTTAAAAAATAATACACTCCTTTTCAGAAAGATGAATTAATATGGACTATGTAATATATATATATATATATATATATATATATATATATATATATGAGTTTAATGGTCATGCATTGACAGTATAAAGTAGTTTTACACTATTATCCAATCACAAACTACCATTTATTGTAAATTTGTTGACTTTTATAATAAATACTTTAAAAGTCATATTAATGATAATTTTTGATTGGATGACATTGTAAAACTTTTTATACTGATAGTGCATAACTATTAAACTCTATATATATTAGTCTACTACTCTACTTTGATACATTTTTTTTTAATTATTAAACTCTTGAGGACATTCTCTCTCTAATGTATGACATTATTGATAGTTAATTTGAAATACTCATATTATCAACTTTAGAACTTTAAAAGATAAATTAAATATTTAGGTTAAGTTCCAAAACCTATAATTAAGGTGTTTCAATAACTTCTGGTTTGAAGTAAAAAAAATTAATAATATAATGTTCAAAGTTAATTGTAAGTAACATTAAAAGTTATGGAATGGAGAAAAATATTCTCAAAGATACATTCATAAAATCATAGCTGTTCATCACTAATAAAAACATACATTTACATATAATTTGAACATCTTAAAAAAGTAAGTGTAATTTCCTTAATGTATACATATGTGTGATTAACATGTTTTTCACCATCACAAGGACAAAAAATATAAATCAAAGCATGTTTTGATTTTTTTTTTCCTTTTTTTTTTTTTTCAAAAGCAGAAACTCTCGCCGTAATGGGCTGATATCTATCTCTCATGTGAGTCATGACTGATGAGTAATTGGGCCAAAATGCAATCGGGGCCCCACATGGGTGAATCTGCACACGTGTGATCCCTACCATCAATCAATGGCGGTACGTGTGTCATGTGTGGATGGATATGCATTCCCATAACCTAAGCTCATGTGAGGACCCTACCTTTCGTGTCTTATGCTTAAAGGGAACCTTAAAACTATACCATGCGGTCATGTCTAAATCCTTTCCATATGTGTCGTAATATCCTTTTTTTTTTATGTTATCAAAAAAAATATATATCTTTTTTTTATTATTATTATTATTACTTGTGTTGTAATATCTTTGATCGAGGCTTCATTTTCGAGCTTGAACCAATAAGAGAGTGTAACATCAGTTCATTTTAATTTGCAAGCACGGCTTAAATATGTTTAAAGATGTGTTATTCATACAACAATTTATACAATATTATTTTTTGTGTTTATCTCTCTTTATCACAATAATTATTACATCCATACTTTTCTTTCTTTGTTGTAAAATTTATTATACAAATAACATTTTTCATGTTTTTATACATTGATCCATAAGAAATTAAGACGTGTATGGTTTTTTAAATAGTTATTATAAAAATTAATGAATTTATCATATATAATAATTTGTAATTGAATAACAGTGTAAAAAGTCTTTTTACACATGACTTATTTACTTTTTTTCAGTTTATAAAAATATTTGTCAACTGGTTTTATATTTAAAACTCAAATATATTTTTAATTCTTAAAAGTTAAAATTCTTTTATTTTAATTCATATTTTAATCTAATTTATTTTTAGTTTTCATATTCAATTTAAATAATATATTTTATCCCTCGTTAAGGATTGAAAATACAAAAAATGATAACGGCTTGAGTTGGATTAAATTTGATCAAAAATAAAATTTAAATTAATTACATTTAATTGCCTTAAATTATATATCTATGAAGGGATCAAATAAATCTAGGAATAATTGTTAGTAAAGTTATGTTATTTAATAACTCTTTCAAAATATTAAATTTTATTAATTTAATCATTAAAATAAAAATTTTATTAAATAAATCAAGTCTACACAGTTTTATAAAATTTTAAACTTATTTGATACTTTCTTAAATAAATTTACTTTAACATATAATATTTTTTAAAAATATAAGTAAATGTTGACTATAAAATTACATATTTACAAATATCTAATTTATCTAAAATTTGATGTCAATATTATTGAGTTAATATCAAAATATTTAATAGTTAAATTAATAAAATCTAATATATATATATATATATATATATATATATAATGATAAAAAAATAAAAAAGAGTAAGAAAAAAATAGAAAAAAAAATTAAGGAGGTCTAATTGAGTTTATCGAATTCAAAAATATACAATTTATACAAGATTGAAAGCACAACATATTTAAGCCTATATTTATTAATAACATTAAATTAATTTTTGAATGATACAAGATTTGCTAATCAATATCTAAGACACTTAGGCTATGTTTGGTAAATCTAGCTAAAAAGCTAGGTGGAATTAAAAAGTTAGCTAAAAGTTGAAAAACTAGCTGGTAACTGAAAGCTATTAAGTTAACTTATTAAATTATAAGTGTTTGGTAAAATTATATGTTGAAGTAACTAATAAATATAAAATGACAAAAATGAACATATTTGTTATGATATTTTTATATAAATATTAATTTATTTTATTAAAAATATATTTTGGGATATTTATAATTTATTTTTTTAATTAATTTTAAACTCTTCTATTAGAAATGTACGAGGAAGATCAAGAAATTAATTAACAAAATTAAAAATAGTTTTAACTGAAGCAACTAAAAGAGAGGATGAACAAGAAGGGTGATGGCCAATTAGTGGGTTTTTGCTTCAGACATATAAATTAGCGAAAGAAAAGAAACCAAATAAATAATAAAATCTCACCTCCTTTAAAAAGGATAAAAAAGAAACTTAAGAAATATTTTAAGGATAAAAAGGGAATAAAATAAAAGCTACAAGCTAGTGCTTTAAAAATGCTAATTGAAGTAGCATCTTAAAAAAATGCTACAAGCTACTAAAAAGCTTGTTTACCAAACACTACTAATAAGGTCAAACAAGCTTTTCAACTAACAAAAAAAAAGTTAGAAGCTAGCTAAAATGTGTTCCTAAACATAATCTTATTCTAATGAAAAAGGATAATATTTTTAAATAAAATATATTTATTTAATTTCATTTAAAATATAAAATATAATTCGTACTTATTTTTAAATAACTAAAAATAAAAATATTTTAAACATTTTTAATTAGTATATTTAAAATATTTTATTGATGAAATCTTAACAAAATACTTGTCAGGCTTAATTCAAATAATTTTTTTTTGAATTTTGCCCCCTAATTTACAAAATATCATGATTTTTGCCTCCACGTAAAAAATTATGGTAGTTTAAAGGAAAATCGCAACAAAATGTCTTAATGGTGATGATTTAAAAGAAAACCCGCCACAATTGTCTTAATTGTGATAGTTTTTATACGTGGGGCAAAATTCACGATATTTTATAAATTAAGGGACAAAATTCGTAGAAAAAATTATTTTGAGACAAAATTTGTGAGAGTGTTAAATTTTATGGATAAAAAAAATACAATTAAGCCTATTATTTAAGGTTTTCACACAATATTTAAGAAAATTGTAAAATATTTTCAAGATAAAAAATATACAATTATGTTTAATCAAATTATTATATGTTTAGATATATAAAATATTATTAATTATTGAAAGTCCTTCTTTATTACATTCATGGAAAATATTAAACGAAAACATACTTTTAAAAAACCACTTATTGTTAAAAATAAAAATACCTTAACAGTCTGTTTGGAAGTCGAGAAACATGGAAGAAATAAGGGAGAGAGGTGAGAAATGGGTGAGAAATAAAAAAGTTAGTATGTTTGGTAGAAGAGAAATGTTGAAGAGAAAAATAAAAAGGTGGTGGACCCCACCAAAATCTATTTTCGCACAAAACCGACGAGAAATGACGAAGAAATATAAATTGAACTTGGCAAGGCTTTTTACTTCTTTTATTGAATTTGATAGTTGACTATCAGACTTTGATAATTGATTTCAAATTTTCTTAATTGATTATTTAATTTAAAAATTATATTAATTCTTTTTATTTCTCACTTATTTTTCATTTATTTCTCTTAAATCAAATACCTTTATTTTTACTTTATTTTTCATTTATTTTTATTCATCTATTGTTCTCTTTTTTATTTTCATCTATTTATTTCTCACCTAAAATCAAATTTAATTTAAAATTTTAATTTAATTTAAAAATTGAATTGAATTTTTATTTTTTATTTTTTCTATTTTTCACTTACTTCTCATTTATTTCTCTTAAATCAAATACCTCTTTCTATTCTATTTTTATATCTATTTTATTCATCTATTTTATTTCTACCCTATCTACTCTATTTTTCTCTTTTTTATTCACACCCTGAAAGAATAAAGCTAGTAAAGATATTAACCTCATCCTCAGTAATTAATATAGTATTATTTTTTTAAAAAAAAAGTGAAAGAAAGTGATACTGAGCAACTTGATGCAACAAACGTAACAAAATAAATCAGTAGGCGACGTGAAAAATAATGCAAATGGTTGACAGTGTTTTATGGAAGCCAATGAAATGGAAACACGTGTAGGGGTGTAGATGGTAGACGATGCAGTGGATAGAGTCAGAAATTCGATGAATCGTACTGCAGTCTTATCTGTACGGTTCATACGGAAAGGAAGGACGGGTTTAGAGGGTAGCCGGTCACGTTTGTACTTAACATACAAACTTTGCTCCACGCGCATCACGCTCTTCATAATGACACTTGAGTTTGGGGGGACCACAGCTTCATATTTTATTTTTCGGCAATTTTTATCACAAAACATCTATTGAAGGGGTGTCAAAAAGTCCAATGGACTGACTTTGATAAGTATGATGCTTTGATTGAATTGATTTGTGAAAATTTAAGCTTGACTTTTTATTGACCTAAATTGAGTTGTTTGTAATAATCTATTATTCTGATTTATTTTTTTATAATTGATAAAATTATAAATGATAAATTTAATATTATATGTATTGTCAATATTTATTCTAAGATTAATATTTTACATATATTGAGTTTTGTTTTTAATTCTTAGTGCTTGTTTATTGTTATATAATTGATACATTCTATTTTTTTTTATTATTGTATATTATATTTTGCTATTTTATAGTACAAATGACAATTTTATTTTTTTATTTTAGTTTATGGAGATTAAAAATATATTTTATTAACTTGTTCTATAAAAGTTAATTTGTTTTCATAATTTTTAATTTTTATAGTTAAAAAAAATGAATGGCTAATGGGTTAGCCCGTTTGGCCCGTGATTGCGCAGGGACCAAGCTAGGTTACCAAAGTTCTAGCCCAATCCAACCTAAAATTGTGTTGACTCGTGATACTGATAGATTGTCTAAATTGACAACTCTAAAAACTTGTGAGATAATTATATAACCTTTTTACATGAGGGTATGTTTGGTATAGGAAAGAAAGTGAAATGAAAGAAAGAAAAGAAAAAGAGTAGGAAGTGAAATAATTTTTTAAGTTGTTTGGTACAGGAAAATAAAAGAAAAAAACAATGTTTTTTTTTGTTTAGTTGTGTAGAAAGTAAAAAAAAAATTGTGTATAAAATAACATAAATGCTCTAAATAAAAAATGAAATATGATATAAATAAGGACATTTTTTTCTTTGTATAAAAAACTTTTTCCCCTCTTTTTCGTTCAAAGTTGGTCAAACGATGTTTAAAAACTTTGTATAAATTCATGTGGAACCCATGTACTATGCATTCTTTCTTTCCTTTCTTTGTCATGGCACTCCAAACGATGAAAGAATGGGATAATGGGTTGTTTTTCGTTTCTTGTAAATCATTTACTATCTTCGTCGCCAAATCAAACAAAACATAAATGTTATTACCATATTAAAAGAATATGTTGAGAATATTTAAATTTTGTAATAAGAGTTTAATTTTGATATATTAATAATATTAACTTTATATTATTGATTAATTAAAAATTGTTTTAAATATGACTTTTAAAACAATTATTACAAAAATTAATAATTTTTAAAAGTTAAATTAATTAATAGGTTCTTGAACTATTTGAAAATTTTTAATTAGGTCCTCAAATTAAAAAAAATTGTAATTGGATCCTTGATCTTGTAATATTTTTATAATTAAGTTTCTAAGGTCTTTAAAACTGTTACAAATTATCATTTTCTGACAATTTTAAGCCATCATTAACTAATATTAGAGACTCAATTATAGAAAATTTACAAGATTGAGGACCTAATTATAAAATTTTTTAGTTCAAGAATCTAATTAAAAAATTTTAAATAGTTCAAAACCTATTGATTAATTTAACCATTTAAAAATATATAATAATTCATAATTGAATGACAACTTAAAATATGTTTATACTATTAATGCATTTTAATTTTTTTTATAAAACATCAATATGTATTATTTACGAAAAATTAAAGCTTGTATTCATTCATGCCTCCATCCTCAGCTATCTTGCAACATTATTCCATTGTTATATTTGATAAGATTTAAATGTAATATTATATATGTTTTTAATGTTAATTTTTAATTTTTAATTAAAATTCATCTCAATAGATTGTGTTGACTTTTATTGTATAAGATATTAATATAAAACTCCAATTTTAATTAAAAATTAACACTAAAATACATGTAATATTACACTTAAATTTTATGCTATCATATTTTCACATCTCCCTTTTATTTCCATTGCTTCCATCAATATATTGCTTTGGTTTATGTGAGCAAATAGATACAAGGACATATTTTCCTTTTTAAAAGTTTAATTATGTAATAGTCCATTACAAAAACAATGTTACATATTAATGGTTTAGTTTTGAATTAATCTTTGTTGGTATGATATTTCTCTAATAGAAACTAAAATGTCAGTATAGATATTATAGATTTATAAAAGTAATATAAAACAACATCTATTAACATAGAAATATATGAGTTTAACTTTCATATTATATTAATGTAAAGATTTTTATATTGTCAATTAATTATAAATTATCTTAAATATGACTTTTAAGTCATTATTATAAAAGTTATCAATTTTATCATATATGTCAATCTATAATTAAATGAAAGTGTGAAATTTTTTTATATTATCAGTTCATTCTATATTAAATTTAATTAATATATATTATCAATACATATTAAACATTACCATAACATATTATAATGTTAGCATAGAGTCAATGTCTATATTAATACTTTAATTTTCACTAAAAACCTATATTGACAAAGACAATTCTAACACTTAATATTTTTATCCATCAATGAATAATACTTCTTAGAATGATTATTTATCAATTTCCATTTGAGGTGTGTAAAAAACAGTTTTGATATACGTTTACTCATTTATGTTCTTTTCACTCATCTTATATCTCTTTTGTCCTCTCCTTTTCTCTCCCTTTATTTTTTTTTCTTTGCATGTTGTTTTATAATAAAAAATATTGTTAATAAATAATATTTTTAGTTATTTATAAATTTATAACTATGTTTTTATAAAAATTCTTTTGAAATTTAGTCTTTAGGTATTATTAATACAGAAAGTTGAATTTAATTTATTTGTAATTTTACAATATTATATAATTAAGGTTCACGCACACATAATGATTGGTTATGCTAACAAGTTAACAACGACGTAAGAGGCTAAGCTATATTTTTATAATGTGATGTAATATGATTAAATAGTTATAAAAAGTTGGGCATTATTAATACGTACTTTTAAGAATCATTCAAGTATCTATTTTATTAAAATATCCTATTTTTTGGGTAAAGTAATCTTAATTTATTAAAGAAAAAACATTGATGTTTCTCAATTTTTCAGATATTAAATATTTTCCTTCATGTAATATTTTTATTTCAATTCTTTCTTTTTTGGGTGTTCGAGTTTTTATTAGTGAAAATTAAAGATTAATCTCTCAATATACAAAGATCTATTTAAGGGGGTTAACATCTTTGAGGGGATGCTTTTCTTATTTCAATTCTTAAATATTCTTACATACTCATTAACAAATTAAAAATATTTACATTAACAATAAATTAAATTAAACTCTTACCTAAATTTAATTAACCATTAACACAGTCCTAGGAGTTTAATTATTTAATTATATATGTTTTAATTATGATTAAAGGTCCCAAGCCCAAAACCAGAGGAAAATTACACTGGAATAAATATATAGGAAGGCAAAAACTCCAAATACGTCATGTAGTTGCAGACCCTCAAGGAGCAAATCTAAAAAGTTATGGTGGAATAGGCTCAAGATAAGTACATAGATATTGGTTGGCTTGTTTTTATTTTTATTTTTATTTTTTGTCAAAGTTAGCATGTGAGTT
The DNA here is from genome assembly GCA_004329165.1 of Spatholobus suberectus. Taxonomy (NCBI): domain Eukaryota; kingdom Viridiplantae; phylum Streptophyta; class Magnoliopsida; order Fabales; family Fabaceae; genus Spatholobus; species Spatholobus suberectus. Next base: position 17,275,020 of record CM014731.1, on the reverse strand, counting down.
TGGATGTAAAGCTTAATTTTTATGCACAGTTAATTAGTGTAAAGATTTTAATGTTATCAATCAATAAAATATTATTTTAGATATAATTTTTAAAATAATTATTATAAAAGTTAATAAATTTATCATATACGACAATATGTGATTAAATCATAATATAAATATTTTCACTACTAATATATTTTAATTAAATTATTGTTTATATTTTCACATAAAATGATTTAATTTTTCTTGAGCCACACATGAGATAATTAATTGAACATTGAATAAAAATAATGATGATGATAATATATTTAACATTCAATAATACTTGACTAAGTATTCACTCCTATTTATGGATAGATGAAAATAAGTGAGATGTATCACCTGTTCATTTAATGATCAACAACACTATCAATTACTTTAATTTCGTTAAAGTAATTTGAAAATAATAATCATTAAATATATTTATACACATCATTATAATTTTTTAAGATTCACTCTAACTCATCTTACTCCCTTTTTTTTTTTCCTTAACATTTACATTTTGTCACGTTATACTCAACTACGAAATTACATCCTAACTTGCGTTCATCCAAATAAAAGGAAATAGACTCTTTCAAACACGTGATTTCAGATTCACTGTTAAGAATCATGCATGTGAAAAATTATCTTTGAAAAGAGTTTTTGCATTTGAGTACATTTAAAAAAATCGTAAAATGATAATATAGTTTACTACTTTGTACCGATACGTACGTATCATCAATCTTAATGTTGACTGTAAACACATATCATTGACTTTAAGACATAGATAACTTACTTTATTTGTCTTTTTACTTTTATAAATAAATAAAACCTAAATGTAGTATTTAAGTATTTTTAGTGTTATTCTCTAATCAAAATTATTGGAATTTTATCTTGATAACTTACGCTCTCTTTGTTTCAAGTGAAAATCGAAAGGTGGATTTGGAAATCCTTCTGTCCTTTGGTATTAACATCAAAGAGAAGGATAAATAAAAACCGTGGAGCCTACTACATTCAACATTCCATCCATTTTGAGGAATAATATAGAAGAAAAAAGGTGTCTGAGTGCAATAAAAAAACTAAAATATTTTTACTTTTACATACTTCTTTTTTATTAAAAATATTTACATCATTTTATATGTATATTTTTTTTCACTTTCTACATAACCAATCAAAAGAAGAAAAAAATTGGCTTTTTTTCTTTTCTTTTCTTATTTATCAAGTAACCTAAAAAATCATCTCACTTTTCACTCATTTTTTTCCTCTTTTTTTTTTTTCTAAATCAAACATATCATGAAATTAATATTTAATACAAAATGGAAGTGAAATATTAACAACAAAAACACTTAAAAAATTGAATTATAAGATTATAAATCAGCCATGAATGCAGCGTGGACATCACGTACACAAGAAGCTCGTGGCCAACCCACCAAACCACAAACGTAAAGGTGTGGGAAATTCTAGTTCAACGGTTACCACGCGGTGTTTTCCTCATGTCCCATCCTACATTCCACAGACACAAAAACACCCAATAACTAAATTAAACAAATAAATAAAAAAAGTTAAAACCTGTGTGTCCGTTTTCTTTTTCTCCCTCCACCCCAATTCCCATTGTACCTTCTTCCTCTTTTTTCTTTCCAAAGATAAAATCTTTACCCTTCACACCCCAACCCCTTTTGGTTTCCCCCCTCAAATTTGCATCTGGAATCTGGGTTCTCAGTTCTCACCAGCATGGTTTCACTTGGAGCTACATGTGCTGTGTGTTGTGTGTTCATGATGCTTGCCACTTTCACTTTGGCTGGGGACATAGTGCACCCTGATAATATTGCTCCCAAGAGGCCTGGCTGTGACAACAACTTTGTCCTGGTACCTCACAAAATGGAAAAAATTTGGTGTCTGATGTGAATTGGTTGCTTAGTTGGTTGTAAAAATGCCATTCTCTCTCTCTTTTTTTTTTTTTTAAAAAATAATAATTTGGTTTTGTTGTTTGTTTGTAAGCTGGGAAAGTGGAGGAACAAGGAGAGGATTTTGGGGGGGGGGGGGGGGGGGGTGGTGGTGGGGGAGAGAAATGTTTTTTTTCCTCTTTTTAATTATTTTTGGTGATTTTCAAGAAAATTGGTGAGTTGGGTTGGATTAAAATTCAAAATTTAGTTTTCTGTTTTTGGAAAAATGAGAATTTTTTTTTTCTTTTTTGCCCTTGACCTCTCTCCCTCTCCAATGAGTGATGCTGTGGTGTATGCTCAATCGAAATGCTCTTTTTTCTATTCTTAAACATAAGATGCTTAGTTGTGTTTTAGATTGCTTGTGGCATCAAGCTCTGGAAGTGAAAATATACTGTTTCTCCCCTTTTCTTCAATGCATTAATCCCTGGCAGAACTTTTCATGCTGCTGGAAAAATGAGGGGAAAACAATAATATGGGAGTGACTTAATTAATGTTGTTTCAAAAGAAAAAAAAGAAGAAGAATTGCCCTGTTTAATTGTGTAGTGGTGTTTTTCTGGCTTGTGCAATGCAGAGATCTGTTTTTTGGTTGAAGTATGATAGTTTTAGTAACTATTTTTGGTATGATATTTTTATTTTATCATTTCCCCCCCTCTTCCTATCTAAACAATCATGCAAACTCTCTCATCTTTCTCACTTGAGGTTGATTCAGCTAGACTTGTTTTCTGGATACTACTCAAAGGCCTTTAATTTTTTTAATGCTTCTTCAAAAGTTTTAAACCATTATCTGCCCCCATAAAATTTTTGTACTCATGCCTCTTTACTTCTTTATTGGCCTTTCAATGAGGGTATGCTTTTAGTGAAAAGAAGGAAATATTGAGTGCTAGAATACTTTCTAAATTGGAATTGGAACAAAACAAGGCGATGGTGACCAGAACAATGAACAATGATAAAAGCATGTTTTATGAAATCTTAAAAGCAAAATCCGCAAATCTTTTAGCCTATATTTCTCAGTGTTTCAGCAAACTACTATGTGGCATGTTACTATTTTCTTACAAAGACTGATAGGTGTAAAGTATGAATGTTTTTTTTTCTTTAACAACTTTGACCAATTTCTCTTTTGTTAGGTTAAAGTCCCAACTTGGATCGATGGTGTGGAAAGCTGTGAGTATGTTGGTGTTGGTGCAAGATTTGGCCCTACATTGGAATCGAAAGAAAAACGTGCTAACCATACTAGAGTTGCCATTGCGGACCCTCCTAATTGTTGTACCAAGCCTAAGAATAAGGTATTCTAACTTTATGCTTTAGAACTAACCAAATGCAACTTCTCCTCTGCATGTGAAGCATGGATATTCACATTAAAAAGCTCTATTTTTTTAGATATTTATTAGTTTGTAATATGGAGTGCCTTGCAATTTGTTAGCTCACTGGCGAGGTCATTTTGGTGCACCGAGGACAATGTAGTTTCACAACCAAGGCAAATATAGCCGAAGAAGCTGGTGCTTCAGCCATCCTCATTATAAATTATCGTACAGGTGTTTGCATGCAATTTTTGTTTTTTTAAAATGCTTTTTTGGACCCATAGTCTGTTTCATTTCCCTTTTCTCCATGCCCATTTTACGGTTAAAGTTGATGTGATCCTGTGATTCATAGTTTCATAGAGAATGCTAAATAATTTTTGTTTCTTATTTGTTGTTAGAATAAGCAGACATTCTGCAATACTGGGTTATATTGAGTTTGTTTTAAGCAACTATTTTATGTCCTTATTATGCAGAACTTTTCAAGATGGTTTGTGAAGCGAATGAAACTGATATTATTATTGGAATACCTGCTGTCATGCTTCCACAAGATGCGGGTGAAAATTTGGAAAATCATATACTAAACAAGTCAGTAGGTATGTTTCACTTTCTCTGTGAATATGTGTCTATTCTTTTGTAATCAATTATGGCTTTCCTTTGCCACAGGAAAATTTAAAATAACTACTTTATATTTTGATTCTTGGTCTGATTATTCTTTGCATTTCTGCATGTACGCCTGGTCTCAAGTGTCTGTGCAGTTGTATTCCCCACTACGTCCGTTGGTTGATGTTGCAGAAGTGTTTTTATGGCTTATGGCAGTTGGTACCATTTTCTGTGCTTCTTATTGGTCTGCCTGGACTGCCAGAGAGGCTGCCATTGAGCAGGAGAGGCTAGTAAAGGTTACCTAGTTTCTTTTCATGCCAATTTTATTCATTTTGCTAATATAAAAGAAATATTATTGGCGTGAGAAAGGAATACAAAAGTTAACGAAGACACATAGAAGAAATGCTGAAAAGAAACTAACTCATTAAAACATTGAAGTGCTTGTGTTCCTTGCAGACCTGGCATGGCATGGAGGTTTCCTTAACCGAAGTTTATTCTCTTTTTGAAATGAACTAATTCTGTTATTTATAAACGAAGCTTTTTTTCTCAAATTTTAAAAAAGCTCATTAATCCAATTACTAACATTAACATTTACGCTTGCAGGATGCTTCAGATGAATATGTAAATATGGAGAATGCTGGTTCTAGTGCTTATGTGGAAATCAGCACTGCCGCAGCAATATCATTTGTTGTGATTGCTTCTTGTTTTTTGGTTATGCTTTACAAATTGATGGCATCTTGGTTTGTTGAAGTTCTGGTGGTTCTATTTTGCATTGGTGGGGTTGAGGTGAGTTATTATTTTTCCAAGCTTGATTCTTGTTGATTATGATTCTTCCCTTGGCCTCCCTCTAATTGATTTACTGATCAGCCATATTCCTATTTGTCAACAGCTGTATGTTTATTCTTGGGATGAATATTCTAGAAGATTGATAATTAGGATTAAGTTCAGATTTATCCTGATCTGAACCGATTTATTCGTTATTTGATTTGATCTGATTTCCTTTTTTATTTTCTTCCCATTTATTATGTAATTAGGCAACCCTGCCTATATATGTATCTCTATAATGATTGAATGTATATACTAGAAATATTTTTCCCTCTCCTATATTTCTTTTCCCTAGCAGCCCTAAAATCACATGGTATCAGAGCTTCGGCTCTGATCCTATGGTACCCCACCATGGAAAAAAACGCTGTAACTGGAGGAAATTCCTTCACCACTTCCTCTAAGAATTCTGGCAGTCCTGAAACTGCATCATTCCCTGTTGTAACTGATTCTCTGTCCACGGGTACCAACCTACAGCTTTTGATCCAAAAGCTGAATGGTAAAAATTATGTTGAGTGGGCTCAATCTGTGAAACTGGCCCTTGACGGCAAGGGAAAGCTGGGCTACTTGACAGGAGACATCCCTCAACCAGAAAAGACCGACCCTTCCCTCCCAAGATGGAAGTCAGAAAATTCACTAATTATTGCTTGGCTAATCAACTCGATGGACCCTTCCATTGGGAAGCCATATTTATTTCTCCCGACTACAAAAGATGTGTGGGAGGCCGTTCGCAATTGCTATTCTGATCTGGAGAATTCTTCTCAGATTTATGAACTAAAGACTTGACTGTGGCAGTCCAAACAAGGAGACAAGGATGTCACAACCTTTTACAATCTCATGGTTGCTTTATGGCAGGAGCTAGATCAATGCTACGAGGATGATTGGGAAAATCCCAACGATGCAACCAGATTCAGGAAGAGAGAAGAGAATGACAGAGTTTACATGTTTCTAGCAGGCCTCAACCAAGAACTAGATGAAGTTCGTGGCAGAATTTTGGGTAGAAAACCACTGCTGTCAATGCGGGAAGTGTTCTCTGAAGTTAGGAGGGAAGAATCCAGGCGGAAGATCATGCTGCGAAACCCTGATGGTACAAGGATGCAAGAGGCTGAAAGTTCAGCCTTGGTTGCAAAGGGACACGAACTAGAAGGAGAGAGAAAGAAGAGACCTTGGTGTGATCACTGTAGAAAGCCGTGGCACACTAAGGAGACTTGCTGGAAACTCCATGGAAAACCACCCAACTCAAAAAAGAAACCAAGTGGAGAGGGTCGAGCTTTCCAGACCTCAAATGAAGAAAATGTGGAGCAAAAGGGAAACTCTGAGTCATCTCCTTTCACTAAGGAACAACTAGAGCACCTGCATAAACTCTTTACCACAAAAATGTTAGTGACTCCATCCTTGTCTCTAGCTCAAAAAGGTATCTCTTTTTCCACTGCCCTCTTGAGTACTAAACCGGACTCCAAAGCTCCATGGATCATTGATTCTGGAGCCACTGACCATATGACAGCCTGTCCAAAATTGTTTTCCACATATAGTCCTTGTGCAGGTCACAAAAAGGTCAAAATAGCTGATGGTACTCTTTCTACGATAGCCGGTGTAGGTTCTATTCTTATATCTAAAAATTTAACCCTTCACAATGTTCTTCATGTTCCAAATTTATCATGCAATTTGCTGTCTAAAAGTAAATTAACACAGGACTTAAATTGTTTGGTTGTTTTTGACTCCTCTACTTGTAAATTTCAGGAGTTGAGCTCGGGGAGGATGATTGGCAGTTCTAAAGAGGTTGATGGTCTCTATATCTTTGACAATGAGAATGGTCCTAAGGAGAAACTCCAGAGTAATTGCCTCAATTCAACTCGTATCCATGAAGATGAAGAAATAATGCTATGGCATTATAGGTTAGGTCACCCCAATTTTTTGTATTTGAAGTATTTATTTCCTGATCTTTTTAAAAATAAAAATCCAAATTGTTTTCTTGTGAAATTTGTCAATTTGCAAAACATCATCGTTCCTCTTATCCCCCTAAAGATTATAAACAATCTAGTCCATTCACCTTAATTCATAGTGACGTTTGGGGACCTTGTCGAGACCCCACACCGAATGGAAAAAGATGGTTTGTAACCTTCATTGATGATCATACTCGAACAACATGGGTTTACTTGATGAAAACTAAATTTGAGGTTGAGAGCATATTCCCAATTTTTTTTCCAAATGATACAAACACAATTTCAAAAGAAAATTAAAGTTTTTCGTAGTGATAATGGGAGGGAATATTTTAACAAACATTTAAACCAGTTTTTTCTTCAAAATAGTATAATTCATCAAAGCTCTTGTGTTGACACTCCACAACAAAATGGAGTGGCTGAACGAAAAAACCGACACCTTCTTGATGTTGCTAGGGCATTACTGTTTCACTATAAGGCCCCAAAGTACCTTCGGGGTGAAGCAATTCTCACCGGAACATATTTGATAAATAGAATGCCCAGCAAAATCTTGAATTTCAGAACTCCATTTGATGTTTTCACAAGTGTTTTTCCAAATAACAAGCTCTCATGTACTCTACCTTTCAAAATATTTGGGTGCACTGTTTTTGTACATATTCATGAACCAAACCAAGGCAAACTTGAGCCTAGAGCAAAAAAGTGTGTTTTTATTGGATATGCTCCCAACCAAAAAGGGTACAAATGCTTTGATCCTATTTCCAAGAAAATCCTTGTTAGTATGGATGTTGTCTTTTTTGAAAAAACTCCTTTTTTTAGTGATCATCTTCAGGGGGGGAGACAAGAGGAAGATGATGTTTCATATTTTCAAACACACAAATTAGATTTTTCAGAAAATTTGGATTTTTTGGAAAATTTAGTAACAACAGGTGTTGAAAACACAAAAAATTTAGGTGAATCAAGCAAACCATGGCAAGACAGCCATGAAAATGATATTCCAAAAGCTGTCTTGACAGAACCAGGAGTGGAAAATGAGACAATTAGAGTCGGTAAGAAAGGTATCCAACCCTTTGACCGTGTTTACTCAAGGAGAAAAGGACCTCAAAGAATAGAATCAAATGATCCTCAAAACTGCCAGGCATCCGAGGATCCATCAAGTAAGAATCTCTCTAACTCCATTCAACCCATTCAAATACTGATAAATCTGAACCTGTTCCTACTGATTCTGCCATTGTTGAACCTGTTTTTGATGATTCTGACCTTCCTATTGCTGTCAGGAAAGGTATAAGGTCCTGTACAAAACATCCTATTTCCAATTTCATATCTTATGAAAAATTGTCTCCTACCTTTAGAGCTTTTACTTGTAAACTGACAAAAACAGAAATTCCAAGAGATATACAGGAGGTTCTAAGGGTTCCTAAGTGGAAGGAAGCTGTCTTGGAGGAAATGAGAGCTTTAGAAAAAAATCAGACTTGGACAAAGGTGGACCTGCCTAGAGGGAAAACACCCGTGGGGTGCAAATGGGTGTTTACTATCAAGTATAAAGCAGATGGATCTGTTGAGAGGTACAAGGCCAGACTAGTTGCCAAAGGCTTCACCCAAACTTATGGTATTGATTACTCTGAAACCTTTGCTCCTGTTGCGAAACTTAATACCATTAGAGTCCTTTTATCATTGGCTGCAAATTTAGACTGGCCTTTACAACAACTTGATGTGAAGAATGCCTTTCTAAATGGAGACTTAGAAGAAGAAGTTTACATGGACTCACCCCCTGGCTTTGAATCTCAATTTAATCAAAAAGTTTGCAAGCTTAAAAAATCTCTCTATGCCTTGAAACAGTCACCTAGAGCGTGGTTTGAGAGATTTGCCCATTTTATAAAAAAGTAGGGATATTCTCAGTGCCAGAGTGATCACACCATGTTTGTGAGACACTCTTTTGAAGGAAAGATGGCTGTGATAATTGTTTATGTGGATGATATCGTAATTACTGGGGATGATTCCAAAGAAATAAATAATTTGAAGGTATCCCTTGCAGCTGAATTTGAGATTAAAGACCTTGGATCCCTTAAATATTTTTTGGGAATGGAGGTTGCAAGATCAAAGAAAGGAATTGTTGTATCTCAGCAGAAGTATATTCTAGACCTTCTCAAAGAAACTGGGATGATGGGCTGCAGGCCAGCTGATACTCCTATAGATCCCAACCAAAAACTTAGGAGTGAAGGCAAAGGAGACCCTGTAGACACTACTCGATACCAAAAATTAGTGGGGAGGTTAATTTATCTATCTCATACCCGTCTAGATATAGCCTTTGCAGTCAGTCTAGTGAGCCAATTCATGCACTCACCACACCAAGAACACTTGGAAACTGTCTACCGAATTTTACGGTACCTCAAAAGTGCTCCAGGGAGAGGTTTGTTCTTTAAAAAAACTGGACAGCAGGCTATTGAAGTATTCACAGATGCAGACTGGGCAGGATCCATCATTGATCGAAGATCAACATCCGGATACTGTACATTTGTTTGGGGAAACTTAGTTACTTGGAGGAGCAAAAAGCAAAATGTAGTAGCCAGAAGCAGTGCCGAGGCTGAGTATAGGGCAATGGCCCAAGGTGTTTGTGAGATTCTATGGCTTAAAAGGATTCTAGAAGAATTGCAGCTTCCTATGACACTTCCAATGAAGCTGTATTGTGACAACAAGGCTGCTATCAGTATCTCTCAGAACCCTGTTCAACATGATTGGACCAAGCATGTTGAGATTGATAGACATTTTATAAAGAAGAAGGTGGATGCCGGCCTAATTTGTATGCCTTTTGTCCCTACTTCACAACAAGTTGCTGACATCCTTACAAAAGGATTGTTTAGGCCCAACTTTGAGTTTCTTGTAAGCAAGTTAGGTATGCTAGACATCTATGCACCAACTTAAGGGGGGGTGTCAACAGCTGTATGTTTAGTCTTGGGATGAATATTCTAGAAGATTGATAATTAGGATTAAGTTCAGATTTATCCTGATCTGAACCGATTTATTCGTTATTTGATATGATCTGATTTCCTTTTTTATTTTCTTCCCATTTATTATGTAATTAGGCAGCCCTGCCTATATATGTATCTCTATAATGATTGAATGTATATACTAGAAATATTTTTCCCTCTCCTATATTTCTTTTCCTAGCAGCCCCTAAAATCACACTATTCTCTTCTCATCATCATTTGGCATCTTCTTTAAGACACATGCAAAATCTTGGGTGGTTGCTTAGAGTTTCACTTTCACCTGTGTATCCTTAACAACATTTTACTTCCTTCACATCTACTCCAATTCCCAATCCAATCATGTAACATTTTTTTAAAATCTTGTGTCGTATTCTGCTCATGATCTCTTTAGAGATGTTTCTTTGTTAAACTTGAAGAGAGATTGACATGCCTATGTTTAATGTTTGGATATCTAATGGAGAGTGGAATAGGATGAATGGAATTAGACGGAATATAATATTGCATTCAATTCTGTTTCGCTCCATTCCATCCTATTTTAAATAATTCAAACAATGGAACCTAATATCAGTCCATACCATTCTGCTCCATTTCATCCCTTTTTAGCAATTGAGTTTGGGCCTACTCAACCCCCAAAGCTAGATCAAGAGGTGAGGGTTGTCCCCCACTTACATACTTTATTTTAGCTATATTACTAGTCAATGTGTGATCTCCAATGCAATTCAATCATACTTATCTTTTGTAATGTTCTGGTGAGGATGTCTAATCCTCATTTATTGTACTCCTCTTAATAAAAATTCTTTTCCTATCCAAAAATGTGACATTAGGCCTTGTTTTGTTTTTGGTGTAAATAGAAAATTAAGTGGGGAATGAAAAATGAATATTTTTTGAAAGAGTGCTGGTTTCATTAATTTCTATCTTTCTTATTGCTTTCTTTAAGTTACGTTTAGCTTGCTGCTATATTGAAAATCACTTCATATCTTCTACGGTCATTGGGGTCAAGGCACATTGAATGATTAGTGCTGAAATACTATAGTAAATGATTAAGGCATATTTGGTATCTCTATATATAGCCTCAACGTAAGTGTTTCTGGAGGTTATGATATGGAGTTTGCTCTTCATGTATATGTTGCATCATGTTAAATATTTAAGGTGATAACTTGCTGTCCAAGTCTTTGATATATAGTATGTACGAGGTTGATGATTACTTTGTGCTGTGCTCTTATTTAAATGAGGAAGTGGGTTTAATATCTGAACTGCTAAAGAAGTTTGTATTTCACAAATCAAAATAACAAAAGCAACAGTTAGCATAGACATTATTTACAGTTCATACAACCAAAGTCGTAGGCTAAGAAGCATGGACATTTCTCATTCTAAATAGAGATCATGTTGTGTTGTAGCCGTGTTAGATACATATTCACGTCGGATATTGCATGGACACTTCAAATACTTTTAGTTGCATTTTTAATTTTTTATACTTTTATAAACTTTTATACCAATATTGATTAGAATACCACAATAATTAGATAATTTTTTATATTTTATTATGCTTATAATGACTTATGCTCATTTTTAAACATGAATTCTGGCTTGTGATTTAAAATTTTTATATTGAGGTAACTTTAGATTAAGTTTATATATTATATTATAGCCATGTCATGTCTTATAATTTTTAAAATTTGACGAATTCCCATGTCCATATTGTATCATATTTGTATCTTACATCATATCTGTACTTCCTACTTCCTAGGTCGTAGGATTGCAACATAATGTTGTTGTTGACATATAGCAGCTGAATGAATATTGTTCATGTGCTTTCAGGGACTACAAACTTGCTTGGTGGCTCTGTTATCATGGTAAGTCCTTTATCCTTGTTTCCTTGTTATTTGAATTTGTGGTGGTCATGTTCATCCAGAGATCTTGTACTTTTAATAATCAAGATTAACCCAAGATCATGTTAGGTGGTGTATAATTTGTTTATGATCTTAAATTTTGGTTAACTTTTTATATGAGTTATATTATGATTGACTAATCTTGATTATTCTTGTTATATGTTACGCTGGTAGCAAATTAGGGGGAAGAGTAATTGACCTAGTGGTCAGTTCTTTTTCATATACCTCTGCTTTGAAAGATTTAGCAATGAATAATTTGACTCACAATTCTATACACCAAATTTCGCAACTGACTTGTATTTCCTTGTAAACATTGCTAAAAAATGAATTTTATGTAACTTTAGCATGGACAAGGTTTTTCTCCTTTTAATGTCAGCTTAACAAGAATCAATATTCATCAAAAAAGAAATGAATTCAGTGTGAAGTTTGTGGCTGTTAAGTAGATTGTGTATTCTATTAGATTTCCTTGTAATGATATGGAATTGACACCAAAATGTGTATAGTTTCAGATGGTTCCAAGATGCTGGACAAACGTTTGTGAAAGTACCCTTCTTTGGTGCTGTATCATATCTGACAGTTGCTGTTACTCCCTTCTGCATAGTGTTTGCTGTGCTTTGGGGAGTTTATCGCCGTGTATCATTTGCTTGGATTGGTCAAGATATCCTTGTAAGAATAGTTCTGTTACCTTTCCTTTGTTTGTTTGGTCAAATTTTCTTCCATACTTTTTCTTCTGCTCATTTTTTTTACAACTGGTAGTTTTGATTAAAATATAGAAATTTGTGATGCAATCACCAGCATATTGCATATTTCACGATTTTCTCCCTAACCATTGGAATGTTACTGGTGTAAAACTGAAAAAGTTTTTAAACGAGTATGGAATATCTTCATCTGACAGTGATTAAAATGAAGACTTGAGCATATTGCCTCCGTGTTTCGCAAACATAAAGATTTAGTTAAATTACTCATTGCATTTGTATTATCTGCTAGATATGAAGTCATAAACCGAGAGACTCGAGGAGAGCATACCTTTTCTATTGGTTAACTGAACTACAATAACAATAGCCTTATCCTATTAATTGAGGTCAGCTGTATGGATTATACGGCACCATTGGACTCGGTTAAAAATAAAATTCTTAGGGATAATACTCTCTATTGGTTAACTGAAAAACTGTAAGAAAAAACACAATCAGATTCCTGACCTTTGCTTTTTATGCAAGAAACTAGGCTGTTACCAAAGACCAAACTGCTTCATTTTATGTGAATTTTTAGTGCTACATGGTTGTAGATTGTTCTTGGCCAATTGGTATAGCCACTATTGGTATTATTACAATGTCTCTTATTATTGTTTCTTTTTCGTGTTCCTGCTTTCTTAAATTCTCTTATCACTTAAAAATTTGGTTGAAGTCATGATACTTGCCCCTTTTGATATACCTTCACCTTTTCCATTTAGGTTTTGTAATAACCTGAACTCAGTTTGCTGAGTGGCAAGCTTGCAAACTTCCAATAAATTGAGAAACAAATTGTTGACTTTTTTTTAATTGTTTATATATCAGGGCATCACATTGATAATTACAGTTCTTCAGATTGTCCGGATACCAAATCTCAAGGTGATTATTCGTACAATTTTTCACTGTTTCTGGTTTTAAGGTGCTTGTCTTTTGCACAATCTCCTACTTAGGTTGTTTTTGATATTCTTGAAAATTAAGCTTCGAATGCAGAAGGGGGGCTTCCATATCAGTGAAACAATTAAATATGGATCTACTATGTATTACTAACCTTTTTTTCATTAACAAAAGACACTAATTTACACATTTTTTCTCTGTAAGGTTGGAACTGTTCTTCTCAGTTGTGCCTTCCTATACGATATCTTCTGGGTGTTTGTCTCTAAATGGTGGTTCCATGAAAGTGTGATGATAGTGGTGAGTGTTTTCAAAGATCTCCCTTCTCTTCCATTATTCACAAAGCTTGTTTTTTATCTCATAAAACATGATGATTTTCTTATTAAATTAATGCAACATTTTCACTTCTTTGCAGGTAGCTCGAGGTGATAGGAGTGGAGAAGATGGTATCCCCATGCTACTCAAGATACCACGTTTGTTTGATCCTTGGGGTGGTTACAGCATCATTGGTTTTGGGGACATCATCTTACCAGGGCTTCTAGTAGCATTTTCACTAAGGTTGAATATAAAGTCATACATAAATATCCTATTCATCATCTTCCGTGTACTACTAATGTCAACATTTTGGGAGGATGAAGAGAATGCTTTGTGCCTAGTTCATGAACTTGATTTTTGTATTGATAACTTTACAGGTATGATTGGTTGGCAAAGAAGAACATTCGAGATGGATACTTCTTGTGGGCAATGACTGCTTATGGTTTAGGTATGCTATGTTTGATCAAGGGGTAGCTTTCATTAGATAGAATGTGTTAGCAGAGTAATTTTCTTGGGAAGTGTTTGGACCTGCTTACTCTGAAAATGTGGAGGTGACTATATGTTTGGTCTTTACATCATATTCTATGAATTTTGATCTGCAGGTCTCCTTATCACATACGTGGCTTTGAACTTGATGGATGGACGTGGTCAACCAGCGTTGCTTTATATAGTCCCATCTACACTTGGTTAGTAAAATTATTAGACGAAACTCAATTAAAGTTGAATAAAAAACACTGATTATTGGCTGTTGAACATGCTGAACCAATAAAAAGCTTTATCCATATTTTTTTGGGTACAGATAATAATTTATTTTTAGTAGACCTTTATCCATGTTTATTTCAAGGACAAAACTTAGATACAGTACCTTAAGTACTGTTGGTGTTGTTCTTCAATTAGAATTGGAGATTCACCTCGGTAATCTAAAAAATCCTTTAATACATGTTTTTATTACGCGGATTACTGAAGTGAATCTCCAATTCTGATTGGAGAACAGCACTAACAGTTCTTAAGGTACTGTATCTAAATTTTGTCCTTATTTCAATTATTTCTTTTTCACTTCCATGTTCACTGCCTGTGGAGCCTGTCAGAGGCCTTCCATGCATTCCACTGTACCATGAGTCATATTTGGTTAGAGCCAGTTTTTGAAACCCTTTTCCTTTATTTGCAGGAACCTTTTTGTCATTGGGAAAGAAGAGAGGTGAACTCAAGATTTTATGGACAAGAGGGGAACCGAAAATACCTTGCCCTCACATCCAAGAGGATCAATCAACAAACCAGTAATCCCCCAGCAGGAATAGCATCCTAGGTGTTAGTTTAGAGGAGACTTACAGCAAATCTTAGAAGATTCTGTAACTGTGTCATAACCAAATTTCAGCCAAATTATATTATAGTATGTACTTAAAATCAGCATGAGACTTGAGATACCCACAACTGTTAGATGTTGAAGGCCCCATGCAAAACTGTTTAATGTAAGAATTGATCTTTTTTTTTTAGAAATAGAGATGGTCTGAGGTGAGGAGATTCAAGAGATTCTGGCTTTGCCTTAGGGACATGGTTTTTTATGGTTATCTTTTAGAAGTTTGCTTCCATGGGGCTCTGGCTAAAATGAAGTCTTTGTCAAGCAAATGGCAAGAAGTCAAATGACATGCATGGACAACTTTCAAGCAATGGAGATAAGACTGGAAAAGTGATGATGTTGATTTGAAACTTATTAACTGTGAAGTAGAAGTTGGCTAAATTTCTTTTTCTGGAAGATTATTCGATGTATTAAATTATCAATGTATTAAATGTGCTTGCAGTGCTGAATCAGGCTCACCATCACCAACAGCTTTAATTCCAACTGGATAGCAACACACAAAAGCACCTCCAAATGATCTCTATAAAGCTCATAAAAAATCAGGAAGAATACTTAGGGAAGGGAAATTAGAGGAAATGGAAAGGTATCTATGTATCAGAATCAGCTCCGTAGTCCAAAGACATGGATCTTTCATATCACCCGTCCAATCTTTAGATTTAATTTCAAACCATTATCTTTGTAAAATGTTTATACTAGCACTCAATCATGCAGTGATACATCACTTGAAGAGTGATTATGATAACATCTTCAAAAGGAAAACTCCTCAATGATTTGTTAATACAAGATTGAGTATTAGTATAAAAAAACTTTACACTTTTTTCTGTTTCGCTTAAAACTATATAAATCATAAGGTACAGACGAGCCTTTAAATCAAAACTTGAAAACGGAACAAACCAAAAAAGCAAATGCACAAGACCAATATAATCCATACAAGCTCAGAACCTTTTTTATTTCTTTCCTATAAGTACAAGAGAAAGCCCCCAGCATCAAATAGTACCAGGACTAAACACCACCAATGAACCAACCACAATGAATAAATTTGAACAAAAAAGGGAAAAAAATGAAAATAACTGACATGCAACAATTTTCTAGCATGTGTCAGCATCTCTCAAAATTGTGCAAGCCATTGGTCATCTTGGAAGGCTTGCAATCTTATACGCATTCATTTCCAATCCATCCAAGTCCAGTCCTGTACATAGAAAGATGTTTATTGAGTTGCTGATGACAATGAGAAAATGACTGAAATGAATGGAAAATTGTCATTTTGTGCATGCTATATCAAAAATAGGGAAGCCAAGAAAGTGCTTTATTACTAACTTGCACACTGAATAAATTCAAGCACTATTCAAGGAGATAACAACCGACTGACAGATTACCAAATTCATCATGTCAATTTCAGTTTAGAAGTTTCTTTGGCAA
Organism: Spatholobus suberectus; assembly: GCA_004329165.1. Taxonomy (NCBI): domain Eukaryota; kingdom Viridiplantae; phylum Streptophyta; class Magnoliopsida; order Fabales; family Fabaceae; genus Spatholobus; species Spatholobus suberectus. The sequence continues at coordinate 17,258,834 of CM014731.1, read as the reverse complement.
TGATAGTGCATCATGGTTCTACAAGTTGATAGGACATGATAAGATGTGGTTTTTACTTTGCACAACAGGCATTCTAACAGATTAACTTTTATAAAATAAATAGCAAAAGGAAACAAATTTGAATGAACAATAAAAGGAGAACACTAAAAACATGTCATCAACCCTAGCAGACCAAAATGCAGAAGCTGCAGGAAACTAGAATGAGCAAGAATTAATTTTAAAAGGAGGAGAATTGAATGGAAGGAATATCTATTATACAAATAGGTTTCTCAGTAAGAGAGAGACATTTTAGAAAAATTGAAAAGTTCAGCTAACAAGCATGTAATGGATAAGTAAAATCATTCAAAACACAGGGAAAAAACATACAAGCATTTCGCCGTAGAAAACTATTTCCATTGGGAGTAAAAAGCTTTGTGTTCCTTTCTTGTCCTGATGATAAAAGTTCTTGCATCCTCTCTGGCCAATCAGAATTCAATCGGCGGGCAAAATCTTCCACTTCCCTGTGTCAAAGGGTACCAATCAAATAAGATTTGCTGTGTATCATCATAAAAGAACATTTACATAACCATCACCAAGCAAATAAGATTTGGTGTATATCATCTTAAAAAGCACATTTATACAACCATCACCATAAGCATCTCTTTACGTCAAATTGACACCTTTTGTTACCCAAAAAGAACGAGGAAAAAATGACATGGAGGACAATTAATGTGCGAGAAGGGTAGCTCCCAGGTTCTACCCTGTACATGTGTACTAATTTTATTTCAATAGCTGGCAGATTTGTACAGCTGTAACTAACTCAAAATGTTATAGTCAGTGTAGGTAGTTATGCAGTTGGTACTAACTCTAGGTGCTGTCATCAGCATATATATCGCTGATGTCTGAAACTGAATACATAGTAACAATATTCAAAACATTTAGAAATAAAACTTACACTCTTCTCTAAATATTTCTCTCTCTTTAGTTTTTGCTTCTCCCATTCCAGTTGTAAATACTGTTTCTATTTCTGTTGTAAATAATAATGTTTACTCTGCTGTCAATTTTCTTTTTACGTGGCATCTAAGACTAGGGCATCCCAATCCCAATGTCATGAGAATGGTACTACAACAAAGGAATATTCCAGTCATCAATAAAAGCACTTTTGAAATTTGTTCAGCCTGCTGTGTTGGGAAAACATTTACTAACTTCCTTTTCTTCTACAACTTATAATTCATCACCTGAATTAGTATTTAGCAATTTGTGGGGACCTGTCCCATGTTGTTAAATAACCGTTATAGTGCCGCCATAATGCTATAATGTGGCGCTTTTCGACCCTTCCGCCATAGGCAATTTGTGAAGGGAGGCCCACTATGGTGGCACCACAGGCTGCAATGGCGTGTTTATATGGCACAATTTTGGCCTTCCACCATTGATAAACTTGCCCTCTACTATCCTTCAACAATTTTCTGTACTACATTACTTTTGTTGATGCTTATTCCAAATTCACTTGGATCTACCTACTCAAAAACAAGTCATAAACCTTCATCATTTTTCAACAATTTGAATCCATGGCTGAAACATTGTTTAATGGCAAACTTAAACCTCTTCAAACTGATTGGGGAGGAGAGTTTCAACCACTCACCAAGTTTTTAAATGACTCAGGCATTATACATAGGCTCATCTGTCCTCAAACACAATACCAAAATGGTGTAGTAGAGAGAAAACAAAGGGATATTAACTTGGGTCTTTCCCTACTCATCATGCCTCTTTGCCCTTAAAATTCTGAAGTCATGCCTTTATCACTTCAGTTTTCTAAACCAAATTAGACTTCCCACTGCAGCACTTAACTTTGCAGTTCCTTATACACAATTGTTCAACCAAATGCCAGATTACTCATTCCTAAGAGTTTTTGGCTCTGCATGTTTCCCTCTTCTCAGACCTAATAATACTCAAAAATTCAATTTCAAATCCCATGAATGTATCTTTTTAGGGTATTCCACCTCTCACAAGGGCTACAAATGCTTATCTCCTACTGGTAAATTGTTCATTTCCAAAGATGTCATTTTCAATGAAATTTAATTTCCCTACAAAGAACTCTTCTCACCTGATTCTGCTACTTCTATCCAAGTCCCTCAACCTATTCCAGCTACAATTCCACTGGTGTACTAGTTTTGTTTCAATAGCTGACAGATTTGTGCAGCTGGAATACAGTTAGTATAGGTAGTTATGCAATTGTAACCAACTCGGTGCTGTCATCAGCATATACATAGCCAATATCTGAAACTGAATTCATTGTAACAATAATCATCACATTTAGAAATCAAACTTTACACTCTTCTCTGAAATTCTCTCCCTTTCTCTCTCTCTTCTAATAATTAACAAGTGTCAAACACTGAACTTAGTGTTAGCTCAAGTTAGTAAGAATAAGGTAGTTAGAAGCCACAGGCTTGATTCCTTGTAAACCAACGAGAGAAAGTGTAATGAGCTTAGGAAACAGTAGAAGCAAACCTAAAGGGGCAATTCAATTATCATCATAATATTGCCAGACTTATAAAGGACAAAGGGAAAAATATTAGTTGTCATCCTAAGCAAGTTAGCAAATCCTAGAGTTATAACATTACCAATGTCAAAACGGACCAGGAAGTCGTTAAGTGTTAGATTAAATTTTTTCTAGAATATAGGCACACACAGACACGAGATCAAAACCAACTGCATTACCATCTAAAAGTTTTACAATATTCAGGATCATGAAAATTTAATAACTAGATTGATATAGGATACAAAATATTACTAAATTTATCATTCTCCAACAAAGGACCAAGATCAAAAACACAAAAAGTTGTGAAGTCCAATAAATTGGCATTGTCATGTCTCCCTCTGATAAACACAAGTACGCAAGCACTTCATGCCATATTCAACCAGCAATAGATGACTCAAAAAGTACAATTTGTAGAAGGATAGAGTTCAATCATTCTGATGCCTTGTCCTCTGCTTATGCTATACTCCACATAAAATATATTCAGCAATGCTGCTGATCACTAATGAGAAGAAAAGCTAGTGATCTGCCACTGCAACTATGCTAAAGATAATGATAGCCGTTCACAAAAAATAAAAATTAGATTTTAGATACATAGTGTAAACAATATAATTAGTGTGTACTTGGTTCAGCCTATTTGGAGAAATAATTGTTTTTTTTTTCCACAACTTCCTGAGAGAGCTTTATAACAACGATTATTTCTCCAGAAAAAGCATTACCAACATGGATTTAGAATGTAGGCCCACCTGTCAATTTTTTCCTTCAGTGCAGGATCAATCCCATCATCTATATCTCCATCATCGAACTCCTTATGAGCAAAAACGTCTTCTGTATGTGAATTTGAGGTATCCGCAATTCTATCAGCTTCAGCACTTTGGTGTCTGATATTTTGACCATTTACTTCCTATCATGAGATAAAAAAATGCAACAAACACTTACAATTTATATGATAAATAGTTGACTTTTTTTCATTAAAAAAAAAAAGAACAGGATATATACACGAACCTTCTTATTCACTTCAGAAGCTTCCTTCAGAGAGTTCTTCTGTTGTTGCTCTTTTTTTCTTCTGTTTTTCTTTTTATTCTTAGAAGTTTTAATATCCTTTGGATCTGTGACAAAATTCTTCACCATTAATTAGGCATTCAAGGGAATTAAACCACAAAATATATTAAAAAAGATACAGCTCTCAAAATATTCCTACCCAAAAGAATTATAAAACATTTCTAAAATAAAACAAGTAAAAGCTACAAGACATGAGTAACAAAAATTATCAAGAACCATGCTATTGACATAATGATATACTAGGTCCAGTGATGCTATGCAATTGTCATGTTAGGACCGATGCTCAATTGTAAAGTTCTCATTCTTCATCATTATTAATATCTTCCCTGTTATATCATTTAGGGTAAACAACACTAACCATCCTTGAGTTTTGTCAAATTAACAGTAAACCCTATTTTTCCCTGAAAATTGCACACCACCCAATGAACAAACAGCATCAAACACTTGCTACTCTCTGTTAACTAAGGTTAAGACCTTCTTATTTTAATTTCTTTGGGAGGGGGGGAGGGTGCTAAACAAATGCTAGTAATATAGAATAGGAAACAGATATTTAGCACTGGCCTTGCAGTGCTACTTCAATTCAACAAATGATTTCAAGGAGACTTGGGATAATCTATCTACTACAAATAATGGTTCTCTCAAATTTAGAAACACCATCATCTTTAATTATAGACCACCCATGCTGGATATTTATCTGTCTATACTAGCATTCAGAATTATAAGGTTAAAGGAACTGAGTAATACTGATTTTGATATTGCTATCATGCCCACAAATCAACCAGTAGGCTCATCATGTAGGTTCAGCAGAATAAATTCATGTGGTCCACAGATAATATAAAATAGAAAGACTTCAATTAGGGCTGCGCTGGTATATATTTCACCAATCTATGGAAAGAAGCAGGAAGTAAACTGTAAAGTCAACAAAAACAGGCATAAAAATTCTTTACCTCCATCATTTCCATTAATGAAAGACAAAAGGTCATCAACTGAACGTTCATCTACATGCTCTTCTTCGACTTCAATATTCTGAAACACACAAGGGATCAATTCCGATTAAATTCAACAATCTACAATTTAGGACACGAGAAGAGATGCAAGAAAACATCTCTTGGCAGCAAAAGTTCAATTTAATTAGGAATATCTAATCAAGGACTAAGGACTACATTATACAATTTGACATATACTGTAATATGATAAACATAAACAAACAACACTGTGGTACCTTTAACCTCTCACGCTCTTTTAGTTCTTTCCTTTTTTTGGCATACAATCGATTCAAAAGCCTGATCCTTGGGTCATCAGTTGTGTTTTTCAAGGGCTCCAACTTCTCTTCCTGTATCAAAAGCATGTGTGAAAAAAGAGAATTGAAGATGAACAAAGACATAATTGGCATACAGAGTTCTCACAAGCACCAGACACCTCAGTAAGATCGTCAGGCAGATGAAATATCTCACGTATCTCCTCTGGAGATTTTCCTTCAATTATCCGAGCAAGTGCACGACTCGTAAGATCAACCAATGGCTTCAACTGAAGGCCGTCTGCAGCAGATGTCAATTCACAGAGCCGCTTTGTGTCCATCCTAACAAATTTCTCATCATAAGACTTCCGTTCCTATACAAAGAATGACCCCCAAGTAAGATAATCTTGACATACATTGTTGTTCAGCCCTAAATTATCTCGTATGAAGATAATAGCAATGTAAAAGCATTAAAGAGAGGTAGAACAGGTAGTAGAACCTTGTTTGAGCGACCTGGTACTTGATGAAAACGACAATAATCAAGAACTAAGCTTAAAGTTGCAGGACTGACTCGTTGAGGAAGACATATTGCACAATTCTTGGAAGATCCCATGCCCTTTTGTATTATTTCTTGACAAATCAGAGGGCAATACATTGCAATTTCTTGTTCCACTTGTTGGATTGAACCATCTGATGTCTCAAGCCAGATATAAGGCCTCATCATCTAAATTTTTTTTATTTAAAATAAATAATTTATTAGGAAAGAAGAGAAATAAACCAAAGTAAAAGACATCACAAAGGAAAAAAAAAATACAAAACAAAAAACAAGATCAAGAAACATGTAACACAGCATGCCAATCTCTCTACAGATCTATCAAAGGCACTCCTCTAAAAAGACCATTGGCAGAACATCATAAAGAAGTTAGAATTTAGAAAAACTACTTGATCCCAAATGAACTCGCTGCTGTCCATAAAAGCTCCAACCAAATACACCGAAGAACTGCCAACTCAGAGCAACACCAAAACTTTTTGGTGTCCCTGGCAGAACCAAATCCTCTAAAATTAACAGACTGGAATACTAATCTAGTGTAATACCAATTCTTTAATCATTAATTTGAATGATAGTGAGTTCTCTGAAAATAATTAACATGTTGAACTTAAATCATACTAGTATTAATTAACATACAGGAACACTAATCCGGGGTAATACCAATTCCCCTAAACCCATCCCTTTACGAGCCAAAACTAAAGACACTTCATATTCTTGTCTAATAATTAAAATTCTCAGCACATAAAACACCGACTTAATCATCTACAGTTTCAAAAATCTCAACAACTTTTGAGGGAACAAACAATAAACATTGTAAAAGAATAATAACATATATAGTTCACAATAATACTTAACTCATTCAACTATTTTCAAATTGAGAAATGTAAATATAGTAACAAAGATTACTACTAATCAAGTACTGAAACATATAGAACAGAACGCATCCTTTAGGAATAAAGATTAAAGGAATAAATTCAGCATGACTACCCAACAACATTGAGACAACCCAAAGCAGTACAACTTAATTACTTTAATAAATTTTTAACCACTGAACTGTAAGGATTAAGAAAGAAAAAACTTTTATACAAAAAACTATCGTACCTCAGGTTTAATAACCGCCATATCAATTTCTGACATCTTAAACCAACTTGAAAAGTAAAATCTATTGATATTGGAAGTTTCCTTGTGATGCAAGCAATATTTGCTTAGGTGGAAATTTAAATTTCAACTCCAGACTACTAGATAATACATCCACTCATCAAATGAATTCTGCAATCAGGATTAAGAAGCTCCAGCAACATTTCTCAAATGCATGATCTGTGAAAGTATTTGCAAAACAGACGTAAACTTGCAAAAGAGAAGAATGGAGAATATTTCAGCACCTTTCAAGTTCAAAGCAACAGCTGCAAAGAACAGAATAAGAAGTCACTATGTGCAGAAAATGCCATTAAGGAAGTGACTAGTGAGCAAACATATACGACAAAGTGCCGCAAATGGTAAATTCTCTAAAGTAATTCACACACACACACACAGAGGGAAAGATGCCCTCATTGCTATTCAAGTCTATATCTAAATACAGAGTTTAAACCTGTAGTTTTCTCTTCATCGATAGGTGGAGAATATGCCAACATGCAAATAACTATCACAATTTTAGCAATAATTTAGGCTCTTTTCAAAAACTAATCAAGCACTGCATTATAAGCTCTTTGCTATTTGTACCTGAAAGTTGAAACATCCTTGTAATTTTGCTAGTTTTATAACAGAAATTCTTAACAGTACTTTCACGTATCAAACAGCATTTTCTGGCATACATTTCCAGAAATTAGCAAGACTAAATGCACCCTCTCGCAGCAATTCTCAAAAAAGAAACTTCTTATGTAAGTATTATAGAATACTCTAGCAAACTACCCTTAAATTCATCTGATTATTAATAATTAATAATTTGCTATTATTTGTTAAAAAATTCTAGATAGACTTACAACTTACAAGTACAAATTTTGTTTTCCCTTCTCAAAGAAACTTACACCATTCCTACTCACAAGCACCAACCTTTCATTTTCACTCAGCATCATCCAATTATATTACATTAATTCTCACACATAAAAACCAAGTTTAGCCACTCAAAAAGCACATTCCCATAGCAACAATAATTCCCATAACACTACAACCACCCATATCCACACCACCCCTCCCAAATAGTAATCGCAGAGTAAACAACAACCTAAACCTTATCATTTTCTACTGCAAAATAACAATTATTAGCACCATCACCATCTTTGTTTATAACATCATTTCCAGCAAGCAAAATAAAAAATTGACCAACAAAAAAAAAAAAACAACATATGAAGATCATGTGCTGGCACGAAAAAACACATTTTGAAGACAACCCACGATTCTTTACCACGTGCTAAGGTTAGAAAGGCACTAGGATGTGGGAAAGTGAAAATGGGAAACATTTTCTTGCATTCAAATAGAGCAAGGTAACCCTGCGTTAGAGAGAGAGAGAGAGAGAGAGAGAGGGGGGGAATAAGAGGGGATTGGGTACCTGAGAAGAGAAAGAAAGGGGGTTTGCTTTGAAATGGAGGGAATTGGCGGTTGTCGGCGATGGACAGAAATGGATAGATAGAATTCAAGAGAGAGAGAGATTTTGATTTAGATGGAAAAAAACCAAAACAAAAAAACTCTTCATCTCCATTTTCCATTTTCCATCCAAATCAATTTTTTTTCTTTTCTTTTTGTGAGAGAAAATTTTCAGTTTAGTTTAATGGACTGGTGAGGAGGAGGTGTTATTAAACGACGCCGTATGGATGTGAGCCCAGGTGGGTTTTGGTGCTTCTTATGGATTGGGTTGTGGGCCCTGTCATATTTAACCTCAGAGAGTTGGGCTGACCAATGAGATATGGTTTTGTGATTCATTGCCCTGATTCTATAGTAACCTGCTAAAAGTGACAGGCAAAATGGAATCTTAAATAGGGATGATAAAAGGGTAAAATTTGATGAATCACCTATTTAGACCAAATGGGTTGGATTTTGGAATTCAGAAATGTTAATTTGTATAACAAATTCTACAATAAATTTTATAATTGAGAGAAAGAGAGAGAAGAGAGAAAAGTATGAGATGTAATAAATAATGTGATTGAGAGAAATAGAAATAAAAAATATTGTATGAGTTATTGTATGAATAACACATATCTTTAAAATTTGTTAACCTATTTAACTTTTCCTCTAAAATGAGTCAAAGCAAGTTGAACCTTTTGGGTTTTAGTAAATTATATTGACACCCTCTTAGCTTTTTGGAGATTGCACATAACTCCTTTTTTTTTTAATGTTTACAATAACTCTCTTATAGGAGTACATAGCGTAATATTTTTTAAACAATCAAGGGGTTATGTAATGTATAAGAGGTGTCAGTGTAATGTTTATTAAATAAGGGGGTTAGTGTAAGAATAAAAAAAGGAGAAATGTTAGACGAAATTTGGCAAAATCACAAGAATGTCAGTGTAATTTATTATTTGGGTTTTTACAAAATTTTTATAACCAAAATTTAAAAATAAAAAGTAATTTTGTTGAGTACTTTATTATTCAAACTAATTTGATTTTTATTTATTTCTACTCAGTCTAACCTAAGCCTTGTTTGTATAAATTTCTCTATAAGCAAATATAGGAAAAGAAAACAAGAAGGTAAAATAAATTAAATTTTGCTCATAAGTTAAAATTGACTTATACATCTTAACTTTTATAAAAACTCTTTCATCTAACTTTTTCAAAAATTGAGATGCATAAGTTAATTTTAACTTATGAGAGAAGTTTAATTTATTTTTTTTCTTATTTTCTTTTCCTATAAGTGCATATAGATAAGTTTATCTTAACAAGGCCTTAAATATCTTAATCCAACCATGTTTTTAAGCTTCAAATCAATTTGAGTTAAGCCAATTCATGGATCCACTCAAACCCATGCCTACCCTTGTTACAAAATAGTTGGAAGAGCATATCTAGAGCTTATTTAAAACTTATAAGAGTAGTTTGTAACCTTCTTATAAACTTTTCTCTATGCATTTCAACAAGCTTTAAGGTCAAATTTATAAATAAGCTCTCATATGATAAATCCTTGTTTAATAAGTACTAAAATCACAAGAAATCATATAATTTTTATTAAGAAGTTATGAGTGACAACATTATGATTATCAAAATGGGTTCTAGCTTATAAGCATATTCACTATAACTTCTACGCACTAGGTTACAAGAAAAAAAATCACTAATACCTTTGGTGGATGTGGCATGACTTATTTAATTGTTTATTCAAATTCGAGTCGAACCAACCCCTAATTAGAGAAAAGAATGAAAAGGGACATATTTGTGATGAATCACAAGAGTTTTATGAAAACTTGCTAATGACAAACTTTATGTGATGTTGTCAACACCTAAAAAGAACCATTGGTGCCAGAATGTTGATGACCCAAAATGCAATCAAAATCATCAACAAATTATGGAATTGACAAATGACTAAAACCTTAGCCCTAAGTAACTATGGAATTGGCAAATGACTAAAACCCTAACTAATACAATTAAGGGTTATATCTATATATATATATTTTTACCAATAACTAATTGAATTCATCAAAATCCAATTGAATAAGTATAAATTGGAAAATCAACCAATAGATATCATTTGCTTCAACAAGTACAAACATAAAAGTTTTGAAATAATAACCAAATGATTACCTTGGAAAAGGTAATAGAATAGATACTTTGAGAAGACACTGCAATCTCCACCCTTAAAATTGATAGGAATTTTAACAAATTTATTTGACGTTAGAATACACTAAAATTGATACGTCGACGACTGTAGTCGCTTTCAGAGAAAAAGAGAAAGCATAGTTGATATGGTTAGGGTTGATGGTGAAAATTTAGTATTTATAGTAGAATAAAGGCATATTTGGTATAAAAAATTAATATGTTATTAAATTGGAATAAAAATTAAAGGTAATTACTTTGGAACCCCTTTTTTTGTATACTAGTTACATCAAGTCAAGGTTCACTCGGGGGCCTAGTCTAGGGGGACAGTGACCTAAGGCCCAAGGTTGAGAAAGGTCCAAAACACAAAAAAAAAACTCCATACAATTGTGTAGTAAGCTCCTTTTTATATTGTTTTATGTTGTTTTCATAAACGGATTGAAAACACTAACTCGTTTCATGCCTTCTTGTCTATATTCAAATTAAAATATGACATGTGATTAGAAAGTAGCACTCTCTTGGTTGTTAGGGTTTCTTCTTCTTTATGTGTTATATATCAACATGTAATGGAGCTATGATAATGTGCAAACTTAAAGTGTAAGTTTTTTTTAAGAAGATAAGAAACACAAAACAAAGCTCAAATTATAAAGAAATTAAAACTAAAAGTTTGTATATTAATAAAGAACAAAAATATATGTAAGTTTTAATTTGAGACACTGATATTTTGTCAATGATGGACAATAACATAGGAGTAAGTAGAATAAAAAATATGATACATCTTTTTGAGATTTATTAAAACTATGTTATTGACTTAATGTAATAAAACATATAATTTTTAATGAAATTAAGTGACTTTTTTTTATGCAATACATATTTACAATTTAGAATATTTTTATATAAAGAAACTTATTTTTTGTTTTGCTTCAAACTTATAAAATGTCAGACTCGTGCATTGAGCAATGTTTGAAGTTAGATTGGATTTTGCTTGCAACTTGGCTCATTAGCAACTTAATAAGTTCAAAACTAAGTCATTGTAAAATTAGTTGCACTTTAACTTTTATATATTTAATAAAATATGGTATTTAGTTAAATAATAACTATTAGTTGTTAAGGGGTATCATCACCTTCATAAAAAAAGGGCTATTATTTTTTTTCATCAAAATATGTGTGTCTTTTTAAAAAAACAACAACAAACAACTATTTACTGTTTTTTGCTAAATATAAAAACTATTTAATTTAATACGTACTAGAATTTGATTTTATTTTCAATCTAATTTTTTTTAACTAAATATTAGTAAATAAAAACATTAAGTTTAATTCGTTGAGCCTAAAAAATTTCAATGAATATGAGGTTTAACATTATTTTATTGAGTTGAAATAATTGATAGTATTAATTTAGTGACTAATAGTTTTTACTAATGATCACTTTTAGCTAATTAAATTAAATTAGAGGGCACTGTGATTTAGATGTGTTGTTCACATTATTTGGGCAAACAAAAGTTAAATAACTTGTTTTTGGATGGCTAATTTGCAAGCGCTATGTTGTTGAAATTTTAAAAATAATAGTACTATTTTAGTAGTGTTTGTGAATCATAAAGGCAATTTACTGTGGTGTTTAATATAGTTTTATGAATCACCATTTGGTTCAACTATATATACCTTGCAACCTTTAATATCAAATGGTAAAGGTAAAATTGTCTTGTATGTTAATGTTTGATCATATAAGCTTTTTTTTGGGCAAGGATCCTCTCCAGTTTAAAATAAACTGCACTAGATCCTATCTGTTAAACTTTTTTGAACAGTTGAAAATTTTAAAACAAAACTTATATTGAAATGATTTCAATGATTGGATGAAGAGTTGCACCGTGCGCAGTTTATTTTGAATTGGAGAGGATCCTTTCCCTTTTTTTTTCTTTCAAATATTAGCGAAGGTATAGGTTTTTTTATTTGAAATTCAATATTGATGAGTCTCATGTACTTGTTAAAGGCATCATTCATTGTATTAAAAATATTGAATTGTTCAAGTTGGACAGTTTGGTATTTTATTTTTATTTGGACAATAGTTATTTCTTAATTCTTGTGTGGCAAAACTTCAATTTACTGCATTTTTTTATCATCTCTAGATGCATATTTCGTTGTGGTAGATTTCACCACTTTCATGGTGAAGCTAGGTTGCCGCATTCTCCCATTGTGGTGCATAATCATATTATGACACTGGTAAATGGTAGGAATGGCAATGGATAGGATTTAGGTAGGGTACAATAGTACTCATTCACATACTCACATTTAAAAAAAAAACTTAGACCTAGACCTATATCTACGTGGGTAGTAACTTTAATACATATGTCCTTCCCTGTTGGGTACCTAAGTTTTCATACCTGTACTCATTATCGACACTTTAATTAACTATGAAAAATCAATGAATAAAAATACAATTTTAATTAAATTAAAATCCTATTCAAAAATATTTTACAAAACACAACAATCAAAACCATAAAACATCACAAACATTATAATAAACTTTCACAATAACAAATTTATGAACTTTTAAGTCCTGAGTTGCTACTCTCCAAAATATGTTAAAAAATAATACTTACATTAATTTCTTACAATTATGAAGTCAAAATAAATAACTCAAGCTAAAAAAACTATAAATCTCTATTTTACCTTATTTTCATAACCAAAGTCTTAAAAATACTCTAGACACTTATCTTTCACATATAAATACAATTTTGGTCTAGTAGTACCAACAAAAACTAAAACATAAAACGGAAAATTAATTGATAGACTAAACACATGTATAATTGAATAAATATAATAGTGCAACATTTTTATTTTTATTTTTATGTTTCAACTAGCTTTTTACACAAATAACATAAGTGGCTCCAAGTGTCATCGTGAAGCCTGGAAGGATAAGGACTCAACAACTTACCTCCTATGCTAAAAGCAAATTTAGAAGCAACATTTGAAATTGGATGGCTAAAATATCCTTGGCAATTTTTTTCAATATTAGATACTTGATTCCATTTGTTTCCCACCATCCAAGAATATCAAAAGTAGCACTCTTAGGTAATACCTTTTTTACCAATTAGAGAACTAACTCAGACTTTGATTATGTCTCATCTAGTACTTTACATTGAAAAATGGCTCGACATTTGGTTTTTACTATTCATCTACATTTTACATCCAACAACTATGAGTGAATCTAATATGGATATTGATTTTGGACACTTAGATGAAAATTTTGAATCTTCTACTACTTAGTTGTGTTATGTTATGAGTGAAAGTTATAATTGGGCCTGCAACATCTACATTTATTTGCATAAAGGATGGATATCTACTAACAGGAAGGATGAATGATTACGACTTTTTCAATTTGGATGGTAAGAGTAAGGAGAATAACGTTATGTGAAGGTAGCTTCAATGTCTATAAATTATGTTGATAAGCACATATAGGACTAATGGCTTAGGTGGCTTATGCGAATGAAAGAGTTGGGTGCCAATTAGTGGTTGTTTAGGGCATAAATTTATTGCCCAATTAATCTTGATACTAGCATGCTGCTTCAATTTTAAATCAGTTTATACGTACCCCTCCATTCAAATTTTGACTATGCACGTGCTCTTTCTCTCTCTTAATCTTTAACATGTCTTTCTCGCATTCTCATCCTCTTTTTTGCATTTTCGCCTATAATTTTCTTTTTCTTTTGTCCTATTGTCAAAACTTTGTGAGTTCTAAATTTTAACAATCTTGACCTCAATAGGGATGAACGACGATAATTACTCCTTTTTCTTAAGGTTCCAACTGTAAAGATTTTTAATTTTTCATTCTTTTTAAACAAATATGAAACACATGAAACATAAATTTCAAGTTTTGATTTGTGAAATTCTTTTAAGTTTTGTATACACTTTTTTGCGAGTATCCACTACTTTACATCTATGACTTGCTCAAATTTCACTTTTTACTATTCATCATCTAATTTTGTTTGCTTTCATTTTTTACTTTGGATGACCATATATTAGGATGCATATTGTCATAATTGGCAATAGGTGAGAGTTTTTTTTATATGTGCATGCTTATATTGGCTTGAGTTTCTAAATGTATGATGCAAACATGGGTTAAGAAGGATTTTTTTTTTACTGTGAGTGAGTGTTTTGACTTTGGTCCCAATTTTTTTAGAGTTGTTTTCATGAACTTGCAGTGTTCCAGTGAACTTGTAGCCACCCATGTGGAGTTCTTGCAAATATAGACGAGACTAATGGCTAAGATAGCTTGTGTGGATGAAATCAATGAGCGATGTCTTCCATTTTCAGCTATTTAATGTGCGTAATGAGTTTTTTTATTTCACCTACTGCTCTCATGTTGGGTGCATGAATTCTCACCTTGATTTCAAATCTAAATAAATGGTTTTAGTACATGTTGTTGGTGTATTCCCACCCTTATTGATACCTATTGAGACCAATGGTGATTACTTGAATGCACTGATGTGAGAGCTACACATTAGCAAGAAGTTGCCTATATAAAAAGGCTATAATAAGCAATCTAAGGCTCTCTATTTTGAAGGTTTCTTTTATATTTGTTTATTGGGTTTATTTTGTCTAATTTAAAAATTTGATGCTTGATATTGGGTATGTTGTAATTCTTTTTGTCTAAATCTTTATTAAATGGGGATGCCAAAGTGAGAGCCATAGCCAGTGATCGAATAACAGAACCCATCAAGTGCAAAAAAGGTACTCTTTATTTGTAGTGTTTATTTGTATTTTGAACTGACTCTTTAAGTTTGAAGAAAAGAACTTTTCCCCTTTTTGATTATCATATTGGTTCATCCCTTCAAATTATCATTGCTTCTACACTCGCTATCTTTCCTCACCCCTTGCAAGAAAATGACATGTTTTGATGAAGTCAATATAGATTTTGATTATACTACTATATAGATCATAGGCCTACTACAATTCCATTACTTTTGTTGGGCAAAATACACTCAAACTGAATTTGTAGCTTGTTATTTTTCGTTTATTTATTGAATATCTTTTTCTCCAATCTTGAGTAGGATTTGTAGCTATCAAGATATGCATTTAATATGATTTATGTAGCTATGGAGGAAGTTTATTTCCCTCATAGCTTGACATTTTAAAAAACCAATTTGTTAAATATTTATACTATGAATTCGTTATAGTTAATTCATTGATGGTTAGAAATTGGAGTCCTTTGTTAGAAATTGGAGTTTCCTTAAAGAGAAAGGATTGCAAATGTGTAAGATTTTTCCTTCCTTTCTTTTATTATTAATGTGAAGAATGTTCAAAGATGATGAAGGCTTGAAGTGTTTGTGTAGTTTTGATGATTGCTTCCTGATTGATGTGATGGCGTGTGAGTATGTTATTTAATCCTTATTTAAATTATAGTATAAAAATGTAATTATAATTATAATATCTAGAAATAAAAACCTAAATATCGAAATCTTACTCCAAGATTAACAATTAGGTCATCATTACTTGGCATATGAGATCCAAAAGGCCTTTACTACTGTCTAAATAGAAGCAGTGGTAATTGCTATTACTACTAATCAAGTGGAGGCAACACTTGAGCTATTGTTTCAATATTTGCTCCAAGATGTCCCTAAACTCACATTCCCTAAACTCACTTGACTCCATCCACACCCTTAGTACAAACACAATAAAATTAATCAAATTGATAGAAATAAAATTATTTAAATTGATAGTAACAAAATTGACAAGCACAACAAAATAAACAATAAAATTTAGGGGTGTTCACAGGTTGGACTGGTTTGGGTTTAGGGTAAAATTAAATTCGAATCAATTATATTTGATTGGATTAGTTTGGTTTGGGTTTTGAAAATTTTTGGACCAATCCAAATCGAACCGATTAAAATCAGTTTGGTTTAGTTCAGATCATTGGGTTATGATAAAAATAAATAAATTATTAATTTTCAGGCTTTTATTTTCATTTATTGTCTATTTTATATAAATATTTAATTTTATATTAAGTCAAGGTAAAAATATTCCTTGTTTTTTTAATAACTACTTATTTATTTTGTTTAAAATATTTAATTTTTATATAATTATCACTTTACATATATCATTAATTTCTTTACCTAAAATATAATAAAAATTTACATAATAAACATGACCAAATTAAAACATTTGATAACATTGGATAAGATCATAAGAAAATTAAAATAAATGAAAAAGAAAGAAAATACAAAAGTTGAAGCAAAATTTAAGCTCTAAGTTTAAAATATATTAATCTAAAAATTAAAACATACTTGATTGGATTGGTTTGGGTAGAAAAAAGATAAATCTGATAACTGAACCAATTTTGATTGTTTTGATTCAGATTTGAAGTGAAAAGAATCGATAATTGAACCAATCTAAACCAATTTAATTGGTTTGGTTTAGATTATCGAGTTCATCAGACAAATCATATTGGTGAACACCCTTGATAAAATTGACAAACACTAGGGGAAGAAGCTTTAAATTATTTACCCTAATGTCTTTACCTAATTCAACTAGATCATTTAAATGCATATAAACAAATACACATCAACTTTCCATCCTAAATAAGTTACAAAGCATTAACCCTAATAATGCCTTTACCTAATTCAACTATCAATTGCACTAAATAATATTTCATTCGTTTATCATGTTAAATCGATACATTTTCATATTATAAAATTTAAAAGAAAAAAGTTTTTAGGATATACCTAAAAGGATAAGAACTGATAGATTTTTTTAGGCTCGTATGAAAGAAACAAATATTAGTATATTATAAACAAATACATTTTTTTAGAGCATTTAAAACTATATTGGAAGCTATGAAGTAGGGATTGAAATAGGTTACAGACAAATACCAACAAGAATAACTCAAGCAATGGAAATAGGGTTTGAAAATTATTGCAAAAACTTAGAAGAAAATCAGAGAATATTTGAAGAAAAGATGGAAAAAAATGAATGGAAATGGATTGGATGATTAAACTCAAAATATCTAATAATATAATGGATGGGTGGATGATTAAAATTTATATTTTTATGCCATATTAATGTTAGCCTGCATTGTCCTCTTGATTGGATAATGCATTGGTTTTACATGCTCAGTTGGTAAAAAAGGTCAACTAGTACAACTATCTTCTTGCTTTGTGGGTAAAAATTTTGTAAAAAGAGGAACCAATTCAATACAGAAAAATTCTTCCGGTTTAAACCTTCTCACTATAATCATAAAGTGGGATTATGCCAATATATCATATTTAAATAAAGGATGTTCATATGGTAAAAAAATACTAAAAAATCCAATTTATTATATCAATTTTTTTTATTTCTTCAAATATTATTATTTGATTTTAGTCAATTTAAATTTTTATACTTCATATACCAACTTAATAGACATAAAGATTATATGTCTTGATTTTAAATATTAATTTTATTTTCATAATTTCTTCCTTAATTATAAAATTTTTATCTCTTTAAATTATTCTTATATAATAAAATAAAATTTCTATTATCAACAAAGAAGATATTTCTTATCATATATATTTTTTAAGATTTATGATTTTCTCATTGTCTAAAAACGAATATATATATATATATATATATATATATATATATATACACACTAAATTTAAAATATCTATATAATACATAAAAAAAACTTGCTAATAAATAATAAATACAAGTTTTTTTTTTTCATAAAACTCATATAAAAGTTCAATTATTAATAGAAAAATATTAAAGAATATGCTGTTAATATTTTTATTTGACTTATAATTTCTTAATTTTGATGCAAACACAAATATAACAATTTTTTAATTTTTATTATGTTTTTAAAATATAAATAATTCAATGTTGAAATGTAACAATACCCTTTTAGTCTCTTATGCTTTGTTTGGATGAGGACTGTAATAGAGAGGTAAAAATTAGGAAGGAATGAAATAGGATTGATAGAAATAGAGAATAAATAAAAATATATGTTGTTTGGATGGTTAGAAATAAGAAGAAAGAAAGTGGAGAAATTTCTCTCTGCTTATTTGAATAAATGAAAAAAGAGTGAAGAAGATAAATGAATTATATAAAAAATATTTTTATAATAATTAAAAAAATGTAATTTTTACTATAATATTTTTCCTTAACATAAAATTATTTATTATTTTTTTGTAAAATTATATTATAAAATGTTTTAAAAAATTAAACCAAAAAAATAAAAAAAAATGAAAAGATCATTTTCCTTCCATTTCATTTCTAAAGTGGAAAAAAACAATTTGTAAGTCTTACGAAAATAACTTTCTTCTTTACTATTTCTCCTCTCAAAAAACAATAAAAATTTAGTATTTCTTTTCTATCTCTCTACTTTTTATTTCCTTCTACACTATTTCAACAAAAACAAACATAGGCTTATGGATAACATTAAAACAAGGTTTGTAAGAAGCTTAAAGTTTCATGAAGCTACAAATTAATAATTTTTTTCATTCTAATTAAACTTATTTATTTATCTTAAATCCACTCCCTCTTTCGAGAAACACATAAACCCAAAGAAAACGACAAAATACTTTTAACGTTCAGCCTAGCGGCCACGCGTCTAAAGCAGAATATTCCACGCATGAAGCTGAGAAAATACGAGCATCACTTTAAAATATTTTTTCAAATATTAAAAAAAGAAAAATTCAGAAAAATATCAAATAAATAAAAATAAAAATTTGCACTTTTGCGCCAGGTACAAGCCATAAAGACCTAGGGTTCAATTTTCATAATTCCCGTAATAACCCTATTTCACTTCCTATTAACGTCTCACCACACTAAAAACACAAGTAGCAAAAGGGGTATTTGAATAATTTCACTACTTTCTGTACAGTGGCTTTTGTTTGTAAGGATGACGTGCCACGTGTCACACTCTAAACCCTCCTTCTCTTGCTTGTAATGCCACTGAAATTTCTTATTCTAAGTTTAGCAAAAAACCAAAGATCCCAAAAGAATTTTAATTATCATGAAAAATGATTATTATGAACCAAAAAAAAAAAGAAGGAAAAATCATTTTTTTTTTTTTAATGTTTGAAAAACAGGTTCTATGCTTTGCTTATCCAATACCTGAGAGCACAGCATAGAAGGAGAGATTTCCATGGATGACATGACATCATTTTATTGAATTTGAATTATGTTGTTGTGCTCTGACATGGTGTAAGACCCTTCTTACCTTTCATTCTCACTTTCGTAGCTCCTCAGTTGCATTACCAATGGCTCTGGGTGGCTTGGTTTCCAACAGAAACTTCACTTCATTCATTGGACCAGGTTTGTCTTCCTCAAGCATGATTAATTTTCACTCTACTAATTCTATTTTTTTTCTTATATTATTCTTACTCAATTATTCTTATGAATTAGATTATCTACTTACTGTGTTCATTTTGCTTGGAGCTTGCTTTTTGCTAGATAATGTGTTTGTCTTTGTTTTATTATTATGGTTTTTTTTTTTTGTGCTGTTGAAAGTTATTTAGTGCAGAATTCAGTCTACTCTTCAGGGTTATATTTTAGTGGCAAGTGTATGTTTATACATTGAGGTGTAGTTAGTAAAACCAAACGTTCAAGTTAGATATTGATGACTTTATTGTTCAAAACAAATTTTCCAACAATCTTTTTATGGCAGGGGTGAGGGGGAACTTATGGAATGATGATGACCCTTTTATGTTCTGTGCCAACTTTTGCTTAGAGCGGCTTTTGCTAAAACTTTAGCAGTTTCTTGAAAATTTGCTTTAGATATGAAACTTTGAATATTCAGGAATGTTTTTGTTATTCCCAATAATAGAACTCGATAGCAAATTGCTTCTTCCAAGGCACGCCCTGCTTGTTCGGCTCGCAACAATCCAATTAGTTTACCGGCAAAAAAAAAAATTAGACATTCCATCTTCTAAAAACCAGGACTTTTGATGTTATTTGATGCACAATAATTACAAGAACTTATACATACATATCCTGTATGGGGATATGGATGATACTCTGATAAAATTATGGATTGAGAGAAGCATGGGTAACTTTTTTGGTATTTTACTTTGATGAGAGAATAACATGTTATTCAGCAATACGTGGAAACCATGTTAAGTTGGATTGTGTATGAATTAGGTTGGATTTTGATCCTCTTGAAACCCTCTAAGCTTGCTTCATGTTGATCACTATATGGTACACTATAAACAGATTTTAGCATCTGTTTGATATGAGCAGGAAATGTATATCAATTGGGAAAGGATCTATCACCTCAAAGAGGGGGCATTTCTTGTGTATTTGTTGCACGTTATGGTGGTCAGATTGCAAAGGATCCTTTCTCAAGATGCTGGCATGGGATGTGTTTTTATACTAAAGAACCTTTGAATGAGAAAGTTTCAACACCAATACCAACATTTCATGGTGAAGTGCAGCACTGTTCTCCACTATCCCAGAAATCCATTCACTGCATGAACATGAAACTTAAGGCCAACAGAAGATGTCAATGCTACCTCTCTTCAGATCCCTATAGCCGTAGCCTTATTCAACAAAGACCAGTGTATGGACTAGGTTTAAACAAACTTGGTAAGGTGAATACAGCTTGTGTTCATTACAAGTCTGAGGAGGATGATATTACGGAAACAAAGGTGGATCCTCTGGCATCAACTGAAGGTACAGGTAAAGTCATTCTCCTGGAAGGAAATGTTCCACAAGTATCTTCTTGGTGGCAGCAGTTTCCTAAGCGCTGGGTTATTGTATTGCTATGTTTTGCAGCATTTCTGCTGTGCAACATGGACCGTGTGAGTGTCTTCTTTTGGCATTCAAAATCTAAATTACTATATATTCATGTTTACCATGTCTCTTGTCTCACATTCCCAATATGTACATTCCTTCATATTTCTTCGAGTTGGCATTGCAGGGTCTCTACTACTTTCAACAGTGTACTACCTTTTCATGCCAGAAGTTGTTATTATGCTTTCTCCTTAAATTAGAATTTGGATCCTCTCATGTTACTTACTAACGAGACAATGTGATGTTATGAAAGACACAAAAGCAAATTCAATAGACCCTACATAAATAATGGTAGGTTGTACTATAACTGCTTTTGTGTCTTTATCTCTTATAATATTGTCATGTTAGTAAGTAACACGAGAGGATCTAAATCCCTTCAATTATATTAAGCATCTAACATTTAGTTGTGTTTTTAGATTTCCATATTCTTGATAACTTTATTAAGAATTACTAATGTTTCTTCTCATGTGCTGTATTTGTCCATTATAATATATAGGTGAATATGAGCATAGCAATACTTCCAATGTCACAAGAGTTTAAGTGGAACAGTGCAACAGTTGGCCTAATTCAGTCATCTTTTTTCTGGGGCTATCTACTTACTCAGGTGTGATTGCTATGCCCACTACCTAGAACATATTAATCTAACAACAAATAGATCTCATATGTTTATCTTCTAGTATGCATTAGAGTACCACTTCTAGTTGAATCTGGCATAACATTTTTATGTTTCTTAGAAGAACATATGCTAACATTTTGGATCTATAACTGTCTTTTCATAGTTTCATACTGACATTTATACAATGTTGTTTTGTTTTTTTGGGTTTAGATCCTTGGTGGCATATGGGCAGACAAACTTGGTGGGAAGCTTGTGCTAGGTTTTGGAGTTGTCTGGTGGTCAATGGCAACAGTTTTAACACCTATTGCTGCAAAAATTGGGCTCCCTTGTTTGCTTATTATGCGTGCCTTTATGGGGATTGGTGAGGTTGGTCTATTATATACCTATACTACTTCCATGGTTTCATTAACCTGGTTTTAAGTTCATATGGTCACGTATCCAGCTTTCTATTCTTATGCAAAGCCAATTATCAGCTTTGAAAAAGGAGGAATGAAAAAAAAAAAAAAAAGCCAGAAGGGAGGGTTGAATTGATTTTTTTATTTTTTTTTCTCTTTTACAGAACTTTTGAAAAACTTTTTATAAAGACAAAAGATGAGTTTCAAAAGCACAGTTGAATTTGAACAAAGATAAATTTTAGATCAAGATTCCCACACAATTAGAGAGATAAAGGAGAAAAAAAAAATGAACACAGTTTATATTGGTCCAGTCCTTGACCAATTAGCCAAAATTTTCACTGTCTTAACTGTTTACACTCACAGTGTTTACCTCACTGCCAAGTATTTTTTCACCAGCCTCCCTAGGTTAATAATTCAAGTATTTTGTTTCAAGCCTCTTCAAGCTTCACTTTCTCAGAAAAAAGAAAAAATTTAATGCTATCTAAAGAAATAGAGAATGATTCAGTAATAGCTATTTATGAACTAATGTTCTATGGCATATACAAAGAATGAAATAAGAAGCTTTGAATCTGCATTAATGAAGTTCGAGGTAGCTAGCTACCTTTAACTCTTTATTCTTTAGTATTCTCAAGACATTCTTCTAGCCATTGGAGAAGAAGCTTGTCGTTTTTCAAAAATGCTAGGTTTATGTTGAACCAAGCATTTAATGCAAATATGCAAATAGACGTTACTTTTGATCTCCTCATAGACAAGCAGTTTTGTTCTTAGACCTGGCAGTTGTGTCCTCTGTTTTGTAACCTCTTTTAGGTGAAACTTTTCATTCTTTGACATTCTGTCGCTTGTTTTGAAAGTCCACCTTATCACATCTTCTTTTAGGATATATGCACAATCTTCAAGGAGTACTTTTATTATAGTACTTGATTTTTCTCACATGTTTCTGAAGTTTTGAATTGTCTTAACAATCTTCTAAGGCGCTTTGGATAGCATACACTTCAGCTCGGTATAATGCTAGGACGTGCAGATGCTTGAGTCTTTGATCTATCGGATGTTTCGTGGGAATACTTTTGAGGATTTTACACTTGATAAACATATCAGTTTTTCTTAAAAATTCATCTAAGTCTCAATGCTTTGTTAGCTCATCAAAATTTTGGAGTGTCAACCGTTTATGCTCTAATAAGCTTTATTATGAACTTTAGGTAGATAAGATTGCTTGCAACTATCTATCCAGTAAGCAAGAAGAAAAACATAGAAAACTAGCCTGAAAGCATGAACTTTTTTCTCCTTTAAAACAGACAGGGAAAGTGATGCACAAGGATACTTAATTCAGCCAAGATAGACAAACATACCTTCATAGTTTATACTCCCTCTGCCCCCCAAAATTAAGCTATCTGTGTAAAATAATACAATCAAATGGATTATATTTTCTCATATGAATGATCTCGTGTTTGAAATCTGCGCAGAATATAGACATGAGTCTTAGTCCTATGATTTAGCACCCAATTACGCTAATTCTTTGTTTTCAGGGTGTTGCCATGCCTGCCATGAATAATATGCTTTCCAAGTGGATTCCAGTTTCAGAGAGAAGCAGATCACTTGCCCTAGTATATAGTGGCATGTACCTTGGTTCTGTGGTTGGCTTGGCATTCTCACCTGTGCTAATCCAAAATTTTGGGTGGCCATCAGTGTTTTACTCTTTTGGATCCCTTGGAAGTATCTGGTTTGTCTTGTGGTTGAGAAAGGTAAGTCAGCTTTCACTTAATTTCAATGGAATCTACTTCATGTATCTTTTCCTAATGGAAAAATGTTTAGTCTCATAGGTGTTGCTTAGTATATGACTTCAATTTCATCAGTATGCAAGTTTATTTCAAGAATCAATGATCTATTGACTGGATAAAAGAGTAGACCAGCCATCTTGCACAATGTCTCTGAAATTTTATTTTGGTGGCAACACCTTATCATTGTTCATGAAATTTCTAAATGGGAGGGGTACTCCTTAGTTACTGCTTAGCATGTTAACTCATTTTCTTTCGTCTCGGATGGGCTCTTCCAGGCATATAGCTCACCAAAAGATGACCCTGATCTTGGGGTAGAGGAGAAAAGGCTCATACTGGAAGGCAATGTATCAAATGCACCTGTTTCTAACATTCCTTGGAAATTAATTTTATCAAAAGCACCTGTCTGGGCTCTTATAATCTCCCACTTCTGTCACAATTGGGGGACATTTATTCTTTTAACCTGGATGCCTACTTACTATATTCAGGTATTAACCCTTTTTTAATAAATTTAACATCACTTTCTATGGTTGCATGTATCTTTGCAATGAACTCATAGGAGTTAGTACATTACATTTCCCCATTTAGACCATTGAATGAATAGACTAATGGATCATTTTCTCAGGTTCTGAAGTTCAACCTCACCGAATCTGGGCTTTTATGTGTTCTTCCATGGTTAACCATGGCTGCTTTTGCAAATATTGGTGGGTGGATTGCTGACACACTAGTGAGAAAAGGCTTCTCCATAACAGTTGTTCGAAAGGCAAGAAAATCACTTGTCTTGTAACTGAAATTTTGCCATGCAACTGCTATACAAATGATTTTCTCAATGGAATGCATTTTTTATCAAATAATAGTACTAATGGGGCATTCATTCATTTTAGTGCTCAATAGAAGGAAATATTTTGCATTCATTTCACTCTTCAAAATGATTTTGCTTTTAATACTTTTGAGTTTGCAGATCATGCAATCAATCGGGTTTCTGGGTCCTGCCTTTTTTCTTACGCAGCTGAGCCATGTCAAAACACCTGCCATGGCTGTACTGTGCATGGCATGTAGTCAGGTTTGAGCTAGATCAACATATATTCCTGAGTTTGAGTTTCCTCTATTCTTGAATTTTTTATGTTGAAAATTCTGTATTGATTGTGAAGCATGAGTGTATCTACAACATGTTTACACATGGTTCAAATTTACGCAGAATCACCTAATTTAAATCATAATCTGTTATTTTCTTGACAGGGATCTGATGCATTTTCACAATCTGGTCTGTATTCCAATCACCAAGACATTGGACCACGCTATGCTGTGAGTCATTGCTTTCCTAATTTACATGTACCGGGACCGATAAACTGTCAAATGTGAGCTTAAAAGTGTTCAATAACCAATAATGATAGTAGAGACTAAAGAGAATATAGGAGATCACCAAAACAATCTTACCTAAAGATTAAAGACTGCAATTCACTTGGCTTGGCTTGAACTGTCCTTCTTGATACTTTTACAGTCATACATCAATATGTCTCTATTATAATGTTCATGAGTTTCAATGTCAGGGTGTATTGCTTGGACTATCGAATACTGCAGGAGTGCTTGCTGGTGTCTTTGGTACCGCTGCAACTGGATTCATACTCCAGCGAGGTCTGAGAGTTCCCCACTTCCATTTTGGAGTTTACTTGTTTTGCTACTTTTGTCATGGTATTCAATTATATGTGATCTGTTGTTGCAGGTTCTTGGAATGATGTTTTTAAGGTTGCTGTTGCATTGTACATAATTGGCACATTGGTGTGGAACATCTTTTCAACTGGGGAGAAAGTTATTGACTGAAGATGACATGTCAAGGAAGGTGTAGCCTATATAGCCATGGAAATATAGAAACAGATATAACACTAATCAGATGACCAAACATGTCTTGGAAGACTAAACCCCTCAGAAAGTAGAAAAAAGAGACACCATGGAAATTTTCACCTTAAACCATGGCCTTTAAAAAAAAAAAAAGTGTCTCCAAGAAATTTTGGATTAATTTTGTACCTTTTCCACAACAGTACTCCTCTAAAGTGAGTTTGTCTCTAAGATGAGTAAGTAAAAGTGTATCTACCCTTAGAGTTTAGTTAAGTTAAGCTTACAATACACTTTAAATTAATATTAGATACATTTTTACTTGCTTACTTTATAGCCAAACTCACTTTACTGGGGCTTTTCCTTTTTGTCCATGCCTTTGTTCCATGAACTTGAATGCTTTCTGTATAGAAAGTCGGTGAGCAGTTTCCCCTGTAAAACTTTATTTAAGCATACACAAGCTCACAACATACATGTTATTTGGATAACACTACCTCATATGATGCCTAGATGGAAATTATATTATTCATCTTTTTTACTAGACCTCTCTAACAAGGACATTGGTATCTTAGTCATTCTCTTTTGATCAATGTTTTTAAAAATAGCTGGCCATTGAACTAATAAAATATTGAATTTATTTATATCTATTTATAATATATAAATTATGAAGCGCAAGCTAATCCTTTCTTGTTACATAAGTATTTTGATTATTTTGGTGCAAGGTAATTCAATACTTCAATTCTTCAATATCTCTTAACCAATTTAAATTCACATTAATAGCTCTTTTTCTTTTTAGTTTCTTAAATAAATAAGAAGTCACCTGTTTCATTCTATGAAATAATTGTTAGTTTCTCAAAATAATGAATTACTTCTATGTAATTATACTTGTAATTATTATAATATAACTCTTGTCTCCCTAATAAATATTTTCACAAATATTTGGCTGATTTCTCTAATAACATTGACTATATTTTAAATCTCGCAAAAATCTCACTTTTTTCAAGATTTGTTAGATTGTTTATTTTATTTTTTAATAATATAAAATATATTAATATTAAAATATGCTCTAACTAAATAGAATTTAAAATAATTTTATTCATCAATTGCATATCACGCAAGTCTAAATGTATTGTTAGGAATGTGGGATGCTGCAAATGCATTTTATTAAGGAAGCTATTAATAATTGGAGGGTAGTATTGGCAAGGAGAGTGTAGTGTTTTCGTGTAACAAGCTAAAAGCTTAGTAAGTTTTTGTTTGAGGAAGAGTGTTAAAAATCAAAATAATATATTTTGTATTAATTGTATAACAGTTTATAGGAAACTCATATTTGATTTATAGGAAACTCATATCTGATTTAGAGGAACAAAAATCTCCTTTAATTATGTGCATTTATTGTAATAAGCCTATATAAACCTATTTCCGTGGTGTCATTCAAACACACGAATTCACTCAATATTGTCTCATTTTTCTCTCTTTCAACATGGTATCAGAGTTTATCCTAGATCCATTGTTGGACCACTTGCATTTGCCACACTCCAGGCCAGTAGCCCTAAGCATGAGGAAGAGTGTTGGAAAATTGCCTTAATTGCGGTCATCTCTAGCCGGCCTTAGTTGCAACCTCTTTGGGGGCTACCTTAATTGCAATCTTAAGGGTGGTGGTTTAGTCTCACGTCGACTAGAGATATGACTTAAATAAGATCTTATAAAGCTTGGGCACTCTTTACCTTACAAGTTAGTTTCGTGGGGTTGAGTTAAGCCCAAACCCCAAATTGTAACATGGTATCTAAAGCCTGAGAGGCCTGCTGCCTGGTGGCTCATCGCTTATTGCTTGGCTCTCTAGCAAGTGATAATGACTCTTTTGTTGACTTTTTCGTCAACCACTATCAACTTTTCCAGTGACACACCTTGTGCTTGCCTCCTTTTAGTTTGATGATCAACCCGGGCAACTCCTGCTACTTATGAAATTTTCTCTCTTTCAAGTTCAAATATTTGGGTAGATTTCTATTTTTTTTATTCATTCATAATACCTTTGTTCACCACTTCAACATGGTTGTTTGGCTCTCTTGGGATATGTTTTGCGAGATGCATTGGTCCCATTTTTGTCCCAGATGCATTGGCCCGTCTATTTCCCAGATGTACTAACATTGGCCCTTTGTCCCAAATGCACTAGCATTGTCTCTGTCCTTGAAGTAGTTGTCAGCCTTGGGGTTTGATCTAATCAAGAACAATTTTTTTTTTCGTGTGGATATCAATTTTTATGTTTTTATTTATGTATTTTATTTTAGGGAGAATGAAGTGTTTTCGTGTAACAAGCTAAAAGCTTAGTAAGTTTTAGCTTGAGGGGTGGTGTTGAAAATTAGAATAATATATTTGTATTTATTGTATAGCGATTTATAAGCAACTCATATCTAATTTATAAGAAACTTATATTTGATTTAAAGGAACAAAAATCTCCTTTAATTATATGCATTTATTGTAATAAGTCTATATAAACCTATCTTCGTGATGTCATTCAAACACACGAATTCACTCAATATTCTCTCATTTTCTCTCTTTCAACAAAGAGCAATGTATATTTTTTTTTTAAAAGCTATGTATATATTTAGTTAATGTTTTATCCCACACCTTCATCGCCAAATGTTTTATTACAAGTGAATCCCTTTGCCCAGTATTACAATATTAAAAAACCACTATACAAGTTGTTGGAACATAACGGTGGTGATGGCTTCATAACAAAAAAAAAATTAAAAAGAAAAATATAGATAATGATAGTCCTGCAACAAAGAAGAAATATCAAGGGAAAAACATAATTCTCCAAGGTATGTGTAAAATAATAAGCTTTAGGTTTGATTTGTCTGCACCTATCTCTAAAGAAATTGGATACAAAGGAGTGTCCTGGTGAATTCCCTTTAGGATACAATGGAATCCCTTAATATGGTTTGCAACCTGTAATCAAACTTATCATCAATGCAGTTTACAAGATAATAGTTTCTTAATTCTTTCTGTGCATAAGAGAAGAAAAGAAGTAATTTGAATGCAAAGAATCAATTTTCACTGTTTCCTCTGTGCATTACTATGTCTCTATTATGTTGTGTGTCATACTACGTATGTTGTCTATGATTGTGTCCTTTTGTGTGTGTAAATTGGTTCTATTTAAGTATTTATAGTAGGGGTGTTCGTGGATCGGTTTGGATCGGTTTTGAGCTAGAAAGTCATCCGATCCAAACATGAAAAGACAATGCGGTTCGGTTCGGTTTGGGTGGCTTACAAAAAAAAATGCAATTCGATCCAATCCAAAAAATGCGGTTTGGATTGGATCGGTTGATTCGGTTTTTACCGACCACTTTACCGATTCTTTAATTTCCTATTTTCTAAATCCATACATGAGAAAAATAAGATATGTAAAGAGAAAAATAAGGAAACTAGTAAATACATTAATTCATCAAGTGCATCAACTACCAAATACATCAAGTGTTCAACTAAACAACTAGCTAGTAAATGTACGTGATTTTGGTATTACAAATTTTATATGGATGCTAGTAAGTGTTTAAATATATATGTTTACATCTACCTATATATGCAGATTTAGAAGTGTATGTGGTTTTGGTATTGCAAACTTTAGGAAAAAGAAATGCTACTTCTCTCTAAGCATGACACATATATGATAATAATTCAACATTTGCTTAACACACATATTTAGTATTATTATTTCGATTCGGTTCGGTTCGATTTTAGAGCCACCAATCGAAAACCGAACCGAACCGATCGATTGGCCACCAAAACTATCCAATGAAATCTAAAAAATTTTGGTTTGCTTCAATTTTTGGTTTTTTAGACCGATTTTCGATTTTTTTTTTTGGATCAGTTTAGATGTGAACAATCCTAATTTATAGAACAACTTATGCTTTTTGGTGAAGAAATACTATCTTTCAAAGAAACATGTCTCATAATTTTTTACGAAGCGACACATCATTTCATGAAAAGGATACAACCTTTAACACTTGTATCTTTTCATGAATAGATACATCTTTTTATGAAAAAACACGCTTTTTTGAAAGAATGCAACCTTTCATACTTACACATTTTCATGAATAGACACATACTTTAATAAAAGGATAAAATCTTTTATTCATTTTGAAAATCTCTTACACAAGCCTGTATACTTTTAGTTAGCAATACCATAAAAAGAATTATTACAACATACTTAAGAGTGCAAAAATAATTCAAATCAGATGATAATTTTATATGATATTATTAATCATAATGTTGTACATCTTGCTATTAACTAAAAGTGCATTAAAAACTGACTTGAAGGTTATGAACGTGAATGAAAACTAGCACTTATTAACTCTAGCTCTACATTTATGTACCACATTAGTTTAATTAGATAAGCATTATATATTTCTTATACAGTAGTAGTATTATATATTTCATAATTCTTTCATTGAAATCTATTTCAAAATAACGATAATAAAATCTTTCAAACTTATTTAATAAGAAAAAATATAAAAAATGAAAGAAAATTCTTAAAGCACCTGTGCATTGCACAAATTTATATCTAGTTATAATTGAATTTGTGATCATATCCGTTATAATTAAATACATACTTTATTATATATAACTTATTAAATAAAAAATTAACATTACTACTGCACCAAAGTATTTACTTAGTATGTATACATAATACTTTTAATATTAAATTCACAAATTTAATATATATTAATTCATACAGTTCAACTAATGACTTACTAATTCAACTAGTGATCCATTAATTCAACCGAGTTGATTTTGATAATACTGATTTAAATAGCTTGAATTTAAAAGTAGATAGTTCAGTTAATGATCAAACCGGTCTGACTAATTGGTTTCCCAATACCATTTCAACATGGGCAGCGAAAAAAGATCCAGTAATCTACAACTCAACATAAAACCAGCAAGATATGTCAGAAAGAATCGTTTGGCTTCACGCATTCTTGGGGTATTCCAGCCATTTCATGTTGATAACAGTAGAGGTTGTATACACTCTTGGCAGATCTATCAGAGAAAAAAGTTGATAACCAAGCCTTGAGAAGCGTTGATGTCAAAGATTACTAACTTCTATACAAATACTTTGATAATGGGAACTTTAGGCTCCTTGCAACCTGCTTAACAAAATTGAAAGAATTATTCTTTGTTTATGTATATTTTGAACCTCTTTACAAAAAGAATACCAGAGAATTTTGAGGGAGTGTTAGGTGAGACAAAGATGTCACCTTCAAAGCCAGGTCTTCAGATATGGTTGATCGGTACCGGGTTGAGCCTTCAATCGGACAGCTTCTTCCTTTGAATATAAAACTAGCATTGCAGAGACTGGATAGCTGCAAAAGAACGTCGGACATCAGTCCGCCATTGCCACCTTCAACTCCTAATCCATCATTGTTTTGTTCCTCGTCGTCGGATGGCTCTTCTGCAACTGATACAAGGCACTGAAAGATGGCTAACAATCTCTCCAATGGGAAAGTTCCAGGTCCTTTCATTAGTAGTTCCTCTTCTAAAGTTTCCTTCCGTTCCAGCGCTTTCTCAGAGGGCCTACACATGAAAAAGCACAACTCAGACAACAAAACAAAATAAGCAGTGCTCAATAAAGAAATGAAACAAAAACAAAAATATACTATGGGCAGAAAGCTAACTTTTAAAGTCTAAGAAACAAAAATCATATGCTACATTGTTGTCAGGACAACACATATTTGGTATTGAATCATCATACTTACTTCCTCTTTCGCTTTCGATTATCAGAACCACCTTTGGAATCAAAAAGTGAAGCATCAAGAGTAGCTGGGTTTCTGGAGGCAAGGAATGCTGAAATCAGAAGATACTTTGCACTAGTAGACATATGAAAGGCAAGACTGCCAAGTTCTTCAGATTGCTCCAACCTCCTGGGATTTCCCTTCCACTTTTCCTCTTTACGGGTCTCAACTTCAGTTGAAGAAAGAGACGAAACCTTAAATACCTCATTCAAATAGGATGTAATATGAGGGTTGATATGTCTGAACAGCCTTCGCTTCATCTCTGCATTAGGAGCAACTCCCTTTCCCTTATCACTTAAAGGTTCACAATATTTTTCATATAGTGGCTTTAAGGCAGCAGACAAATCACCAACCTGCCTAGTAATTCTACAGAAAGAATTCAGAGCTACACTGCAAGAGAAGAGACAGAAGTCTTCACTATATGAGATCATGTAAAGCTGAAAATGAAAACTGATATAGAAATAAAAATATCTCACTCCAAAAATGAAGAATATAGCTTCTGGTTCACTTGGTTTCTCAATAATATTTGACGAATATCACCTTCTATGTAATCAGGAAAGTAAATGGGGATAGGCTCCACATAACCCATGTTAGAGTAAAATGTATCTGGAGAAGTACTGCTGATAAAAATCAGACCCACCTCAGGCATCTTTAGCAGATCATAGAGATTAAACAGTAAGGGTAATATAGTAGAACTCTTATCCCACTCCCTAACAAGGTTAAAATTGTCAAATACCAAGTAGATCATATTTCCAATTTTCCCTTGCGTGATGTTATTTGAGATCAACTTCTCTGACTTCTCCTTCAAATTGTTTATAACATTGGTCAATGCTTCCCGAAGAAAATTGACAAAATCAGATGGTCTTTCACAACGTTTTGCATTCGAATAACTATTGGCAGCATTTTTTCTATGGAGAAGTAACTGATTTAGAATAGATTCAAACAAGATACACTGGTTATAACATGTCCTACAACTAGAATAAACAAGAGGCCTGTTGAGGTGCCTGAATAATTGAAGAATGATACTGGTTTTTCCAGTAGAAGAACCTCCGTACATAAACAAAGGAAGCATTGGTGAATTCAAAGGTCCCAAAAGACGCACAATCTCAAGAATCTGGCTACTTCTACCAGGAAAGCTAGAAATTATATCATCTAGGCTGATGGGATCTCCTCCAACTAAAAGGTCATTGATTGTTAGAGGTTCAAGGCTATTTACTTTTGCAGCAGTTACATTATTTGAAGTGGATGCAGAAGATGAAGATGAAGCTGAAGACCTGGTCATTCTTCTGGGGGTTTGTGGGGCTTTGTCTTTATCCATGTATTTCAGCTGCTGAAGATCCTTAACTTCTGATCAATGAGGGAAACATCAATTAGAAATGAATTAAAAAGATAAGGCAACAAGTCGGAATGGCAATTGTTGGTTGTAGCCTGTAGGAAAGATTATACCAACCATACAATGGTGACCCAAAACCCAACCCAATATCATAAAGGAAAAATCCAACCTGACAAAAATATAAGAAGTCCATTTTATTATCATTTATTCAGTCATACCATATTTAGCACTTCATACATCAGAAAATCACAACCACCCTCCCCCCTTCCTCCCAAAGAAAACAAATTCAATGCAACCTTAGGGTCCTCGATCCTCCATTTCAGTGGCATCAATTAACATAAGTACGTTATCCAATCCATGAAAACTCAAGTAAGCATAAAAAGCTTGACTATAATCGCTACGCTGATCACTTTCACATAAAGCATCAATGTCGGACAATAAAGAATTTTCCTAGAGTGAAATAGAAGTTTCCTTTTAAGAATAAATCTTAAAGAAACAAGCCAAGTTTGAGAATTTCAGTGATATCTAGCTAAAATAAAAACTGAAAATACAATGTGTAAATGACATTAAGTTGGTCCAACAACAACTGAACCACATAATTCTAACGGATTCCCATTTTACATATAGAAAATATTCAGAGAAAATTTCCAAATAAGTATATCTGTGAAAATCTTAAAGGAACTCTGTCATATACACAATAAAGTGGGCCAATAATCAAAAGAGGAACACAATCACTCCCATTACATACATTGTTCTACAAAACAACTCAAACAAATGATTTTTTTTTTACCATTCTTTCATAATGAAGCCGTTATGTGACAGCACAATAATCAAGTTTAGACAGAGGAAAACCCAGAAGACAAAACATAAAGAAATGTGGCCTAGAGAATCAAACTCTGATCCGATACCCAATTCAAAGCTTTTGGCTGAGAAACCAAGTAACGCAATGCAATGCATTTTTTTCCAACAAAATTT
The DNA here is from genome assembly GCA_004329165.1 of Spatholobus suberectus. NCBI lineage: Eukaryota > Viridiplantae > Streptophyta > Magnoliopsida > Fabales > Fabaceae > Spatholobus > Spatholobus suberectus. The sequence goes on along the minus strand of CM014731.1, from coordinate 17,225,259 downwards.
CACGTTGGTAAATTGGGCATTGTTCTATTGGAGGGTAATTTTAATCACAAGGATTGGGGTCACTTCCCTTCCTAGTTTTTCAGACCCACTTACAAAAACCTGAACCTTTCATTGTTAATTACTAATGACCCAAAATTGAAAAAACAACTGCAACAATTGAGAATAAACAAAACTCACTGGGGAAAATGAACAAAGCCAATAGACCCAAATTGAAAAACAATTGCAACAGTTGAGAAACACAAGATGCAGGAGAATCTGTATTTCACCATTAGAGGCAGAAAACCGTAGAGAACGGAGAAAAGGGTTAGAGAGAGAGAGAGAGATTACCTTATTGGCGAGATGAATGAAGAGGAAAAAAAAGGAATGGGAAATAGAGAAGGCGTTTGGGTTGCGCAGTGAACAGTGATGGCGCCAAAACCAATCGATACGACCCGGGAAAAAAAGTGACCTAAGTTTTCTGCTTATGCGGAATTTTTTTTTAATTTAATTGTTATGTACTGTTAATGTAATTTTTTTTACATTATCAACTAATTAAAAATTAGTCTAGTGTGATTTTTAGGATAATTATTATTAGAATCAACAAACATAACATGTATAGTGAGTTGTGATTAGATGACAGTATAAAACTGTTTTACAGTGCATGATTTATATTGTTAGTATATAACCTATTTTCTCTTTTATCTATCCAAAAGCAAATTACATTTATTAATTAGAGAAATTGCGAGTTGGGCGTCTCATATGTACATTATAATTTCACATTGGCAAAATTGCAAAACTGAAATTGTGCATATTTTCTTTTGGCCAATTCAGGACATACGCCGTTTCATACACATGTATATAACCGAATTCCTAATCACATGCTAAGACACATAATTATTAAGGTTGGTTTTGATATCTTATAGGCTCACGACATAACAATAGATAAGATTCTTCATATATAAGTATTTTAAAATATAAATATGTATTATAAAAAAAATAGGCACATAATATTATTAAAAATGATAAATTTTATTATACTAGTATTTTAATTTGTGCATTACATAGAATAAATATTTATTTTATATAACTTAAATTTATAATAAATAAATACTTTTAAATATATAATTACATTATAATTAAACTTTGTAATAAATAAATATTTTGAATATTTAAATTATATTTTAAATTTATAATAAACAATTATTATAATAGTACAACAAAAGATTACCAGCTCCTAATTGTTCGAATAGTTTGATTTGTGTGGATCATTGGATATAATGTACGGTCAGGATTGTTGTTGGAGAGAGGTGCGGAGAAATGTTGCAAGAGGGAAAGGATCTGAAGGCGAATTGAAACAAGTTTGAAGGAACGATCGTCTTGCTAAAAATATGAGACACGGGTAGTGTATAACGTTGGAGGAAAAACTTCCCAAAATGGTGTGTGATCGTTGCATTCTTTCCCTACTTAATGAAGCTTTCTCCACTCCACTTTTCATTCATTCCTATTTCCTACCTCCAATCCTTCCTTCCTTTCCTCTCATTATTAGTTTCTAGTATCATCAATCAGTGGCTAAAAAACTCACCTGGTCTTACTTGTTTCCCTCTTATATTGCCTCCTCATCCTCTTCCTCCTCTTCTTCTCCTACCAGGCCAAACTCCATGATCTCCGCCACCTTTTGCTAGTGGAGATGAGTCCAACAACAACGTTCGATGATGCTCCTGTAGACCTACCTGCACCTGCACCTCCTTACAAGCACAAGCACAGCACAAGTGGTTCCATTTCCAGAAGACGAGAATTTCAGGGTGGCTTCTTGGGATTATGCTCGGGTTACTGGCTAGGGCCACATCAACATTCCTATTGTCCATGCTTTTCTTCAGTATTCTTGGTTTTTAACAATTACTCTCTTGATGGTCCTGCTGTGATAAGGGTTTTAGTTTTTTAACCTCTTTCTCCAGTTTGTATAACAGATCATATAGGCAGCTTCACCAAGCCTAAACTGAGTTTCCATAGGTGCAACAAAAATTTAAACAAAATTAGAAAACAGATGTAGAAAAAATGATAGCTACATTGTTACGTCTACATCAAATAAAAAGGAAACAGAGCTACATGACCCCAATTACGGAAACCACGTATTTAAAAACTCCAAGCATCAACTTGTACCATAAAATTGCGCTACAAACACCAAAACCATTCCACAAAGAGTAGAAGCAGACCAACAATAGCAAGATAACTTAATGGAGGTTAACAAAGTTAACATGAGGGGAGATCTTTGCTTTTCAAAAACTAGAGCAGTGGTTTGTGTCATCCAAGTAAGCCTTGGCGAGGTCAATGTAATTTCCCCTTAATATAAGCATTATTAGAATTAGAGAAATGCTAGCATACTTTCTCAAACACTATTTTTTTTAACACTTTCTCTATTATTGGTTAGGATTTATTGGAAATTATAAATTTCGGTAGGTCTTATTTTTCATTTAATGACTCTTTTTCCTCATTTAAAAGTGAGATCCATCAAATTTTGTGATTTCCAATAAATTCTAGCTAATATTAGAGAGAATGTTAAAAAAAGAGTGTTTGAGAAAGTATTGTTAGTATTTCTCTTTAAACTAGAGTAGTGGTTTGTGTCATTCAAGTAAGCCTTGGCGAGGTCAATGTAATTTTCCCTTAATATAAGCATTATTTGAATTAGAGAAATGCTAGCAAACTCTCTCAAACACTATTTTTTTTAACACTTTCTCTACTATTGGTTAGGATTTATTAGAAATTATAAATTTCAGTAAGTCTCACTTTTCATTTAATGACTCTTTTTCTTCATTTAAAAGTGAGATCCATCAAATTTTGTGATTTTTAATAAATTCTAGCCAATATTAGAGAGAATGTTAAAAAAAGAGTGTTTGAGAAAGTGTTGTTAGTATTTCTCTTTAAACTATTGAGCTACTATATATGTGGTGCTTGAGACTAGTTTTGTTGGATTACCTTTGAAATGTTGGATCTCTCTTATTGGATACAGTTTATTAATTAACTTTCGATTAACCTTCATTTATTTTTATTTTGCTGAGGGTGGGGGGAATCTCAACCTTGATTGATTCATTCAAAAAATGGACATTAGTATACGACAGAGAGTGCTTTAGGAAATAGATAAGCTCTTCCATTCATTCATTCATTCTGTACAAGTTGTTTTCTAAAAACTAAAATATTTAGCGCTGCCTTTAATTTATAAGCAAATTCATGAATTCAATAACATATAATAAAAAGCAATCAGGTTTAGTCTTAATTTCCTTGATGAAGGCAAAATTATAGCTAGTTTAATTTGAAGAAAATAATAGACAATAGGAATCCTGATAAGTACCCAACCAGTGACCCTAGCATAACCCCAAGAAGCCACCCTGCGAGTCTTGGCTTCTGAAAACGGAACCACTTATGCTTGTGCTTGTGGGCTGGTGCAGGCGCAGGTAGGGTTGCATGAACATCATTGATCAACATTGTTGTTGGAGTCGTCTCTACTAGTGAAGGGTGGTGGAGATCATGGAGTTTGGAGAAGAAGACGACGACGACAAGGCAATAGAAGAGGGAAAAGAGTAAGACCAGGTGAGGTTTTTTAGCCATTGATTGATGACAATAAAAACTAATAATGAGAGAAAAGGAAGGAAGGATTGGATGTAGGAAATAGGAATGAATGAAAAGTGGAGGAAGCTTCCTTAAGTAGGGAAAGAATGTAATGGTCACACACCTCTAATGTTATACACTACCTGTGTCTCATATTTTCGACAAGGCGACCATTCCTTCAAACTTGTTTCAATTCATGTCTGAATCCTCTCTTTCCCGCAACATTTATCCATACCTCTCTCCAACAACAATTTTGACCGTACATTACATCCAATAATCCACACAAATCAAATTGTTCGAATAATTAAAATCAATTATTACAATAAATTTGAGCCCTAAGATCAGATCCATCTAATGCTTCACAAATTAAAACTCAAATTCCCATCTTTCTTCTCAAGCAACCTCTATCGCTCACCCATAATCAACAAACCCTCGTCCTTTATTGCCACTAGGTGGAGAGGTAGAAAGAATTTAGATATGATGAAATCACAGACGGACCTAATTGGGAATTTTGTAATATATTTGTATTTTGTGGTTTGATTGTGTAAATAAAGATATTTAAGTGCTATTTATCTTTTTTATTTTTTGATAAAATATTTTTTTTAGTCTTTATTGTAAAGATGATTGTAATTTTTTTTTTTAGATAAAATATTTGAGTATTTTTTTTCTAATTTTTTTTATAATATATTATTGTTATTTTAAAAGTTATAAATGATTACATTTGCAATCAAAGGACTTTATTATTCATCTTTTTATATTAATTTGAAAATTAAAGGTCATTTATTAATCTTTGTTAATGGGGCAAACTTATTAACCTTCTAATTCAGTAGATTTTTGGAATATAATTAATAGGATTTTTTTTTGTAAAAAATTATGGTTAGCATAGAAACTAATTTTTATTATAAATTCATAAAGGTTCTTAGTGGCATGTGAAATTGATGATTATCATTTGTAATCTTGGGTCTTTAAAAAACATGTTTAATTTGTCTTCTATATAAATATATTTTCTATTATATGTTCTTGGATCATTTTAGAAAACACATAATTAAGAATATTTTATATGAATTTTGATTTTTATACATTTATTGGATGACATTTAATGACCCTCTAATCATTAAATTATGGCTCCGTCCCTGGATGATAACTTATACTTTTTCTTTCCGTTAAGTTGGTTTGTAATTTTATTGATAAAATTGATATGTACAGCCAGAATTTGAGATTGGCTAACGATAGAATGACCACAAAGTGATTTGAAGGTGTAAAGCTATCTAGCAAGTTTTGAACTGAACTTTAACCTCTTTTTATTACTCTTTACTAATGTTTCTCTGTGGACCGTGGTCCATTCATTTTATCAATTTTTGCATCAGTTATTCATCCATGCAAAATTTGTGTTATATATATATATAAAATTGATGACAATGTTCTATATTTAACGCTTTGATGTTTTCACTTTTGGGATAAAGGGTTGTTTTTGGTTCGAAGTTGTTAGTTTCTGTATAAATTGCCACTCATGAGACCAGGGATGAGATTATGTCTATCAAACAATCCTCATGGCTGCTACCAAAGATGGTTGCAAAGGTCTGACAATGCATATGAGAAATAGGACAACTTGGAGGTGATCAATAATTTTCAACATGCAAATATTAGAGTGCGTTTGTTTCATGGATTAAAAATTTATTCTTGGAAATGTAGATATGAGAATGTAATATATCTATGTTTGTTACAAGCTTTGAAAAATTATTCCTAGGTATTGTTCATTCTCGAAAAAGTTATAACTTCTTTTTTTATTGTGTTTTTCTATATTTTTATTCCTATGAAGAGGGGTGGAAAAGTGATATTTCCATGGAAATATGAGTAGTTATTTTCTTACACTCTTGTAACTTCCATTTTTATTTATTTTTCATATAAATTATTTTAAATTTTAAAAATATTTCCAGAAATATTAAAATGTAACCAAACACATTTTTAAATATACTCAGGAATAAGATTTCTCGTTATATTATTCCTAAGAATGTGATTCATGAGAATATAATAAGATGCCTTGAAACAAACGCCTCCATAAAAGATTATGGAACATCATTTTGGTTCGATTAATTGGATAATTTTGCTTGGCGCTTTTAAGTGAAAGAACTGCTTGGTGCTTGCAATACTCCCATTCTTTCATTGGACTGCACTAATCCGTGACCGTTAGCCTATTTGTACTGAGTCCAATTTATGAAAAAGATTACCTTTTACCAGCTCCTATCTTTTGGTTCACTTGAAAAAAAAAGTTTCTGAAAAGCAATATTCATTCTGTATTTGAGTGCAAATCAATAATAGTACAACATATATGAGCAAGATTACCAGCTCCTAACTTTTCGTTCACTTGGAAAAAAAGAATAAATGTTTCTAAAAAGCAATGTTCATTGTGATGGTACAACATATTGGTAGAATTTTGATTTAATTGCACTTTTTGTCTCCAAAGTTTTATAATTTCGTGAATTTTGCCACTTCAAAAAAATTTTCACGAATTTTACCCAAATTTGCAAAATATCGCACATTTTGCCTCCAAGTAAAAAAATTGTCACAATTAAAGAAAAAACACCACAAAATTGTCTTAATTGTTACGATTTAAATGAAAAATCACTACAAATTATCTTAATTATAGCAGTTTTTATATGTTAGGATAAAATTCACGATATTTTGTAAATTGGGGATAAAATTCGTGAAAAAAATTTTGGGATGCCAAAATTCTCGAAATTGTAAAACTTTGAGGACAAAAAGTGCAATTAAACCTAATTTTTTTTACCCACACCCCACACATTTCTACATCTCTGTGATTCCTGTGAGGAAAATAGTTGTCTATATATATTTATCACTCAGGTTCTGCTATTCTCACCTTTTTTTTTCTTTTTTCTTTTTTCACCTCCAACTTTTACAAAAAGGTGTAAGATATCCTTTTTGTCCTTACCCTCTTTTACTCTTTTTCACTCTTCTTCCCACCCTATTTTATTAACGGAAATGCGTTTCAGTTATGTTAATTTTTTGTGAAAAAATTAATTGAAATATTAATTATGATATAATTTACCTTTTTTAATATTAATTGAATTAATTATGATATAATTTATCATTTTTAATAATAATCAAAATATTTCTGATGCAAATTTTCTTTTTTAATAGTAATCAAATTAATTATAATACTATTTCAAAAATTATATGATACAAGTTACCCATTTTAATAAGAATTGAATTAATTATGGTGTAAATTACCCTTTTTAATAGTAATCAAATTAATTATGACGCAAATTACCATTTTAAATAGTATCATAAATTGCATCATAATTAATTTAATTACTACTTAAAAAGATAATTTACATCATAATTAATTCGATTCTTATCAAAAAGATAACTTCTATCGCATATTTTTTAAATTATATCATAATTAATTTGATTACTATTAAAAAAAGAAAATTTACATTATAATTATTTTGATTACTCTAAAAAATAGTAACTTATTGTAATTAATTATTTTTTTTTCAAAAAATTAACATAACAAAAACGTGTTTCTGTTGTATTAATTTTTGAAAAAAAATTGATACACAAAAGAAAAGTGTTTCTGTTGTGTATCAAACTTCGATACACAACGAAAACGCGTTTCCTCCATGTATTGTGTGCAACAAAAACACGTTCGGTTGTGTATGGAGGGCGCACCCCCTTAACACAACGGAAACGCATTTCTGTTTTGCACAATATATAATGAAAACGCATTTCCATCAAAAGATATTTTAGGAAAAAAATTAATAAATAAATTTTGGGGGTGAAAAAAACAAAAATTGGGATGGGAATAGCAAGCCCCTTATCACTCTAAGTTATTATGATTGTGGACCTAACTTTTGTAACTAGTTTACTGCACTTTTTGTAAATTTTTATGAGAAAGATTCGACGTTCGCAATATAAAACTATTGTTTCTCAATTCTCACTTGGTCAAATATACTAAAACTCGGTTAAATCTTCTATTACACAAAATTATCACGGGTAGTCAAGTAAGCCTGCTCATCAGTTTGGCCTTAAAATGATAAGCATCAGCTTCACAAGCAGGGAACTTCCAAAGGGCAGCCCATAGGATTTGCATATATTGATCTGACATGTTCTCTATCAATTTTGGTGAAGAATCACACACTTACAAACAGCTTTTAGGACATGTTTGGATGAGCTTTTCTAAAAGAACTTATAGAAAAAGAACTTATTCAGAAGCTCTATTATAAAAAGATTTTTTAAATAAGCTAATATTGTTGGATAATACATTCTTAAGTGTTTATTTAAAATAATAATTATTTGAGAAACTGAAAATTTTAGCTTCACTATAAGTTCTACTGGAAGCTTTTATTTTTCCAAAAGCTAAAAAAAAAAATATATCAAAACACTACTTTTTACATAACAAAGTGCTTATTTCAAAAGATAAACTCTCAAAAGATCATTTAATATGTATTCAAACAGGCCTTAGCCTTTTACCATAGGCCACAACTAATGTTTTGCAGCCATACACTGAATTTGTCACTTACTGAGCTGTGAGAGATTCAATAGGTTTAGAAACCTGTAGCAAGCAATTTCTTTTTGATGAATAACCAACTGAATAAAATGCATTGACAGAATAGTTATTTTTTCAAAAAAAAAAGACATCACATGTTATGAAAATAAAAAAAGGATTTTTTTTTCACACTCCTTTGGTATATATACATTCAAGGAAAATAGAAAAATAGGAAGAAAAGAGAATAGAAGAGATAAACGTGATAAGAAAAAGTGAGGAATAAAGACAAGTGTAAAGTAGATGTAGAAATTAAAGTATAAAAAATTGGTTTAATTACTAATTTACTTCATTAATTTATTTATTTTATTTAATTAAGTCTATCTTTTATTAAGAACTTCAGTTAGCTTCTATTATTTTCAAAACGCTTTGATATTGCTCTTTCCTGTCCAAAACGATATCATTTTTTATTACGTTTTTCACACTATTTATTGTAAAATTAGACAAAAAACATCATTTTGAATGAAAAAGATAATATTAGAGCTTTTTTTAAAATAATGATACCTAATTAAACTTTTTAATAAAAGAGGAACTCAATCGAATAAAATAAATAAATTAAAAGACCAAATTAGTAATTAAATCTAAAAATTCAAGTCACAAATTAGTGCTAGGTCAGTGTGCAAAATCTACAGTTTGAACGTGTTTGAATGTCTTTGTAAATCATTTGAACCAGTTCACCAATCAAATACTATTTTGCAAGTAAAAAAAAAAAACCCCATGAGGTCGATATGCGAACCAGCAACGCCGCCCCTTAATCACAAGTCCATTTAAAATAAGCTAATAGAGGGAATCAGCTTTGCCATTTGAACCAACTCAATATTGACGCTTGAGATGTATGTAGGTGACTCTAGGCTTCTTGAAAGAATAAAAGATTCACAACCATCCACAGTTGCATACATAAGTTAATCTAAACTTCACATAGATAGCATTTCCTTCATTTGTTTTTTAAGACTAATTAAAAAAAAAAAAAAAAAAAAACTAACCAGCGTAGTTGTTTTCATGTGTGTGATGCCTTATTGAACAGTATCTATCAATTAAGTATGCGCTCATTTCAGAATGCAGTCTATTTCAATATAAAACTGAGGTTTCACTCCCATTAGCGAGAGTCTGCAGCTGTTAAGAGTCAAAGGAAAACTAAAAACCCACCATTAAAGCAAACACTTCATTTACATCTTTTGTGTTTCAACTGCCAATTTCACATAATCAGAATACATAACTTACTAAGTTGAATAACTTCAAGAGCTATACAACGCAAATCAATGCAAAAAAAGAAAATTCACAACATTAAATATTTGAACATAGACATTCTTAATTGGGAAAGGTCAAGCAATCCTAGTACCAAACCTGCATTTCACAAATGTAGCACTTTTCATTCTCAACCTCTCTCTGACATACAATTTTCGTCATCATCTTCACTTTTACCACAAGGATAGGAGCCACATGCACTGAGCCACCTTTACCTTAACTTTCACCGGAGGAGCTTCCCCTGATCAAGGATCCACGACGGTGGCCACCAACAATCACATCTTTGAGACGAAATATGGGAGCAAGCACCCTGCTCCTTGCCTGTGGAAAGGGTAACAATTGGAATGTTAGTATTTTGGAAGTATTTAGAGGAATCAAATAGGGCAGCTAGAGCATAGCACCAAAAAAGAATTCATGGCTATCTTTCTACTGATATAGTATGGCATCAAGTTTACACAAAATACCTTTAATTTACAGTGAGATTTATGCTTCTCTACAGGATAGGGAAATTCAAAGATAGTTTTTCAAAATTCTCCTACTGCTAATATTTCAGATAGGACAATCAATAATTACATTCCTCAAAAATTAATAATAGCATCCACCCATAAAGATGCCAAAGGCATTGAACAATCTTCATTATCATTCATCACTGATTCACTATATCGCCACCATCGGATTTTGTCCACAGTGTCATGATATATTAGTGTTACATCATGACATACTAGTTAAAGATGAGGTCTGTTGTACACAACTAGAAATTTATAATCAATCACAAAAAAGACTAAAGAACTGAATCAAGCATATTCTGTTTAACACATTTAAGAACTGGTTTATGTTTCAATTTACACTAACATTTATAGGATACTAATGCTTTAGAGTAGACTTGCTTATGAGTTATGACACCCTTACACCATTTATCGAATGCATATATTTTCTGACCATAGCTAAACTAAATTATGATAATATAAAATGTTTCTAAGAGGAACAACTGATGATAATGGATATACCTCATCATTTATACTGATTTGCCATTTCAGTTGTAAAGCTCTTTCCTGCTGCCAGCGTTGGCCAAGCATTACAAGGCCCATCACAGTAGCTGCAATGAAAACAGACCAGAATGCATTTGCCTCTTTTGCATGAGCATATAAGGAGGCAGCTCTTCGCTTCCACCATGCTCCACAAGGAAGATCCGAAGTGTTGTATTCGTTATCTTTGGAAGAGTTCTTTGGCGGTGCTAAATCAGGAGATACATTTGACCCTTGCTCTGACGATTCAGTTGTTTCAGGCTCAATTATGCTTTCACCATATGCTGTTACACCACCAATAGGTGTTTCACTGTGGAAAGAAGTGTATTTTGCAGGATCGTACATACTCTCCCCCGTTTCAGTCAAACCAAAAGCCGGTAGAGTTGTACCTTCCTCAAACTGTTTACCATGAACAGATAATCTGCTGATTTTCTCCTCAAAATACCGCATGCCCTCAAACTCCTCTGAAACTTCCAATCCTGGTAATGTCAAGTTTTCTTCATCCTTTCCACTCGGTCTGGTCACTTCTTCAGGAGTCTCTTCAGAGGTCACATCTTTGTCTACAGAATCATCATGAATCTCACTACAGTCAGGTTCCCAGGGCAAGTTTTCATGCTGACTGGGTGGGAAGACGAAGTGACTAGACATGAACAAAGCACGTGACGTTTCCGCTTCATCCTGTGCATAAACATCTTTCCCATCATCCTTCATCTCGACTTCATCAGGACCAGGAGCAGCTGCATATGTTGATGCTGTGAGAGATACAACCTCCCATTCATTCCCACGAGACGCCTTATCCCCTCCATCCTTATTGTCTGCCATCTTTTGTCTTCATCAGAATAATGATATCAGAAATTCAGAATTCTAATTCAACTTAGAGTAAACTTAAATGGATACAAAAGCATACATGCACAGCAGGAACAATAAATACAAGGGGGGCAGGGGAGTCGATTTAATAACCAATATAATCAACAAAAAAGAATATGATTTGATCACCAGTATAATCAATAAAAAAGCTGTCACTCCTGGCGAAAAAAGATTCAAAAAGTCACAACCAAGTGTAGAATCATCGGCTTGCATGTGTGCAAAGGGTTTATTATTATTATTTGTGTGTGTGTGTGTGCATTGAGGTAGCATTTTTCAATTTCTAAAGTAACAAACACACCGATGCCAAAATTCTATATCAACTTCATAAGTAATAAGAGGCAAAAATAAAAAAAATCTTAATGCAATTTCTTCTATTACTTAGAAGTTAGAAACAAAAAAGAGGACTAGAAAACTACCCAAATTTCTTGCAAAAAATTTCATCCACCTCTTTAAATTTAATTTTCACTTCCCCTTATATTCAATTCGAAAACACCACGAAGTGAAATCACAATCTCTTTCTCCAATTACAAATTCCATACTAATTTTCCATCCTCACACCCAAAACTGATCATAAACTCCCTCCAACAAATCGAACAAGCTCTACCAATCCACTGATCTCAAACACCAACACATGCACAGTTAGTTACGCAACGAAAAGCCACAAACAGAAGCACCCTAGCGAAACAAAACAGCACACCCACACGGAGATCCAAACACGGCACAAGTAACAAAAACCAAATCAAAGTCAAACCCTACAACAACCCGCACGGTTGCTTCGTCATCAGACACACAAGGTTCCAGAATCATTCACGATTTTATTTTTTTTCTATCCAAAATCAACACAAAGAAAGATTATTAAAAAACAATTAAAATAAAAACAAAAACAGAGAAAGAGAAAGACTCACGGAAGCTAAACGCGACACGATCCGCGAAGGAGCAGAACGTGGGTACGATGACGATGAGGTTGAAACTGAGAAGTTACTTGGGGAAGATGAAAGGGGTTTGGCTTTTATCTCGATGATTTGTTTATCGGGTAAGTTACCGGCTATAGCAGGTCGAGTGAAGAGTACTGAAAGTGGCCACTTACCGGTTATCGCCCTTTGCGTGGTGTCAGAGACATGGGATCTATGATCTACCTAACTCTCGCGCCCTCTGTTTCTGAACCAAATCCGTAGCACCACTCCCACTACCAGAAAATAATCAAGAGATTTTTATTTATTTATTTTAAAAAAAATACTGTATTATTTATGAGTTTAACGGTTTCGGTATAAATTTTTTTACACTATTAACTAATCAAAAATTATTATTAGTATGACTTTTAAGATAAGTTATTGTAAAAATTAACAAACTTATCATACATGATAGTTTGTAATTGAATAACAGTATAAAATTATTTTACACTTTCAATGCATAATTTATTTTCTCATTATTTATTATTCTTACTAATACATTTAGAGTTTAATGGTCATGTATTGTCAGTATAAAAAATTTTATATTGTCAACCAATTAAAATTCACCATTGATATGATTTTTAAAATATTTATTATAAAAGCCAACAAACTTATAATAAATAGTAATTTGTAATTAAATAACAATATAAAACTACTTTACATTATCATTACATGAAATGTTTTCTTATACATTTATGTGCCTATTCTGTGTTAGGTATAAAAATTAAGGACATAAATGAAACCTTTATTATTGTTGCAGACATGGCCCTTAAGTTAAGTGGTCACGTTAATTCGAGTCCGACCATGTGCTTGGCCCCTAGGCTTATTGACCATTACTCTGGAGTTGGTACAGTCCCTTCCTCGATTGTGAGCATAGTTAGTCACTGGCCCTTCTCTTCGGCTTTGAACCACTCAAGTGTCTTTGACAATAAGTATGAGTTTTGCACGTAGAAACAATTTAACGTGAGTTCTTCTCAATAACTTCTCTAACGATAGACATATTGCCTACATTACATGATCATCCAATACGTCACCTTTCAAATTCCTGTATATATACTTCACATTTCTTTTCCAAACATGTTCTTTTCTTTATAACTAGTGTATTCGTTATACTCTATTGATTTACTCTCTTGAGTGTTAAGTTTTTGTAGGTGATTACCACTTCTCTCCTCAATCTTAATAAAGCAATAACATCAACTCTCCATCCCAATTCCAATCTTAGTTAGCACCACATGAAAGTAAGAACAAAATTATTATGAACTTGTTTTTACTAAATTATCTTTAATCAATTTCGAGTAATTAGTTTCTCCATTGTATTATGTCAACCTTTCGGGTTTAGGCCCTTATGTTGAAGATTACTATGTTACGTTAATCCATGACTAAATAAGATTAAAGAAAATTTAGAATATATAAAAATCGAGTTTTTTTGGTGCGTAGAGTATAAAAATAAAGTTTAGTAACAACAATAATAACAATTTATTAATACGTGAGAAAATAACTATAAATAAATAAAATTTTTCACCAGATGAAACATAATATGTTCTCAGGGAAATATTTAAGTGTTAATATTTTTATGTATTTTATTTACTTCAAATATGAATATAATAAATTTGTTATTTGTTTTAATTGTGTAAAACGACTGAACAAAATTTTAAGCACTGAGTTAAATTAATACTTAAATACTGATCCTCTTGTATAAATCCAGAAAATATTGAAATAGAAATAAATACTTAAAAAGGATAATGAATAAATTTAATATATTTCTGTTAAAAAATTTGAAAAACTTAGTGAAGGAGAAGGATGGAAAACTAAACAGTGTTTTAAAAATTCAGTTTGGGGTGTAAGTAAAAAAAAAAAAAATAGAAAAAAATAAATTTGAGTATGAATCAGACGGTGACACTTGAACCAATCAATTTTTGTGATCTTCTATTTTTTTGTCTGATTTCTTTTATCATAATGCACGCATCTATGCAATTCAATGGGATTCTTGATTTTCCTATTCAATTTTTGTTTTTATAAATAATTCCTATATTAGAGTAATTTAGTTGTGAACTTTATTGAGAAAAGTGTCTATATGCACGTAAAGAATTCTTATATTGTTATTTAATCACAAATTAATATGTATAGTAAGTTGATTGATTTTTTTACTTACTAGCTTAAAAGTCATACCTATTATGATTTTTAATTAATTGACAATATAAAAAAATTTATACCGATAGTGTATAAAAATTAAATTCAAGTTTCCACTAAGTAGAAAAAGATGTTAACCTTATTATGTTATATGTTCTAATAATTTATTCTTAGATAATTGAATTATAATGTAAAAATATATAATAAAATAAAGAATCTGCTAACAAATATCTCAAGGAATTGAGAAATCAATGATTGAAATATGTTTATTGAAAATTACAATGAGAGTGCATTGAAAATTATAGTGATGTATATGATAACACTTATAAAAAAAATACTTTTAATTTCTTAATATCTGTCCTGAGAATACTCATTAGTGTTTTTCTAAAATAAATTACCGTTAAATTACTTTTAAAAAAAACTATTATTTGATGTAATTGCATAAATAGATTTTTTTCCCGACTCCACAATAATTGCAATCATTTAATGTGACTTTTTTATAAGACTTACTAAATTACCTAATTGATACCGAGACATGTTGATTATTGAATATCAGTCGTATCTTCATCGTCATAGTATATAATGAAGAAAACCTAATTTATATATAGAAATATTAAAACACCATATGTATTTCATGTATATAATCAAAGACAGATTTGATTCCTTCGAATAATTATTAAGTCTTCGATATTTGATATGCCTAAGTTATATAGTAGCCAATTATCATCATGACCAGCTCTGGTTGATAGTGAATGGCGGCCAGTGGATTAGTGTTGAAAATTTTAGGATGTTCACCACGAATATATCATAGAATTGGCAGGTTTTGAATGAGATTAATTTTTAATTATCATATAAAAATATCTTTAGTATGAAGAAAAGATATCAGTGAAATTAGCAAAGTTTTCTTAATGGTATTTTTTATTAATCCTTTTACATTATAAAGTAAGTATATCTTACTATTAATACTTTATAAAGTAAGAATTAATCGAAAAAGTAAATATACTTAATATTTTGAAAACATAAAATACATTCATTTTATTCATTTAGTAAACAGATTTATAGAAAAAATTATTTTAGGAGAATTCAAAATTAGGATCTCACTAAATAGTGTCATAACAACACTATATTGGTTAAAGAAATAATAATAAATATTTTTTATTAAAATTTATGTTGAAAATGTATTGAAATAAAAATAAAAATACAGTAATAATATTTTTAAATAATTATTTTATTTTATTTTTTACTAGTAACTTAAGGTAATATAATATTTTTTAGTAGCTTATAATTTTATACTGTTATAATGGTTTTATTTCATCTTTTTCACAATAATTGCACTATTTAGCTATAATTTATAGTACATAAATTTTATCTTATTTTAATATCTGATCTTCCTGAAATCATTTTATTAATATTTTGTATTTCA
This sequence comes from Spatholobus suberectus, assembly GCA_004329165.1. Lineage (NCBI taxonomy): Eukaryota > Viridiplantae > Streptophyta > Magnoliopsida > Fabales > Fabaceae > Spatholobus > Spatholobus suberectus. Next base: position 17,209,473 of record CM014731.1, on the reverse strand, counting down.
TATTATCATAATATTTTTAGAGTTTAATTTGTATGTACTATTAATGCAAAACTTTTTTAGACAAACATTTAATAAGAATTTATTCTATGACCACATCGTATTAATGAATAAGATAATATAATAAAATAATTAAATCCTATTAAATATATGTATAAAAAAGGTTTTACACTAATAACACATAAATTAAATTCATATTACTTTATTGTTTCACTATTGACTATTTCAACTGACAAAAGGAAACTCATAAGATTTGGCTGTTTTTTAAGCGACAATGAGGATGAGGCATGAATGATACGAATCATATTTAGTGAACAGAATTCTTAAAGCTTAAGCTCAATCTCTGCAGAATCTCTACTCTCTCTGTCCACATTTTTCTCACCTTGAATCCGATACCTTTCAGTAATACGATTGCTAAACTCTGCTTTCTTTATAAGTAAGAGGACACAAAATTTATATAATGTCAAATGGGGATTTGATTTGATTGGACTTATCATATGTATGTCGGCAAAATACATTTTGTTTTTGAGTGAATCAATGCTTGAAGAATCCACTTTAATTAATTCTTAAAGTTTCATGGGTTAAATGGGTTCACATAATATTACGATAGTAGTAATAGATTAAACTCTCAATTACATGTATTAGCGGCCAACGTATTAATCTCTGAAAATCTAAACACTTTCAGTGTACCTTCTAAGAGTCTTTGTTTCCTACAGTAATATTTCCTGCCTATCAACATTTCCTACAGTATAATTCCCAAACTTATAACAGTGTGTTTGGGGTAGTATTTGTAAAATTAATTGATTTTGAATTAATAATTGTAAATTATTTGAATTAATTATTTGCTTAAAAATGATTTTGAAATAAAGCGATTTATGTTTTTTTTTTGATAATATGTTTGAATTTTTTTATCTTAAAAGCAAGTTTGCTGTAAGATCAAACTTGGTGTAATATATATATATATATATATTGATATAATGGTGTAATATTTTCAATCTTATACAAAAGTTACTTTTTATCAATTATAGTCAAACTAAGATTTGGATGATAAAATCAAGTTTACCTAACAATAACAAAACATTTATACTTTTACTAAAATCATGTTTTACTAGAGACAAAATTCTAATACTTCATACCGCTGAAACCAACACACACTGAGACTATCAATATTTCTTATGGCTACGGTTATATTTTCTGCCTTCTGATTGTGAGAAATAATAAAAATATTAATTATAACTATTAGATTAAAATTAACAGTCCATATATATATACAATTATAAATTTCATGATATTTTCCTCATTTTAATTAAAAATCACATTAGAATTTTTAAAAATCATCACGTGAGATTTGTAATTATGTGCAATTTGAACTGTTAATTTTAATTTTTGTAATTAAATAGTTTTATTTCTCATAATACATAAGAGTTCTCATATGATACTCTGTGTGTGTGTAACATATCTAATGAGAATTGTTCTCATTTTAAGAATGTGAAAACTATAAATCTAAACTATGCAACCATACATAAATAAGTAAAATTAAAAGTTAGTTTGTGGTAACATTATCATTTTAAAAACTTAAGTGCATTTATTTTTTAATTTTGACCATCTAAATATGATTTAATGGTTTAAATTTATTATTCTTATTTTTCACAATAATCAAGAATTTTCATGGGATATGTTTCTTATATTTTTGTAAAAATAAAGAAATGTACACTCCTCAAGCTTAATATAATAGAATATTATTTATAATTTCTTTTCATTAAACTTAATATAATGGTAAGAAGTTTTATTCTCTTAAACTTCTTGAAAAATGTTTCATTTTCTTTAAATCTTAATATTATTTTTCTCTTTTATTTTGTTTTTCTTTGTAGTTAATTAGTATATGATAAAATATTAAATAATATTTAATATTTTCATTTATGAGTAACCGGCCGTGCTTTTACTAGTTGATATTATAAGTCTTAAATACCAAATACATCATATTCTTAAAAGATAGTTGTAACCGATATTTATGATTTTTAAATATTAGAATTTATTTTTTATTTATTTAAAAACAATGATTCTGTCTTTATGTGTGTGTGTGTGTGTGAATTTAATGTTTTATAAAATAAAAATATTTGAATAATGTTATATTTTCGTACTATCCTTTCTTATAAAACCTTTTAATACTTTATAAAATAAATATTAAATAAAAAATTAAATGTATTTAATATAAAAATATAAAAAAGTATATTCAATTCGTTCGTGTAGGAGTATTTATAAAAATATAATATAGAAAATTTTAAAATTATTCAAAATATTTAGAGTCAAAATAATATACTACTCTATGTAAACTTGTGAATGATTTGAATTAGGCCAATTCAACCTAAATTGTAATTGTCGTGTAAGGTAACTATCCTTAGCTGCAAAAATTGACCTAGTGGCCTAACAAGTTTGATTTGACAGTATTATACAAAACATTTAAGAAAATCTTGAATATGCAAGCATCTTTTGACACAAACGTTAGGATGTGTTTGGTAAGAATGAAAGAAATAAGTGAAAAATAGGATAGGTAGAAATAAGAAAAAGAGAAATAAAGTGAATGAAAATATATAAGAAACAGAAATATGAGTATTTGTTTTAAGAGAAACAAAAAAGAAATAGGAGAGAGAGAAATAAGAAAAAAAAAACCCAAATAGTCAATTGTTTAATATGATCATCAATTTTTTTTTAGCCAAAAAATTTCAAACAATAGCAAGTTTAATTGTTCATCATTGTAAAACCCATTGCACCACCATTGTTGGCCTCCTATGAAACCACCGTCAAAACCATTGGACCAAAACCTACCTGCCACCCAACATAAATCTTCAAAACTCTCATCATTGAAATGAACTCTATGTACTTCATCTCCGCTCCGTGATGCCACCATCTTACTATGAAGCTTGCCTACAAGGCACACATGTGAAGATTCTCCCCTCTCCGCCAGGCTTCTCTCTTGCAACCAAGAGATTGCCTCTGTGAAAACCAACGACATCGCGCCCTCTCATATGCTCTCAGTGGCATCTAGGATAGGAGAAGGCTAAAAAAATGATAATCGTCTTGCGATTTGTTTAGAATTGGTTTTGGTGTTTTGTTTAGATAATAATAATCCTGATTATTTGGGACATGTAGTTTCTCATTTGACCATTTCCTTAACCACTTATCACATTTCTAAGTTGGGTAAAATGTGGACAGTTTATTTTTTGTTTATTTTCTTTGTTATTTGTAGTTGTAAGGCATATATAAGCCGTGACTTTGTTTTTCAATAAAAGTGCAGATTTCTAGTAATTGTGAGTTACAATTCGTTTAGAGTTTAACAAATTTTGGTATCAAAGCTCTGTCAAGGGGCCTGATAAAGAGAGGTTAGGAACTGCAATTTCCTAAAGAGAGAAAGAGAAAGTAGACAGTGAGAAAGAGTGAGAGATGTCGACCAGAGGTGGCAACTTTGTGTAGCCACCTTTACCTAAGTTCAATGGTCATTATGATCATTGGGCAATGCTTATGGAGAATTCCTTTGTTCAAAAGAATATTGGAGTTTGGTGGAGAATGGAATCCCTATTACAGCAGAGGAAGTAAAGCTTACTAAAGCCCAAAGAAAGTCAATTGCTGACCAGCAATTGAAAGATTTGAAAGTTAAGAATTATTCATTTTAGGTTGTTGGTCGGACCATTTTGGAAACCATCCTTAATAAGGATACTGCCAAAAATATCTGGGACTCTACGAAGCAGAAGTATCAAGGTTCAACAAGGGTTAAAAAAGCACAATTTCAAGCTTTTTAAAAAGAGTCTGAGGTCCTCCACATGAAAGAGGGTGAAAGTTTTGATGAATATTTTGCCCGGACACTTGCCATAGCTAATAAGATGAAAATTCATGGAGAAAACATGGGGCAATTGCTATTTGTTGAAAATATCCTAAGATTAATGACATCTAAGTTTGACTATGTTGTGTGTTCAATTGAAGAGTCTAATAACTTAGACACTTTAACCATTGATGAATTGTAGAGTAATCTGTTAGTGCATGAGTAGAGGATGAAAAGGTATGGGGGAGATGAACAAGCACTGAAGGTGACCTTTGATGACAAATCAATCGGTGGAAAAGGTCGTGGTAGTGGTCGTGGAACTGGTCATGGAACCACTTGAGGAAGAGGTAAAGGAAGAGGATGACAAGCCTTTAACAAAGCCACAATTGAGTGTTGGAAATGTCATCAATTGGGACATTTTCAATATGAATGTCCAAGGTCGGAAGAGAAAGCAAATTATGTAGAACATGAAGAGGAACATTAGATACTGTTAATGTCATTTATAGAGCCTAATCAGTCTGACAAACAAGTGAAAGAAGATGTATGGTTTCTTGGCTTAGGGTGTAGCAATCACATGTGTGCAAACAAGTAGTGGTTTTGTGAAACTTGGAAATAACTCAGCGTTGGATGTGTTGGGAAAAGGTAATATTAGATTACAAATTGTTGGAGTTACTCAGGTAATCATTAATGTTTTCTATGTACTTGAGTTAAGAAATAATTTATTGAGTATTGGGCAGTTGCAAGAGAAGGGTGTAGCATTTTTTATACAACAAGGAGTGTGTAAAGTTTATCATCCTAAAAAAGGACTTATTACACAAATAGCGATGTCAACAAATAGGATGTTCAAGTTGCCTGCAAGAGTTTTTCCAAAGGCTTCAACTTGTTTTCAAACAACCCTTGTGGACAACACTCATCTTTGGCATCATAGTACAGGCATCTAAGCTACAAAGGTTTGAGAACCTTGCAATATAAGGAAATGGTGAGAGGGCTACCTCATTTGAATGCATTATCTAAAGTATACATTGATTGTATGGTGGGAAACAACACAGAGATGTAATTCCAAAGAAGAGCTTGTGGAGAGCATCACAAAGGTTGCAGTTGGTACATTCTGACATTTGCAAACCCATCAAACCAGTCTCCAATAGTAAGAAAAGAGATAATGGTATTAGCAAACAACTCATTACAGCCTTCACTCCCTAACCAAACAAAGTAGCAAAAAGCAGAAATAGAATGATCATAAATCTATCGGAGAAGCAAATCCCCAAGAGATTCTAGCCTGAAGCTGTGAACAGGACAACACATGTGCTCAACAGAAGTCCTACTTTGGTAGTGAAAGACATCACCCTAAGGAAGCATGGAGTAGAGTTAAACCAAATGTTGATTTGGATGCATTGGTCATGTTCATAGACCAGACAACAAGAGAACAAATTTGGATGATAAAAGCTTTAAATGTGTGTTGTTAGGGGTAAGTGAAGAATCTAAAGTGTACAAACTCTATGATCCAATATCCAACAAAGTGGTGGTAAGTAGAGAGGCTGTTTTTAAAGAAAATGAGGGCTAGAATTAGGGGAGGAGTAGTGATGAAGCAAAAACTGATGTGCTTAAGTGGGAAGAAAACAACATTGATGAAAGTGAAGAAGGAGCTAAGTAAGAGGGGGAGAAGAAAGCACAGAAGAAGGAGAGATTAACACACAATTAGGTGAGAATTTTCAAACATCACCTCAAAGGAGGAATCAAAAAGCATCGTTTTGGATGAAAGATTATGTAACTAGAGAGAAATTGTTAGGGGAAGAAGATGAGCACAATCTGGTTCGATTTACTTCAAATTCAGATCTAAACACCTATGAAGAAGCTGTTAAAAACCCCAAACAAAGAACTGCGATGGATTTGGAAATAAAAGCAATTGAAAGAAATAAGACTTGGGAGTTAACAGATCTTCCTAAGGGAGCAAAAAGGATTGGAGTGAAGTGGGTTTTCAAAACTAAACTTAAAGAAAATGGTGAGATTGATAAGTGTAAGGCTTGACTAGTGGCAAAAAGGTATGCTCAACAATATGGCACAGATTCTACTGAGGTGTTTGCACTTGTGGTTAGACGGGATACAATTCAAATTATTATTACTTATGAGCTTAAAATGGTTGATATATATATATATATCAGCTTGATGTCAAAAGTGCTTTTCTAAATGGAGAATTAAATGAAGCTGTGTTTGTTGAGCAATCGCAAGGTTATGATAGGAAAGGTGATGAGCACAAGGTGTATAAACTGAAGACGACATTGTATGGACTCAAGCAAGCCCCCCGTGCATGGTACAGTCAAATTGAAGCATATTTTACCAAAGAAGGACTTGAGAAGTATAGCTGTGAACACACTTTGTTTGTCAAAAAGGGAGATGGAGGTAAATTTTGATTTTTAGTCTTAGGGGTGTAAGTGGATCGCGATCGACCGATGAACCTGACCCATTTTAGGGGGTTGGGTTGGATTCATTTTCATTGACCCAATTAAGATTGGGTTGAACCCTACCCAACCCAACCTATTATTTTATTAATAAAAAATTAAAATATTATAATATTCACATATATTTTATTTTTCTTTAGTATTAAATTTGTGTGGTTAGACTTGTATTTTAAATTAAACATGCGTTGAATGAGTTGAACTAATTAAGTATATTATTTTTCTTATTTTTTTAATTTTTTGAATATAAAAATTATATTAATATTTTAATTATCCAACCCGATGACCTGACTCGGCCCAATTAAGGTCAGGTTAGGTTGCTTTGAGAAAAAAAAAGAAAGAAGCAAGCTTAACTCAACCCACCCCGACTATTTTTAATTGGGTTGGGTTTTAAACAGGGCTAAACTTGACCCAACCCGAGCCAATTACACCCCCTTGTTAGTTTATATGTTGATGATCTAATTTTCATTGGACATGATAAAGGCATGCTTGTTAAGTTCAAAAATTCTATGAAACTTGAAATTTTGAAATGATTGATTTGGGAAAGATGAAGTATTTTCTTGGTAGTGGAGATTTTGCAAAATTCTGAAGGTATTTATATTAGTCAAAAGAAGTATGCAAAAGAGGTTTTGGAAAAGTTAAAGATGGAGAAGAGTAATAGTGTAAAGAATCTCATTGTTCTTGGTGTGAAATTAATGAGAGATGAGGAAAGAGTTAAGGTGGATGCTACCATGTATAAGCAATTGGTTGGAAGCCTTATGTATATGACTACAATAAGGCCTGATCTAATATGTGTAATATGGCTTCTTAGCAGGTTTATGTCAGATCCAATTGAGTTGCATTTGCAAGCTGCGAAAAGGGTGTTAAGGTACTTATTGATTTGGGAGTTTTTTTTTATTGAAAGAAAGGTGATGGTGAATTGGTGGCATACACATACAATGATTATGCTAGAGATTTGGATGACAGGAAAAGCACCTCTGTTTATGTGTTTTTACTCAGTGAAGGGGCTGTGTCATGATCCTCTAAAAAGCAACCAGTGGTAACCTTATCTACCACTGAAGTAGAATTTGTGGGAGCTACTTCTTGTGCATGTCAAAGGGTATGGATGAGGGCATATTGGCTAAACTTGGTTGTTCTCAAGGCAAGAGCACCACAATGTTTTGTGATAATAGTTCTACTATTAAGTTGTCCAAGAATTTAGTTTTGCATGGACGTAACAAGCATATCGATGTGAGGTTCCATTTCTTATGTGATTTAACTAAAGATGGAGTAATTAAACTGAAGCATTGTAGCACACAAGAACAAATTACAGATATTACGACAAAACCACTTAAGTTGAATGTTTTTGTGAAGTTGCTTAAATTACTAGGTGTATACTTTGTACTAAAGGTAAACTGATTGCATCAGTACTACAATCAGTTTATGGGAGAAATTTGTTGGAATTTGTTTAGAATTAGTTTTGACGTTTTGTTTAGATAATACTAATCTCAATTATTTGGGACATGTAGTTTCTCATTTGACCATTTCCTTAGCCACTTACCACATTTCTAGGTTGGGTAAAACATGGGCAGTTTATTTTCAGTCTATTGTCTTTATTATCTACAGTTGTAAGGTATATATAAGTCATGACTTAATTTTCCAATAGAAGTGTGGATTTCTAGCAATTGAGTTACAATTCGTTTAGAGTTCAATAAATCAATTGTTGTTCATGATAATTGATTATTTCTTCAAAATTTACATTGTAACAATCGATTATGGTTAAAAATAATTGATTATCATACATTTTCTCACTATTTATTGTTCATTTCTACACGGTTGAGCAAAGAAATGAATGGGTGTCACACCTTTTTATTCCTTCCCTCTATTACTTCCACCTTACCATACAACCCACATTTCTCATTTCTCTTCTATTTTCACTCTTTCCTTCTTATTTCTCTTTTATTTCAACACAACCAAAAGAAGAGATAAAGATCGTTGATTGTTTGTATTCATTTTTTCTTTTAAAAAAACTTTATTAATTCGACTATTGTCTATTATGGTGCTTTCTATGTTTTTTTAAAGAGAAATTTCTTTAAAAAAAAAGTAATTTGTTTTTTTATAGAAAAAACTTACGTACAACACTTTATGTGTTGTTTGTATTGTTCTCTAATTAAAATTGGAGCTTTATCACGATAATTTGCGTAATCCTTTAATGCAAACCTTTATTATGCAAATTACTAAAGTAAAATTTCAATTCTCATTGAAAAACAACACAAATAACACCTTAAGATATTATATGCAAGTCTTGTTTGTGCTTTCTAGACACAAAGTTTGGTAGTGCTTGCAAACGGAAATATAGTAAGCTTTAGAGTGCGTTACTTTCTTACCCTTTTTATTGGGTAAATTTTTAGATTTTTTTTATAAATAAAACTAATTTGATTTTAAATAATTTAAAAATACATTTTTGGCAAGGTTGTAAAACATATAATGAGGTGAGGTTTAAATTTTGCAATATACAGTGTTTGTTTGACAAACATTTGATATTAATTCTTCTTATCATGATATACGTTACATTATAAAATATATAATTAAAATTGATTTGAATACATATCTTATTATGTTAAAAATTTTGAAATAAATTATATCAAAATCAATTTTATTTTCATAGGCTCGTTCTAGTGATGGTCCTTTCTTTGAAAAACACACATACACACACACGCACCTTTTTCATCATATTGATGTATTTTAAAATTACTTAAAGTTTTACACTTTTACATGAATAATTAACACACGGGTCCTTTGCCCTCTAATGAAAACTGGTATCAATATCACTAGGGGTGAGCACAAATGAGCAATCCGACCGCAACCCGCCTTGATTTGAAAATAAGATATTTGGGTGGAAGGGTTTGGGTTTCAAATTAAAATAAGCACAAAATCGGTTACATGTGGTTAATTACAAGTAGGTGCGGGTTGGAAAAGAAAAAACTGTCAAAACTCGCACCCAACCAAACAAACGTATGGGAAAATAGTTGGTATAATGGCACGATCAGTAAATATTAGTGATGGATTGAGATGAGCAGTCTTTGTAACTTGTAGTGACCGTGACAGTGTTCATATTTAACTTTTCATATTTTGAAATTGGAAAAGCAAGTCATGTCCTATCTCTCTAACTACTAACTATGAGTTGAATCCCCGTATGTCTACAACACCACTGCTAGCATTGCATTGGTCTGTACAATCTTCAAGACCCTCTCCCTTTGTTCCCCAATGGCGGTCGGAGTGAAGTTGCACCTCACAGATGCTTGCTTCCAGGACCTTGCTCTTTCTCGTGCATGTCAAAATCCATCACCAACAAAACCTCTTCTTTAACGACACCACTTCTGAGCTCTCTATGCATTGGGTTGTTCTTTGCCTTTGCTTTAGCGACAAAGTTGAGTGGTGCGTTATTTTGCTTAAAGCAAAAGTTCTTGTCAGCAATGTGAGTCGAGGTGCATAACTGTGTATGATCGGAAAGGTGGAGATGGAAAGGCAAGCTCGAAATAACCCACCCATTCCATCCGAATCCGTCTTAAACTGAACTCGTCTCAATTCAAAAGCTAAATGGTCAGTAATGAGTTGCATTTTTTATTGGTCGATTTTAGGCAAATTGAGTCTTTTGAGATTGAACCTAACCAGTTGCTCACCCCTAAATATCACAGCTTTTTCTAGCTTCACGCATTAGTGACTTGAGTTGCTTTTTTTAAAATTTGGGCATACGATATTGACAATGATCGGAGAAAAAGAATAAATATCAATTCTTTTGTTATTCCTTCATTTACTTGTTCTTTTTTCATATCTTTCGTAGATGATAATTTTATTTCAGATATAATCAAACATTAGGGTAGATTTTTTTTGCCTAAAAAAATGTAGATTTTTTTTATTAACTGAGTGACACTTTTGTCACTTTACCAAAAATTAGCTCCTTTCATTGAATTCAATTCTATTAATATTTACTTATACTTTGTTTGATGTATGAAAGAAAAAAAAAGTGAAAAAAGTGAGAAGAAGAAAAATAGTAAAAAAAATGAGATGATTGTTTAGTGGTTTGGTAGAAGAAAAAAAAGAAAGAAAGAATGAGGGAAAAGAAAAAAAAATATTTGTAGAATGACATAAATATCCTTAAATAAAAATGATATATAATAATTTTATTTGTATGTATTATAATTATAAAGGGTATAATGGTATTTTTCATTCTTTCCCCTTTTTATTGTAACTTTTTTTCTTAAATTGGAAAGAATAAATTTTGGTGTGGGACTCATCATTTTTTTTTCTTTCCTCCCTTTTTTGAGTCTACCAAAAGGGAGAAAGATTTTTGAAAAATGTTTAATCCTCTCTTTCCTTTCCATTCCACTACTTTCCCATGTACCAAACAAAGTGTTAGCATTCATAAATCATAATTTAATGATAGTGTGTTTTGAAACTTGTTAAGAAAAAAAAAATTGTTTGGGATATAGAATCTATTTGTGTATTTGAATTTCCTTCCACACAACTCTGACATGCCTCAGAGAAACAACTATTAACTACTGTTTGATGTGTTTTGATATGAAATTTGATAAAATGTGGATTGCAAATAATAATCCAATTATACATTATAAATATTAACTTCTAAAAATACATCTTAGATGTGGAAAATCATATTAATATGTAAAACCAAGCATGCTATCAGATAAGGCGATAATGGCCTTTCTAGATTCTTAAAAATATATATAAAGAATCTAATAATATATACAACTTGGTATTGCATAGAATATGTCCTTTCAAAATATCGAAAGTGCTATACATTATAACTATGAACTACTGTTGGGTGATACACCATATGTTACATGCTTTTCGCATATTCACATGGTACAAATTGTTAACATCATTTTGGCTTGTAATGGTAAATTGTAAGGTGAGTTTTTATGCAATAGAGTTGGCATCCATCTCAGTCCTCAGTACTACTTCCAATTCTTGAGTCATAATCAACATGAAGGCTTTTTTTATTCAATAAACATGATGCTTTATCATTATAAATTTATGCTCAATATGTAAACTCATTAAATAGTATGTTTATAAAAAAAACGCTTATATCTTTTGCAAAGGTGACCCTAACCTTATTCCTTTAACACAAGGTAGCTCTCTCCAAAAGTTTATTTTTAGTTTGAGGTAAAATAGAAGGCCACCTTTTCTCTCTCTTATAACTAATTACTATTTCTTAAGAAGAGATTAATTAGGTGATGATTATCCGTTGCTTAGATGTGACATTTGTATAACATTCTTATGCATACAACTTGATACACACACACACATGTGTGTGTGTGTGTATATGCGATGTATGTATATATGTATATATATGTGTGTGTGTATATATATGTATATATACATCACATTCACACACACACACATATATAGGGATTTGCTAATGTATACACACTTGGTTTTAGTTGAAATACATTAGCAAGTTATAACTATAATGTATCTTAAAATACATCATGGTGTAGCTTGCTAACGTACATGCATACACACACACATATGTATGAGACGTTTCAAATAAGAAAAATCTTAAAATAAAAAATAAGAACACTTAATAGTAGTCATTGGATTACAATTAAAAATAATTAATGATTGAGATTAAAACTCAATTAAACACCTCTTATGAGACCACCACCACCATTACCATTATCGTTGTTGCCAACACTACCGCCACCTTCACAACCGTTGTCGTTGCCACTATCAACACCATCGTTGCTACTACCGCCACCACTGTTGCCGTCGCCACTACGTAGTGGTGGTGGTAGTGGAGGCAATGACAATGGTGGTCTCATAAGAGGTGATTAATTGGGTTTTAATCTCAGTCGTATTTTTTTTTTAAAAAGGCTATCATTAAAAGTTTTCATTTTCTCATTGTAAGAGTTTTTCATCTGAAACGTTCCCTATATATATATATAGGGATTTGTTAACGTACATACACTTATTTTTAGTTGGAATATGTTAGCAAGTTATAACTACAATGTATCTTAAAATATACCCACGATGTATCTTGCTAATGTACTCCAACTAAAAAATAAGTATGTATACGTTAGCAAATGCTTATGGGGTTTGCTAATATACACGTACTTGTTTTTTAGTTAAAGTACGTTAGCAAGCTATAACTACAATATATCTTAAAATACACCTACGGTGTAGCTTGTTAACGTAATCCAATTAAAAAACAAATGTTATATATATATATATATATATATATATATATATAATATATATATAACTATATTTAATTTTGATACACCCTTACTTTAAAGATTTTTATATTATTAATTAATAAGAAATAACTTTAAGTATAACTTTATAGTGATTATTAAAAAAAAAAATAACAATATATCATGTATGACTAGGGATGTTCATGATCCATCTAGTCCCACTAACCCAGCCAGACGTGAAGGAACTTTTGACGGGTTTGAGTTTAAGAAATTGAACCCGACGCATTTTAAGGATAGGTTCTAGTTTTACTTTAGGTGGTCCTTGTAACACTCTATTTTGCATATCAAATTATTTTTCTAATTATTCTGTATTTATTTTTGAAGAACTGGATGGAAATTTTAAAAATTTGATTCTTATAGATTAAGATTTTTAATAAATTTTTGGGGAACTGAGCTCAAAAATAAGTAAAATGACCGTTTTATTCCTACAAAGTCAGATAACAGAATAATAAATAAAAATAGTTAGAAGTGTTTACAACTTGTTTTTAAGTTATCAATATACTTAGAATAATTAATAATAATTTTACAAAATTTTGGGAATTTATAGAGATATTTTTGTGAAATGACAAAAATATCCTTGGTTGATTGTGGGAACCAACCAGAGGCTTTTTGACATCAAAATATTTTGGAATTTTATACAAAGTATATTTAATTACAAAAAAATTATTTTAAAAAAAATAGTGAAAAATGAAACACCGCTATTTTAATTTTTTTAACTATTTTTCTAATATTTGACTTTTTAATTCTAAAAAATCGGGAAGAAATTTCAAAATTATGATTCCCACCATTGCACTCTAAATTTCAAGGGTTATCTAATCAGTGATTTTTAATAATTTTTCTAAGTCAAAGTCCAGAGAAATTAAAAAATAACAATTTTGTCCCTATTTCTCAACATTAAGGACTGACACAAGAAAAAAATTGAATTGACATTAAAATGTCAATTTGAGCTTAGAATCATGTCATATATATTAAAATATAATTTTGGAAATTTTTTGAAATTTTCTGAAATTCTTGTGTAAAATAACCAAAATGTCTAGAGGAGTTCGATAAGCTAGCTAGTATTTGTTTGACATCCAAAGATGGTGAAAATGGTCATCCCAGTTCATTTATAAGTAAAATATTTAATTTTATAATTTTAATAAAATTTTGGTAATTATTGAATTAAAATGGATTTATTATGAATTTTTTTAGTTTAAAAATACAAAATAAATAGATAAAATTTGAAATAAATTAATAAAAATTAAAATTAATTATTAGAAATTTATTTTTGATGAAAAATGATATATTTTTTCAGTTTTAGATTTAGTTTCATTTTTTTGATATTAAATGTCAATTTTTTAAGTTTAAGCAATTTTATTGGTACCCGGTTAATTTACGTGCAGATAAAATTGACATCTAGAAGCTGGACACTAAGGGAGCACGTCCACAACCTAGGAATAGCTGATTCATCACTCTAATTTTAATTAAAAATAAATAGAAAACCCAAATTATGACATCATGGATGATGCAATTTTGTGGACACCTCACCCACTTCCTTTCTCTATAAATAGGCACCAAAAATTCAGATTTCTCACCATCCATTCCTTCATAAACCAGCTAAAAAATATAAAGTTTCTCTCTCCCTCTTTAATTTTTTTTTAACTTTCATATTATGCTTAAATTTTGACTAGTTTTCCATCAACTAGTAAATTTTTCTTTCTAGAGCTTTGTACCAACAATTCCATCATCTTCATCAACCACCTTAGAGGTAATCGAGGGAGTGGGGTTGATTCTAAATTATTGTCATTTTGCATCTTGGTAGGAAAGGTTTTCTCGTAAATTCGTTTAGGCTTAAGTTTTATTATTATGATTATTGTTATATTGTTTGATGTTAAAATTTATTTTTTTTATGTTAAATTTTAATTTTTGCTAAGTTGTTACTCTGCCTAAATTTATATTATTAAATTATAATTGTTAAGTTATTACTCTGCTCAAATTTAAATTATTAAATTATAATTGTTAAGTTATTACTCTGCTCAAATTTAAATTAATAAATTATAATTACTAAGTTATTACTCTGCTCAAATTTGGAAAATTAAAATGTATTTATTTAGTTGTTATTCTACCAAAATTTTAGTAATTAAATTATAATTACTACGTTGTTATTTTGCCAAAATTTTACTTAATTACTAAATTGTTATTCTGTTAAAATTTTAGGTATTATAAAATTTCTACAAAATAAGGCAAAAATGTTGATTGTACTGGTGCTCAAATTAAATGAGACCAGGAAAACATCTGCTTGAGAAGTTACGAATTGATAGTTTAGTGAGTAATGCAAAGCAAGTGACATGCGATGACATGACACCTTACTACAGAAACTACAGTTTGGTATGTTGAGGGATGGAAGATAGGGACCCATTTAAGGAGGTCTTGAAGGTAGGCATCGAGTGGTGAAGGTCCCAATGGTCAGGGTAGCACCCTCGAACTGGGATATTCGCCTGACTAGGCTCCATGACCCCAACAACTGCTCAGCATTTTGGGATTGGTGTGAGAGTATACCTCTATAAATGAACGTCCTGACTGATATTTGTTCCTCATTGATGATGAGGACTGTACCATAAGATGATGTTGATGAGGTATATGTACTCACAGTCACTCCCAAGTTCTGTTAAGAATTATTACCTACTAACGGAGAGTATGGATCCATATTGAGTCAATGATAATATAACATAGAATAAGAGTGTGTTTGGTAGAGAGAAAAGAAATAGAGGGAAAAGAAGGGAAGAGAAGAAGAGAATATGCGAGAAATAGAGTGGAAGTTAAGGTTGTTTGGTTGAAGAAAACAGAATAGAAATGGAAGGAAGTTAATTTTTTGAGAGTATTTTTATTTTAACTATTATTATTATTATTATTTATTATTATAATAATAATATTTATTTAATTATTAATATTATTTTTATTTATTTATTTGTTTATTTGTTTATTTATTATTATTATTATATAAAAGAGGTCGGTTTGGGGGGGGGGGGGATTGTAGTGGGCAAAAATTGATTTTGGATACCAAAATCGGTTTCACAACTTTCAATTGGGCAACTGCATAGTGTTTAGTATACGATTTCTTTCCCATTCCACTCAGTTTTGCGAAGATTTCTTTTTGAGTGGGGCCCACTTTTTTTTTTGTAAAAACCCTCATTTTCTACTGAACCAAACAAAAAGAATTTGCTATATTCCACTCTCTTCTCTCCCCAATTTCTCTGCAACCAAACACACCCAAAACTTTAAGTTCTCCTTTTATTGTCAATTATGTTTTATCTATATTGTGTGATAGAATTTCTACCATACATGTAAAAGTGATATTAGAACAAATAACCTTACTCCATTACTTTTTCTTTTATGCATGATTGATTGCGATTAATAAAGACCCAACTATTGATGAAGACCTATAGGCATAATCCAATGGCTTGTTATTTTATGGGATAAGGTAGACAGACATTGCTTTGACTAAGATTTTTTTATGTATTGGGAATAAGTAGTAACTATTTTGATGTATATTTCGATCTCCCTGTATTTTAGTTATTTTTCTAATTATGAAATCATGTTGTACAATTCTACGATGAATATATACTGATCTATTTTTTTTCACCATTTCCAAATTCTATTAAAATTTCAAAATTTCTATTATTAATAGTAGAAAAAAAAAATTACTTGTATTATTAATTAAGTAAATATACAAGTTATGTTCAATGTGAACGGGTGTCACAATCCCAACCCGGTCTAATGTTATATATTCTTTTAAAAGTATATTTTTTAAACAATTTTGTATTAATAATACAATTTCTTGACTTAATAAATAATGTTTTGTCTAACATGATACTATATATGTATTGATATCATTTATCTTAAAATATATATTGTACAATATACCTTAATTGTAGTTGTATACTTCTTTGATTCTATGATTTAGCTATATATAATGTTAAGATTAGTATATTGTGTCAACAAGTCTAGTTGACCTGGTCTAGTCCTAAATATTGTCGGGTCTTGATCGGGTTGGGTTTGGGTTCACAAAATTGACTCTAATAAAATTTCAAGTCGAGTGAGGACACAAGCTAACCTGTCCCAACCCGTCCTACAAAAACCCTATGTATGACAATTTATAATTAGATAAAAGAATCTATATTATTAATATATTCTAATTAATTTCTATATAATTTAATAAAGTATGATTGAATTCTATTAAATTTATTTTCAGTAGTAATACAATTGCAATCACAACACTTGTCACCAATTGGCACACTTTTCTCTCTTCATCAAATCCTCTTTTATTTCGCTTTGCCTTCCCCTTTTTTATCATTGTATTTTTTAGTGCACAATGGTAACAACAAAGTTTGAACTTAGGATTTTGTGCATACTATCCAAACTCCCCTACTAGGCTGACCCTAGTGAGATCCTTTTATCATTGTATTTTTTTGTGTGTGTACAATGGTCGTACTGAGGTTAGAACCTATGACCTCATGCATATTACCCTAACCCCTCACTAGGCCGACCCTAGTGGATTTTTTATCATTGTACATGATCAAGTAAATATGTAAACGAGTAGTTTCTATTACAAACAAATAATTTGATATTCTTAGTTCACACCAAAAGTTAATTTTTTTAACTTATCCTACACTACATAAATTATGCTATCCACTATGATATGAATAAGCGAATTAAATTACCATGTTCCATCACTTCCCCCAATTTACTATGGGTTGAATAAGTCAAATAGGTCAAGTTTTAGTAGGTTTGAGCCTGACTTTTATAAAAATAAATAAAGCTTGAGATTAACATATTTATTTATTGTAGGCCTTTTTTAAAGGTTTGGTCTAACCTATATAAAAGCATAATTTAACCTAAAAACTTATTTTGTGATAAGGCTTATAAACAAGTTGGTAGGTCTATTGGCCTAAGTAAGTCTATTAATAATTATATTCCTTTTATTTTACTATATGTATTATGTATAATTATATATAAGATTGTTAAATTCGAGAATTCAGGTAAACTAGTAGAGATTCCATAAACTAGACTCGTAAATTCATAAGAGTTTATCTAATATAAAGATAATATCAAAATACCTATAAATAACATACATCCATAAAATATAGTACTTCTAACACAATAATAATTCAACATTTCAACTCCAAAATAAAAAAAAATAGCAAATCACTAATAAAGTAACAAAGTTTGTAGTACATTACTACTAGATATGATAAAACTACACCAAATCAAACATAGACATAAATTCATAAAAAAAAAACATAAATTCTTAAAATAAAAACATTTAGAATAGAACTAGTGTCTTCAAATCTCGATGTCTATTCCTTTAATAACATCATTTCTAATATCACCATCTCCATCACCAATCACCATGAAGCTCTTCCCCAGATGAAAAATACTTATCAACATTAGCATTAAAAACCAATTTATCGAAGATCAAATGCATCTAAAGTTGAATTACTTGAACTTCCTCAATTAATTCAACATTGCTACCATAACTTTCACCTTGAGGTTTCTTAAGCTCCAACATTTTCTTCATTAACATTATCTCCCTCTTCAATATCTATTCATCATTAGAATGAATATCATCAAATGGAAGAGTAACAAATTTCCTTATTTCTCAACTTTTCAACTTTAAGTCGTACATCACATAAACTAAGTTATTCAACTTCTTTTGATGCAAGTAATTTCTCCTCTTTGCATGGACCTAGAATTAGAAAACAACACATAAAAGCAAAAAGTTATGATTACCTAAACTAAACAAAGAAAATTAAAAAGCACGAATAAAATTATAAACTTCAATTACCATTTCAAATAAGCTCTAAATACGCTCACACATGGAAGTGCTACAAGTCAAGCTTATAACGTGAATAGCAAACTTTTTCAACTTTGGACATCCATCTCCAAACATTTCTTACCATTTTGCAAGAAGCATAGTCTTCCTACATGCCTTTGCATTATCCATAGAAAAAAGGCCTCTAGCATAATGAAACTTAATAAGCTACATACTAATTTTATTTCTTTCCATACCAATTTTCCCATACAATCATACAGCCCTTGTTCCACCTCCACATCATCATTTCTAAAATTAGCTTCATAATGTAAATGGAAATTAAGATAATATGTAACTACATGCAAAGGCCTATGAAGCTGCTTATCCCATCTTTCATCAATAATTTTCCAAATTTCCAAATAGGTTCATGGCTACAAAATATCAAATATCCTATATTAGAAATAGTTACACAAATAAGATAATTAAATTCAAATGAGACAAAGTTTGAAAACATTACCTCTTAACTTTATTAAAGTTGTTTCTAATTTTTTTTTTACACAATTCATCTCCTCATATATGAAACCCATAACAAGTTTTACATCAGAATTCACCACTTGAAGGACTACCATAAGAGGGGTAACAACCTTGAGGCATATGATTACATTCTTCTAAAATCTTGAATTTTATTTATTTATTTTTGGTGGACCAGCCTGCCAGCCCACCCCAAAATGGGGTGGGCCAAAAATTTCAACCCATCCACAGTAGGTGGGCTAATGACGAGGCCAGCCAAAATGGATCGGGCTGGCTTGCTATGTTACCCCTGTGCAAACTATCAAAAACTCTTACCATTAAGTCGACCCTAGTGGCTAGTAGGGCTAATTTCCAACAAGATTTCAACTATACTTACCAATATTATAATAAAAGAACTAAATTGAATAAGAAAATTAAAAGCCAAAATTAAAATTAACCTTAAATTTACGAAAATACTATTTTTATCTTTTTATTTCCTTTCCTAGAATGGAACTCAACCGGCTTGAATTTTTTTGACCCGTTTCAAAATGGTTATTGAACCGAACCATGCCATATCTACGAGGACACGTGCTCTGATTTCCCACGAAGAAGGAACAAGGGGCTCTTTGGATGTCACCGAAATACGCACAACATTTGCAGTGAAACTGAAAGTCGGGAAGAAGAGAGTGAAATGGGGGAGCTTTACGCGTTGGACTTCGATGGAATCATTTGTGATAGCTGCGGCGAAAGTTCTCTCTCCGCTCTCAAGGTTCCTCTCTTCATTCCACACAAAACAGTTTTTATTGTTTTTTTATTCTAAATCTTTTAAATTTTCAATATTTTCTTTATTTTTCTTTCAATTGGTTTTTCCTCTGTGAATTCATGAGGGTGCTGAGTTAAGCTCATGATTTAATCTGTTTGGCAATTTGCAGGCTGCCAAAGTGAGATGGCCTGGTTTGTTTGATGGGGTGGATTCAGCCACAGAAGATTGGATTCTTGATCAGATGCACATAGTAAAATAATTTGATTTGACTTAGCTTCAGCTTTTATGGATTTCATGCAACTCTGATTTGGTTTGGCTATGTTGGTGGTTTTGTAATTTGATTGGAAAGAATAGTAATTAGTGGAAGCATGACAGGAAGGGAGCAAGAACTAGGCTTGAATTTGCATGTAGTTTGACTTTATAGATAATTAATGTATTTTAGGGGGCATTTGATTTGGACTCTGGGTTTATACTTTAGAGGTTTTGGATTTTGAATGAAGTGTCAAATATCTGTCAAGTTCTAGTTATATAATAGGGCAATTTGAAACACTGGAAATATATTATTCTATAGTCTGTAAACATGCAAATGGAAACTTGACCAAGAGACCAAGAATCCATTGTATTTTGATGATTGATAGCGTGTTTGCATTCACGTTAGATGATCCAAAATCAAGCTTAAACTCCAGCTAGCGTGATTTTCGGTAAATGTTCACGTGTTTAGTTCCACATTGAGGAATTGATTTTGAGTTGAAGCAACTTTAAGTAGTTTTTGCGTTAGATAAAAAATTTTATGTTGAGTTTTACTGTTAACTTGCTTTTAGAATAAAAGTATCCAAACATAAATCACATCACATTACTTACAGATCAATTTTAAACAAAATCAATTTCATCCAAAATAAATTTTGCAAATGCTCACCCAAACACACTGAATGTAGATGTAAAGTAGAATTTTTTATTTCCTTGTACTATAGAAAGGGAAAAACTTTTGCAAACTTTATTTTTATTGGCTATTGTTTCTTACATTCCTGTCTTGAGGGCAATAGATTATATTTGCTTGATTTCTTCAATCATAGATTTCCATTGCAGATCTTTAAACTATTTGATTCCATGAATTTTTTTTAAGTGTTTTCAATTTAAAGACTATTGCCATGTGGAAGCATGTTGGACTTGTTTTCATTTTAAAGATGAACTTCCATAGTTTTTCATGTCAGGTGCGACCAGTAGTGGAAACTGGATATGAAAACGTTTTACTTGTGAGATTGTTGCTTGAGACCAGAACACCTTCCGTTTGGAAGTCCTCGGTGGGTAAAATGCTTATGGCTCTGATTTTTGTCATTAGCTATTACTTATTAGCAATTAAAAACCATGTTACTTGAACTAGGTTTATAATTTATGATGATGCCAGTGGCCTTGAATCTGAATCTGCTTTCTAATAACTAGAATGGACTCTAGATCTGTTGACTGATGTCATAGTTCTTGTGCAAGGTTGCCGAGGGGCTCACAGTTGCGGGTATATTGGAGAATTGGTCCAAGTTCAAGCCTACTATTATGGAAGAATGGGGTGAGAATAGGGATGCTCTGATAGATCTTTTTGGAAGGGTCAGAGATGAATGGTTGGAGCAGGATTTTGCTACTTGGATTGGTGCAAACAGGTAGTCCAATCAAACCTCCTAACATGGGATTAACTTTTGATACTTATACCAAATGTATGATGAGAAACCTAAAGCATTAAGCAGAGATAGCTTAAGCATGTGGCTATGAACATTCAGTTTATATAAAGGGAAATGCTAGCAATACACTTTCGAACATACTCTTTACTGTTGGATAAAATTTATTGAGACTCATAAATGATGTAGGTCTCACTCCCTGTTTAACGAATTTCACTTATACTTTTGGTTATTTCCCATAAAATTTAGCCAATAGTAAAGAGTGTATTGTATAAACTTAGATTGTGATTTGTGAGTTACTACTTTCTAGCACCCCTCTTTATATAAATTGCCAGTGTAATATTGAACATATGTTGCTATCCCAAGCCAACTACTCAACTGACCTGAAAATGGGAGGTCCTTGACAGAAGGTTGGGTAAGTAGGACATATGTGTCATTTTTTCATTAACAATTTTTGCTTTCTGTTCAAGGAAGTTCCTGTACAGACAATATTCCAGAAGGAATCAGTTTATGTCAGGCTTTGAATTCTGGTTATGCTGCTGACTAGATAATGTTATTACACTAAGCATGTTAGGATCTTGCTGTATTCCTGTTGACTGAATATTTGCATCTTATAAATCATTTTAATGCAGTGATATTTTTCTTTTATTCTTAGCACATGTCATGAATGATGACATTTCCTATTATTAATTGGCAATGCTTTGTCTTTAGATTATATCCTGGTGTTTCTGATGCATTAAAATTTGCAAGCTCGAGAGTGTACATTGTCACCACAAAACAGGTAACCTTGGCTCTTTGCCCTAGCAAGGGGAAAATAATCCTAATATATTATTTTACTTTCAATATTAAGCAAAATAAGAGGGGACAAAGATAATGGGCCATTGTCCCAATACCATGAAAACACATTTTATCTTGTTAGAAAGCCACCTTAATTACACCAATTCTCATCATGCCCTTTTGTCCGTTGTTTTCTACAACTCTACTACCCCGCCCCCTTATTTCTCTTATTTCAGAGTCGCTTTGCTGATGCTTTACTCCGAGAGCTCGCCGGAGTGACCATACCACCTGAAAGAATATATGGCCTTGGAACTGGGTTAGTATATTTTACCAAAGTAATACTGTGGAATATTTATAATTATATTGTTGTCTCTTTTCTTTTTCTTGCTTTATTTTGATAAGATTTTTATTTTTTTTTCCTGGACTATCTTTAACTTTACCTACAGTCCTAAGGTAGAAGTTCTGAAGCAGCTTCAAAAAAAGCCAGAGCACCAAGGACTGACACTACAGTAAGATATTGTGCTTTAGCCGTAAATAATGGCATGTTGTTTATGACTGTTTATATGAATAGAACTATGCTCTTGCTTGTAAAAATGGTTCACAAGAAATTAACTCCAGTTAATCTTGACCAGCTTTGTTGAGGATCGGCTAGCTACCTTAAAAAATGTCATCAAAGAGCCTGAGTTAGACCAATGGAATTTGTATCTAGGTAGTTCTCTCTACCTGTTTATGATTTATGCACCCTCCCTCATCTTGTCTTAGTTCCCATGTTGTGCATTATTGCGTTTTTTCCCCTAATGTGTAGTGTACTTGATAAGGTTGATTGTTTGGATCAGGGAATTGGGGTTACAACACCCAGAAAGAAAGAGAGGAAGCTGCTGCTATCCCCAGAATTCATGTTCTTGAGCTCTCTGACTTCAGCAAGAAGTTGAAATAGGGTTCTTCATTGGATTGCCAACTATCAATCATTGAACCAGTTATTTTTCTTCCAACTCATTTATAAACAATAACAAATTTCTAGTGAACACAATCTTTCTACTCAGAAATTCCCTCCTTTTCATCTTGTTAAACTGCAGTAATTCGGTGGAGAGCTTTGCCTTAGTGGTCTTGCCCAACACAAGCCCGAATAGGGTTGGTCCAAAAAGTTACAATAATTTGTACCCTCTTAGAGGAAGTGAAAATTGCTAAAATTCTTGGGAAGTGTCAGACAAATTCTATACCAATGTTCATAGTCGGAAGGTTCCTTTAGCAGCAGTGCAAGTACATCTGCTAAATCAACTGTCTGTAGAACCAAGTAGTGTATTCTTCCTCTCATTCTCTCATAAGCTGGAAATTTTGGAAATTAAATACTACTTCTGTTTCTTTTTATTTGTTTACTTAGTAAAAAAATTATTACTATTTAATGTCCATTTAAAAGTCCAAGATGACCCTCGTTATGATTTTATTAATCCTTAAGTCACCTAGTAAATATCAAGTAATGATGAATTATCATATCACTATTGAGGAGAGATAAGAGTAAATAAGTACAAGGTTACCACGTACCAAATACAAATCAAGTGCCAGAGGGTTGTTCTAGCATAGACAGTAATCCAGAGTTTGAGTCTTGAAAATGTAGGTATGTTTTTTTTCTTCGGTAAAAAAAATTCAGGTATGTTAAAAACTTGGTACGAAGAGTGTTGTTGTCCTTAATGGTTTTGTTCAGCTCAAGCCCAAATAGGATGGATCAAACCCTAAAACAATAAAGGGTATAATAGGAAGTTTACAAATAATTTTAAGGAAATAAGGTTATTAATTGTATTTCTTAATTTATGTGTTACTAGTTTAAGGGGGGTGTATTGGATTGATAATTTAAAAGCTTTTAAGAAACATTTTTGTGATGAAAAAGTCTTGTGGTATTCAATCAAGACTTTTAAAATAATATAAATAAGTCTTGTAGTATTTATTAGGACTATTAAGATTTTTTTAAGAGGAAACAAAATCCGATGGTATTTAATTGAAATTTTTTTACAACTTACAAAAAGTCTTTTGATATTTAAAAATATACAAATTTGGATGGATTCTTTTATAATGTAGATTTCGTGTGACTTTTTAGTAAAGTATATAAATATTACATTCATCTAACAATCCCACCCAAAGTGACAGATAAAAAGGAATGGGTGTAATATTACTTAATGCAATCATACGGAAATATTTCTACCATTTTTCGTTACATATTCCATCCAGAAGTGGGGCTTTTCCCTTATCCGATGGAGTAGTCTTAGCCACAAATTTGTCCTTCTTGTAGTATGCTAATATGCTTTTGTGCGGATTACGAAATGCGTATTGTTTTGTGTATTGAAACAACTTGAGCATTACTGATTAAAAAAAAACAATACTCCATAACAGTGCTCCAGATGTCCATCCGAAACTTATTCAAATGCCATCAAAATCATCCTTCAATTTAATGATTTTTCTTGTGCCTTGGTTATATAAAAATCAACTTTGAATTAACATGCAAACGACCCAATGTAATTTTAACACATAGTTGAATCACATCTAATATAGAAACCAATGCCAACCACACATAAGACACTTATTAGGTACGTTCTCACGTGGCTCATATCAAATAACTTCAAAGACTAGACACGCACTTAGACAAGTCAATTAGGCCTCATAAAGATAGATATTTTCTTAAAGTTCATACGAATTCACTACTCGATTCATATACAAAAAATCTTGGACCAGTCATTTTATATAGCACGAGCTTTAAGATTTCACATTTATATTATAAAAAATAATCTATTTGGTTAAACATAAAGATACTCACATTATCATTATTAATAGATAAATAAAAAAAATAAAGTAAAAAATTGCTAGACAGGCACGTGTCTTGATTTCAATGATAGTTGGCATCACAGAATTCAATCCTGTTTAGATGGCGGGTAATTGCATACCATGCAATATATAATATCTTCGGATAAGTTTGTCAACGTTGAAAGGAAGAAAGGGAAATGGGCCATCTCTATGCTTTGGACTTTGATGGAGTTATCTGTGATAGCTGTGGAGAGACAGCTATCTCTGCTCTCAAGGTTCTTGCTCTCACACCCTCTCCTCCATTTGGTTACCAATAAAATGGAAGAAAATAACAGAAAGTAATTGAAAGTTTCTGATGAATTGATGATCACTTACAGTCCACACATGGTTTTGATTTCAAAACTAAGCTGTGATTACTTTGTTTGGTAATTTGTAGGCTGCCAAATTGAGATGGCCTTCCTTGTTTGACGGTGTGGATTCAACCACAGAAGATTGGATTGTTGACCAGATGATTACAGTAAATAATTTATGGCTAGTTTTGTGTTGTGTTGTTATTGGTTAATCTATTCTTACTTTGGATTTTGGGATGTTTGGATAAATAATGTGATTAAGTACTCATAATCTCTTATAAAATGATAGTTTCTTCATATGTTTGGTTGTAAAGCTTACTGAGATAACTTAAAAAGAACTTGTAAAAAGGTCATAGGCCACTTATATTAGTGCAAATAAGCTCTCCTGAACATGTTACACACCTTTTAACTATGTTTTTAGGTGTGTGTGGAGGAGTAGTATAAAAAAGGAAACAAGAAACAAGATTGAATTTACTTGGGGGGAACTATTAACATTCATGTTAATTTATGCTTTAATTTGTCTTAGGAGGTATTTAGTTGAATGAGAAATGCTAACAACATACTTTCTAACACTTTCTTTTGAACACACTCGTTATTATTGGCTAAAATTTATTAAAAATTACAATTTTTGTAGGTTTTACTATTTATTTAATGAATCTCTCTCAAAATTTGTAGTTTTCAATAAATTTTAACCAATAATAGAATGTGTTGCTAGCATTCTTCTTAGTTGAATTTATGGATAGATGTTGGAATGAAGTAATGACCATTTGTGAACTCCTAATTGTAACAATGACTAATGATGTTAACTCTAAACATGAAAAATGAAAATTCCAACCAAAAAACCATAAATCGCAATACCTTACGGACTGTTGTAGATGCGAAGTGGGATTTGATTCCTTTTCATTATGAAGAAAAATATTGCGGGGTATTTCTTTTTCCTTGTTGATTACAGTTTCAAGCAGTTCCTCTTTCTTTGCTAGTATTGTGGCTTATGTCCATTTTCAGTTTCTGTAGGCCGTTTAATAATTTTCATTGATTAAATATAGGCGTGACTATATTACCATATGATTTTTATTGGTATAAAAGAATTACAGGCCTTCTGTGTCGATTACTTGTTTTTAGGATAAAGGATTATATTTATTTCAATCAAAGATTTGCATTTCAGTAATAAATAAATATTAATGTATGCACTTGCATAGTTGCAATTTCAAGACAACTGCTGTATATGAGGGTCTAGTTTGATTGCTTTTCTTTCTACACATGAGATGTTAAATATGGACTCATAGTTTTTTCATGTCAGGTACGACCAGTGGTGGAAACTGGATATGAAACTCTTTTACTTGTGAGGTTGTTGCTAGAGACTAGAGTTCCATCCCTCAGGAAGTCTTCGGTGGGTATAAAGCCTAAGGTTTTATTTATTTGTTGTTGTTATTTTTTGGTGAAACCCTTTGGTTTTGATTTTTAATTTTTTTTATCATGTATTAACGAGTGGAAGTCATATTATCAGATTCTAAGGAACTTTGTCATCATCTATGATGATGCCATGCGACTGATGTCCTAGTTCTTCTGAAAGGTTGCGGAGGGGCTCACAGTTGAGGATATATTGGAGAACTGGCTCAAACTGAAGCCTATTATTATGGAAGAATGGAATGAGAATAGAGATGATCTGATAGATCTTATTGGGAAGGTCAGAGATGAATGGTTGGAGAGAGATTTCACTGGCTGGATTGGGGAAAACAGGTAGTCCAATCAAATGTCATGAAATGGGATCATTTTTGTTAATACTTATACCTGATGAATCATGAGAAACTTAAAGCAATAACCGAGTTAGTGATAGCATTGAGCATAGATGTTCAAATTTTACAAATGTTCCTGCAAGATATATTCAGCTCTTGCTTACATTAAAAATAGAAATAACTGTAAAGTAGACATCTTGAGCTCTTGCTGCTGTTCAGCACCTGCTGATTGAATAAATATATCTTGGTTACTAATTTGTGGATTCTTTACCTCTAGGCTCTATCCTGGTGTTGCTGATGCATTGAGATTTGCTAGCTCAAGAGTGTACATTGTCACCACAAAACAGGTCTGACCTTCTCTCTTAATCTCCTTGCTTCTAGCTCAAAGACAAGAACCCTAAGAGTACAAAGTTTTGCTTTCAATACTAAGGAAAATGAATGGGAGGGAAGAAAAATAAGGAACTACAAAAATGTCACCTTATTTTCACTTAGTTTCCTAATTCCAAAAAATTGTACAAGAAAATAATGAAAACAACATTTCTCAAATCAATCAGGCCCTAAGTCATTGTTCTGACTCTCCTGATTCACTAAAGGCACAAATTGGAATTTCATATTGCCATGCCCTTATCCCTTTGCATTCTCTACTCACTTGCTCTGGTTTAGGGCCGCTTTGTCGATGCTTTACTAAGAGAGCTTGCTGGAGTGACTATACCACCAGAAAGATTATATGGTCTAGGAACTGGGTTAGTATTATATATTTGGACCAATTGAGGTGCTGTGGTGCATTATATCAATACTTCATTAT
Organism: Spatholobus suberectus; assembly: GCA_004329165.1. Classification (NCBI taxonomy): domain Eukaryota; kingdom Viridiplantae; phylum Streptophyta; class Magnoliopsida; order Fabales; family Fabaceae; genus Spatholobus; species Spatholobus suberectus. The sequence continues at coordinate 17,181,760 of CM014731.1, read as the reverse complement.
GGTTCTTTTTTATTGCTTCATATCATCGACAAATTTGTTTTCCCAAACTAATATTTTCTCTACAGTCCCAAGGTAGAAGTGCTAAAGAAGCTTCAGAAAATGCCAGAACACCAAGGGCTGTCACTACAGTTAAGATTTTGTACTTTCAGAGGTTATTTATTTAATATATCCTTGTAGTTCCTTGTTAAGGTGGTTTAGGAAAAATTAACTGAAGTTCATTTTATACAGCTTTGTGGAAGATAGGCTTGCAACCCTTAAGAATGTCATCAAAGAGCCAGAGTTAGATAGCTGGAATTTATATCTAGGTATAATTCTTCTCTTTATCTCTTTGTAATTTCTGCACTCTATTTGTTTCTTTCAGTTTCTATGATTTGAATTATTTGTATTTTTTTTGAGTTGTAATTGGCTAAGCTTGATTGTTTGGACTAGTGAATTGGGGGTTCAACACTCAGAAAGATAGAGAAGAAGCAGCAGCCAACCCCAGGATTCAAGTTCTTGAGCTCCCTGACTTCAGTAGCAAGCTGAAATAGTAGTCTGTCCTCGTTAAATGGTCTATCATTGAATTCAATATTTTCTTCCATCTCATTCATTTACGAACAACGACAAATTCCTTGCGATTTTAACCATGAGATTTTTATTTATTTTTTAATCGTTTCCTTTACTGTTAAACTGCATTTATTTGTGTCCTACATCTCCAGCTGTATAAAAGTACCATTAAATTCAAACCCTGCAGCTCTTATTTTTATTCCCTCATAAGCAACATGAAAAATAAAAAAACATGTCATATGTATCTTTTTCTAAATACCTAGATGGTGGCTACATCATTAATGTGAATACAGACTATCAGGTGATTCATATTCAGAACTAGTTTGAGAAAGAAATTATGATTTTATATGCCTCAAATCTTTTAACAAAAACTTTTTAAGATATGGTAGAACAGAGGAATGAACTCATATCAGTTATAAAAAAGTTCTTTGTAATTACACGCCAATTCTTTTCCCCTAAAATCTGATGTCAAAAAGAATGATTTTATTTTAAAAATCGAGCAAGGACAGTTTGTTGACGCTCTAACATCTTGCATCACTGACCATTTTTAAACTACCATCACTAGGATTCCAAAGTAACAAAGAATAGTGGTCATATGAGGTTGATTGGTTTTCAAAGCATTCACTATCATTAATGATAATTTGATCATGAGGCTACTACCATCAAGTAAAGTTTGATAAGGATAGATGTATGTATGCAGCCTTATCCTCACTAGTGGATAGACTGTTTTTTAGACTTGAACCAATGACTTCTAGGTCACAAGGCAACAACCAAACCATTGTGCCAAGGCTTGGCCCTAGCAGTGATAATTTGGTCATGATAAAAAAATTTACAGTAATTTCAATTTCTTTATATCCAAAATTTCTCCCATCAACATCAAGAAGTGATTCTCATAGTCTTGCTAAATGAAGCAAAGGTGATTACTAACTACTTCACTAGCATTTAAAAGCAGTTTATCACCTTAATTAAAGAGAAGGAAGAAAAAGTTAGTGAGGACTATAAAATTAACAAGACTTGTAAATATTCGAAAACAAGTGACCCAATTGCCTTATCTCAACTTCTAGAGAATTATGTCTATACAGTTTAGTTACAACTCTGTTTTAACATTTCGATCAATTTCCTCTGGATCAGCATTATCTGCTTTGCCTTTCTCACCATGGAGCCTCTCAGTAACTTCATCTAGAGGTGGATCTCCAGGTCTTCGAAAAAATTGATCCCCCATTTTAATCTCATATGCCTCTGATTGGTCCAAGACAAATTCCTTCAACTGATGACATGATATGAGTATGAGAATGAGACCATATCAACAGAAAGCATCAGACTAAGGGTATACAAAATTTATTATTCCTCTAGGACGAACTCAAAGCTAGTTTTTTCAATATAACAAGAGAGAAACACAAGGTAGGGTTCATTGATTGAAATTCAACACAATTTACTTTAAACTGGACAGGCAGGTTAAGAATATAACAGCAGATAGTGGGTTGTCAAAATTTGAAAGCCAAGCCGCTTCTTCAATTTTTCATTCTTTATATTTAAAAAGAAATTATTTTTAAAACAGAAAAGTAAAGGCAAGCAATACCTCCTCCAAGTCTTTGATGCTTTCCAAGTTGAACATGATTGTATTCAGATCAACACCCATAAACCTTACTCCAACAGCTCCAGTTCTCAGAACTTGTGTCCATTTCATGGAAAATTCAGCTACCATGTCCTAAAATAAATCATGGAAAATGGTTATGGTACTCAATATTCACCCAAAAGTTCATAGTAGAAACCTCTCTACATCATAAAACAAATTATTGGACATCAAGTACAGGTCATAAATTGATTGAGCAGTACGTAAGGGGCACAGCTGACAATTTAACAACATATCATAAAACAAATACAGCTCAATTTATATATATTGTCAGTGTTGAACATTTTTCCACAAACATTCAATAAGATTTGACCATTTTACCACATCATCCTATTAATTAATATGATGGGATGTAAGATAAATTCTTATTAGATGTCTCTGTAAAAAATTTTCCACTAGTGGTATATATAAATTAAACTCAAACAAATATATCACTGACAATAAGTAGAAACTATACGGGAAAAGTCCATTTTATCCCCGTTTTCAACTTCTTAAAAATGTGCAACGCCTGCCTAAACTTCAGAGTTCTATAATTGGACATTTTCCAAACAATATTCCAAAAATTCAATCTATTTATCACCAACTAGTGAACCAACATAAACTATCCCGAGAACAAAGCACACGGGATGTCCATATTCACATCACGGAACATAGTTTCTGGATTGACTGAAACAGACACAAAGCTCAAGCAACAACAGTAAACTCATCCCTAATCGCTAAACAATCAATACCCCATTACTCTCACTCTATTCACTTCCAGTTTACAAAACAACCACGGTGCCAATTAGGATGTACAAAACCTAACCAAACGTTTGTAAACCGTCAAACCAATCTGAAAAAACCAAAAACCAAAAATATGGAAAACCTGAAATCTAACAAGCACGGAGAAAACAACAATTGCAATATAAATTCGAGCTCAAATTAAAACAACAAGTTGAAGGGGAGTTTAATTTCTATCTATGTCAACCAACTAAAAATTAGAATAAATAATACCGACATCTTCTGAGTTTTTTTTTTTTTCAGATTGTACACAATACTCCTCTTTCTTTTATCCCTACATTAACCTCTTTAGTTATTTGAAAAACATTATACTGACACCTCTTATACATTTACACTAACCCTCTTGAAAAACATCATTGTGTATCTTGTCAGGAATGTTGTTGTAAACATTAAAAAAATAGGAGAAGTTGGTCGTTGAAATGATAATTAACAGAAATACAAGATATCCATTTTTCTTTTCAAATTGGAATCTTTTAAAGAAGTATATGAAATTTTATGGGTATTTGCTCGGTTGCTCCTATTTTTATTCTTTCCGATTTCTACGCATTTCACCGCTCCGTCTACTAGAGTTTGAATAACTCCAAAAGGATCAATATATTCAGGTCCAATACAAATAAGAAGTTATGTGCAATTTGAAAAAAATTCAAAAGTATCAATGTAATTTATTTATTCTAAAAATTATTATTAGTATGACTTTTAAGACAATTATTGTAAAAATCAACAAATTTAATATATATAATAATTTATGATTAAGCAATAGTATAAAAACACTTGCATAGACTATTTACTCTTAATCATATTCATAACAACCAAAAATCACTACTGCATTTCAAATTCGAACTCAACTTTCATTACTGTACTTTTAAGAAAAGAAACAAACTGGGTATGAGCAAAATCACAACTTCAACTCCACCCAACTATGCCAACTAGCAAAAAAAAACACAAATTTATCTAAAATTCAAAAACAAAAAACCACAACAACAAATGGGCACAAGCTAGTTATTATCTCAACGAAAGTGACAACAACGTTCTGACCGGAGTCCGGCGAGGCCCTAGGCGGAGCTTGACGAATCCGATGACGGGTCCGGCGTGGCGGTTGATCATCTCGTCCTGGATCTGCGCGGGATCCAGCTTGGAGAAATCGGAGGGGGGGAAAGAGGGTGCCGGCTTCTTGCCCCATTCTCTCCACGCGTCGTCCTCCTCGTCGTCGAACACGTCGTCCAAGTCGTCGGTGATGTGGACCCTCCGTTTTCCGGCGAGGGCAAAATGGGAATTGAGGGACACGAGGAGGAGAGAGAGAAGGAGAGCGGTAACGGGTTGGAAGGTCATGAGATCAAGTGGAGAATGCAGTCTCACCGTGGAAGGAAGGAATCCAATTGGAGAAAGCGTGTGCTATGTGACTTGTGAGTGAGAGTTTTGTGAATTGTGAATGAAATGTGTGTGTATAGGTTGCGTTGGTGATTTTGTTACCGTGGATGGTGAATTCGTTTGCTGCAGTGCTGCCTCTTTGCATGGGCTAACGGTATATCATAATTTAAGGAGGTGTATGGGGTTAAAATTTTAAAAGAATTTTTTTTGTTTTGATAAAAAAGTTTTGCGTATTCAATTAAGACTTTTCAATTATATAAATAAATTTTGTGGTATTCCATTAGAATTATTAGAATTTTTTTAAGAAGATAACAAAAATCGGTGATATTCATTAAGATTTTTTATAATTTATAAAAAGTTGTTTGGTATTTAAAAATATACAAATTTTGATAGATTCTTTTGTAATGTGAATTTCATATAACTTTTTAGTAAGATATATAAATACACACCCATTCAATAATTTCACTTAAACTCTTGAAACTTTTCTACTCTCACATTTTTTTTTCATGTAGTTGTCAGACTTTTCCTTCTCCCATCACGCATAATTCCCCATCTCTTCTTTGGATGCAGTGTTGGTGTAGTACTTGTCATATCTTTCTTCTAATTCTACGCACTTTCTTTGCAATCAGAAAAAAGATCTTTCTACTTTTTTTTTTTTGCCTTTATCAACTTGTTAAGATGAATTCATTGTGTGCATTACCAAAAAGATAATGTCAAAAATACATAAAAAATCCTAGTCACTGTCGTGTGTGTATTGTAATGCTTCTTTTGCTTTTATTTGTACCTATTGCACTAATTTCAATTACGCTACCTAAGTTAATTGCTTATACTAAAATAATTGCTTTACACTACCTGGGTTAATTGCTTTATGCTAATATCAAATTCATATGCTAGCTTGATCTTTACCTTTTGCTGCAGCAGACAATGGCTAAAGAGCTTTGAAAGGATTCATGATGACACTGTCTATGAGTCCATATTCTTTGACTTTTTTTACACTCATGAAAAAATAACAATCTATATCCTACTTGATTTATATATATATATATATATATATATAGAGAGAGAGAGAGAGAGAGAGAGAGACTTTATATTGAATATTGAATAATATATAATAAAACTAATTGGTTTTATATATAAATAAAACTTCTAAGATAATAATAATGTTGATTGTTTTTTATATTATATCTATAATAAAACTATCATATATAAGTTTTATTATATATTATTCAATCCTTTACACTGATTGATTTATATATGATAATTATTATATAAAGACATTACACTTGAACATTAAATATATATAATAAAAATGAATTGATTTTATAGATAATAAAAACTTCTAACATAGAACAGGAACGAGAAGATATTAATGTACGGAGAGTTAGGATAGCTTTAGATACGTGGAAACATGTTATTTAGGAGGACATGAAGTTACAATCAATTTAGCATCCGTTCAATCTTAATAAATCAGAAAGTCCTTTGCAAATATTATAAATTCTTATAATATAAATTCATGAAATTCCAACTACAAATCTTGATTCTAAAAGTCCTAAAAAATCTTATAAATCATTACATTTCTATATAGGCTTTTAAAATCCTCAAGACATTTTAAAGCAAAAATAGTCTTTTAAAATCCCAATCTAATACACCCCCTTAAGAAAAAAGTGCGCAAAATGATAAAAATAAGAAATTTAAATTAAAAAATTAAAATTATGTTTTAAATTTATGATAAATAATTTAAATTGTGATATAAAATTGTTTTTAACTAATGATATTTTCTTTAAAAAATGTTATTGAAATTTAATTTAAAGATAATGATAAAAAAGAGTAAATTAAAAGAGATTGATGGTTAAAAACATTAAATATACATATAAAAATAAAAAGAAGATAATTTCAAATGATTACAAGAGATAATTTTTTTGCTGGAGTTAAAATATATATTCAAGAAAGAGAACAAAGAGAATTTATAACTATTAGGGGGAAGAGAGACACTTTCATTTTTAAATAAAATATAAGAGAGAGCGTGTAGTAGGTAATTTAGAGAGCAGTTAAAAGATAAAATATATATAATTTAGACAATAATTAGAAGGTATAGTAGTCAAATAAAAAGTAAAGACAAAAAAAAAGTACCCTCTTTATTATACTTATAATTATAGATAATAAAGAGGATACCTTCTTTTGTTCTCTACTTTTTATTAGACTATTAGTGCAGTGTACCTGTACGATGCACCAGCAAATTATGCTTGGGGAGTAATATTTTGTATTATTTTTAAAAAATAAAATTGAAAAATAATAAATAGGAATTTTTTTAATTGCCATCCAACAGAGTATATGATGTAAAGCCCTATCAACATATGTAACTTGTAACATCTCGGGCGTTGATGAGGGTGGGAAGTGATCGCCGGTGCAAAAAGATGAGGCACGGACAAAGAGCGGCTCTTGGCAGGCTTTCAGCGAAAGGACACATGAATGAATCGAATACACACTAGAATGAGAGGGATCTAGAGGCTGTACAGGTATAGGATTGTACAATTGAGGATAGCTTAAAGGAATTAATAAGTGATACCTATACCAACAAGATGTATCTACTTTTCGATAGCCTATCACTTAAGAACTCCACAGTTAAATGTGCTTGATTTGGAGAAATTTTGGGATGGGTGACCTCTTGGAAGTTTCTTAGGAAGCTTGTGAATGAGAACAAAGCACACTGAAAAGTCTTGTATTAGTTTGTGGAGACAGTCATTGATCCTGAAAGCGACCAGGCGTTACAAAGTGGTATCAGAGCAGGGCCTCTCTCCTAATACGATGTGGTTCGAGGACGAACCAAGTAGAAGTTGGTGGGCACATAACATCCTGGACGTCGATAAGGGCAGGAAGTGATCACCGGTGCAAAAGAGATGAGGCACAGACAAGGAGCAGTTTGTGGCAGGCTTCCAATGAGAGGGACACATGAATGAATTGAATACACATAGGAACGAGAGGGATCTAGAGGCTGTGCAGGTATAGGACTGTACAGTTAAGATAGCTTAAAGAAATTAATAAGTGATACCTATACCAACAAGATGCATCTACTTTTCGGTAGCCTATCATTTAAAAACTCCACAGTTAAGTGTGCTTGACTTGGAGCACTTTTGGGATGGGTGACCTCTTGTGAAGTTTCTCAGGAAGCATGTGAGTGAGGACAAAGTACGCTAAAAAGTCTTGTGTTGGTTTGTGAGAACAGTCACTGATCCTAAAAGCGGCTAAACGTTACATAACTGGCTTGCCAAATTATGTAAAATTGTACAAGTAAAGCAATTTATTTAACAAAAATAAAACTTTAACTAAGTTAACACTAATTATAATTGTGCTATCTGTCAAATATCACCACACTTATAGTTGTCAAAATAGTAAAAATGCATCTTTAGATGCATACAATGTAGATTCTAAAAATCTACAAATGTTATCATTGTCATATATGTAAAAATGTATCCTTAGATGCATGCAATATAGCTTTTGAAAAGATGCAAATCAATGCATTAGAACAATGATTAAGTTAACACCATGTAGTTGATATGCAAATGTCCTAATTGTCATATATACAAAAGTGTGTCCTCTGATGCATATAATGTAGCTTCAAAAAAGATGCGAATCAATGCATTAAAACCTTAATCATTCAAATAAACCAAAAGACTACGACATTTATTTGGCCTAATAATAGAAATAAAGAACCATGACAATTTTCGTAACCAAAACGAACCAACATGTTTGATTAATCCGTACAAAGAATTCTTTAGGATAATCAAGAAACCAAAAATGTAAAATGCCATCGATTGCCAAGTTGTTTGCCCTTATGAAATGATACCAACCATATTTGATATAGCGCTTATTGCGTCTTCTCTCACCATCCCCAAGCTCGCATTCAAACTTCTACCCTCCTTCAAGTTGTAGTAAAATCTCCTTCTATCTTTTTGGAATGAAACTATCCACAATTTTTTATGGGATCACCTACAAAAATATAAACATAGTTATAATTCAAATACAAACCTAGTAAAAATTCAATATATATTAAAATAAATTGACTGATTAACCCACCAGTGTTTTTAGCATCAGCATAAGATAGTACTTTATCCAAGCTCATATCAACTGCATTATTAACAACTTAATGCTGCTAATTTGCTACAATTGGAATTTGGTCTGTTGGAACCAAAGATATATGAAGCGTTTAATCCCTCAAAGCTTTGAAGATAACAAAAGTTATTAAATTTTATAGTTCTTATATATTTGTTTTTAATCAGCCTTTTAAGTCTCATTATACAGTAAAAAGTTTTTGGAAGTGTCCAATGGTTATATAAAAACTTGGCATCCAATGCGCTATTCTAAACTAAGCGTCCAAAATTGCCTTAGAAAACATAAGCACTCTTTTGTGAAACTTGTCCAATACCTTATTTGAGATGTTTTATAATATTTTTTTTATGAGATCTAACATTCAAATATCTCGCATTAAATGAAAAGCAAGATATATTTTTGTGTATAAGTGCAGCTTTACAGAAAAGTGAGTCAAATTATTAAGCTGCCAAACCGAAATAAGGAATGTTCAGAAAAAGCTACTCTAAAATGCAGAACTGCACCTCCCACTTTGGTGCAAAAACAAAAAGTTATTTCTCTGTCTTATCTGCAAGACTTGAAACATGTGTAACCATACATGATAAGCATTAGAACGTGTTCTTGAAGATTGAAGCTCATATTTTTTCAACGGCTATTTTCTCAAAGGCTATATATATATATAAAGTTCGAAGATCGAAGTGATAAGTAGCCAAGAACATACAAAAACATATTCTCATTTGTTGGACGATCTTGCATACTATTTGCTTTGCAAAAGTCTTGTAATCGCACTTAAACTTTCATATCCTCACATTGTGAGTTGATCTCTTTTAAACACTGTAATTGTGTTGTGAAAGCTTAGAGAGGCTTGGTGATTAAAGAATACTTGGTTTTTTAAGTGATCTCGAGTTGATAACTTTTGTAAGGCTTAAAGAGGTAGATAGAATACTTACTTGTTACCAAGAGGTTGGTTAGTAGAAATCCTTCTGAATGAAGGTACTAGACATAGCTCAAGTTGAGTGAACCAGTATAAATTTCTTTGTGTGCTTCTCTTTCCTTATCCTTACTCATGTTTTCTTTTGTAAAATATTTTCTTACCGCTGTTACAACTTTGTGAAAATTTTTAAAATACACAATTCACCCCCCTTCTTGTGTGTTCCCATCTCTTTCATGGTCATCATCAACTGCATTGTTAACAATCTGCTCCTATTGCTGATTTCCCACACCTTGCATTTGCTCTTAATCAATTTTGTCATCCTCATTATGAAGGATTGAATCTGAGTCATCTATAAGAATTGGATAATAAATTTCAAATTTGTCAAGAGAATAAATCTTCATCTCAAACTCATTATCTCTTACATAATGCAACCAAGCCTGGTGAATTGTGTTTAGTTGATAAAACTCAACCATCTTCAACACCTTAAAAGTAAAAACATGCATACCATCAAAGCTTTCAAATAATTGGAGACAAACTTGTTTCCAATTGGATCCTCCAAATATGCATTGCCAACATAAATAGATTCCTTCAAAAAAAAAAAACTAAAAGTACCACCCAGCTACATATTATCCTACAAAGAAGTACAAATTAACAGGTAAACACACTGTATAAGATGAATATTATAATACAAATTCAAAAACTATAAAAATATACTATAAATATTAAATATATACCTGAATAGGATTCAATGTTGTCTTTGTAATCTTATAAAAGTCCTTTAAAAATTTAGGTTTAAGAGCTTTAACATAAAGATCCATAATTAGGTAATCTATTTCCATATATTTCACCGTGTCAAAAATTCTAATATGAAACATGTTATCTATAATGTAGTGTATAATAAGAATATGTACTATATCCAACGAATAAAAGTCTGTCATCATTATTACGCCATATCTAAAATGTGGTTTGTCACTATTAGCAGAGACATGAAGGCTCAATACATTTCCTGATGGATCCACTGTGTATGCTAATTGGGTAATAGGCCATCTTCTTAATAAGAATAAAAATCACATCCAATAATCATAAAATCCTACTCATTAAATAAATATAATTAAAAAAATTAGTACATATGGATATGATTTAATTTAAAGCATAACAATATAAAAGAAAAAGTAGACCTTATTTGGGTAAATTTTTGTGATAAAAGTCCTAAACTAATTGGTAAACTTTATCCTGTTAGAAAACACCATCCTATTAAACATTAAACACATACACCATTTATATATTTATAGTAATGTAGCATTGAAGAAAGCATTCATATCCAAAAGATTTAAGATTCAAATTCAATGTGTCCAGTTTCCATGCTCAAACGGGACTATTAATTATTTTGCAAATAATTCAAAACAAGAAATTTTTATTTTTGGAAAAGAAATGTATAAATAAATCAAAGCTATTATTAAACTACTAGTAATTTTAAATCTTTATCAAATAAATATATACATATATGACTAATAAACATGAGACATCTATCTGATTTTAGGAAACAATACATTCAATGATATGAATAAACACGTATGCTAAATAGTTCTATAACAGAATAAGGATAATAATTATAAAAAATTCACATGTTTTTAAAAAAAAAAGCCATTTAGCAACAATGAGTATATAATACATCATATCAACATATTAAGAGTTTTGTATACATACCTGTGTTAGTAGTAACAGGTGTGACACCTTTTACCCCAAAGCTAATTATTAAATAAATATTATGAAAATATAATATACTTTTCATTTGCGAAATAAAACAATAATTTAGAATCTTTCTCCTCACACGATAAAGGACATCACATGCACAACTTATATTTAGTAAAACTCAATAAGATACTTTACTGATTAACCAAAAGATGGTGGCCCACAATTGGCCATACAAGTATTTGGAAAATAAACCAATTTAAAGAAGTAAAACTATTAACCTAAAGTTCAAAAGTTGAAACAATAAATAACTAAGACCCTGATGTCACATTATTATCAGAGCTAACAAAACCCAAAGATGTTGTAAAATAAACTACAATGAGGCCAATGCTTCTACTCTAAGACTCTCCTCAAGGTCTTGCTGGACGTCACCTGTGTATCACAGACATAGACAGAAAACACCAGAAAACAAGGGAGTGAGATATATTTCACATCATGCTCAAAATATGACAATAAAGACAAGTATAATATCCATCACATACATAATCAAAATAACATTAATTTGCAAGAATCAAAACACACAAACATATGTAATGCAATACCTAGCTTACACTTCTTATGCATATGTGGGACCAATCTAAGTTCATCTTGAAAGTAGACTAGGAGTAAGTGCACGGACATAAGAAGCGTCATTGGTACCAATGCCTTCAGCTTTCGCACCCTCAACTATTATGGTATTCCTTGGTGACTAGTCAGGGTTACCCAACTTTGCCAATACGCTCCGACTCCATGGTATTAGCATGGGTCATTAGAGTTTTCACACCAGGCACCACCCCCAAGGCTAAGGTTAGACAACCCATCTTGGCCTCCACCAATCGAATTCTTACATACTTTTTTCTCTACACAATTCAATGTCATGATGCATGGTCACATACAATGCTTACAACTTTTCATAGGCTTTTATCATGAACATTGACACAAGTTCATATCACACTTAGTTTTCTCAAGGTAAATAACCATTATAAGGTATAAACTCAATAAAGCATCCAAAAGAAGCAACAATGAGTTAAATACCGCAAAAGAAGTCCATAGGTGCAAAAACAGGCGAGGAAGAGACTCAGACGTACTGTTTCGGAGTAGCCAAAGTCGCACTCGCCCGGCAGGACAAGAGGGCCGCTTGGCAAGTCATGTCGGGACTCACCCTGCCCAGCAAATCAGGACGCCCGGTGGAGAAAGCAGTCGCATAACACCAACAAAGAGTCCAATTTTTGAAAAAAAGTCACCTAGTGGCTATCTTACCCCTCCAGACAGGTCTGATATATGAATTTTAATTTGTTTTTCCTATTGTCTTTGGCTTCTAAATGCTCTAAAACAAATAATTAAATTCTTAATCACTGCTTCTACCTTGATAATTGGTCAGTCTAATTTATAAATTTTCCACTCACTCACAATCACCTCAAAACCCGTTAAATCTCTAAGTTAGGCACAAAGAAAAAAAGCAAAAATAATTCATGACAATCTATAATAAATTAAACATAAAATTTCCATAAAGCACATCAATGATTTGGGGAAAATTGCATTTCCTTTTGCACACACAATCATACAATTCACAAACTATTGGGGTTTAGGGCCAACCTCTCTACTCACGATCAAAGCCATACCCATGAGTGAGATAACTCACTCCCCCTTACCTTGAAAGAGACAATCTCTAGCAAGAGAATACAAACGGTGCAGCAGCATCTTCTTACGGTTCCTCACTTCTTGACTACAATGGCTCTAATAGCATCGTATCTCCAAAGAGACACAAGATAGAGAAAATGAGGAAAAATGGTTAAGTTTTCAAGAAACCTAAAGGACTCTCAAAGCTATAAAGCTAAACTTAAACATTCTAATTACAAAACCTCATTTTAAAGGCCCAATATCTCTTTTTTCCAAAATATCATTTTATTAAATACAAGGCAAACAAAATAATAATAATACTAATAAGAATACATATTAATTAAAAGGAAAACATTGGGGTGTTACAACAGGTATACAACTTATCATTCAGTAAATTTAAAAAGCACAAAAGCTTTCACCAAAAATTGTATTCAAGCAACATAATACTAATATATAGGACACATCTATCTAATTTATGAAAATAATACATTCAATGATATGAAACTATACACATGTATGCTAATTAGTTCCATATCAGTATAAGAATAATAATTATAAAAAATTCATAGGTTTTCAAAAAAAGCCATTTAGCAACCATGAGTATATAATACATCATATCAACATATTAAGAGTTTAGCAACCATACATGTGTTAGTAATCACAACTATACAAATTATCATTCAATAAATATAAAAATAAAAATAGCTCTCACTAAAAATAGTATTCAAGCAACAAAAGCACTTATTAAATTACCATATCAAGTATAAAAGAGTATTCAAACTTTTGTCGAAAATTAGATTTGAATTAGAAAATAACAAATAAAAGTTGCAAATTCAAACTACCATTTCCATAAATCCTTATGAAAGCATAATATATACATCATTTAGGATTCGTTTTAGTAAAAAAAAAATCAATTTAAAAGAATCAAATATAAAATAGAATTCAAGCAACAGAAACACTTATCAAATTACCATATCAAATTTAAAAGAGTATTTTAATTTTTGTCAGAAATAATATTCGAATTAAAAAACAATAAACAAAAGTTCTATATTTATACTACCATTATCATGAATCCTTATGAAAGCATAATATATCCATCAATAAGATTCAAATCAGTATTCTAATTTACGTCAGCAATAAGATTAGAATAAGCAAACAACAAATAATGGTACCAAATTTAAACTACCATCATCATGAATCCTTATGAAAGCATAATATATCCATCAATAAGATTCAAATTAGTAAACAACAAATGAAGGTTCCAAATTTAAACTATCAATTAGCACGAATCATTAATATAAAAACTAATACTGATACTATACAAATTCACATCTTATTTAAAAAGAGCATATAAAAATCATACCTTTTTTGCCTGTTATTAATCACAGCCAGAATTTATCAGTCACAAAACCTTTCCAAATAAAAAAAAGAACATTCAAATAAAAAAGAGAAATCCCTTGGTCATATATGAATCAAATATAATTTCAAAAGAAGTAAAATCATACCTTTTTTGCCTGAAATTAATTGTGACCACATTTTTCACTCCCAAAATATTTCCAAATAAAATAAGAAGTTTGAAAAAAAATACAGAAATCGGTTAATCATATATAATTTTAGAAGAAGAAGATATTTAATGTAACAAGAATAGAAAAACGCTGCTTTTTTAAAAGAAAAAACAAAGAACTATACTTTGTTGCCTGGTATTAATCGTGGCCTCATATATTAATCCAAAAACATTTCCAAATAAGAAGAATTTTGAAAAAAAAATGTAAAAACCAGTCACTGATATATGAAGGAGATACAAATTTAGTTTTTTTTTAAAAGAAGCAAAAAAGAATCATACCTTCTTTGCCTTATCTTAATTGTGCCCAAATTTAAGAGTCCTCAAACCTTTTTACATTAGAAGAAGAATGTTAAAAGATATCAATTTCAACTTGTAAGTCAGTTTCTTCTATAATTAATGGGTAAACAACTTCAATCTTATTAAGAAAAAATAACTTCATCTCCAATTGGTTGTCCTCCAAATAGTGCAGCTAAGCCTCATGAACAGTTTCCAACTAATAAAACTCAACCAACTTAAACACCATAGCAGAAAAAACTACCATACCACCTGCTCCTTCACTTATTTGGAGACAAATCTTGTTTCTTTCAGGGTCAGTCAAATATGCATCGCCAACGTACAAATCTTCCTTCTAAAAATAAGTACAAGCACCATACAGGTCCATATTATCATGCAAATAGGTAGAAATAAAGAGGTCAGCCTATTATTGCGTATAATTGGTACATCATGCATCTTATATAATATATAGTGCTCAAATTAAAAATAAAATAGATTACAAACAATGAATGTATACCTAAACAAGATTCAAAGTTGTTTTTATAGTCCTAAAGAAGTCCCCCAAAAAGTCTGGTGGAGGAGGTTTGACACAAAGATCCATAACTGGTACTGAACTTCATTAAAGTTCATGTCAAAAATTCTAATGTGGAACATATTGTTCCCCATATAGTGCATAACCAAAGCATGAACTTTATCCAACAAATAGAATTCAGCTAACTTCAAAGCACCCGATCTAAACGTGATCTGTTAATTCTGACAGAAACATAAAGACTTATAATATTTCCATGTGGATCCATTATATAGCATAAACCAAGCAGTAGATAATCTTCGTAATGAGTAAAAAGTGTGTCCAATTCTCATATAATCCTACTCAATTAAAAAATATAATTAAAATATTAAAATTGGCCCTTTTTTAATTCAAAGCATATCAGTATAATGGTATTTAAAATTAAAATTAATTGCCAAAAGAAAGAGTGGACATTTGTGGGGAAAAACTTTGTAGCAAAGGTCTTGAACCAATTATTGAATCTTGTCTTGCTAGAAGATGTCGTCTTATTAAAGATTAAACATACAAACCATTAATTAATACAATATATTTACAATAAAATATAATAGATGCAACAAAGTTAAAAAATAAAACACTTTACTGAATCAGTAAAAGAATTATCTAATTCTAACGTAAAATATGCTTTTATATGTAAGCATAGGATATATATATATATATATATATATATATATATATATATATATATTATAAAGAATCATACAAGTCTTTTCAATTATAAGGAAATATATTATATATCAATCATATAATTCTATATCACATATCTGTCTCACTGTCTCCTATAATTCATAGTTTTGAATCAATCATTATATCATATAAGTCTTTTCAGTTATAAAGAAATATATTATATATCAACCATACAATTCTATATCACGTATCTGTCTCATTGTCTCATATAATTCATAGTTTTGAATCAATCATTAATCATATAAGGCTTTTCAAGCAACATAATACAAAACACTTCGCAAAAGGAATCATATAAAAACATGCAGGAAATCACATATCTGTCTTGTATAGTTCATGGTTTTGAATCAATCATATTAATCATATAAGGATTTTTAGGCAACATAATTCAAAACACTTTGTAGAAGGAATCATATAAATACATGTAGGAAATGACATATTTGACTCATATAGTTCACACTTTTGTCAATCATATAAGGCTTTTTAGGCAATATAATTCTAAACACTTTGCATAAGGAATCATATAACACCATTCAGGAAGGTAGATATTTGTCTCATACCATAGTTTTGAATCAATCTTGCAATCATCATATATAAAAACTAAAATATTTCAAATTTAGTAAACCAATTCTCCAGTTTTAAAGCAAAACTAATGCTTTCCAGTATCAGAAAAGTGATTATCCATCTCTAAAGTAAAAAATATTAGTAAAAAGAATATATATCACATATCATATATCTATCACAAAAGAGGCTTTGGTGGATGAAATGCCTGTAGAGATCATAGTAGGTCTAGAATTAACCTTTTATGACCTTGGTGCATGTTTCGATGACAACCATGTGGGAATTATTGACTAGTAGGGCATGAGGGGTGTAGAAAAGACAACCTTACTAAAAAAAATTCAAGAATGAGTTCCTTCCCACAAAATTCTATGATGTAGTCATTTGGGTTATGGTGTCTAAAGAAGCAAATGTAAGAGTGTTCAACAAATCATAGAGAATAAATTAAATGTTCCTGATGGTAAATGGGTTGGTAAGACCATTAATGAAAGAACTATTGTTTTATACAATTGCTTGAAGAAGAAGTTTGTGTTGCTGTTAGATAATTTATGGGAGTGTATAGATCTTCTAAAGTTAGGGGTTCCTCTTCCTAATATGGACAATGGATCTAAAGTAATTTTCACAAGATCCATGGAGGTTTGTAGGTATATGGAAGCCAACAGATACATCAAAGTAGAATGTTTAGCACTATAGGAAGCATTAGAACTGTTTAGAGAGAAAGTGGGTGAAGAAACTCTCAACTCTCATCCTAAAATAGTTCATCTTGCTCAAATTGTGACCAAGGAGTGTGAGGGCTTTCCATTGGCTCTTATTACTATTGGAAGATTTGTGGTTGACAAGAATCTCAGTGAATAGAAATGAGCAATACAAATTTTGAAGAATTATCTATCAAGATTTTTAGGTATGGCATGATTATGACTATTGTTTGCTTGAATTTAGCTACGACAGTTTGCCAAGTGCCATCCATAAATCTTGTTTCTTGTACTATTCCATCTTCCCTGAGGACTATGACATTAGAAAAGATGAACTCATTCATTTGTGGATTAGAGAAGGTCTTTTAGCTAGATTTGGTAATGATATCTATGAAGTGTGTATGTAAGGAGAAGATATCATAACAAGCTTGAAGTTTGCTTGTTTGTTGGAGGATAATGAGAGAGAAAATAGGATTAAGATGCATGTTATGATCAGAGACATGACTTTATGGTTAGCATGTGATCATGGATCCAACACCAGGTTTTTGGTGACAGATGGTGCATGTAGTAATTTAGTTGAAGCATAATCCTGCAAGGTGGAAATAAGTAGAGATAGTATCACTATGAGAACCTAGCATTCAAAACCTTTTAGGAAAACCAGATTACTCAATCTCTTAACAATGCTTGTTAGAAATACTGAGCTAACAAACTTCCTTAATGAAATCTTTCTTACAACAAACTCTTTTAGAGTGTTATACTTGTTAGGTAATACAAGAGTAAAAGAATTACCTGCAAGTATTGGGGAGTTAGTTAACTTGCAGCATTTGGATTTATCAGGTACTGATATACAAGAATTGCTAAGGGAACTTCAGAACTTGAAAAAATTAAGGTGCTTGATGCTAAATTATATTTGCAATAGGCTTGTCTTCCCAAGAAGTTTGATATCAAGATTGTTGTCATTACAAGTGTTTAAAAGATTACCATGGGAAGATTAGTTTATTCTTCCTGACTTTGGGGAAACTGAGGAAACTATCTTATTGCAAGAATTGGAATGCTTGGAATGCCTTCAAAATATAAACATTGCTTTCTTTTGCTTTTCTTCTATATAAGTATTACTGAAATCTCCTAAATTGCAAAGATGCATTAGACATCTGAGAGTATTTTCTCATTTCAATTCAATGCCACATGTTATGTCATTCTTATTGTTGATAAAAATGCAACATCTGGATGTATTGTCCATATCAATTTCTTCATCTCCATGTGTTAGATTCTCACATGAAAAAGGATTCTCCACCACAAACATGATTCTATGTATGAGCGTATTCCCATGAGTTCTAAGCTTAATGGGCATGATTATGGCTATGTTTGGATTACTGTTTGGGTGGTTCAAAATTACTTTTATCCTACTAAACTTAGTTTGCTGTTATGTTTGGATGCCCTTCAAAGTAATTTTGAAAACTCAAGTTTGCCACTAAACTAAGTTTAAGTTGAAAGCAACAAGAAAGTTGTTGAAAACTCATTTTTTCGTTGGTAGTATTTATATAAGTGCAACATCAAATAAAAGTACTTTTGATTAATATTATCCAAACATATTTCACTTTGTCAACGTACTTTTGAACAAAAAATATCCAAACATAAACACATTATTCAAACTTATGTTTGCAAACTTTAACCTTAACATGCACTACATTGTTAGCCTTCATGAGTTATCCCTTGAAGGATGTGGCATGTTCAACTTGAATTGGCTTACTTGTGCTCCAATTCTTCAACTCATCAGAATATACAATTGTCCCTCATTGGAAAAAGTCATATGCAAAGAATTTAAACATGCACAAAATGTTTTTTCAAGTCTTGAAATTGTTGATTATAGGTTATTTACCAAAGTTAAGGAGCATATGCTCATAAGTATAGCAATTCCTTGTCTCAAGGAGATTTGTGTGGCAGATTGTCCAAGGTTGACAAAGCTCCTTTTTAATTCCAATAGAACAAGGAATAATCTTAATCACATCAAAGGTAGAAAAAGTGGTGGCATAAATTGTGGTGGGAAGATGAAGCCATAAACGATCTATTTGGTTCAACATATGTATCTTTACGTGAAATTTGCCAAATACATTGAATCATGTGTGTGATTGATCACCACTTGAATATAGCCTTGAATTGCATCATGTATCATGAAGTTAATAATAACTATACTCTCTGAAATGTTTGGTTTGCTTGTAATTGTTGTTTGTGAGAGAGATATTTTGGAAATGATCAATTATAGTTGTGTGTCTTCTTGTCATCAATCTTATATGTGTGGAGTTTTTCTAAAGTGGTATCAGAGCCAGTAGTGTAATAAGGTAGACTAACTCAAACGAGTATTGAAGCATAACAAAGTTGGTGATTGTTAATATATTTTTCGAAAAAAAAATCAAAAAATGGTCTTTTAAGGACATTTTGAGAAATAAAAAAGAATGGTCTTTTGAAAAACAATTTTGACTAAGTGCTGGAAATTGGTATTTTAGCATACTATTTTTACTAAGTGTCAAAATATAACTTTTCTACTAATCACACATTGACAATACGGTAACAGAAAAATTAAAGATTCGAAAAGCATCAAGACCAGAAAAGTTATCAACGGTGAAGATTGAAGACAAAAGCCATCAATAGTGAAGATTTAGTAGAAGATTGTAGTGGTTATTAGTAGTTAAGAATCCATTGTCTATAAATACTAGTTTGTATCATGTAATAAGGGTTGCACATTGTAAACACCTTACATATCCTAAGTCCTCGACGTTCACGGATTGACGGGTTACTACAATATTCCTAACCATCATTTCAATTTTTGCAATTTACATTTATGCAAATCTACTTCTCCCCCTATTTCTTCTCCAAACTTTAATTTCTTTACATTTTTTGCACTCTTTTTCTACCCTTTTCTCTTGCTTGAAATCTCAATTCTTTTCACCTTTCCTTTTAATTCTTTTCTCTTTTATTTACAATTTGTTATCATGATCAATCATCGAAATTAATAAAAATTTAACCATACAACTAGGGTAAATGGCCTACAGATAGGGATGGTAATGGGTAAGATCTGGGTAGGGTACTATAGTACCCATCCCTATACCTGTGTTTGAAAAAAATCCCCGTACTTGTCCCCATACCCGCGTAGGTAGTAACTTTAATCCTCATCTCCATACCTGTTGGGTACCTATATACCCATGCCCGCACCCTGCACTTTACTTAAGTGTAGAGCCATGGAAAAAAATTTTGAGGCCTTAGGTAAAATTTATATTCAAAATTTAATTTAATACAGTTTGACAAATCTCATTTTATTTTTGTATCAATTATGAAAGTATTGATCAAATTTTTATAATTAAGTTTTTTAATATTTCATTTTCAATATATAAAGGAAAATTCATTTAATCCATCCTTTAACATAGTTAATAACAAATAAAATTTGAATAATTTTACTTTTAAAAAACCTACATTTAACAATAAGAATAATTACAAGTATTTCAATAATATTTTAGAAGTAATGTGTAAATTTGAAAAAGAATATAATCTTTTAATATAATTTATTTTTAATAGAGTATAAATTATTTTTGAAATTTAATTTGTAGTGCAAAACTTTTTTACACAGACATCTAATAAAATTTAATTATTTCATCATATTATCCCATTCATTAATATGATGTGGCAGTATAATGAATTTCTAGCTTACATATATGTAAAAAAAAAAAGTTTTACACTAACAATGCATATAAATTAAACTCTTATTTTTGTTTATATTTCTTGCAATGTTTTTTTTTTTTAATGAATCAAGATTTTTAATATTGTAAAACTTACTAGAACTTATTTTTTTAATATATTATATGAGATATTTTAATATATATATATATATATATGTGTGTGTGTGTGTGTGTGTGTGTGTGTGTGTGTGTGTGTGTAGTACCTATACCTGCACCATCCATCCCTATTAAATTTTTTGTGGGTAAATCCCTGCCCCATTGAGCAAGTATTTACCCTACCTATTGCGGATATTTTTTGCAGGGTACCCATATGGTCTGTGTAGAATTGTCATCCCTACCTACAGAGGAGGTCAAAAAGCCTCCAAAGGGTAATAAATGTCCCCTTCCTCAAAATCTAGAATGAGATTATGTTTGTTGACAAAAAAAAGTGCAAAATTTCACTGTCAACAGTGATGGATTATGTGAAGATCCTTATATCAACAACAGTCTTCTTAGCAATGCAAAAGTTAGACAGTGTGTTTTGTTGTTAGTAGCTAACAACAGTATAAGTAGTGCCACCATCACATACTCGTGGGTGAAAGAAAAAGGCTCTTGCAGATGGGAGCATACAAGATGGAAGGGTCGAACTCTTGCTTGAGTGAGAGTATATATGAGATAGAGGGTCTCACACTTGAGGGAGAAATTATTGGAAATGACGTGTGTGAGCAAGAAGTCTCACATTAGATGTGAATGAGCAAGTTAAACAACATATTAGTAGTAAGGAGTTAAGAATCTAGTGCTAAATTGATTCTCCATACACTAAATTCCAAAATGTATTATATATATTTTGAAAACTAAATTCAGAAATATCTATTATTTACAAAAATACGTTCCAAAACTTAATTATTGAAAAAAGCTATTTTTACAAAAAAAATTACTAAAAATTAAGAAGGGGTGTATAAATAAAAAGAGGTGTGAAATTATCCTTAGCAGAACCCATGTTGTCGTGGAAGCCCAGCCCAATGTCCCTATCTTCGGATCCGAAACGACGTCGTTGTCAAGCAAATCGAGGACATTTCATGGTTTCCTCCTACGTTCTTCTGCATAGCGCAGTTTTCGCAAGACCCTGAAATGGGTTATCTAGGCAAAGCTTCCAAAACCCTAAGGCAATCGAATTTCCTATCGTTGTTGTGCAATTTCAATTTCAACCCATTAACCAACAGAATAACCCACGAACGCTTTTCTGTGACGCGTGCACTGTTCTGTTCCCAGTCACGCCAACACAGCACCGCGAGAGAGAGAAGCGCCGTAGATTTGAGCCAATACCCTCCGGAGCTCGTTAGAAACTTCTCGATCATTGCGCACGTGGATCATGGCAAGTCCACCCTTGCTGATCGGCTTCTAGAACTCACTGGAACCATCAAGAAGGGCCACGGCCAACCCCAGTATCTTGATAAATTGCAGGTACTCTCTGTTGCTGAAAATTTTCAGTTTTTTTTCATATGGGTATGCTTTTTTTGCAATGTTAGGTAAAATGGGTATTGTACAAAATTGGAAAAGGGTTGGGTTCACTATGAAGTGGAATGAGACAATGGATTGGTTGAAAAGACGGAAAAAAAATAAGAAGAAATAATAAAGAAATGATTGTATAACAAATTTTACAACCATAAAACGAGAAAAGAGATAAAAGTTTGAAATATAATAAATGATGTGCTAGAGAGAGATAAATACAAAAAATGATGTTGTATAAATTGTTGGAAGAATTGTTGTATGTGTATCACGTCTCTGTAAAGATATTTTACGTTGTCATTTTATCACAAACAGGATGTATGGAAAGTTTTTTGATTTTATAATAACAACATTAATGTCGTAGCAAAAATGATTTCTAATTGGTTAACAATGAAAAAAGTTTTACATTGACAATATATGCTTATTGAACTCAAAAAATAATTTAATTTGAATACATTGATAGTGTAAATGTAAATGTTTTTATACCCTCATTCAATCATATTATTGACTTTTGTAATAATTACACTAAAAGTTATATATATGGGGTTCTAATTGGTTGATGGTGAAAAATTCTTTACATTGATAATTTATGAAAATTCATCTAAAAAAATTAAAATTTGTCATATGTTGCTTAGTTAGTGAAGTTTAAAATGTCTTAGGTGGAGAGAGAAAGAGGAATCACGGTTAAAGCCCAGACAGCAACGATGTTCTATAAGCACAGAATAAATGGTGATGGTTGCAGTGATGGAAAGGAGTCACCTAATTTTTTGCTGAATCTTATTGACACTCCTGGACATGTTGATTTTAGTTATGAAGTGTCAAGGTCACTGGCAGCTTGTCAAGGTGTGCTTTTGGTTGTTGATGCTGCTCAGGGAGTCCAAGCACAAACTGTTGCTAACTTTTACCTTGCCTTTGAGTCTAACCTGACAATTGTGCCTGTTATAAACAAGATTGACCAGCCAACTGCTGATCCTGATCGTGTTAAAGCCCAATTGAAATCAATGTTTGATCTTGACCCAAGTGATGCACTGCTAACATCTGCTAAAACTGGAGAGGGTCTCGAGCACATCCTTCCGGCGGTCATAGAGCGCATACCTGCCCCACCTGGGAGGAGTGTTTCTCCTCTACGCATGCTTTTACTTGATTCATATTATGATGAATACAAAGGGGTAATATGCCATGTTGCTGTTGTTGATGGTGTCTTGCGCAAGGGGGATAAGATTTCTTATGCAGCTACTGGTCAATCATATGAAGCTTTAGATATAGGCATCATGCATCCTGAACTTACACCTACTGGAATCTTGCTTACTGGACAAGTTGGTTATATTGTAAGTGGCATGCGGTCAACCAAAGATGCCCGTGTTGGTGATACAATTTACCATACTCGGAGTGCCATAGAGCCTCTTCCAGGTATTGTCAGACAACTCAGACCCATTCATGTAGGCTATTCATGTTGCGCTTTGCTGCATAGAATCTCTTGAATCATGTATGCCTCATTCACATTTGCAGCACTTGTAGGTACTAGGTGATGGATTTATTGAAAATAGAATGAGTTCATTTCATTGCTTGACCATTATTTTTCCTGTAAAAACAAGTACCTAAATGATCAAGCTGATGTGATATTATATTTTGTTCTTTCTTTCTCAATGTATATGAGAATGTTATTGTTTTTAGTATATATGGATGCATTTCTTGGTCCTAAATGTCTTGTTTTAAAATTATTTGATAATTTTAAATTGTAGGCTTTAAGCCCGCAAAACATATGGTATTCTCTGGTCTTTATCCAGCAGATGGATCTGATTTTGAAGCTCTAAATCACGCAATAGAGAAGTTGACATGCAATGATGCCAGTGTCTCTATAACTAAAGAAACTAGCACTGCTCTAGGACTTGGGTTCAGGTCTGGTATCTATTACTAAAAGAATGAAATGAGAATTTGGTTCTGAAAAAATTTGAAACATTTATCTTCATCTGGAATAACTTATGTTTCTAACTATGTTCGCTCAGGTGTGGGTTTTTGGGCCTTCTGCACATGGATGTTTTTCATCAACGGCTTGAACAGGTAACACATCACTGTATGGTAACCAGATGATAACTTTAAGCTGATGGTGAAGATATATATTGGAAAATGGAATGCCTTAAAAATTTTTGAATTGTACGCATGCTTCATAGGCATTGTGAATGTGATTTGTCTTGGAATGGGCAAAATTTATATGTATGCCGTATGTGTGGAAAATTAATAAATTGTTCTAAGAACTTAAGTTTTTTTCCTGTGTCTTTGAGCATGGCATGTTGATGATAAATATTATTGGCATGTTGATGATAAATATTATTTTCCTGTTAACAGGAATATGGAGCTCATGTTATCTCAACTCTCCCTACTGTGCCTTATATATTTGAGTTTTCTGATGGAAGGTAGATAACAAACTTGTATTTGTCAGGCTAAGTTCCACTATGTTTTACCAATATTCTCGTTGTGCTTTTCAGCAAGTTAGAAGTTCAGAATCCTGCTTCATTACCCTCCCATCCCAAGCACCGAGTGGCAGCCTGTTGGGAACCTACAGTAATAGCTACTATAATCATTCCTAGTGAGTAAGCTCTTGTACAACCCTGAGTATAATTTATTTGCTGCTTTCAGAGCCTGATGTTTGTTATCTTAATTTATTGGTGATTTAAGGTATGTGGGACCTGTTATTACCCTTGTCTCTGAGCGTAGGGGTCAGCAGTTGGAGTACTCATTCATTGACAGGTACAATTTTGTGAGAGTTTCCATTCCATTACCATATCCATCAGTGATTATATATATATATATATATATATATAAGCAATGTGATTTATTGGGATATTATGCTCATTATGCATGATTATCCACAAAAATTGACATAAACTTTGATACATTTTTGTGTCTGTCCATCAACTTATCCCTGGTTGAAGCAATGATCCTTTAAGTTTCTCTCCTGCAGTCAACGGGTATTCATGAAGTATCGCCTGCCTTTGAGAGAAATTGTTATTGACTTTTATAATGAATTGAAGAGTATAACATCAGGCTATGCATCATTTGATTATGAGGACTCAGAGTAAGCACCCTGCTGGCCTGCTCCCTTTTTCTCACCCTATAACTTTGTGCATGATTATTGTTGTGCCCCCACTCTTATTTGCTTTGGTACATTGATGATGCACTGTGCTATGTATAGTTTGGAACAATTATCCGGTAATGTAAATGTAGATTTGTACAGAAATGTTGTGATACCTGATGGATATACTGTACCATACCCATATAATTTTGTTAGATAAATAGTTTGTGATTTATTTTACATTTGTTGGCTGTCATATGTCATCAAATTGTAGAAGCAAATTAATTTGTATGTTTGGTGTTGATTACTTCCTACCTTATAATGCATTCAATGGGTGTAATTACAGTTATCAGCAAGCTGATCTGGTGAAACTTGATATTCTCTTGAATGGACAACCAGTTGATGCAATGGCAACCATTGTTCATAACTCGAAAGCATATCGTGTTGGGCGTGAACTGACGGAGAAATTGAAGAACGTCATAGACAGGTCTTTTTATTTAAGAAAGAATTATATTTTTGCATGCCTTTTCTTTAGTTTGAACTCAACCCAAAAATGCTCTAAATTTTGCTCAGGCAAATGTTCGAGGTAGCCATACAAGCTGCCATTGGGTCAAAAGTCATATCAAGGGAGACGTAAGCTTCTGTTTAAAGTATTTGCTAATGTGTCTTTTGGGATAGTTGGTGTAAAACCTTTAGCTTCAGATATGAAACTAATAATCTTGATCAGTATTTTTAAATATCTTAGTCATTTTATTTCCAGTAGCTTCCAATAGCCTTTTTGTAGGTGGATTTTAAGGCCACTAAGAAAAACAAAGGACAAAATTAAGCAATTTGTTCACATGCCTTAATCATCTGTTGCCAAGCTTAAACTCTCCACATTTATTGTAGGATTTCTGCTATGAGGAAAAATGTTCTTGCCAAGTGTTATGGTGGTGATGTTACTCGAAAAAGGAAGCTATTGGAGAAGCAAAAGGAAGGAAAAAAGCGAATGAAGCGTGTTGGTTCTGTTGATATACCACAAGAAGCATTTCACGAACTATTGAAGGTTTCTTAGCAGACACGTCTAAAGATATTTGTGTATTACGCAATGGTAATTACTTCTTGTTTCCGTTTTTCTTTTCCAATAATATTAAGGTGCATCTATCGATAGAAAGAATTGCACATAGACTAAAGTGTCCAACCTTAGATTGATCTGAGGTCAAACTTATTATTTGACTCTAAAACATACCTGTTGTTGTAATAAAGAAGAAAAAAAAAAGCAATTAAATAACCTAAATTATAGGTGGAGCTTTTAGTCTACTTCCCCAAAAGGAAGATTTAATTCTTGTCCTCTTTTTGGGTTGTGCATTAAATTGAGAAATTATACATCTATTTGGATGAAAGCTGCATGTGTGATTGGTTATCATTGGACATCTAGCTTTAAGGCATAGCTGCCTGTGAATCCAACTTTGGCTTTGTTAATGTGGTTTATTATTTGTTTGCTTGAATATTTTTCTTTGCACTACCAATACACATCGAGCTTGAAATTCAAGTCAAACCGTGTTGATCAATATTTTGATTTGATACCGTCCCTTATGCTTAGTAGTTTTATTGTGAAAACAATGCTGGGAGTTGTATTGTCCAGTCCCATGATATAATGTTGTGTAGTAACCGAGTTTTTGCCCATTGTGCTGTTTCTTTCTTTTATGTAGGTTTTGTAAGCTAGTTAGTTAGATTCAAGTCCAAGGGATGATTCTCTTCATGTGACATTATGACATTCATTATAGGTGAAGCAAATGATGAGACATAGATAGCTATATCGAGAGTTTTTATGGTTTACTCATTGATAAATGATAATAACAGGCATTAGAATTTGGTTTAAGTGAACTGGAACAAAATTCAAGTATCAAGGTACAAAATAGGCTTAAAAAAAGTACCTAAATTAGGCTCATAGAAGACATCTTCAAGTTAGGCTGTGGCTACGTTTTTGAACCTAAAAAAGACATGGCCAAGTTTCCTAGAATCTTAGACTGCAATAAGGGAGCACACTACAATAACATAGTGCCACCATCGCATGCTTATGGATGAAAGATGGTGCCCACACGATGGGAGCATATGAGATGGAAGGGTTGAACTTCCACGTGATGGGGAGGGAGTATATATGAGATGGAGGGTCTCACACAATTGAAGATTGATGGGAATGTCAAGTGTGAGTCAGAAGTTCTACATTAAATGCGAATGGATAGGTTAAGAACATGTAAGTAGTCTGGATCCTTACTTAAAAAGTTGAGTTGAATGTAATGTCTAGTCCACTTTTGTGATTTTCATGGCCCATTATTCCTAAAAACCCAACAATATGTGTGAATAAATCTGTACTCAAGACTGCAAGAAATTTTCCTTTTTCTTTTTCTTTAATTTTTTTGGCTAGAGATATCATTGGTAGTTAATATAGTTTCAGCACCCAAAAGCTGCTTAAAGTGCCTGAAAACAAAGGCAAATTTATTGTGGTAAGAACAATTCGATAAAGGCTTAATCATAATGGATTTCATCAACCTTATTAATTAGCTCATACATACCATGCAGTAAAATATGCAATTATCTGCTCATTTTCCCACATATCTATAAAAATTTCTTGGAATTATAATTTTATGTTGCAAAATTTTCTCTGTTAATGTTGTGAAAATCATTGCTTCTCTAAATCTCAGACTATTCATCGAAGTTTTGGAAACGGTACCTGCCATCTGTTTTGTTCAAAGAGCTTCAGAATGAGGCTGAAAAATTTCAGCCAGTGCTGGTTGATTAAAGCTTGCCATGGACTCCTATACACCTTGAATGCTTTGTTGGGGTGTTGCATGGATCAACGCACATGTTACAGTCCTGTTGCAGCATAAATTAATCAAATAAACCTTTCAGTCATTTAGCAGAAATTTTCTAACTATTGTAGTAGTCATGTTCTTGATACAGCTTACAACAATCTTGTCAATGCTTTTGTTTTGTTTTAATTTGAGAACGTCTCTAATTTGAATAGTGAAATGGACTTGTTCAGGTATTCCATGTGACATAAATAAAGGCAATTGGAAGTTTTTTTTTAAAAAAAAAGAGAAAAAATGTATTACTTCAGTTTTTATTTTCTGGTCAAATTTCTTAACAACAATAGATAGCTTGTAATAATCCAACCTTTTAGACTCAGGTTCGGCCTCATAGCAGCCCACGAGGCAGGAAAGCACACTAGCCCAATGTTCAATGTGTAAGAAACGTGTCCCAAAATATTAATAAACGTGAAAAATTAATGGCTAGTCATTTAAGTAATTGATGGGTACTATTTCTCTTTCATTTGGGAAATAGATTAATTACATTCATAATTAAATATATGTCAACGAGTCCGGATTCGTGAGATGCGCATTTTGTCTAATTCCTTAAGTCTTGACTCTGATTTGAGCTCGAAATTCTTGTTAAGTAAAACCCAAAGCTCTTCATTAATTAAAGATCCTCATTAGTTGAATTCGTTCCTGCATAATACATTGAGAAGAACATAAATTATGATCAAGGAGGAACTTGTAATTAATGTAAAACTCTGAATTCTAAATTTGTTATTTTGGAAACGCGATAATTAATTTCACAGTTATGTCTGTACAAATAATACAATGAAATGGCATGTGATACATACCAAATGACAGAAGAAAATTCTAAAAGCGACGCCTGTAGCTTAGGCGTCTGAATTCAGAAATAAGACAATGTCAAATAATGAACCGACACACGCAAATCAAAGTGACCAATCACAGAGGTTCCCTCTAAAAAGAATTAAAGAAACAAAAAACGAAATAATAATGAGAAAAGAGACGAAACTTCATTTTTTTTTTCTTTAAAAGAAAAAAAAAACTAATGTTAAGAGTGTAATTTTAAATTCCTACATATTGAAGTATTTATTGTCAATTTTTTATAAATGAATTTGAGAATTTCTTCAAAATTATAAGAAATTCAATTTTTACGAGAATAGTTATTAAGAAAATATTACATTTTGATTGATTCATATTTATTTAACTTATTCGTCTTGTCAGCTTCTATTTCTCAGGCAAAAGCATATGTTCTTCGAACCGAAATTTATAATATAATGGTTTGCCATGTACCGTCATAGTTTAATTTGACTCTACTTCCAAAGTAATAGTCACATGCACTGAACCACACGTTAGGTTTAGAGGCCGAATGCTGCTCACCACATTATTCTCTGCTGTGCGCATAAAAATTTTCTAAGCACATATATATGCGTAAATTATGTACCAAGAATCCGGTTGAGTTAAATTATAGAGAAATTGTAATTTTTTTAATATACATAGAAAGAGATGAGAAAAAAATATTACAATAAAATGATTAATTTAATAGAAATATTTACATATTCAAAAATATTTATTTATATAAAAAAACATTTATTCTATACAATTTACAAGTTAAAATATTAATTATAATAATTTATGCACATATTCTTAAGAAGAGCTTATAAATGCATCGTTATGGTACTATGATTACCCGTAAAAGACATGCTAGCAACATATTTTTTTGACTACACTCTCTTTTATTGGTTGGAATTTTTTGAAAATTACAAAAAATTATGGATCTCATATTTTATTTAATAAATTTCTCCTATGATTTTGTAGTTTCCAACAAAAAATGTGTTAGAAAGTATTTTACTAACACTCCTCTTATCCATAAAGGATGGATAGGCCCTAAACGTGGTAAGCAATTCCAATACCGTAATTTAATGAACGCAAAGTCAAATTTGAATTTTAGAAGTTTAAACTTGTAGAAAGACCACACATTAATTCTCGTTCACGTCATCGAAAGTGAATTAATTTCATGACACGAAGGATTCAAAATAAGTCAAATATATTATATAAATACCTTATTTTCTTCAAAATTATATATAAAGCTACTACTGAGTGCATGGTGAGACTATTCCGGATTAAGCAGTGGTATCAAATTCAGATTCTGAGTATACAATTACGTTAAATATTTCAAGAAATAATTTTGTCACTCATAATAGTCTTATCCGGCTCGAAAAAGATTATTTACAATAAAAAATACTTGTAGTCTCTACCAAAAAAAGCTATCAAACTTATAGCTTATTCTCGTAGAGTGTATTTGATAAGTATTTTAACTTTTTAATGTCTTATTTAACTAATTTATAAGTTTATTTGAATAAAATAGACATGTTTAGTAAAGGAGTTCATCTTATTAATTTATAATATTTTTTATATAATGCTTGAAGTAATATTTAAACTCATAAAAAATATTATTATTTTCCATTTTTACCTTTACTCATAATAAAATTATTCATTTACTATTTTCTTTAATAGTGTATCATTTATTATAATAAAGTTATTTCTTTAATATTATGCTGTTCATTTTGATTATTATACTGTTTACATTATTTATTTTTAATTTAATATGATATCTTTGAACAAAAGATAATAAGAGTTAAAGAAACTAAAATTCTCAAATTATAACTATTTAAAAAATATTTTAATACAAAATAAAAATTTATATAAACATGTTTTTTGTGTTATTTTATATGTATTAACTAATTCAACAAATAATTTTATTTAATAAACTAATTTAACTAGTTTTTAACTTTCAACTAAAAATTAATTTAGTAACTTTTAGATAACTTAAAACTATTTTTATTAAACATAAATTTATGCTAATAGTCAGGAAATTGGTTAGTCAATACTCATATGGGAAACTTTACAGCCTATAATAGTCTTATCCAACTCAAACAGAATTATTTTCGATAAAAGTTGTACATGAGTTATATTTAAAATATCACTTATTATATCTATATTTCTTCTCTTTTTCCTACTATATATTATTTAAAGTGGACGTATCCATTAATCATTTTTGTACGAAGAAGATACGATAAGATAATATTCAATATATTTAACAAAACGTAAAGTGGGTGTACTTTTATGCTTTTAGGCTCCTAGGTGAAAAGCACGTTAATTAGAGATTAAAAAATAAATAAAAATGGGCCATGTTTATGTGTGTGAATTTTTTTGATGTTTGATTGATTTTCAGTCAACGGCGGCTGAATTGGGGATCTAATCCAACAACTGGCGGCTGACTAAAAAGATTTATAACCTTGATATGAAATTATTAATATTAATTTATTAGTGTATTACTACTTAATAAATTAACCAATTATTAATTTATTAATAAATATACAGCTATTTATCAATTTATTACTACTTAATAAATTATTTGTTAATTACTATATATAACTTAATTTATATTTCTTAATATTAATTTATTATTATGTACTAATAATATGAAATATTAGTAAATTTAATATTAAATGCTAATAAATTATAAATTAAAATTTATTAAATAGCAATACATCAATAAATATATAATTATAATATTAAATTTTAATTCATATAAATTAATAAATATATAATAATATTAAATGAATATTAATTATTTAATATTAATAAATACAAATCAATAATTATAAATATTAATTTTACAATAACTTATTCTTTTATTAATTTGATACATTAATATTAAGTATCGATACATATAAATGAATAAAGATATACTAATAACATTAAAATTAATATTAATAATTTCATATTAAAAAAATAAATTAATAAAAGTATAAGTTACTAAAGTATCAATATGAAATTATTAATATTATTTTTAACATTGTTGGTATGTTTTTTTTAACTTACTAGCATTTAATAAGATTTAATTTATTATTTTTAGTATTTAATTTTTTAATATTTAATATTATTAGTGTATATATTAATAAATTAGTATTAATATTAATAAATATAAATTAAATTATATATAATATAAATAGTTTATTTATTTAGTAATAATAAATCTATAATATCTATGGTGTCTAACTTAAACAATATATAATATAATTTTGATTTATATTAACATTTTGGGGTTAGTGGTAATGTTGTCCATGTATTTGTTATAATGAGCAACAGTATTCCCTCACTCAGATAGATGAATCAAACCTGGTCATCTCTGGTCACACTTGTCAAAGCTAAATTGGACTCTTGCACTCCAATGGGAAAAGGCACATTCTATTAGTGTAATCAAACTTGATCACAGCCTTGTGTAGCATGCCACACCCTTGAGATCTTCAACATCAATTCAACCCAGCTTCTCCACCAATGGCTTCCCTTAGGAGCATCCTCCTCAAGCAAGGGTCTTCTTCACATGCTGTTGTTTCATGCCACCACCCCATGATGGGGAGGCTCTTCTCCACAGCAGCCATAGTTGACTCCCCTTCTCTTGCTCAGAGAATCAGGGATCTGCCTAAGGACCTCCCTGGAACCAACATCAAGAAGCATGTTTCCCAGGTACCACTACCAGTTACTCTCCATCTTCTCTCTCTAGTTTTTTTTTTTATTTTTTTATTTCATTGTAAGGTTATGAGTTTGTGAGACAGCTTGTGAATTAACCTGGTTTGGTGATTGGTCGTTGGTCTCTCACGCGGTAACTGTAGATCCACCCCAGTGGTTGTACTGCTTGTTGACTGGTTATGTTCACTCATGTCATGCCACGTGTACGGCAGATTTTCCCTGTCTTATCCAATTTGTTCGTTTCATCATCTGTCAAAAGTGAAAACAATTTCGGAATCGAATTTTTAAGGTTTTTTTTTTCTCAGTGGGGTTGGTTTGGAAAGCTGTCTGGAATTCTCGGGAGAGATCTTAGGATAATTCCAGCTGCAAAATTGTGATTTTTGTCATAGAACTCAGTTATTCTGTTTTGAATTTTGTTGAAACCATTTTATTATTTATGATACTAATAGAATCATAGATAATATTGGGGTGAGTTTAACTCAAGGGACTAGTTCACCACAACACGGTAAGTTCCAATTTCTATTGAGAGAGGTGATCACATTTAATGTTTGATAATGCTTTGAACAAGATTGTGAAGGAAAATACCTGTGAGAAATAAAAAAAAAAAATACTACTAGAATCATAGACACGTGAAGAGAAAAATATATTTGAATTTTCACTAATTTTTTTCTATCAGTTTACTGAGTTTTCTTCTTTTTCCTTTTTCTCACACACAGAGAAAAATGAAACAAAACTAGAAGAAGAAATCATTTTGCAGAATAATTGATATTTCTAATTTTTTTTTCCACCATTTTTGTTTATTGGAGGATATATTCCTGTGCCACTTATTCAATGCTTATCTGAAGTGGAACAATTCATTTTTCAGCTGATTGGGAGGACTCCACTGGTTTATCTTAACAAAGTCATTGAAGGATGTGGAGCTTATGTTGCTGTCAAGCAAGAGATGATGCAACCTACTGCCAGCATCAAAGACAGGTCAATTTCTTTCTATTTCCAATCCTATTTGACTTTCTTTTTGTTTCTACTTTGAATTTGATAAGGTTTCATACTATTCTTGCTAATAATCAAAATTCAATTTCTTAAGAGCTAATGTAATTTTCTTTTGTTTTTACAGACCAGCATTTGCAATGATCACAGATGCTGAGAAAAAGAATCTGATATCTCCTGAAAAGGTTAGCTGATTTGCTTATGGCAGCTATTGTGCTCAGTTATTCACATGTTTATGCTCATAATTACCTTAATTGATGTTTACAGACTACACTGATAGAGCCTACATCAGGTAATATGGGTATCAGCATGGCATTTATGGCTGCCATGAAGGGATATAAGATGGTTTTGACCATGCCCTCTTACACAAGCTTGGAAAGAAGGGTGACCATGAGAGCATTTGGAGCTGAATTAATCCTTACTGATCCAACCAAAGGAATGGGAGGAACAGTAAAGAAGGCTTATGACCTTTTGGAATCCACACCAAATGCTTTCATGCTGCAACAATTTTCAAACCCTGCCAATACTCAGGTTACCTGAACCTAAATTACTGTTTCTGTTTGAAATCTTTAACAAGAAAAAATAAAATCTGTAAAACTACGTTTGTACTATAATGCTTGGTTGCCCTTAAATTTAATACTAGATATAGTTCTGAAATCCTTGGCTTTAACTTACAATGGTGAATTTATTTACAATTGACTTCAAAATGAGATGCAGGTGCATTTTGAAACAACAGGTCCTGAGATATGGGAGGATACAAATGGACAAGTTGACATATTTGTCATGGGAATAGGTAGTGGAGGCACAGTCTCTGGGGTTGGGCAATATCTTAAATCCAAAAATCCTAATGTTAAGGTGATGTTCTTCAGATCACAATTCAAGTCACAAACTGAACAGTGTTCTGTTAGATACACTTACTAAATCCCTTGAACTGCTTTTGATCATATTAGATATATGGAGTGGAGCCGAGTGAAAGTAATGTGCTGAATGGTGGTAAACCTGGTAAGGATCATACTCTTTTCCTTTGAATATTCTTTGACTTTTTATATGATAATTTTGTATATAGTTTCTTCTTGAATGTTATGTTTCAGTCTTCCAAGCAACCCTAGGTAAAATTGAAAAGGATGGACATACAAGTCTCAAAAATGTCGAAATTTCATAGTCATTTCTAGCATTAGTGATTAGTAAAGTGATGAAATAATATAAATGTAAAAGGGGCTTAAAATAAGGATCTAAAGTAACAAATATAATCACTATGGTTTGTGATATTTGGAAGCCCATTTTTCTATTTACAGATAGCAAACTCTGATGTTGTCTTTTTATGTATAGGTCCTCATCATATAACTGGCAATGGGGTTGGATTCAAACCAGACATATTGGACATGGATGTAATGGTAAAAGTTCTTGAAGTAAGTACAGAATATTACTTTCTTCTACATAGAGATTTAGCATGAAGATATTACACTTTTCTGTTTCTCCTAACTGACTGTGGAACCTTATTTGGTAGGTTAGCAGTGAAGATGCAGTTAACATGGCTAGGGTGTTGGCCTTGAAGGAAGGACTCATGGTAATCTTCAAAAGACAATTTTGTAAACTTTAACAAGAATGCATGAGAAATTTCAAGCTTCATTCATTTAACCATGGATTTCACCCTAAGTTTACATGCGAATCCTTAGTAACTGACAACAGACTATTTATAAATTGGTAATAAAATTCTGAATTTTCAATTTTTTTCTTTCTAATTTTTCTAGGTAGGGATATCATCTGGAGCTAACACAGTTGCAGCACTCAGATTGGCTCAGCTGCCTGAAAACAAAGGCAAACTTATTGTGGTAAGAACAGTTTCCTTAAAACAATGCCAAGCTAAAGGCTTAGCTTAATGAGTCATCAGTCTCATTATCTAAATTCACAAGAAGCAGCAACACTATGCAATCATTTGAACAATTTTTCTTATCATCAATTCATCATATGATTCTGTAAAAAAATGCTTAGCACTATAATTTTAGGCAGCAAACTTCTCTTTTTTGCTGATGTTGTTGATGACTTGAATCTCAGACTGTTCATCCAAGCTTTGGCGAACGATACCTGTCATCTGTCCTGTTCCAAGAGCTTCGTCAAGAAGCTGAAAACATGCAGCCAGTACCAGTTGATTAATGCCATGCATAAGCACTAACACAAGTAGCAAGCTTTGTTGTGGAGTTACAAGGATCAACCTAGTTGTTACAATCCTGTTGTAGCAAAAATGGTTAACATCATCTTACAATTCTGCCATACCAGAAATTGTCAACAAAAGCTATGTGTTAATTGGAAAAAGTTCTTGAAACAGCTCACAATCAATGAGCTTATCTTAATGTTTTGTATTGTTACGTTTTTAATTGAAATATGTATAATGTAACCGAAGTGTCCTTTAAAAATTAAATAATTTTAGGAATCAAATCCTATTATGGGCAAACTGTGTCTTCTTTTGGCACATGATATGTGTATTCAATTTCTTCTAAAAACAAGTCCAAGTGTTAGCATTGCCAATTTTCTATCTTTGAAAAAAGAATAATTAGTTGCAAAGGTCACTTTGGTTTTAATTAAGAGTTTAATGGTCATGCACTGTTAATGCAGAGGACAACAATTAAAATTTTTTAATAAAGGATAATAGTTAGATACGTAGCTCCAATTACAAATGCGTAGGGGACTTTCCTCTGTCTTATATAGGATGTTAGAACTGTGAGTTTGAAAAATGGGGAGACATGGTGTGTCAGGCTGCAAGACATGGTCACTACATGTTGAGGTTGTTGGAACCAAAGAAGTAGAAGCGTCTATACTCTCAAAGTTTTGAGGATAACAAACTTATAAAAGTTCAAGTTTCTACCAAAGGACTAATCTTGTTACAGCAAACAAACTTCTTTTTGTAGACCATCCAGTAGACGTGTCAAAGAAGATCGTCCAACAGACGTGTTAAAGAAGACCATCCAGAAGACTCGCTATAAAAGGACTGTCTAGTGAACTACTTAAGATAATTGTTCGAAGAACAAATTCAAAAATCTAATGCAAGCTTCCAATGACAATATTCAAACGGCTAAGTTTTATTGGAACATCCAATTTACTTATGATAGTTTTCCTCGAAACTAACACATTACCACTCTTGTGATCTAATGTTCAAATTGTTTGAAGCATTAATTGTAATCAGATTCTTTCTAGTGCAAAGGCATAGCAAAACAGATAAAGCAAGTCAACTTATCAAGCTGCCATGCCAAATGAAGAATGTTCAGAAAAGCAAATCGCCAACACAGTCACGCACTTTCCTCTTTAGTGCAAGTCTAAAAGCTGTCATCCTGATCTTTCTGATAGTACAATTTACACGTCTCTCATTGCGTAATAAAGTCAAAGTCTTCTACAACGAATCTTTTCCCTGAAGAATATATATATATGCATTAAGGAAGAACGAAAGAGATATACATGCCTGGTGTAACAATTCTCAACGAACCAAAAAAAACTTCTAAACATTTGATAGAAGCATCCACTAGACGATAGCAAAAATCTTGTAAAGATTTTCAGAGTGTTTTGAGCTTTATTTTTCAAATCCTCACTATGTGAGTTGATATCCTTGTAAAAATACTTGTCTGTGTTGTGAAAGCCTAGAGAGGTTTAGTAAAAAAGAATACTTGGGTTGAGCAATCTAGGGTGATTGTTGTATAAAGCCTGAAGAGGCCGCGAACAATACTTGTAACCTAAGGTTGGTTAGTAAACACCTTCTGGGTGAAGGGACTGGACGTAGCTCAGGTTGAGTGAACCAGTATAAAAACTTTCTGTGTTATCCTTCTCTCTATCCCTAAGCTTGAAAACATTTTTCAT
The DNA here is from genome assembly GCA_004329165.1 of Spatholobus suberectus. Taxonomy (NCBI): domain Eukaryota; kingdom Viridiplantae; phylum Streptophyta; class Magnoliopsida; order Fabales; family Fabaceae; genus Spatholobus; species Spatholobus suberectus. The sequence continues at coordinate 17,144,252 of CM014731.1, read as the reverse complement.
ATTTACTTACTTGTTTCAAAAAGTTTTAAACGCACAATTCAACCCCCCTTCTTATGCGCTTTTTCTATTTCAATTGCTATCAAAGCTCAACCTTTTGGGATTGAGCATTTAACACTGCAAAGGTAAAACGATCCTGATCACTCATGGAAAACGAGGGACAAGCCGTTAACAGGCCACCTCTCTTTAAGGGTCAAAACTACGATTATTGGAAGCAAAGAATGATAGCATTCTTTGATGCATGTCTCATAGACATGTGGGACGTAGTAGAAATTGGCGATTATTTGCCCCCTGACCAAGATGGAATGGAGTTGCCAAGAAGTCAATGGACAGAAACTCACAAGCAGAGGTATCTTTTAAACTCAAAAGCTAGAAATGCTATGATGTGCGCCTTATCTGAATCTGAATATGAAAAGGTGCATAGTTTAAAAAGTGCTAAGAAAATGTAGGACACCCTCGCTCTTGCCTACGAGGGAACTTCACAAGTAAAGAGGTCCAAGTTGACCTTACTAGTAAGACAATATGAATTCTTTACTATGGAAGAAAATGAAACTATCGAACTCATGTTTGGTAGATTTCAGACCATAATAAATAACCTAAGATCCTTAGGCAAAACTTATGACAATTATGATCACATTGACAAAATCTTGAGAAGTTTGCCTAGGCAATGGAGATCGCAAGTTACAGCTTTAAGAGCTTCCAATGATCTAACAGCACTCTCAATGGAAGAGTTACTTGGAACTCTTAAAGTCCATGAACTGGAGCTGAAACAAGACGAAGGACAAAAGAAAAAGTCTATCGCTCTAAGCGTCCAGCGTCCAACGTCCATCCAGAGGATCATTGTCCAAAGCTCTAAACATGGAAGAATCCTCTAAGGAAAAGTCTGAAAAGGACAACTCTGATGAAGATGAGATATCCTTCATCTCCAGAAAAATATAGGCTATGTGGAGGAAGAAAGGAGGATCTAAAGCCAAAAATTTCACAAAAAAGGTTTAACAAGGAACCAAAAGAAAAGAATCCTTCAGTATGTTATGAATGCAAGAAGCCTGGACATTTCAGGGTTGAATGTCCCAGTCTACAGAAGGACAAAAAGAAGACTTTCTTCAAGAAAAAGGGTCTCATGGCTACCTAGGAAGACATGGACCTATCTTTATCAGAAGACAAAGAAGAAGTCAACCTATGTCTCATGGTGGAAACCAGCTCTGATAGCTCAAACAATGAGTAAGACGAAGAGGTAAACTTCAATGACTTAATCCTTTTACAAGAAGCCTATAATGATTAGTTTGCTAATTCCTCAACTCTCTCAATGGGGTATAATGAACTAAAAAGAAAATTTTCTAAAATAACAAAGGAATTCAATTTGCTCAAAGAAGAGTACAAAGAAGTTTTAAAAGAAAATGAGCTGTTAAAAACAAAGAACATTTCAAAAGAGACACCTTCTCATGAAGTTTTAGAACTTCAAAAAGAAGTTACTCATCTGAAAGAAAGTTTGTCCAAATTTGTTAGCGGAACAGAGAACCTAAATAAGATTCTATCTTATAGAAGAAATCATCATGACAAATCTGGACTTGGTTTTATTAAAGAAAATTACAAACCTAGTAAAAACATAACTTTCTGTAACATATGTGAAAGAATGGACATGAATCAACAAAATGTAAATATCGTCCAACGAAGAAGGTGTCCAATGCCTTTAGAACTAACAGAAAAGGACCCAAGTCCATTTGGGTACCTAAGTCTATGATCATCTCTATTGCAGATTTGCTTGACAACTGAAAAAAAACCCCAGTCATGGTACCTGGACAGTGGTTGCTCGCGACACATAACGGGAGAAAGGTGTATGTTCCAAAGCCTACAACCCAAGAATGGTGGATGGATCACCTTTGGAGGAAACCAAAAGGGAAAGATCACAGGAATAGGAACAATTGATAAGCACTCTTTCCCCTCCATTGAAAATGTTTTATATGTTGAAGGACTCAGACACAATCTACTGAGCATAAGTCAATTATGTGACAGTGGACAATGTCTCCTTTGACAAAGAAAAATGTATTGTCAGAAATCTAGATAGATCCATATTATTCTCTGCCAAGAGGCAAAGCAATCTTTATAAGATTGATCTTAATGACCTCACAAATCAAAATGTAACGTGTCTAGTATCCATCAAAGAGAATCAATGGACTTGGCACAAGAAGCTTGGACATGCAAGCTTGAGACTAATCTCAAAGCTAAGTAAGCATAACCTTGTAAAAGGACTTCCAAATCTTGCTTACAAGTCTAATATTTTCTGTGATGCATGTCAAAAAGGGAAACAAGTAAAAAGCTCTTTTGAATCAAAAAATATTGTTTCCACAACTAGACCTCTTGAGCTACTACATATTGACTTGTTTGGTCCAACTAGAACAGCCTCCCTTAGCGGAAAACGATATAAACTAATCGTAGTGGACGACTACTCTAGATGGACATGGGTTATGTTCTTAAAACACAAGGATGAGTCTTATAAGATCTTTTCAATCTTTTGCAAAAGAATTCAAAATGAAAAAGGTGTTTGCATAGCTTCAATCAGAAGTGATCACGGAGGGGAGTTCAAAAACGAAAGTTTTCAAAGGTTCTGTGAGGAGAATAGAATTCTCCATAACTTCTCTGTACCACGAATACCACAACAAAATGGTGTGGTAGAGAGAAAGAACAGGTCATTACAAGAAATGGCTAGAACCATGCTAAATGATAACTCCACTCCTAAGCACTTCTGGGCTGAAGCAGTAAACACTGCATGTTATTTACAAAATAGAATTTATATAAGACTTATTTTGAAAAAGACTTCTTATGAATTGTGGAAAGGTCGAATGCCCAACATATCATATCTTTATCCCTTTGGATGTCAATGTTTCATCTTAAACACTAAGGACAATCTTGGAAAATTTGATTCTAAGTGTGATGATGGAATACTGTTAGGCTATTCCGAAACATCCAAGGCCTATAGAGTTTACAACTCTAGAACCTTAACAGTTGAAGAAGCCATCCATGTTAATTTCAATGACAATAAGCCTAATAAAGAAATATTAGAGCTAGACGATTCATTTGCAGATATAAAGCTAGAAGATGCCAGACCTTTAGCGTCTAGAGATCAGATGGACGATCCAAAAATATAAGAAAAGGAACCAACTAGACATTCTTAGAATATAAGGACATATCATCCAAACAATCAAATTCTTGGAAACATTCAAGACCATGTCAAGATGAGATCGACCTTCAAGGAACAAGCTCAAACTGCTTTGATTTCTCAACTAGAACCAAAAACAGTGGACGAAGCTCTCTTGGACGATGGCTGGATCAGCGCCATGAAGGACAAACTTAGTCAATTCAAACGGAATGATGTCTAGATGCTGGTTCCTGCACCTAAGGACAAGTCTATCATTGGAACAAAATGGGTGTTCCGCAACAAGTTAAATGAAGCTGGCAAAGTGGTAAGAAATAAAGCAAGACTTGTAGCTCAAGGCTATTCTCAACAAGGTATAAACTTTACCGAAACTTTTGCACCAGTAGCTAGATTAGAAGCCATTTGCATCTTACTTTCATTTGCTGCTCATAGTAATATGAAGCTCTATCAAATGGACGTAAAAAGTGCATTCTTAAATGGCATAATAAACGAGGAAGTCTATGTGAAACAACCTCCTGGCTTTGAGTGTGATACTTTTCCAAAACATGTTTTCAAACTCAAAAAGGCTTTGTATGGACTTAAACAAGCTCCAAGAGCTTGGTATGAAAAGCTAAGTTCTTTTCTTTTGGTTTTACTAGAGAAAAAGTAGACACCATTCTCTTTTGCAAAGATGTTAAATCACATTTTATTATTGTACAAATATACGTAGATGATATTATATTTGGTGCAACTAACGACGCTTTATGCAAGGATTTTTCTAAGATTATGACAGCAGAATTCGAGATGGGTATGATGGGAGAACTAAAATTCTTCCTAGGATTGCAAGTAAAGCAAACTGCAAATGGCATATTTATACATCAAACAAAATATGTTAACGAACTTCTCAAGAAGTACAAGATGGACGATGCCAAGGAAATGAGTACACCTATGCATCCATCGTCAGTACTCAGCCTGGACAACGCGTCTAAAAAGGTAAACCAAACTACATATCGAGGTATGATTGGGCCTCTCTTATATCTCATAGCGTCCAAACCTGACATTATGTTCAGTGTATGCTTATGTGCCTGTTTTCAGTCTGACCCTAGAGAAACTCATCTAACAACAATAAAAAGAATCTTTAGATACTTAAAAAGAACCACTAATCTTGGTTTATGTTTTAAGCCAAACAAAAATTACAAGTTAGTTGGATTCTGTGATGCTGACTATGCTGGAGACAGAATAGAACGCAAAAGCACCAGTGGAGGATGTTACCTCATTGGTGGTAATTTAGTCTCTTGGACGAGCAAAAGACAAGGGACAATTGCCCTATCCACAGCGGAAGCAGAATATATCTTAGTCGCGTCTTGTTGGTCACAAATTTTATGGATCAAGCATCAATTAGAAGACTACAGTATCTACGAGAGTAACATCCCTATCTTTTGTGATAATACTGCTGCTATAAATCTGACTAAAAATCCTATTTTGCATTCTCGGGCAAAGCACATTGAAATAAAACATCCTTTTATAAGATATTATGTTTAGAAGGGAGTTGTCGATATTCAGTTTATTAACACTGAAAATCAATTGGCCGACATATTTACAAAACCCCTTCCTGAAGATAAACTCATCCATATTCGAGATCTTCTTGGTATGGAATAGTCTATTCAACATGCCTTGACCGTCCAAAGATGTGAGCGTCCAATGTGTTGTAACGTCCAATATTTCATCGTCTACTTGCATAGCTTTTCGCATTCCATAACAACTTACATTTATGTGTGCATAAAAATCCTTATCCGTACTTAATTATGATTTCTCTAAAAATGATTTGAAATAAATGCCTTATTTCGGTCTGAGTCACTCATGCGCCGTATAACCAACCTTAAGAAATGTAAGCGCCTAACCCAGCATTTATTACACATCACCTCTCTTTTCGAAATTGAAAGAACCGCCAAAAGCAAAACTCTTCAATTTCTTCATATACACTCAAACCTAAACCAAACACTCACCTCTTTTCAAATCCACCTGAACTCTCTCAGTCTCTCGAAACCTCTCAAACCCTAACAATCTTTCAAGCTCTCAGATATGGCAAGTGAAAAGGTTGGTCCTGCTGCAAAGGCCGTGGCTCGTGTGGAGAGCCTAAACAAGGCTATTGTTCTTATCAAAAGCCGTTTCGATATCCAAGCTCTGGAAGGTGTGAATGTAAAGGACAACTTGCTCAGATGTGGAATTCTCAACTACTTCCACTTGAACAAGATCATATACCCAAAACTCATCCGACAGTTCTGGAACTCTGTTGTTTTCTCAAATACAGACATCATTGGAACTGCTCTTGGAATTAAGGTCACACTGGACCTCGGCTCTGTTGCCCAAGCCATTGGCTATGAGTGAGTTAGGTCATGCATCAAGAATGGTTGGGAAAGCAATTTTGGAGGACATGACACGATAGACGCTACTCTGATGGGTCCAGAAGGCGAAGGGCCAGTAGAATACAGCAAGTTGACAAAAGAGGGGAAGATATTCCAGCAGTTTCTGAACAAGGGAATTCTTCACAAGGCTGGATCGAAGGACAACGTTACCTTCCTACATAGGTTCACGCTGTTTCACATGATCATAGGCCAACAGTTCAACTTGCCGCACCTCATCCTGAGCAACATCTTTAGGACCATGAGAAGACGCGAAGAGCACAACCAGATCACCTACGCCACTCTCCTTAACAGAATCTTATGGCAACAGCAAGTATTTCATGCTTTCTTTGCTCTATCTCTTGGAGAGCAAAACCAGATTCGGATTCTAGGTGGTGGCCATAGATTCACTCAATTGTCGTTTGGACGCAACAATGTTGCACAGATGAAGGCTGGGTTCGTGTTGAAGCCGTTGGAGACTACGTCCAAATTAATGGATGTTAAAGAAAAAGTTGTTGAGATGGCACCTCTGTAGACAATAGAGCCAAGTGTCCAGCATGTTGAATTGATGGATGACGAGGCACTATTTGTAAATCCTACTACTACTAGAACGTCCACCAGGAGGAGGTCATCCAAGACGCAAGCAACCACAGTTACAAGGTCCAAGACCCAACGACCTTTAGCTCCATCTGCTCCTCTTATAGCTGCTCATATCGTTGCCTTTGCTCCTTCTCTTGCTCCAACAATAGTCCCTGCAAAAACACGCCTGATTATCGCTTTTGATGATGAAGATGATGAGCCCATTGGTGAGCTTCTCAAGAAGCAGAAAGCTGCTATGGTTGCCGTTCTTGCTGAACCACAACCTCCACTTGTCCAACAATTAACCACTTCTGTCCCATCCAAACGACCAGCAGAAACACCTCTAGGGGAAGCACAGTCTAAGAGAAGTAATATTTCCTCTTCTGCTGCTAATGAACCTGTCAGCGACTTTGTTGAATTAATCATTATTGAACCTTCTGAACCTCTTACCCAAACACAAGCCGACACACAAGCCACACCTAAACCAGACATGTTGCTACCTGGTGACGAAGGTTATACCTGCACCATCCCCACCCCCAGCATATCTAAGACACATATCTCCATCAAGCCTACTAAATCACCTTCCTCCTCAACCATCATATCCATACCTACATCTTCCACCCCCTCGGAAACCTTGGCTAGAACCAAACAGAAATGGCCTTTACTTTTTGTTGAAGGCAACACTCAAAATCTCCTGGACGACAATGCTATCATTTTGCATCCAGAGCTCCCCGAACCTGCATTTGGTTTTGATTACTCTTCGATTGATGTAGACAAATACATGGACAACTATGTTCATCAACCGTCGGAAGATTATCTAGCACTGCCTCCTAGAGCTATCGAACTTTTGCCGCTCAAGCAGTTTATCAGACGGAGGTATCCTAGAATTGTACGAGCTTGGCACTTCAATGCTTATCCTCTTGGAGTACTTCAACATAGAGTACCTCTAGTGGATGACACCGAGCAAGCTCTACAAACAAGACGACCAGGGGACGAGCGGATCGTCCATCTAAGGCCTACTAATTTGAAGTTTAGGTCTATAGATCCGGAAGAAGATGGATTATTTCCATCTGCTTTTGAGCATATGTTTTGCAACACTCTCAAAAGTTCTGCAACTTTGAAGTATCAACTCTTCATTCCGCTATCCCAACACATCTGACCTTCCACATCTATCCGCATCCAACCAGATCGCGTCTGCCTAAGACTGCCAATCATCGATGACAACTGCAAAAAGAAGAAGATTCTGACCAAGGCACCATCCTTTTCTTTACCGTCCCGAGCTGAATTCCAACAATATCCAACCCATTCCAGTGAATAGTTCCTAGCTCAGCGTCTTCATACAGACTTGGACGAGGCCGATGCTGAATGTTTTTGGCACCAACATATGTCAATATGCGAACAAGAAGCGTCCAGTAGTGGCGTTTCAGCAGACGACAAGGCTGATATCCCAACTGCAATGCATTGTGAATTCACACAGCGTCCAGCTCGTGTCTTTCACTTTTTAGACACTTCAGCTGCCTTTGTCCGTCCACCGGACACGCATCCACTCCTTGGTACCAAAACTTCTATTCTGTACACCATGATTGTTGCTCTCACTCACCCCAACAACTTCGAACCGCCATACCCTTGGTCCACTCCTTGTCCTTACCAACTCATAGTACAAAACTTAAAATTTTTGGAAGCACCTCTTCCCTTCTCGGAAGCTCTTCCACCCACTCCTTCCCAACCACCGTCACCTACACCTCCACCACCGCCTACTCCTGGCTCCTAAGCCTCCGCAAGCCTTCCTATCTCTTCCTCTGCCCCATTCCCCCTATTGACCCTGCTGTTCAACAATACGTTGCCACCCAACTTCAACCCATCTTCACCCTTCTTCACCAAATTCTTCAAAACCAACAAGCCCTTCTACATCCTTCTCAACCTTCCCCACCTCCTCCTCTGCCGCCACCACAGTGACAGTGATGACGCCTCCCTTTTCTTTTTGTCTGCTTTTTGCTTATGACAAAAAAGGGAGAAAGCATTCTGTTTTTTTGTTTTTGCCTTAGTCATTTTTTTTTCTCTTTTTCTGCATTTGTTATTTCTCTTTTATGCTCTGTACAGCTTAATAAAATACATAGTTGATCTGATATACTTCAAGTGTTACCCTGCCTATATTAAATCCTATAACTATTAGATACAATATGCTTGATACTTTGAACGTTATTCGATATGGATTTAAACTAATATATCTTGTGTCTCAAAGAATACAAAACTTGGAATATCAGACTCAGGGGAAGCATAGTAAGTCTTTCGAAAACTCCTTTATGCGCCCTTTTATATTCTAGCAAAAACTTAAAAATTAATAAGATTTGTCATCATCCAAAAGAGGGAGATTATTGGAACCAAAGACGTAGAAGCATTTATACCCTCAAAGTTTTTAGGATAACAAACTTATAAATGTTCAAGTTTCTACCAAAGGACTAACCTTGTCACAGCAAACAAGCTTCTCTTTGTAGACCGTTCAGTAAACGTGTCAAAGAAGACCGTCCAACAGACATGTTAAAGAAGACCATCCAAAAGACTCGCTATAAAAGGACCGTCTAGTGAACTACTTAAGATAATCGTTTAAAGAAAAAATTCAAAAATCTGATGCAAGCTTCCAACGACAATATTCAAACGGCTAAGTTTTATTGGAACGTCCAATTTTCTTATGATAGTTTTCCTCGAAACTAACACATTACCACTCTTGTGATCTAACGTTCAAATTGTTTGAAGCATTAATTGTAATCAGATTCTTTCTAGTGCAAAGGCGCAGCAAAACAGATAAAGCAAGTCAACTTATCAAGCTGCTATGCCAAATGAAGAATGTTCAGAAAAGCAAATCGCCAGCACAATCCCGCACTTTCTTCTTTAGTGCAAGTCTAAAAGCTGCCACCCTGATCTTTTTGATAGCACAATTTACACATCTCTCATTGCATAATGAAGTCAAAGTCTTCTACAACGGATCTTTTCCTTGAAGAATATATATATGCACCAAGGAAGAACGAAAGAGATATACGTGCCTGGTGTAACAATTCTCAACGAACCAAAAAAAACTTCTGAACATTTGATAGAAGCATCCACTGGACAATAACAAAAATCTTGTAAAGATTTTCAGAGTGTTTTGAGCTTTATTTTTCAAATCCTCACTATGTGAGTTGATATCCTTGTAAAAATGCTTGTCTGTGTTGTGAAAGCCTGAAGAGGCTTAGTGAAAAAGAATACTTGGGTTAAGCAATCTAGGGTGATTGCTGTGTAAAGCCTGAAGAGGCCGCGAACAATACTTGTAACCTAAGGTTGGTTAGTAAACACCTTCTGGGTGAAGGGACTGGACGTAGCTCAGGTTGAATGAATCAGTATAAAAACTTTCTGTGTTATCCTTCTCTCTATCCCTAAGCTTGAAAACGTTTTTCATACTTACTTACTTGTTTCAAAAAGTTTTAAACGCACAATTCAACCCCCTTTCTTGTGCGCTTTTTCTATTTCAGAGGTGGGTGGTGAAAGCAAATGTACCAACGTCTAACAATGGCTATCAATAATGGGTAGAGATGACCTGTGGGGTTTTGAATTAAAAAGCAAAATAAACAAAAATGCTTTTTCCCTTTTATCTGTAAATGTCACATACTCACATGGCGTAAAAGACCAACTTTATTCCTTCTAAATAAAACTAGGTGTATCCAATAAACTTTACTACTTGATATTTAGAGGATGTCTCTCTCAAAGGGTCGGCTTAGTGGTGGGGGATCTATTTATAATATATAAATCCTGGGCTATGAAACCATAAGCTACCATGTCGATGTACTATTATTTGCCACATCAGCCAATTTGTCTGTGTCAATATTTGAGGAATTCTACTTTCTATTATATCTCTCATCTACTAAAAAGTCTACATAATTCATCCCTTATTGTTGATTTAGACCTAAACTAAGTTGTTAAAGTAGGTATTTGTTCTCCCCTTTTATGAATGCTCCAAACTACAATTCTCATTTAAAGCCGCAATTCTTACTAGAAATTGAAGGTGATATTCGCAGTTCTTTATCTTATTTTGCTCTTCATAAGTTTTTTATTTTCTAAGGCGATATTCGTTCTTCCCTTTCGTGAAAGCTCTAAATTGCAATTCTCACCAGCAATCAAAGGTGATATTTGCAGTTCTTTCTCCTATTTTGCTCTTCATAAGTTTTTTTTTCTAACCCATAATTTGGAGAGCCTTTTATAAAAAGAGTTCTTCTTTCTTGTAATTAATCTCTTCAATCTCCACACGAGTTTCTTAAGTTTTGTGAAGCTATCTTCTAATAATTTGGGTTTTGTGGGATTTTAGATGCTTCAAGGACCATTGGAGAATCGTGCTAAAGGAGGAATATTCATTTTGTATAAGAAGGAGAATGAATGGCAAATCAAAAAAGATTTAGAAGTTTATGAAGTCATCAAATATGGGACAAATCAAAACAAGATTTGGAAGTTGTTAATTGCTAAAACAATTTTTTTTTGTTCTGCTATGATTATGTTGAAAGATTGGTTTTGCCTTATTAATATTAAGCACCTCTACATTTGCTTATATGACTCTTCTTTGCAATTTGCATGAGTATGATGTACATCATGCATCTTAATTTGTTACAAAGTACTATTTGAAATTGATACTTAAACTCTTATTATTATTATTATTATTATTTTGAGGAATACTCTTTGAAACCATATAATTAGGTCGAAAATAAAACCACATTGAATCAAAATATCTCCAAATCAACCTTTGATCTGAGCCTCAGATTTGTGATATTTTTCCCTTCGATTTGCACATGATAATTATTAGCTATGAATTCTCATATTTAGTACCAAAATCATTAATGAATTATTTGGAAAATCTATAAAAGAAAAAAATTAAGTTAATTTTTATTTGGCAAATCAAGCATATTACATAACAATTTTTATTGAATTGATTTTTCAATAACTGACATATTAATCAAATTGAGTCCCTTAATTTCAAATTAATTATTAATATATAACAGCTAATCAAATATAGTTTAAAATTATGAGTTACGAATTACAAATTATAACAACATTACTACGTATTGTTAAAGTTGAACAATATCAGTTACTCAATACAAATTCTAACACAATTATCACGTTTCATTATGACACAATTGTCTGAATTGATTTTTGTGATTTAAATATTTATTACAAACTTTAATTTCATTATCATTCTCTTTAATGTATGATACCCTAGACATATAATCATGCATAATCTACCAATGTACTTTAATTATATAATTTAATAATATAACACCTCAATCATTAGAAGCATTAAAAACAACCATTTTTTAATTCTATTATTATTATATTAGATTTGTGATATTTTTTCCTTTGATTTCCACATGATAATTAGCTGATAGATTCCCATATTAGTACCAAAATCATTGTTGAATTATTTGGCAAATCAAGCACCAACTCTACAAAAAAAAAAAAAAAACAATGGGTGAAATATTTTTATGTAAATAAATTGAGTCTATACAATATTGGTTTCACTCAACATTGGTCACATGAGAATAAGTCTTACTGTAAAGTATTTTCTAAAGTCTTGAAATTGCATAAGAAAGAAGAGGCCAAGCTTTTAGGGAGAGAATTTGTTAATAATTGCATACTTGATAATTTTTTATTGATTAATTTTCCAATAACTGAAATACAAATCAAATCAAAACTCTTAATTATAAATTAATTATTAATATATAATTGTTAATTAAATACAATTTAAAATTATTAATTAGTTACTCATTATAACAACATTATCATATTTTGTTAATATTTCAAAATATTAGTTATTATATATAAATTCTAGCACAATTATCACGTTTCATTATGACACGATTGTCTGAATTGATTTTTGTTATTAAAATATTTATTACAAACATTAATGTTATTATCATTCCCTTTAATGTATGATGCCCTAGACATATATTTAAATTAATTTAAATCGATTGTTAAATTTTAAAAAAATACTTTGAAAAATTTATACATAATCTATCAATATACTTCAATTATATAATTTAATAATAGGTTAAATTAATGCAAAGGTCCCTATAGTTTTATAGAGTTTTTAATTAAGTCCCTATAATTAAAAACACTTTAAAAAAGCTCTTATAGTTTAAAAAGTTTGTAATTAAATCCTTATATGCTAATAGTGTTATAAATCCATTAAGTTATATTTAACTTAATTGTACTTTTAGTCTCCTAACTTTTCTCTTATTGACAATCAAGTTCGAGTGTAAGTGGTATGAAAAAATAGAAAGGGAATTAATAAAGGTGTTAAAGGTGAGAATTGAACCCCCAACCTTGAAGTTTACGAACAACAATAAAATCACTAAGCTAATAACTTCATTTAGTATATAAATAAAAATTATATTATATATAACTTAAATGGGAGACTAAAATTACACATATATTTAGTAATACTAAATTAAATAATATTAACATTATATAAACTAATAATATTAAATTAATATTAATAAATATAATAAATATAAATTGTTATATATTTATAGGATATTAATAATATTAAAATTAATATTAATAAATATAAATTAATAATATATACTTGTTAGAGTGAATGGAGTTTGAATCCCTATCCTTAGAGTTTACTAATATGTATAAATTAGAATATATTAATAAACTTCTAGAAAAACTTAAATATATTAGATATGATATAAATATATCAAAAGAAGGTTAATTGAAAATACATTTTATAATTATACTTTTTTTAGTGAAATATATATAAAGAATTATTTCATCAATAATAATATTTTATTTTAGTCACTAAAATATGCAAAGAAAAAATAAAAAATTAAAACAACACAAATTTATAAAAAAGAAAATTATTTAAAATAGAGTGATTAAGTTATAATTAAGATATATAGTATTCAAAAGTATAAGTTATTGTCTGTTTTGTTTTATAATATTATACTGTTTATTTACTAGTAGTAAATATATGCATAATTTTGGTCCTTAGTATATATTATTAATTTATATTTATTAATTTTAATTTTAATATTATTAGTATTTATTAATTTTGATACTATTACTATATATTTAGTATATATTTATTAATATTAATTTTAATATTATTAATATCCTATAAATATATACTAATTTATATTTTTAATATTATTAGTTTATATAATGTTAATATTATTTAATTTAGTAGTAATTAATATATGTGCAATTTTAGTCTCCCGTTTAAGTTATATATAATATAATTTTTATTTATATATCAAATAAAATTATTAGATTAGTGATTTTAATGTTGTTGGTGAACTTCAAGGTTGGGGGTTCAATTCTCACCTTCAACACTTTTATCAATTCTTTTTCTATTTTTGCATACCACCAACACTTGGACTTGATTATACATATAAAGGCTAAATTGCAATTTTAGTCTCCTATTTTTCTAAATCCGCAATTTTGGTCTCTCCATTTTATTAAGACACATTTGATCCCCCCATTTTTAAAAATCTGCAAACTAGGTCTTGCCGTTAAATGTGCGGCATTAACCATTAGTTGACTAACGTGTTTCTAATTTAGGCTGAAATATAAATAATTAAAAAATAAAAATAAGAAAGATTAAAAAATAAAACATAATAAATGAATAAAAATGGGAGGTCTTTTTTCTTTGGAGACCATATTCGAAACCCTATTCCCCTTTTTTTGACTTCCTCTCTTCCAAATGTGTGAGGCACATATTTTTGCTTTCTGTGTTGTTGTTCACGCACGTAAGTGCTCATTTCATCTCAGTCTTTGAACGCGTGAATGATTCTCGTGAAAGCAATGGCTGGGGATGCTCCTGTCAATGGAGGGGAATCTCACACACAAATGAGTGGACGCAAATGTTCTGAACCAATGTACTATTCAAGGTAAGATTCCTGAAATGCCTTTTTGTCTTCATGAAATTTTTTTGGTTGTTGGTGTTGAATTGGTCCAGTGAAAGGGTTATTTTAATGCCTTGGGTCCACGATAAGGGTTTTTTAATGGTTAAGTTGCCTTTTTTTTTCTGCATGTGGTCTAGTGTATTGCAGTGGTGGGCTTCCAGTTTTTGTCCTCATTTAAGAGTTTTTCTGTAGCTTGCAAAAATGTTTGTGTAACCCATTTTGGTATTTTTTGACGAGGCCCACACCATGGTTGTGGCTATCACCGAGTGGCCTTTGCATTTGTGATAACATATTTGGTTTTGTAGTGAAGTTCATGATGGGTTTTAGTGTTACTACTTTACGTAATTTCCATAAACACAAATATGATTGTCGTTATATTCTTTATGATGTCAAAACTTGCTGCCATGATTGTGTTTAAGCACTTGTTTATTTATTTTTTTTAATTTTATGCCAATTGAAGAACAGAAGGTTAGATTACGTATCCACCATAAAGGGATGTTTGTTTATCAGCCCTTCACCATGTATGTTAAAGGGACCATGGAAGAACAAGAATAAGGGTAGGATGTTGATGAAATGTCATACATTGATATCTCAAAGTTGATTAAGAGCATGGGATGTAAAGATTTCAAGTGTCTTTGGTATCGACATCCAAAACTAGCACTCAGTCGAGGTTTGAAGCCATTAAATTGTGATAATGATGTGTTAAATTTAGCTGAAGATGTGAAGGGGTTTAATGTAGTTGATGTGTATGTGGAGCATTTAATTAATACTCCAATGTTTTATGAAGGTAGACCAAAAACAAGAGGGAAAGATTTCAAGGACATAGAAAAAATTGAAGTTGTTGTTATTAATGAGGAGGATGATGAAAGCAAGGAGAAAGGTGAAGGTGAGGTTCAAGTTAAAGTTGAAGGTGAGGTACAAGGTGATGTGGAAGGTGAGGTGGATGTTGCTGTTGAAGGTGAAGTACAAGGCGATGTAGAGGCTGGAGTGGAATGAGGTACAAGGCAATGTGGACGTTCAAATGGAAGGAGATATATAGGGTGAAGTGGACAGTCAAAACAACTTAGATAGGGAATATATTGTTGAAGAAGATGTAGAAAGTGAGGATATCTCAATGGACAACAGTGACTTTAAAGAAGATTAGGATTGGGCAAGTATGCTATCTTTTGATACATTAGGTAAAACAACCCCCTCACCTGCACATGCCAGTAATTATGAAGAATTGTTCCTTTAACTAATGATGTCTTGGGCAAGTGTCCTATCCTTTGATATATTGTGAGGATATTCTGTTATTGCTAAATTTAGTTACTTCAGCTAATAATATCTTGTTTGCTATGATAGAATTTGAAGAGGAACAATAGTGCCCAAATAAAGACTGGAAATAAGGTTAAGGTTTCACATTTTAATTTGTGGCTAATGTACAAGTTTTGAATATCTGTCTTCACTTTGTAATTTGAAGTTTTAAATTGTTCCTATTTTTGGATTAAAACCATGACATTGACAGAAATCGAAGAAGAATGAATGTGGAGCACCAAATGATGAAGCAAAAAATGCAGGTGCCACTGTTGCACCAAGTGGTACATCAACCCATGAATCAGTTACACCAAATGCACCAAGGGATGGACATGCAGCACCAACATTTACAACAACTAAACCAACACAAGTTGAAGTTTTTGACTTTGGCCCATAGACACAAGGATCGTAAGTTTCCACTACTTGAAGATTGGAAGACTCCAAGGGTCATAATGTAGATATGGAATGGGTTTTTTTTTTTTGGTATATCAATAAGGTATGCTTTGTATAGGAAAAAGTTAGTTTTTTTTTGTATAGCAATGGCATAGCAGAGGATTGGTATTGTAATAGCATTGGGATGTTGTAAATGGTTTTTGTATAGTACAACACTAGGGTTTGAAGTTGGTTTTTTGTTTGGCACTAATGAATGCTCTCTGTTGATATGAAATCTTAATATGTAAAGTCCCGAAACTTTTACTCAGGTATAATTATCAATTGTAATCTCATTGTACTTCATTGCAATTTTATTTTATTTTTAACTATTATCATATGAGATGTTTCTGAACAGGATTATGATTTTTGTTTTAATATGGTTTTAAGCTGTCACTATGAAATTGTTGCCTTCATGAACTGCACACTATCTTTATTATGCAACATAAAAAATGCACTACACTGCACACAGTCTTTTTTTGCAACAGGTGAAATGCAGTGGACTGCACTATCACTACACTACATGCACACACTTTGTTTCATTTTTTATTCAGTTCAATGCCATTAATTGTTGCCAAATTTTTATGAGTCGTGAATTAGATAGAATTGGTATCAAATTATCTACAACAGAGTAAAACAACACAATTATAATCATTGTTTTCACACTGAATTTTAATTGGTTAATTTTTGTTTTATAATTCTTACAATTGTAAACAACCAAAAAGCACTTAATAGGAGCAAGCCCATATCAAAAACATGGTCTTTCATTGATAACCCCATTCATATCAGTGAAAATACATTACAACAACCCTAAGTTCAAAAACATCAAAACCCACAACTACTTACTCATCTTAAAATCAAAGTCACGACATCAAAATAAGACATGGCTGTACCCATTACATCACACACCCTTACTAATAATTACAAGCAGCAACATAATTACAATCACCCAAGAAAAAAGTAGGCAAATTGCTAAAAATTTCTCCCTTTTTTTCATGTCACTCAAATTTGTCTTCAATTCATTTTCTTTGAGTTTTGATTCATCTGTCTTCCTCAACAGTGTTATGATAATTCTTTTCTCACGATCATTTAGTGGAGGATCATGCCACTCAAAGAAATCACAACCTCTTCTCCCTGTTGCCTATCAACATAAACAAAAGAAAGAAATTTTCAAAAACTTAGATTAATCTTAACTTTTAGAGCTCAAAGAAACAAAACCTACCTTGTACAATCCACAACCGTAAAACCTTCTCCCTGCATTTCCTTCTTTTCATGAGGTCACCAATGGAGTCTCGATGTTACAGTGACACACCACGCGATGTCTTTGCACTCAAGAGTCAGACGTGAAGGATGTTGCACTTGTTTCAATACCACCCCCATCCATTGATCTTGCATCCCCGCCACATGAATCACGAACAATGTTGTGCTAGGGGTGCAAACGTTGGGGAAAACTTGTTGGGGGAAAAACCGGTTTGGGGAACAAACAAGTTTACGAAGGAGGTTGGCAATAATGCCCCTTTATCCATTTTTTTTAATTTTCATTTTAATTAAAATGTATTAAATTTTCAAAATAACCAATCACTAATTGCCCTGTTACCTTAGCAGTGACACGTCATAATTAACGCTAGTCAACTAATGGTCAACGCCGCACATTTAACAGCGAGACCTAATTTGTAGATTTTTAAAAATGAGGGGATTAAATGTCTCTTAAAAAAAATGGGGACCAAAATTGCAGATTTAGAAAAATAGGGTGACTAAAAGTGCAATTTAGCCAAATATAAAAGAAAAGTTGGGAGTCTAAAAGTACAAATAAGTTAACATTATTAGCGTATAGGAATTTAAATATAAAGTGTTTTTAAATGTAGGGACTTAATTAAAAACTCCATAAAACTATAAGGACCTATAGATTAATTTAACCTTAATAATATAACACCTTGATCACTAGAAGCATTGAAAATGTCTGTTTTTAATTGTGCATTATTTTTGGATTTTATTTTATCATGTAATTTTGTTGTGTTTAATTTGTTTTACGTTATCTATTTTGTAATTAGATTGGGAGAATTTTATTTTCAAATATTTTAGAACTAATTCCCAAATATTTTTATTTTAATACATAAAGTATGTCCTGAAAATTAATGTGATAGGTAGGTGGATATTCAAAAATATTAGAAGATCCAATATTTTCACTTGAATTATAACTATAAACGCCCTTTTGAATTTCAAATGTCAATTGGTGTCATTATTATATTTTAAATGTAGGAGACATATAATGACTAATTCAATACAAATATAAATAATTACTCACCTTACACACCATATTAAATATATTACTCTCAATTTTTACTTATTATATAAATATTGGAAGATGTTTTGCAAATATAAATTCTAGTCTATCTTCTCCTTTTTTCACACAAAAAGAATCTAACAAATTAAAATGAAATATCAATTTCTCTAAAATCTGAACACAAATCATGATAATTGGTTAAAGTTTGATCAGTAATTTGACTATGGAATATTTTTACAACACAAAATGATCAAGATCCAATCTTATTGAAAATGATACTACCTGATGAATAGGTAAACATTTCTTTTAAATTTTATACATCATTCAAAAAAATATTTCATATATCATGTTTAATGTTTTCTAAATTTTTAATATGCTTTATCCTCTTTAAATATAAAAATATCACATCAACAAAGTTCATGTCTTTGTCAATTTATTTTCCACATTAATCCTCTAAAGTATATTTTTTTCCAAACAAAGTTTATAATCAACTTTTCTTTATATAAACCAACCTAAAACATACCCTTGCAAATTGATTGACTTAAAATCTTTACTCAAATTATAAATATAATATTTTCACTCTTAAATACATTTTTTTATCTTATTTAAATATTTTTATATTTAAAATTAATTTAAAAATTTATTTATATTTTAACAAATATTCACTAACATTACATATCACACAATGAAAAATAATTTTCCACATTCAACTATTTTTAACAAATTTTAAATTAATTTATTTAATATTTCCAAGTCTTACTCGTATTTGTACTTTTAAATACATTACAACAACAAACTCCACTGCATGTAGCAATAAAGAAAAAATTGATTTTAAATTTCAATCATATTTTACAATCTCCATCTCCTAAATTTTATCAAATATATGTGTTTTCTACGTATAAACCTTACACTTTTTATATTACAACACATATTTTACTATTATTTAATTTTATAATTTAATGTAATATTTTTAAAATACTTATAATATTTCTAAATTATATCATATACATTTATTTACAAATTCACACAACACGCGGGTCAATATCTAGTTTGATAATATGCATGAAATCATAGATTTTAACTTTAGTGTGGCTATTGTATACCAAAAAAAAAAGATGTCTTTCTCACAGAGAAAGAGAGAGAAATAGTTGTAGGTGGGCAGTGTGTAAAGGGAATAACTTAATGTGATTTTTATAGATCTAACTTTTGAATTATAATAATATATCATTATGATTATTTTTGTCAAATTTTATAAAAATTAAATAATAATAATATCAAATTATTTTTTTATTTTCATATATTTTAAAAATATATATAAAGTTAATCTTAATGTATATGAATGAAATGATAAATAATTTTATATTAAGGTAAGATTTTCAAGTGTTATTTTTTATGTTGAATTTTTAATCTAATGATAGATTTTATAAAACAATATCCAATAAAAAGATATTACATAATGTGAGAACGATTTTGACTTATACTAATGTAAACCAACTTCAATCTCACTCTCTTTAATTTGTCACGTATATACATGGTTGCATAAAAACTAGTATCTTACCTTGTGAAGTGCATAGGATAAATGTTTACTTTATATAGCTACAATTTATAATAAACAAATACTTTTGATATATAAATTATATTATAATTAAAATTGGTAATAAAAAATATTTTTGAACATATAAATTATATTTTAGATTTATGATAAATAATTTATATTGTGATACTAGATCATTTTTAACAATTGATCATTTTATTTAAAAAATATTGAAATTCAATTTAGAACTAAAAATAAAAAGGATAGATTGAAAGATATAAGAGGTTGAGAAAAATCCCTATAAATGCTTTTGTTGAAGAAAATAAGCTAAAAATGTTCTCGTTGAAGAATAGCCCCCTAAAATCGTTCTTGTTCAAGATAATTATTCTAATTTATATAGAGAGGGGATTTTTTTTCACTAAGTGATGAGTCCATATTCAGTGAAATCTTTAGAAGCATTTTTCATTCAATTTTAGCACTAAAATGACACTTAGTTAAGTAAACGAAAAAGTAGAAAAATACATAAAGTTTTTCATAGTGCATAAATATTAGGATTGTGTGAAAATTGGTGAAGAAGCATGTCATTTCAAGCATATTTTCATCTCTAGTGGAAGATCTCTATGAGTGAAGGAGAAAGACATGAAATTAGAAACAAAGAATGAAGGGAAATGAGTCTAATTTTTAGCGTTCTTACAAAGGAATTGGTTGTGATCATGTTGGACACACAAAAGAAGAGGTAGTTTCTGCATTTTTACGTACAAAAGACATTGTTGTCACATTGACTAAAGATCTTGATAACTTAATTGGCTTCTATATAACCTATGTTTTTACACTCAAAACTCACTATGGACATGCTCAAACAAATGAAACAAACTAATTTTACTAAACTTTTGGCTTGAGATCTTAAGAGAACAAGGAGTCTCTCTCTCTTGGAGATCTAAGATTGCGAAGATCAATTCATCACATGGATGCACTTTTCTTGGTCTTTTCTTTATTTTCTCTTTCCCACACTATATGGTGTTATTTTTTATTGTTAAGGGATGCAAAACTCCAACATAAACTATTAGTAATTGTGGATTCTTGTTCATAACCCAAGCTCATTTGTTTCTATTGATTGCTTGTTTATATTCTTCATGATTATGTGAATTGGTCATTCGTGGATTGTCACAATACAAGAAGGCCCAATTCCAGCCCCAATAATAGATCGATTCAGCTTAGGATTAGTTAATGACTGTAACCACTTTCTGTTATATACTCATAGTATATATCTTCGATTTTTTCTGTATCAGTACTCAACAAATAATGAAATCATTTTTCTTGATCCATTCTTTGTTTGTTAAGATGGTATCAGAGCTCAAGTAGCTCTGGTCCATCCACCTTCCTTTCCGCGCGTTCCTTTTCTCGTTTTTTTTTTCTCCTTCTTTTCCTCGATTCGCTTCGTTGAGGTGTTCACACTGGAGAATCCCCAGGCAGATTATCTCACCAATCCTTCGAACCCTTTTTTTCTTTCCTCCAATGAAAATCCATCATTGGTCATGGTATCTCCTCCTCTTGATGAGAAAAATTATCACGCTTAGGCAAGATCCATGGAAATGGTGCTACACTCGAAAGGCAAATTGAAATTTGTCAAAGGAACAATTTCGATGCCTTCTGTAACAGATCCTTTATGTGAAGTGTGGGAGAGATGTAATACGATGGTGATTTCTTGGTTATTGTGGTCCATGAAACCTACAATCGCACAATCTGTCATGTGGATGAATAAAGCATCAGATATTTGGAAAGATTTGCAGAATCGCTATTCTTAGGGAGACCAATTTCGCATTGCAGATTTGGAAGAAGAAATTTATAGCAGCAAGCAAAGGGATCTCACGGTATCTGAATATTATACGAAGCTTAAATCACTTTGGGAAGAACTTGAAATCTTCGAACCATTGTCGTCATGCACATGCAGCACTCCATGTGCTTGTGGTGCTGTCAAAGTAATGAAGAATTACAGAGAAAGGAAGCATGTTATTCGTTTCTTGAGAGGATTGAATGAACAGTATTCTCGAGTTCATTCCCAAATAATGTTGATGGATCCCATACCAGATATTACTAGAACTTTTTCTCTTGTTATTTCAACAAGAACAGAAATCTCTGTTCCACTTCTCAATGCACGAGTAGATGACAGCACAGCTTTCACAAGTAATTCAAGCTCTCTGAATTACAAGAAGACCAAGAATGATGTGCAAACAAATAAAGGAGGTACCACTCATGGTAATAATTTCAATAATTCCAAAGGCAAAGGTTCTACGAGGCTTTGCACACATTGCAGGAAAACTAACCACACAGTAGATACATGCTACTTTAAGCATGGATTTCCACCTGGATATAGAAGCAAAGGCCGTGTTGCCAAGGCTGCACTAAGTGAGAATGATAAAGCTGTAACCCAACATGATATTGATTCTGATGAGGATACTCAACCTAAAAGGAAGTACTCATTAACTCAAGAACAATATGCAAGCATTTTGGCTCTTATACAACAATCCAAGATAAGTCCAACGCAATCCCATTCCTCTAACAATCATGTCAGTACTTCCCTTGTGAACACAACTTATAGTTCCACAGGTAATTTTCATGACTCTTAGATCCTAGATACAGGAGCAACCAATCACATTTGTTTCAATAAATCTATTTTTTCCCACATTGCCAAAATAAGCCCAATTCGAGTCACATTACCCAACAACAACTATATAATTGTAAGTCTTGCCGATACTATCAAACTATCACCCACCTTGGTCTTATCAAATGTTCTATATGTTCCTGAATTTAATGTTAATCTCATATCAGTAACCAAACTAACCAAGTATCTTGATTGTATTGTTCTATTTTATGCTTCTCATTGTACCATTTTACAGACACAGTCATGGAAGATGATTGGTATAGCTAGGAAACATGAAGGACTATATAAACTGGTTTTGACAGATTCTCAGAATTCTTTGCAAGTTGCAGGTCTTGCCTCCATACCTTCACTTTGTAATAGTAATATCACCAATAAAGTTTCTAATCTATGGCACCTTAGATTAGACATCTTTCTAATGAAAGGCTGAAACAAGTTTCCATTCAACATCCCTTTATTACTTTTAATGCTTGTGAGTCATGTGACATATGTCAATATGCTAGGGAACACAAATTGCCATTTCCTTCAAGTGTTTCAAAAACAACAAAGGCCTTTGAACTTGTTCATGTGGATATTTGGGGTCCTCTTGGGACGCCCTCTATACAGGGATATAGATATTTTTTGAGAATAGTTGATGACTTTACACGTTTACTTGGACTTGTTTACTAAGGCACAAATCTGACACACGACAATAATTACAAACCTTTATAAATACTGCTGATACACAGTTTAACACCAGAATCAAAATTATAAAGAGTGACAATGGGAAAGAGTTTCTTATGCATGATTTCTATAATAAAAAGGGAATTCTTCATCATACTAGTTGCATTGAGACTCCCCAGCAAAATGGGGTCGTTGAGCGCAAACATCAACACATACTAAATGTTGCACGTTCATTGTATTTTCAAGCTTTACTGCCACAAACTTTCTGGACCTCTGCTGTCAAACACGCAATACATTTAATCAATAGACTGCCTACTCCTGTTTTGGATAATAAATCACCATATGAATTACTCTTTGGGAATTTACCTGATTTATCGCCTTTAAGAGTCTTTGGGTGCTTAGCTTTTGTAAGCACCACAAAAGCTGGCTGCGGGAAATTCTCCCCACGTGCCACCAAATGCATTTTCTTAGGCTACAAATTTGGCACTAAAGGTTTTCTATTATATAATATTGAACACAAAAATTTCCTAATATCCTGAAATGTCCATTTCAATGAGACAATTTTTCCTTTTGATAAATCAAATGCAATGCCACATGACTCACAAACTGCCCCTTCCACACCACCCAACACAGTTCCTCTTCCCACAACACTTCTTGATTTCCCTCCAGATGATATGGTAAATCCTACAGCAGATAATACTCCAACCCTTACAGCAGATAACAACCCAATCTCTACAACACACTCACAATCACCATTACAAATCCCATTTGAAAGGAGGACATCTCAAAGAACCAAGAGAACCACTACATACTTAAAGGATTTTCATCAAAGCTTTCATGTTTCCTCTGCTACCAACACGTCCTCCAATTTAGGTAACACTCCTTATCCTTTATCACATTATCTTTCTTACACTAAATGTTCCCAATCCCATTCCTCTTTCTTTGCCTCTATTTCCTCACAAATTGAACCTACTACGTATCAAGAGGCCTCACAATATGAATGTTGGAACCGAGCCATGGATGCTGAATTACTGGCTCTTGAGGAGAATGAGGCTTGGTCTTTAGTTGAACTACCTCCTGACAAACATCCAATTGGCTGTAAGTGGGTGTATAAAATCAAATATCGAGAAAATGGTTCGATTGAACGTTACAAAGCTCGCTTGGTAGCCAAAGGCTACACACAGACTAAAGGAGTGGATTATTTTGAGACCTTTAGTCCTATTGCTAAGCTCACTACAGTAAGGTTTCTCCTTGCGTTAGCTGCTGCAAAGGGTTGGCACTTGCATCAACTTGACGTAAACAATGCCTTCCTTCATGGAAATCTCCATGAAGAGGTGTATATGACTCTCCCACCAGGCATTTCAACTGACAAAAACCTTGTGTGCAAACTACAAAAGTCCCTTTACGGACTTAAGCAAGCAAGCCGGGAGTGGAATGCAAAGCTAACCCCCTCCCTTTTATACCTTGGTTACTCACAAAGCAATGCTGATCATTCACTCTTTGTGAAACAAACTGGGACTTCCTTTACTGCTTTACTTGTTTATGTTGACGACATTGTTCTTGCAGGAAATAACTTGACTAAATCACTACAGTCAAACAGCATCTTGACAATGTTTTTCGTATAAAGGACCTTGGTGTTCTTAAATTCTTTTTAGGTCTTGAAATCACTAGATCTCACTCAGGGATCATCCTCAATCAACGCAAGTATTGCCTTGAATTGGTTGATGACTCTGGTCTTTTAGGTTCAAGGCCTGTTTCTACTCCCATGGATGCATCCTGCAAACTCTTTGATAATGATGTAGCTGGTGACTTAATTTTAGATCCTTCCTCTTATAGACGGCTTGTTGGAAGGCTGCTGTATTTAACCACAACTCGTCCAGACATTGCTTTTTCAACTCAACAGTTACGCCAATTTGTTGCTCAGCCTCGCACTGCCCACCAACAGGTAGCTTCACGGGTTATTCGTTACCGTAAAGGTACTCCAAGTCTTGGACTTTTCTTCCCAGCCACAAATGAACTCAAGATTCATAGTTTTTCAGACTCATATTGGGCAGGATGTCCCAATACTCGTCGTTCTATCACAGGTTTCTGCATTTTTCTTGGTGGTTCATTAATCTCTTGGCGTTCTAAAAAGCAGGCTACTGTATCTTGTTCTTCATCAAAAGCAGAATATAGGGCTTTTGCTTCCTTAACATGTGAGCTTCAATGGCTCCAATTTCTTTCCACTGATTTACATGTTCCTCTCGCTGCACCATTCAATGTTTATTGTGACAATCAGTCTGCAATCTACATTGCACAAAATCCCACTTTTCATGAGAGAACTAAGCATATTGAAGTTGATTGTCATGTCGTTCGAAGCAAGTTACAGACAGGACTCATCCACCTTCTTCCAATCCCTTCAGCTGGTCAAATTGCCGATGTTCTTACTAAACCTTTACTTTCGCACCTGTTTCAAACCAACATTTCCAAGTTGGGCCTCCTGAACATTTACACCCCAACTTGTGGGGGGCTGTCACAATACAAGAAGGCCCAATCCCAGCCCCAACAATAGATCGATTCAGCTTAGGATTAGTTAATGACTGTAACCACTTTCTGTTATATACTCATAGTATATATCTTCAATTTTTTTCTGTATCGGTACTCAACAAATAATGAAATCATTTTTCTTGATCCATTCTTTGTTTGTTAAGATGGATGTGTTAGTTATCTAGTTATAATATAAAAAATTGGATTGAAGGTTGGAAATGAAGTTAGGCAACATAATTGGAGATGCTCTAGGAATAAAGATTGTTAATTATGAGATCTTTGGATTCTTGATATTAATGCTTCCTCTAATTATAGATTTTTAAGGGATTAGAATTCTTAATTAGGAAAAAAGGATAATATATCTAGGAATCAGATTTCAACTATTATTAAGAATTAGATCTTCAATATTATTAAGAATTTGATCTTGAATCCAATCTTTAGAACTTGAAAGGTGAAAGGTGAATTTTATTTACTTGAGTGAGGTTTAGGATGACTCAAATTCAACTCCACTAAAATGAGCAAGTCGCTTTAGAGGATAAAATAAGTTATATTGGTCATTGATAAGAAAATCAATCAACAATATTAAGTGCACATTCGTAACAAATTTTGAATGTGTTGGAATATCAACTGTTGATTTTTCTCATTAATGATTAAGATTACTTACTTTATCCTTACTCACTTTAGAATAGTAAAATCCCAATAATTGGTTCCCTAACATCATTTTCATAGTGAATCACTTGTTTTACTCAAATGCTTGACTTTCTTTTATACATCTTTATACTTTAGCTTGGCTTGGCACCTGTAATTGTAACCAATTCATTCTTTTTAAAAGCGAGCTTAATAATGGTAGTTTTGTTGTGAAAATTCAATTTTATTGGAGTATTTATTTTTATTTTATCATTAAAATTTTGTTCTTATAAAAATGAAAAGAAAGAAAAGGCAGAAAATGAAAAAGGAGAAAGTAAAAAGAAAAAGAAAAATAGAAAAATGAGAAAATAAAAAAAAGGAAGTTAGCTCAAGTACCCATTATCTTAACCTTACCCATGAGCCCAACCCAACTTAAATATCCATCAACCCCTTAATTTACCCATCAGAATTTTTATGACTCATTGACCAAATCATTATTCTTCAATGAAACCCAAGCCCCCTTTTTTTGCCCACACGCATGAGAGGCTTCACATTTAAGAGTGAAGCAAAATAGAGCACAAAGTGGGAAAAGAGAGGAATGATAAAAAACTATTGGGCCTCGAGTTTGTCTTGTCAATAGTGATTTTGTAAAATCAGTGTATTCTATTGAGTATTTGTTCGATGTTCTCTAAGCAATTATCTTTATTTTTAGTTTCTAAATGCTCTAAACTGATTCTGAATTAATTTGATGCTAGTGTCTTTTTTTTTTTGTCTCTCTTAATTTTGTTTATGTCAACAATACGAGTTATGGAATGCTTAACTTCCTTAGCCTGTGATGTTTTGTATTTGTTATTGTTATTGACCATAGGATGCTTAAAAGATACCAGGTTAGTTTGTGTTTCTGTTATGGTGTTTGTTGAAGGCTTTTACAACTACCAGGAAATAGCACAAAGTATTAGTAAGGTCGTGTAAAAAGCTAAATTTTTGTAGTGTAAATTTGATCCCTCTGTAATCATCTTTGATAGTTCTATATGAAAGATAAGCTTGTAGGCTGGTGATAAACTTGTGGATTGATAATTTCTTCAAAGTGCTTGTGTGATAAGGTGCTTGCAAGTTTGTGTCTTAAAATTTGTTTATCATTGACTGCCTTAAAAGTCACCATGTTGCTCATGAATTGGAAAATATTTGAATAATACAAGTTTAATTCCTTTGAATTTTATATTAGAACGAATAATCTTCAAAAGAATTAAATGTTAAATTCATTAATAATCTTGCTGCAGCATGTTTGGGATAACTTATTTTTTTCCTATTTCAACTGTTTTTAGAGAGAGAAAAAAACGGCTATTTGAAAAATAAGTTGTATGTTTGGTACAACAGTTGAATTTATAAAAAATATTTTTTGAAAAAAAATAAAATATTTTGTAGATCTTAAAAATTCATATGTTTGATTATTTTGAAAAGCCTTTTTTTTAAAAAAAAAATGTAATGCCCAAATGTTTGATTATTCGGTCTTTTAATTTGATGCCCAAGCCTGGGCTTATGTCAGTTGTAGGCTTTTCGGGCAGCTAGCTATTTTTATTATTTTTTTCTTTTTATGTTGAATTTTTTATTTTCTTCAAAATTCAAGATTGAAATATATTGTGATAATTATTTTCATTGACATATTAATTTTAGTATAATAAATAAAATATAAATAATTATTTTATTATATTATTAAGTTTATAAAAAAATTGAAATGTTATATTATGACAATCACTATAATTGTTTTTAGTAAAAAAAATGTTTATATATTATAAGATGATTTCGTTTTTATTTTATAAAAGTTACAGTAAAAATAGTTAGATATTTAATGGTTTATGTATATGAGTTTGTAAACATTGTAATGGACTTATACCAGTATAAATATACGCAACTCAAAAAATAAAAAAAAATGTAATACACGTATTGTAACTCAGCCTATGTTAAATAAATTAAGTTTCAAAAGTCTTCTAGCATCTTAAATATATGTAACTCAACAACATAAAATATAATTTGAAATCTTGTACTATAATTTTATTAGTAGCCTTTGTCAAAATCAAATATCAAAACCTATGTCAAACAAATGAAAGTTTGAAACAATGAATTAGTAACTATTTTTAGTCTCCTAAACTTCTCTTAGTCCCATTTTTTTTAATAAAATTTTAAAAAAAGTGGGTAGCCCAAACTCGACCGGGCTAGCCCGGCCCAAACCCAATTATGATGCGGGCTTTATTGAATCGGGCTAAAAATGCCCGCATTTTATTTGGACTCAAAATTTAGAGCCCACACCTTATATTTTAGGGGAAGGGGTTAGGGCCGGCCCAGCTAGCCTAACCCATTTTGTCACTTCTAATTAGACTGCTGAAATTTTTTTTTATAATATCTATTGATTTTGGTGTATTGACACGCTAAACTTGTCACTAGTCTTGCTACATTAAAGTGCCGAGTTTGGCTCTGTGTTTTTTTTTTGTATTAAAATGCAAAAAAAATTAAAAATGGTGTTAGTTTTGCTGGTTAAAATAATGAGAGTGCCACTGATTTTGTGTAGTTTTATGTGTCTAACATATGATCTTTTAGATTGGAAAGAGCACGTGACATGTCTATAAGGAAATAAATTGTGTATTGACTTTTGTATGTTGTACTACGAGGATTGATCGTTTAAAATGAGATGTAATTATTCTAATATTATCATGTGTGTTGGGCTATAAGTGCCTCTGTTATCTTTAGATGGATGGCAAATATGAGAAAAATGAGTGAAAAGACAGTGTATTGTTATTCATTTGGTTTCTTTGGAATCATCAATTAAAATTTTTGCGGGAGTATAATTGATGTGGTTGTTTATGATTGATCATTGATTTCGAGGTTGAATGTAGTGATTAATTCTTATCTATTTTATTGATATCAAGCGGCAACTTTTGTCTTCAAATGAAACTTGTACATTGAATCAATTTGATGAAATGTAAAGTTACGATTACATATTACTTTAACAATTCTTTTATTAACAAAAAGGATTGAATCTAAAAAGTTGAAAAAAAAAAATTGGTCATCACGTCTCGTGCTCAAAAATATACATAGCATTTTGGGTCATGTGGTTTTTCTTTTCTTATGTTTTGATCTTTTGTGATATTTTAAATAATAAAATTCTTTGGACCCTTCAGATTTGGACACAATTTTTGTTTGTTCACATAAGTGTTTTTTTTTTTTTTTTAATTTAGAATATCTTAGTTGCTTATTAACAATATTAATAATTGAGATTTTCCTTAAAAAATTAAAAAGAATTAATTTAGATATAACGATTTATTAATTCTATAATTTAAGACACCTAAATTATGACGGTTTGATGATCTTTATATAGATTCTCATAATGCTATTGTTTTATTTATTCATTTTAATTACAAATAATCCCTTATTTATTTATTTATTTGTAAAATGGCTGAACTGAATATTTTAGAAGTTATTAAAAACTTGCATTATGGACTTATGGTAATCGTGTGAATGTATTAAGGG
The DNA here is from genome assembly GCA_004329165.1 of Spatholobus suberectus. NCBI lineage: Eukaryota > Viridiplantae > Streptophyta > Magnoliopsida > Fabales > Fabaceae > Spatholobus > Spatholobus suberectus. Next base: position 17,114,673 of record CM014731.1, on the reverse strand, counting down.
TGTTGTGGGATTAAGTCTTCATCTTTTCTATACGTAATATAATCAACTTTTAAACTTATCCTCATTTTTGTATACTGATTTAAAAAAAAAATAAAAAATAAAAGATTTTTTCAATTTTTTATTTAAATAAATTTTAGTGGTGACTCCTTTTATTAATAATTTTAAAATGCTTTTTGTTATCCCGTTGTAATTTCAATGATTACATTTGTAATATCTGTACTTGCTTCACAAATCATTGAGATCAATGTTGTAGTTACTCTATATTACTTGTGAGATTTGATAAATTTGTTGAGTTTGGGTTACTAGATATAAATGAGATACATGATACATCCTCTATACATAAGAGACATGTCAAATAAGAAAACTATTTTAATGTTGAATGAGAGAAATAAATCTTAACTATTAATTTTTATCATGAATGATTAAGATTGAAACATAAAAATTATGTGACTTTAATTAACCTTTAATCGTATGTGTGTGTGTGTGTGTGTGTGTGTGTGTGTATGTATAATTGTATGGTTAAATTTCGTTTCTTGTGATTATCGATTTAACTGTCAAATTATAACTCTATATTATTTAAATTATATGTACCAAAACTTGTAAAAATTAAACAATAAAAAGATAATCAAATTATTCATATTTTTATAAATTTTAAAAATATGTATTACGTTTGATGTGCATGAATGAGGTATGAAATAATTTTGGATTAATATAAAATTTTGTAAATTTAATATATATGACAGAAACTTTTAATCTAATTATGAGTTTTGAGATAAAATTATCTAATTAAAAGTTATGGTATAAGAGTGAGTATAACTCATACTGGTGTAAGTTGATCATTTTTCATGTACGTGTTACAATAGTTTTATCTCCTATTATTATTACTATTTTAATAAATCTTTATTTATTTTTTAAAAATGGATAATTCTTTGGTGTAAACTTGCTACAATAAAGTGATTAAGGTCATAAATTTTTTGGTATATTGTGATTAAGGTCATATGTTAGCATATGATAGACACTAGATTATGATATAATATAATATTCACTCGATTGTGACATGTTCGTCACATGTGATTTCAAAGAATTTTCCTTTAGAAAGGTAACTTTCACTAATAGTGATTCCTTATTCATAATTAATTATATTGTTATTTCTTTTCTCGTATTTATTCAAATTCTTCTAGAATGGTTAATTATAAATACGAATTAATTCTACAAGAAATTTCTTTAAATATTTTAAAACTCCTAATTGCTCTACTTATTTCCATCTTTCTAATAATGATCAAAACCAAAAATAGGTAGGATTACTTTACCTAAAAAAGATTTAGGCTGTTTTGCAAAATTTCCTCCGTAGCCTAAATTATTATCTATAATATATTTTATTTTTGGTGCTTATATATATATATATATATAGTCTCTGTGCGTGGTTTTCACCCATGTGAGAATTTAAAGAAGAAAATGAGTAAATACTTTTAAGGCTTCTCTTTAACTTAGATGTTGATGGAATATACTTTTTGTATGTGCAATTCTTCTTTTGGTAGACAGGGCTTACTTATACAGTTGAATATCTCCTATAAGTGGTAGGGAATTGTTAAAAATGTCTAAGAGAACAAATGTCATACCCATTTCTGAAGATGCAATGATACCCTAGTACTCACCAAATTCTAGTTAGTATGGTAGATGTCATTTTTCCTGATGTTGTTCAACCTCACAAGGTCTGGTCCTTTCTATTTTTCAATTCAAATTCAAATTGTGTTTTTGTCTCTTGCTAATACATACCGATCCTTACTTACTAATAAAATTAGACTAAATGTTGGGAGAACTTAAATTTCCTCTTGTATCGAAAGTCCTCTTGTAAAAACACTCTGCTTCAGTTTTTTTTTTTTTTTTTAATCATATTCTAATTTTAGCATAGTAATTTCTACTTTAACATTCGATGTCGTCTTATGCCTTCACTTGAATCTAGGCATAACTAGTTACACTTTAGTCAAATTTGTAACCACTTAGCATAATTCCTTAGCAAGAAACAATAAATTATTGGTTAGTTTTCATAGTTATTAAGAAAATATAGAATTTAAATCTTCTCCAACAAACTTTTTCCCCAGCCAATGTCCTGCAAAATCTGAACCCTCGATTTATCATCATACAAAAATCAAGATGGAGAAAAAGATAATATATGGTCTTGATTTATGTTCAAGAGAAAAATTTGCTGGAGAGGCTGGAGAGAATCCTTATTCAAAAATATATTCTTCAAACAACTTGTTAATTGAAGCAACTACTTGTTTATTTTCAATATGATTACCTCAGTTTGCCCTTAAAATTTCAATATGTTGAAGTATGCTATTCTTTGATTAAAATATAAATTTATCTAAAGTTATGAGTGGCATTGTACCAGCATTGTACCGTAATGTTCTCCTATTTAATATATACAATAATATAATAATGTACACACAGACGAGATTGATGACTTGCATGAATTTTGACTGTACTCAACTTTCATCTTAAGGAAGTAGAGCACATGGCACTGAAAACGTATCCACTCACTACTCTCCCCCTCTCTTCTTTGCATAAATTTTTGCTTCAAAATCAATCATGTGATGATTGCTTGTAATTTCCTTCGCTTTCCTTCCATTGTACAAGAAAAAAAGAGAAACTAATGATATAATAAGAAATAAAGAGAAAAAAAAAAAAAAGATGAAAGTGAAACTGAGTATACAAATATACTTAACCTCAATTTTTTTTTAACTGTTGTCCTTTTATGGTTTCAACATACCAGCTACAACAACTTGGTACCTTTGTCTAAGCCCCTGTTCTTATACCACCTTCGAGGCTACAACGATTGTTGCTAAATAATTCTATGTCATTTAACTAATCATTTTCATGTGCAGTTCTATGGCACATCAAAATTAAATGGAAACTTTTCCAGGTCCACAATGATACATGGAAAATCCCATCATCACTAGTGAATTTATTTTTGTAACTTGTTCTTTTTTACTTTCCTTGTTCTGTGTGCAGGCAAGAAAATTGACTTTAAATGCAGCACATTTCTTTAAATTTGAAGGTTATTTGCTACTGTCAATCAAGGTCTGCTCATGAAACTTTTGTGCACCATTTTATTACCCGTAATCTGTAACGAATAATAAAAAGTATTTAACTACAACAATGAAACTCTTTGAATAGAATTGGGATGTGTAATAGTACTATGTTAATTTTTGAATTATGTCATTTTTTGACTAGAACTGGGATATGTAATAACCACACCAAAAATTTCTAAGTAGCAATATAAAAATAAATGGAACTTTGCAAGTATGTCACTTTTGGGAGTTACATTGACCTGATTTTATAATATTGTCTTTTTCAGTAAACTGATTTCATTATGTCAATTGAAATTGTTTATGAACAGGATCTTAGGCATGTTAAATGAGTCAACTAAACTCAACCCAACCTAACCTAATATGTCTTTAACTTGTTAAAAAATAAGTTGGGTTGGGATGAACCCGTTTTGAGATTGAGTTGAAAATCTCAACCCACCTCAACTCATGGTAGGCCGTGGGTTGGATTAGGTTGATCCATCAAAATTTTTAAAAAATAAAAAAAGTTATAAAAATGAATAACTCATAAGTAGACTCACTAAATAAATAAATAAATAAAAATAATCTAAACATAAGGTTACAATCATAAGAATATTATCTTACTAAATTGTCTTAGCACAAATTATTTTTAGAAACTATCATCATGAGTTAAAGAATTGTAGAGTAAAGCAACAAAATAATATAAAATCCACAATACTTCATAAAATATTATGTCCAATAAAACAATATTTAACTAAACAATCTATCAAAACATTACCCAACCTGGTGGGTCAAACCAACCTAACTCGCTCCTTCACCCGTTGGGTTGGCGAGTTATGCAAGTTAAAGGGTTGAATATCCCAACCCATTTTGGTAGGTTAAGTGAGTAGACCCACCAAGTTCAACTTATTTTGACATCCCTATAGGATACGTATGACTTGAAGGAATAGTAGTTGAGGCCCTAGAGATGGTGGGTGACGTTGGATTGTCATGAGAAGAAACATGCTTGTTACTACAAAAAATATTGCTATTATGGTAGGTTATTTATAGTGCATTTCAAGGTCGTCAATGATAAAGAAAGATTGTAGAGGGCTTATCTATTGATAAATTACAGACATCTTTTCTCTCAATAACGTAATATATTTATTGACAACTTAATTTTTGGTAGCATTACAATAGGCTTAGCGCTATAAATATGTGATAAATATCAATTGCAAAATTTTAATTAATTTTTTTATGTATAGAGACATTATAGACAACTAAACTATCAAAAATTATAGATGGCTAAACTTTGAATAATTTGAGTTAAACCATTGGTTACATTGGGCTAAAACTTCAATAATTACTAAGGGCTTGGTCCACTATAATTTACAATAGCTAAGTCCTTGGGAATTGACAATAGATTTAACCCACCATAAATAAATTATAGCATTTATAATCTATAACTATAATAAAGAAAATATCTTCTTTTGGTGTCCATTTTTTAATGGACTATTATACTTCTTAACTACTCTCTAAATTATCCACTACGTTGCTCTTTAATTACTCTCTAAACTATCCACTACATTCTCTTTATCTTTTATTTGATTTTCATTTTTTTTTTAAATAGAGGCACAAATTCTCCTAGTGCATGTTATGTGTGTAATTATAGACATATAAAATTATATAAATAATATGTATATATTAATCACAAAATTAGATTATATATATATATATATATATATATATATATATATTAATGACAAACTTAATTAATAAATGCAAATAAATTATATATATATATATATTATATTTATCTTTATCTTATATATTATTTTCTATATTTAACACACACACATGCACACATATATATTATAATTTAATTATAGTGCACTTAGTCCATTGCAATTAAATTGTGTATATTAATTAACTATAAATTTAATTAATTAGAGAGAGAGAGAACTTATTTATAATGCGCTTGGCCCATTATAAATTACAGACATCTTAATCCACTATAAATTATAACAACTTATCCATTGTAATTCCATTAGTAATTACTTTTTTGGATTTCTAAACACATCAAACAAAGTGTGAGAATTTTAAGCCTACTTTGATCTCTAATTACACCTGTAACACCTCATACTTTTGCCTGTTAAACTAATTTTCTAATTATTCTATATTTATTTCTGGAGAATCAGATGAAAATCTTAAAAATTTGATTCCTATGGCTACATTTGTATTAGTGAGTAGTACTTAGTTTAGATTTTAATAATTTTTGGGAAACAAAGCCTGAAAATTAGTAAAATGACTGTTTTGTCCTTCAAAAGTTAGAAAATAAAATTAATAGACAAAAATAATTAGAAGTGATTACAAATTATTTTTAAGTCATCAATATACATAGAATAATTAATAATAATTTTATAAATTTTTGTGGAATTTATTGAAATAGTTTTTATGAAATGACAAAAATACCTCTATTTTAATTTTCAATTATTTTTCTAATATTTGATGATTTAATTCTGAAAAATCGGGAATAAATCTCAAAATTATATTTTCTATGGTTAGATTTAGAATGTCAAGAGCTATCTAATCGTTATTTTTAATAGTTTTTCCCAACTAGAGCCCGAAGAAACTAGAAAATGACGATTTTGCCCTTATTTCTCAAAATTAAGTGCTGACATAAGAAAAAGAATCAATTGACATTAAAATATCAATTTTAGCTCAAAATCATGTTATATGTATTAAAACATAATTTTGGAAATTTTTTGAAAATTTTCTAAAATTCCTGTGTAAAATGACCAAAATATTCATAGGTATTTGTCATGTCGTACCGTTATTAGTTTGACATCCAGAAATGGTAAAAATTAATATCCTAGTTCATGTTTAGGTAATATTTAATTTTATAATTTTCATAAAAATTTTGGTATTTATTGAATTGAAATGAATTTTTTATGAATTTTCTAGCTTTAAAATACAAAATAAATACATATAATTTGAAATAAATTAATAAAAAAAAAATTAATTATTAGAATTTTATTTTTGATGAAAAATAATATATATGATTATATTTTAATTAAAATGCATTATTTTGATATTAAAAACTACTTTTTTAAGTTTAGGAGATTTTATCGGTACCGATTAATTTAATTATAGATAAAATTTAAACTGATAAAGTGGAATAGCTCATGTGTACACGTCCAAACCTAGAGGGGGGCTGATTCATCAACCTAAAATTGTATATGTGTCCTAATTTCAATTAAAAATAAATAAAAATTAGAATTTTGACATAATGGATAATGCGACTTTCTGGACACCTAAGCTCCTCCCATCTCCTATAAATACCCATGCATCTTGGACATTTTTTCACACATCTTCCACTCTCTAAAGCTTGCCAAATTCTTAGAGATCTTCTCTCTCTAGAAATTTTTTCCTATACTTTGCTTTTATGCTAAAATTTTACTAGTTTTCACCAACTAGTAAACTTTGCTTCCCAGGAGCTTTACACCTACAATTTCATCCTTTTCATCAACTACCCTTGAGGTAATGGGGGAGTGGAATTGGTTCTAAATTATTATCACTTTGCATGTTGGAAGGAAGGGTTTTCTCCTATACCCTTTTAGACTTAAGTTTTATTATTATTGTTATATTGTTTGATGTTAAACTTTAATTTTTGCTAAGTTGTTACTCTGCTCAAATTTAAATTATTAGATTATAATTGCTGAATTATTACTCTGCTCAAATTTAAATTATTAAATTATAATTACTATGTTGTTACTCTATTTAAATTTAAATTATCAAATTATACTTGTTTACTCTACTTAAATTTAGAAAATTAAAATATATTTATTTAGTTTTTATTCTGCCAAAATTTTAGTAATTAATTTATAATTACTACATCATTATTCTGCTAAAATTTTATTAATTATTAAGTTATTATTTTACTAAAATTTTATGTGATTACTAAATTGTTATTCTATTAAAATTTTGGTATTGTGCAATTTTTGCAATATAAGACAGAAATGTTGATTGTACTAATGCTCAAATTAAATGAGACCAAGGAAACCTCTGTTTAAAAAGTTAGAAATTGATAAATTAGTGAGTAATGTAAAGCAAGTGACATGTAGTGACATGGCACCCTGCTAGGGAAGTTACAGTTTGGTACGTCGAGGAAAGAAAGACAGGGACCCACTTGCAGAGGTCTTAAGGGCAGGCATCGAGTAGTAAAGGTCCCAACGACCAAGGTAACGCCCTTGAGCAAGGATATTCTCCTGACCAAGCTCAATAACCACAATAACTATCCAGCATTTTGGGATTGATTTAAGAGTATATCCTTTATAAATGGACATCCTGATTGATATTTGTTCCTCATTGATGGTGAGGGCTATACCATGTGATGATGTTGAGAGAGGTATATGTACTCCCAATCACTTTCTCGATTCTGTTAAGAACTATTACCCATTAATGAGGAGTATGAATCCATACCGATTCAAAGGTAGTATAACTTAGAATAAACCCTAGGTTTTCCTTTATTGTCAATTGTGTTTTATTTACTAATTATGGTAGATTTCCTACCATATGTATGAAAGTAATTTTAGAACAAATCACCTCACTCCATTACTCTTATTTTATGCATGATTGATCGTGGTTAATGAAGACCTGACTATTGATGAAGATCTATAGACCTAGTCTGATGGCTTGTTATTTTATAGGAGCGGGTAGACGAACACTGCTTTAATTAGGATCTTTTTTATAAACTAGGAATAAGTAGTAACTATTTTAATGTATATTTTAATCTTTCTGTATTTCAGTTATTTTTATGATTATGAAATCATGATGTATAGTTCTATGATGAATATATATATATATTTTATATTTTTTTATCATTTCCAAATTCCGTTAAATTTACAAAATTTTTAATTATTAGAAGCAATTTTTTTTTTTACTCACATTATTAATTAATTAATTAAGTATAGGTTATGAACAATGTGTGAAAGAATAAGGATCACATAAGAAAAGAGGGTTGAATTGTGCGATCTTAAAAAAAAAACTTTTAACTAAAATAAAAATGAGTTAAAAGAAAGCTAAATATGGATAAGGGAAGAACAAAGACACAAAGAATTTTATATTGGTTCATTCAAACTTGAGCTACGTCCACTCCCTTCGTCCTGAAGGTGTTCAACTAACCAACCTTAGGTTACAAACAAGTATTTTTCTTTGTCTCTTCAGGCATTACAATGCAATATACCCAGATTGCTTAACCACCCAAGTATTCTTTATCATTAAGCCTCTCCAGGCTTTCACAACGTAAAGACAGTTGATGAAACAGATTCAACTCACAATATGAGGATATGAAGGTTTAAGTGTAAGACAAGAATTTTTCTACAAAGAGTTTGAAGATGTTTCGAGTTGTCCAATAAGTACAATATTCGTCGTTGTGCTCTCTATATCTTCTTTTCTCTTGAGTTGATATATATAGCCTTTTGAAAGTAACCGTTGAAAACTTAGCTTCATTCTTCAAGAGAGAAAAACGTGTGCGTGTATCAAGTTGGCAGCGGAGTTAGAAAGTGGCTTTTGTTCTTGCACTAAAAAAGGAAGGTGTAGTACTGAGTTGAAGAACTGTTTTTCTGAACATTCTTTATTCGACTTGCCAGCTTGATAGGTTAACTTCCTTTTTCTACAACATTGTGCTTATATACCAACATGTATCTAATTTTCAATTAATGCTCAGATTTTTGAACGTTAGATCACTCTAAGAGGTAAAGCATCAGTCTTAAAATCTTTTTGTGAAATTGCAAAGTTAAAGCTTTAAGACTTAGTTGTAGAGGATACTTACACTTGGACGATCGTTATACAAGAGTCTATTGGATGCTTGTTAAAGACTGGCGCGTTGGATGCTTGTTATCACAAACACGTTGGATGCTTAAAGAGTCCTTTTACAACAGAGACTTAAAACTTAATAAGCTTTTATTATCTTCAAAATTTGAGGGACTAGGTGCTTCATACATCTTTGGTTCCAACAATGTGAACGGGTGTCACAAGACCAACATAAAACCCTTTCTCTTCTTTCCCTTTTTCTTCTTCTTCCTTCTTCTCTTATCCTAGCTTTCCTCCTTGCCAAAAATTGTTACCCTTACACCGATCAACCCTTGCTCCCACCCTATGTACCTTGCCTTCAACATTTGCACACCCTACTACACCTACCGCACACGCGTTTATAGTCACAGCCAACCCTGTTATCTAGGTTTGTGCACTTGATCGTCCACGCCTACGCCATCACAACCCCTTCCATATACCACTGTGACCCCACCTTGTCACCACTACAGCCACCTCTTCCATTGGAAACGCAATAAACTTGAGGTTCCCCATTTTATTTTTTAATTGTTTAAAAATTATAAAAATATATACATTTATATTTGTATTGTTTATATTTCTATTTCCCCCTTTTTTTGGTATAATTGATTATTAATTATATTATTATGTATAAAAATAATATATATTAGTAAATAAATATCATATTATATATATATATATATAGAAGATAAATATATAAAATAATATGCATAAGATAAATATAAAATAATATATAATTTACTTACATTTGTTAATTAAATTTATGGTTAATTAATGGGCTATTACTAGGGTTTGGCCCTTGGTAAGCCCTTAGAAAATCTCCCTAAAATTCAACTTTCCCATTCTTATTCATGGATTACCAAAGGCTTAGCATCAATATCATGGATTACCAAGGCCACTATAAATCACATTGAAAGCTTAAATCTTCCACGTTGTTACTCATTGATTATTATGGGCTTAATAATCGATATTACTAACAAATTTTTCGAGGTTGTTAGTAATATTTATAGAGAAGGAGATTGCTAATAGATTCAAAGTCATTGGTAAATTCATCATTAATAACGAATTACAGTAAGTTCTTTTTTTCCATTACCGATCGCTTTTGACCCACTGTAATAACATATTTTCTTGGAATGTTTATTGTTTGTCCAAAAAAACAACCAGAAAAGGCATAAAAAGCTATACTGTTGCCTTTGCTTTTTTTTCTTCAATTGTTAGAAACCTTTGCTTATTTATTGGAATTTATAGGTCAAACATTGTTGCTCAAGTATTAAAACTTGATTAGGATAAGCTATCTTGTTCCAATCACTTTGTCAAAAGTAATGTGTCTTCACTTATTAACCAAAATGGGGTAGTTTGCTTTTAAAATTACCAAAGTAATGTACTCTTTAAAATTTTTACCTATATAGGCTAAGTTGCCCTTGTTAAATACAATTTTACTTTTGTGGAAGAACCTTTTGACAGTTTTACATGATCAAAAAATCTTGTTGCAATTTTTAACTGTTAGAAAGTGAAAAAAAAAACCAAAATTGTACTTAAATTATATGGCTTAAAAAAACTACATTTCGTTGATAATTTTAAAAGCAAATTACTCAATTATAGTTAAAAAGTCTAAAATTTAAATAATAGTCATCCAATACTAAGGGTCATAAGATGTGCTAGTTTTATTAATTAGCACATTTAAGACGCGTTGTTTAAAAACTTCATTATTTTTTTAACAATTATAGTTTTAAAATATTTTAGACTGTTTGAGTAAGCTATTTTTAATATGAATCTATCAAAAAATATAAATTTTAATTATTTTGAGAAATCATTATCAATAGCTTCTAGAAATTAATAATGCAATAGATGAGAGAGAATCTCCAATCCAAAACATGCATAGATGAGCAATTTAAGGTGTTGTAAGGTTTGAGAAAATATTTATTTTACTTTTAATTATAAAAATGTCAACTTTTTTTCATCTTATTTCCTATTTTCAAAAGTGAAAACAAGAAACAAAATGAAAAAAATTGACATGTTTGTAATTAAAAATGAAATTAATTTTTTTTCAAACCAAATAATCCCTAATATTTTTTTAATTTTAAAATGAGTGGGTTAGACCATAACAATTTTAGAAGTCATGAAATTTTCTTGCCTCAATATCACACTTGGACTAGCCACTATTGTCAAGGTTTTCATTGAAAAAATTTTATGCATTAAGGGTATGTTTGGAAAAACAACTTAATTAAAATATTTTTAATAAGTTCTTATTATATAAGAGCTTATGTTATAGGTGCTTAAAACCCAATAAGTTACTTGTGTTTGGATATATATGTTGATAAGCATTTACATGATTTTGAAGTGTTTGGATACATTGCTACATAAGCACTTATAGAATATTGTCTCATTTCAAAAATTAAAAAAGAATAAAAAATAAATTAAAATTTTAAAAGCTAACTAAATAATTAATATACTAACATGATATACATCACTAACGTATTAAAGATAAAAATCACTAGTCAACATGTACCTATTTTTAGTTTTTAAAAAACAAAAATTTAAGTATCATAAATTTACAAAAATATGTGATAGAGACACACACAAAATCACCATACACCGATTAATAATTTTAAAAATTAAAATATATAACAATCAAAACATGATTAAAATATAAATTAAGGTGTTAAAATTAAAATTATATAGATCATAAAATCATGATATAAGCTTAAAAAATTTAGCATTCATATGTATAAATAAATATAAATATATAAAAATAGTAAATCGTTATAAAAATCTAACCACTACACACCATTAATGTAGAAGGAAACATATAAAAAAATTACTAGTGACGTATAATAGAAATTACTATCAATATATAAAAAAAAAATTATTTATTTAAATTATATTTTTAGTAAAAAAGAAGGAAACATATAAAAAAATTACTAGGAACGAATAATTATAATTTGTTTTGCTTAAAAGTTAATATTTATAATAATTTGGGTGAAGGAACGGAAAAATAAAACATTTAATTTGAGGGAAGAAAAGAAAAAAGAAAAAAATACTCATGTTCTATATATTTGGCCTAGCAAGATTCAAAAGTTGATTTTTTAATAAGCTTCGCATAAGCTATTCCTATAAAATATCTTGGAGAGCTTATGAAAATTAGCTAAAAACATCTTATAGATCAATCATAAGATATTTTTATAAGCTCTCCCAAACACTCTCACAAGTACTTATAACATAAGTCCAAATAAATTGTTTATAAGCTTTTCCAAATGGAGCATATATATTATATTAGAGCTTGTACCTTTTGGGAATCATCAAATAATTTTAAAAAATATTTCCTTTTTTTTTCTTATATTTCAATATTGTATCAAAGCTCTTGATCTTGAGGAATTTTGCTTCTACGAAAAAGCCCACTTGTGTCTTCATTGTTGCCTTCTTAATTCCCTCATTGTAGTATTTGGCACCTATATTGTCCCCTTTATTTGCTTCCTTTATTACAACATTTGACACCTTCATTATGCCTTTTTAGAGCTGTCAAATGGGTGGGTCTAGCCCAGCTCGGCCTAGCCTAGTGTGCCAAGCACACAATTGGGTCGGGTCGAGTAGCTTTTCCTTTAGGCTGCCTTTTTGTAGGCCCAGCCTAACCTAGTGTTAGGCCATCAGGCCAAATTAGCCTTAAATTTTTGGTGACAAGTAAATACTACTATATGTTATATTTATTTTCCTTTTTTTTCAAAAATTATTTAAACTATTTAAAATTAAATTGTTTCTTTTACTTTTAATGCTAGTGTTCATAAATTCAATCATAATTTACTGTAATTATGAACACTAGCATACTTACACTCTAATTAAATTGTTATATTCTAATACCCAAAAAAGAAAAATTACATCTTGACATCACATAATTACATCATGAATTAACGTTTGTAATAAAACCTAAGTGGGTAAGCGTACAAAAATCAACATGAAGGCACCCTATGTACTTGGCTATTTGCAAGTATATCTACACGCATAGTGACTTCTCTATAGATGTGGACAACCTTAACTTTTCATTATTTTTTCGTTTATAGAAGTTTTAATTAGTTTTTTTTAATTATCTATCGAACCAGCTCGCTTGTTGGGCTAAAAGGACAAGGCCAATTTATTTTAGGCCAACTTTTTTACGGCTTAACCTGGCCTTATTTGAGGGCTATTTAGGCTAGCCCATAAGGCAAGGCCGAATTGACACCTTCATTATGCCCTTTATTTGTTATCTTCATTGCAGCATTTAACACCTTCAATATGCCATCTATTTGTTTCCTCCATTACAACATTTAGCACCTTCATTGTGTCCTTTATTCACTACCTTAATCATTGCAACATTTAGTATATTCATTGTGCTTTCTATTCACTACCTTCATTATAGTATTTGCACTTTCATTGTGCCCCCTTTTGACTACTACTTAAAGTGTCATCTATCATTAACACATTTATCATTAACACCTTTAGGCCATCATATGGTAGACCAAGACTTTGTCGCTTCACTAGTGCCTTTGAACCTTAATGGTATTCCTATTCTTCACCAAATGTGTCGCCTTATTGGAAGAACTTATTTGTAATGGGCTCAATATATTCACACAACCGTCCCTTTGGCAACTAATAATGTGACATTTTCTCTTTGTTTTAACTAAAGGCTTAACTACAAAGTGATCTTAACAGCTTGCTTGCATGTTGTGAATAATTAACATTCATTCTGCAACTTGAGGAAAAGTGTTGTAAATATATAAAATATCATATAGTATCTTAATTATATCTTAAAATATTTTAGATTATCTCTTAGTATATGCAATTATTATAATATATTGTATTGCCACATTTCCTGACATTCATTCATTAGGATTAGCCTATATATTCACATTAAAGCTTGTACTTTTGGGAATCATCAAATAATATTAAAAAATTCTTTCTTTTTTTACCCCTCATTATATATAAATGATAAATACAAGATTTACATAGTTTGCTACCTTTTGGCTTTGTCCATGAAAATGCTCTAACAAAGAGTCATCAACTCAAGCATACTTACAAGTTTTGAGAAAACTTGTTGCAAGAAATAAAAATTAGTCCACTTTGCATGAGACAATTAATTACTCAAGTGATCACTCACTTATATATAGTTTTCCTAATCTTTTATCAGATGTATGTTAAAACTTCTTTACAAGCTTCTTTTATATAGTGGTGGTGTGACTTATTTCTTCAAAGAGTCAAATTAATTATTCTTTGTATTTTCAAAATGGTTGAAGGTTGACATCTATTTTTTTCAAAGGTTAAATATTAATTGAATATAGCAAGTACCTATGTGTAGGAACCACTAACGTTGAGTAATCCAACATTTCTCTTCCTTTATTCATTTTATTTGGGAATTATAATTGTTATTTCTAAGAAAATCCTATCATAATTATAATCTTCAAGTCTTTACTTCATATAAAAAAAGGCTTTACCTTTTTTCCTCTTTTGCCACTATTATATGCCTTTCCCATGGCTTGCCCTTCTAGGTATTAAATATTATTATCATTTTTCTGATTATACAAGACCAAGTGTCTCCTTTATATATCTTGCAACTTCATTTTGAACCCAAAAAACTTGTACCCTTATGACAACATCTCTCCTAAAAAGATAATATTGACACTAATAGAAGAAGGTACACGCCCCACATTATGGAAAGTTTGGACTACACCTTCATAGAGCATCATTCTCACACTTCCAATTCCTTCAACCATTATTTTGTCTCCATTTCCTAACATGAATATGCACCAACTCTCAATTAGTTTTCAAGATGTCAACATCATTAGAGAGATATCCAAATCCATCACTTATTTAAACTAAGTGACCTCCTCACTTGTTTCTAAGAACACATCATCATTGACCACTTTTGGTTATGAGTTACCATTGCCATTGTCTTGTGTCTCCTCTCAACTTCTTTCTAGTTTTTTTTTTCCCATTCGTGAAAACATTACTTGTACATAAACCCTTTTTCTTGGTATATTAACACTCTACATTACCCATATCTCATTGTGGTTACAATTATAATTTTGTTCTCCTTTTTGGGTCATATTATCTTTAGTCTTCAACCGTCACCTGCTTCACTCAAACTTATCCACAACTAGTATACAATCTCTATTTTTAGTATCCTCTCTTCTCATAATTTTCTTATTTGCTCATAAAACTATGGTCACCTCATCCACCTTCAACAATGTCCTCTTTACAAGCTATGTATGAACTAGATGTTTGTATGACTTTGGAAGTGAGGCCAACAACACTAATGATTGTGGTTCTTCAAAGATTTTATTGTTTATGTTCAATAGTTAACATACATGCCAATTCAAATCATTATGTGGTTGTGAAGATCACCCCCATCTTTATTTTGAGTTGCTACAACTCTAACTTCATACAAAATCAATTAGTTAACAAATTTGATGCATGAATTCTCTTAGGCTTCTCCTATAGGGTGTTTAATGTTGACTTGTTGAATACATTGTAATTGATCTTGTGAGTAATAGCTAACCAAATAGCATTCACAACCTTCCTTAAGATCTTAGCCTAGTTACTCACTCCTATACAATGTTTTTAAAATCAGACCTGTGATTGATCAGCTAGGGGTAGTGGACTAGTGGTTCAAGGTTCAATGATTTGACCGCGGTTAAACCGATAATAATTAAATAATATTATTTTAATTTAATATAATATATTAAGCAATATAAACAAAAAAAATAACATGATATTCATAACTTTATAATGTTAAAAATTAAACTTCACTTATAAATATTATCACTCAACCCATAAGTCATATCTTATAACATATAATATTCAAAATTAAACATGAAACTAAATCAAATATATCATAACATTTAAGTTTAATAACAAACAATCATATATATATATATATATATATATATATATTAACAACTATGATTAGAAACTAAGTAAATATGATTGATAAAACTATCTATCATTGCAATATTAGGTTATAATTATATCAATCATCATAAATATTGATTTCTTTAATTAAAAAATATTTTTTTTCCCAAACAAATCGATTTAAACCAGTTTTGGTTGGTTTAGCTGGTTTTTGACCAGTTCTTTGCAAGACTGGTTTTCAAGGTCAAATGAAGCGCTCAGGTGACTAGTTCTCAATTCAACCAGTCCGACCGCCCAGTTCAATTCGATTTTAACAACTATACTCCCATGAAAGATGGTTTCTTCTCCTTTAAAGCCATCTCAAGACATCATTTTACCAAGAGATCTTGAATGGCGAAGTGCCGAGTTCAGTCACAAGAAAGGAGGTGAATTGTGACCTATTAAAAAAATATTTTCCAACATAAATATTTGATAGTTTTTTAAGCTTTCTCAAGTTAGGAAATAAACTTGGTGCTTGAACAGTTATTCACAAATGATTAGAATGTCGAGAAAGTAAAGTTTATGAACTTTAAAAATCTTTTCAAGTATCTTATATAGAAGTGTAATGTAAAAGCAATAGGTTAGAGAAACTTTAAAAATTCTCAAATATCACAAATATATTCTCAAGCTTTCTAACTAGTTAGTTTGCTTATCGATATCCTTCAAAAAGTAATGTATATGCTTTTTGAGATGAAATATGAATGATTGATATGATGATAGACTTATGATATTGCTTTCTGATCAAATGTAGCACATTCAAGTATAATTTGCCTAGATAATTTATAATGCAATTGCAAAATTTTGGAAATGTTCAAAAAGCTTTCTTAATAAAAACCAATATTGCAATCCAGTTCAAAATGCAATATATATGTAGCAAATATGATGTAATAATTATATATGTAAAGTAATGTGATAGAAAGAGAAAGAAAAAGAGCAAAACACTAGGTTTTTATATTGGTCACAAATAATTCTTGGATTATGTTTAGTCCTCACATACAAGTGAGATTTTCATTAATTGATAGATGGCTATAAGAAAAGAAAAGCAACGAAGGACTTGGATATCCTTTACAATGGATTAAAGGTCCATTGATAAGAGCTTGAAGCAAGAAGTTGCAAGAGGCATTAGAAAGAAAGCTTAAGGAGGTTATGCATTCAATTGCTTTGAAGGAGATGGAACCAAGGCTCCTTAATTGGAGCCTAATTGGATTGAACCAGGATGGCGTTAAGCCCAATTTCACTAGCACTCAGTGCAATAGTGCCAGAGAGGACCTTAATCTGTCCTGCGAGATGGCGCCAAGCCTTATTTAATGGCACTAAGTGCAATATATAATGCTAACCACAAGTAACATGGTGCTAAGTGTCACCCTTCCTGTAAGGACCTTGATTTCAATTGTCTTATTCGAGCTATTAGAAATGAAAACTATAAATCTAGACCATACAACCAACCATACATGGATGATTAAGGTTATCAGTTAGTTAGTGGTCACATAACTACTGAAAAAGTCATGTACATTTTCCTTTTAATTTTGACCATTTAAATATGATGTAATGATCTATATTGACCACTATCATTTGTCACATTAACTAAGTGTTCTCATTGCTCTCATTTAAAATCTTCTTTTTTAAGATAGTTCAAAAGTTTCTAGTGTTTCTAAAGAAGTTTTTCACTTCTTATGGCTATCTTACGAACTCTTTTGAAATAGTCCTTTAACTTGATAATATCAAGGCTAGTAGTCTAGGTTATTGAGTACTTCTTTGTGAGTACTGAGTTGCGATTCACAACTAGTCTTTTAAACATTGAGTCTTCTGAAGGATTATAGCAAGCTTCTAATGCTTTATATATATCTTTTGAAACATCCTTAACTTTTGGAGAAGTTAGATGAGAGAATTTCTATAAAAGTTAAATTTCATAACTTGATTTTAACTTATGGAAAAATCTCAATTTGTTTTACCTTTTTGTATTCTTCTCTTATAAATACTTATAGAGAACTTTATTCAAGCAAGATCACAATATTAGATTTTGAAGCATTAAGAAGGTGATTGATGGGGGTGCTAATCTTGATCTTCAGAAGGTCTTATCCTTGTGACTAGACTTTTTACAATGCTTATTTACATTGAGTCTTTCTAATAAGTGATCTTTCGAATGATACTTTTTAAAAATATGATATTTTGAAGCTTGGATCATTTTTCAAAATATTGTATATTTATTTTGTAAGTTGATTCTTTTTGTCTTAAATGGTTCCTTCATACAAACTATGAATCTTATCTTTCTTAAGTAGATAATTAACACCACAAAGTTCTAAATACTTGAAATTATATCAAAACAATTTGTTAGCATTAAAATAATAGTTCAAGATGGTCTTTGTCTCAATAAATTAAAGGAGAATTGTTAGGTTGATCAAAGTTAGATATTTTCAAGCAAAAAATTATTTATTTTTAAAGAATTTTTTTAGATGCATACCAACTTGGGTGTTGAAAATCCTATGTTTTAATTAAATTATAAGTATTCTTGTGTGTATGAAATATAGAAAGTATACATTAAATTGAAAAAAAATAAAATGTTAGTTTATTATTAATAAAAAATTAAATTAGAATATAAAAAAAAGTCATCTAAAATTTTTAGTTTTAAACAATCTAAAAAATAGTTTAATTAAGAGAAGCATGTTGATTTAATGGCAACCTACACTTTTACAAATATTTTATTGTGTCTAATGTTCATTAAAAAATGATTATTAATAAAAAAAATTAAGGAATATAAAATTTTTCTTTGATTCAATAATTAATTTAAAAATAAAAAATAGTTATTTAATTTGTGAAAACTTATAAAACATGTTACAAAATAAAACAATATTTATATATATGTGAAAAGTAAAATAGTATAAAAAATTCCTTATTCTCAGAAGTTAAGATTCAAATTTATTATATAAATGTGAATCATTGCAATAATTATCAAATGAAAATGCACATAATTTAATGTATGTATCCCTTAAGGACTTGGAAGTTAATTATTAATGATAACATATATAGTTTGGCTACAATATTTGATCCTTTTAGGCCATTCTCTCTACACTTTGTGTAATCTTACAATTGAAAATTTTTAAATTCCTTAATAACAAATTTAATCTTCAGGTCAAATGTCTCTAACTCCAAATTTTAGATTCCTTCATTGGTGTTCTATATTGATATCTTCATTGGAACTATCAAGTTGGCAGTTTATATACTATTCATATCTCAATGAGTCACGTTAATTTTCATTATATATTTATATATGAGATTTTTTAAAGGTATGATAAAATAAGAAAAATATATAATTAGGTGAAGAGTAGAGTGTGTATCCTTAAAAATAAAGATTCAAATCTATTTTATAATACTTAATTAGTGCAATAAATATCACTCGTAAACATAATGTTCATCAATTTAATCAAAGCACTAGGTAAGTAAGTTAATGGTTAAATTAATGAGTTATTAATAAGTTAAATTGCATGAACTAATATATATTCAATTTGTAACTTTTATACAAAAAATAATGTATATAAATAACATTTATCATATAAATATTAAATAGATGTTCGATGTAGTGGTAATATTTGTTTTAAAAACACTTAAAACTTGAATTCAAACCTTGCAAAAGCTCTTAGCACATCACAAGATGGGGAGATTCAATTTTTTTTTTCAATTGGAGATGTTATTATATTGAAGAGAAGATTATCTCATTTAGAATCATATATTGACAACATTATAAAATATTGTAATAATTGTTGATCAACAAGAAGAATATAGAACTCTACTTTTAAAATTCTAATGATTTGTTTAATCTATACAACTCAGATAGTGCGAAACACCCAAGTCATGAGTGTTTAAATTTGTTTAATTGATTTCAACTCATATCGTGCACAACACCTAACTCATAAGTGTTTAAATTTGTTTAATTGATTCCAACTCAGATTGTGCACAGCACCCAACTCATGAGTGAATTTGTTTGATTAAGTCTAGTTAGATTATGCAAAACAACTAGTTGATAAGTGTTTGAATAGCGTGTCATGCTAGACAGTATGTGTAACAGCCAGCTCATGTACCTTGTCAATATTTCAATTCCAATTCAAATAATGCGCAACAACCAACTCATGTAACTCACTAATATTTCAATTCTAGCTCAGATAGTGCATAATTGCCAGCTCATGAGTATTTGGCTAGCATGTTGTGTTAGATAGTGAGCATAACAACTAGCTCATGTACCTTGCCGATATTTTAATTCTAGTTCAAATAGTGTGCAAATCTAATTCATTAGTGTGCAACAATTTGTGTAACAACTAGCCTATGTTGGATAGCGCGCTCATTTTGACCCCTCTTAAGTGGTGGAGTCTGTCGCTTCTATCTAATTTAGAGTCAAATTGATTACGTCAACGTAATAAATGAGTTTAATAGCATTACATTCACACATATAAAGAATGTACCAATAAATAGTTAAGATTAAAATATAAAATGTTCAACTAGGGAACACACCCACTATGGAGTCCTAAAACTAGTCACAAACTTAAGAAACCCTAACTTAACATGGCCAAAGGGGGTTACACCTATTTATTGAATGTGTTCGAGGATCAGAGGACCACCTATCCTTAATTGGACGGTCCAAACCCTCTTAAGTGTCAAGTCTAAAATACACAAGCGCTTACTCGATCGAATGATCCATGAGCCGTTATGTCTGCATTTTGTTTAGTCTAAAAGTTGGAAAAAGTAATGTAGAAATTCATTCACAACAAATTGATCTTAAGGTCAAATGTAACAACTCAACTTAAAATTTTAAATGCTTTGGTGTTCTTAATTGATATCAACTACTGAGTTTCTAATTGTATCGTCATGCCAACTTAAATATTAGATGTTTTATTAAGTTAATAAATAAATCAAAATTATACAATTAAAATAGTAGGGATCAAAGTCGCAAAAAAAATGGAGAGATCAAATTCATGAAATGACAATAAAAAAATTAATTAAGCCTACATACCATATTACAAACTTTCATGTGAAAATGTGATAAAAATATTAATTTCAATATAGTCAAAATTATAATATTTTTTGAGTAAATTATATTAATACCCCTGAGATTTTTTCAGATTGCATATAATCTCCTTACTTTTTTAATGTTTACAACAATCTCCCTTATTGGGGTAGACTATATAATGTTTTTCAAACAATTAAGGGGGTTAGTATAATGTATAAGAGATGTTAGTGTGATATTTTTCAAACAATTAAGGGAGTTAGTATAGGGATAGAAAAAGGAAGGGTATCGTGTGCAATCTGAAAAAACTTCAGGAGATATCAGTGTAATTTACTCTATTTTTTTTTGCTAATTATGTACTAGACTAATAATATTTAAGTTTAATTACTTAGTTGGTTCCTATACTTGTATCATTTTTACATTTGGTTCTTATACTGTAAATCTATCCGTTTTAGTCCCTACACATGCATTAGGGGTATTCAGGGCTTGGATTGGTTCGGGTTTAGGGTAAAATTAAATCCAAACCGATTATATTTGATTGGATTGGTTTGGTTCGGATTTTGATTTTTTTTTTTACCAATCCAAACCAAACCAAATTGATTAAAATCGTGTTATTTTGGTTCGAGTCATCAGTTTATGACAAAAAAAAATTATATTTTTCAAGTTTTTATTTTCACTTATTGTCTATTTTATATAAATATTTATTTTATATTAATGCAAGATAAAAGTATTTTTTTAATTATTTATTTTATTTAAAATATTTTATTTTTCTATAATTATCACTTTATATATCATTAATTTTTTTTACGTAAAATATAATAAAAAATTTACATAATAAACATGACTAAATTAAGACATTGGATAATATTAGATAAAAATATAAGAAATTAAAATAAATAAATAAAATACAAAAATTGAAGCAAAATTTAAGTTATATAAGTTTAAAATATATTAATCTAAAAGTTAACAAATAATTGATCGGATTAGTTTGGGTTGGTTCGGGTTAAAGAAAGATAAATTTGATAACAGAACCAATTATAATTGGTTTGGATTTAAAGTGAATTGTCAGGTTAATCAGGTAAATTTGATTCGATGAACACCCTAACATGCACTTTTAATATCGTTTTAGTTCTTACTGTCAAATGTGTCTTAACTCTATGTATGCTATCAAATGTTTTATACTGCCAATTTTTTTGATGGTTATTAAATTACCACAAATTGGTCTCATAAAATAAAAAACATATTAAATTTGTGTTCTAAAATATAAATAGATAACTTTTTCATAAAATATGTTTTATGTTATACGTTTCACTAAGTTTGTTTTGTAATAAAACATTTATTTTTTTAATTTAAAAAAATTTAAAAATAAAAAATCTAAGAGCGTTACAGGGTTTAGGTTCTCCTTGTAATTCAGAGGAGAACGAAGGGCAATCTGAACTGCCACTTTCCGTAAATCTGTAACCGTAGCCGTTTGGACATATAAATAGCACACAGTGAGAAAGCAGAGAAGGAGAGAGGGAAAGCTTCGTCACCCACCTGAGGAAAAAAGCAACAGAAAAAGAAATTAACATAAACACCATTTTTTATTTTTATAAAAATGGAAAAGAAAAACGAAAGTTGAAAAAAAATATATAAAATTTCCCTTAGGGTTTGACTGTGAATTGCGACATCGCGTGTGGCCCAAACAGTGGAATCACCGATTCCGTCAAGTTCGGTTCTCTGCAGGGGAAGATCTGTCCCCAATTGCCCGAAAGTTGCGGATTCTAGAGAGAGCAAGTGGGTGTCAGTAGCCTCAGCTAGAGAGAGAAAATTGATTTTTTTTTTGAACGTTGGGATCGGAGGGAAAAAATGGGTTTTTCTTGAAATTTGGAGGGATTTTGAGGTTGTGGCATTTCTGGGTATCTTTGTTTTTTTCAAAGTTTGAATTTTTTTGTTTGATCAGTGGGTGTGATCTGAATTTTGGTGTTTTTTTTTTCTAGGTGGTGAATTCTGGGGTGGTTGCATGCAATCTGGCGGCGGCGCCGGTGGTGGGCCTGGCCGGAATCCGGCGGGGCGGGCGGCATCGACGTCGTCAGCGGCTGCCTCGCCGTCTTCTTCGTCGTCGGCGGCCTCACACTTGGAGTCATTGCAGCAGCAGCAGCAACAGCAGATAGGTGCTAGGCAGGTGTGGATTTTGATTGGTTTAGCTGAATTTCTGTGATAATTTGGTTGAATTGTGTTGTTTTTGACAAGTGATGGCAAGTGGTACCTGGTTGTGCTGCTAATTCAGATTTTGGAACACATGGGAGTGTGGTGCTTGATGATAAAATGGGTTGTGGTGGAATTTGCATTTAATGCACTTGGTGCTAGGGTTTAGTTAGTTAGTTGGTTGGATTTGTGGTTTTCCTTTTCTTTTTTTTTCTTTTTTTTGAACCGATTGATTTTCCGGCATTCAAGAAGGAGCATATGGAAACTGATGGAATCATTGAATCTGGAAATGATTGGGTGCAGATTTGTGCTGCTGATGTTGTTAATTTCAATTTAGCCTCCTTTTCATCCCATGACAGCATGCACTTTTCTGTTGACTTTGAATTTTTTTGCTAATTGGTCTTTGCCTTTATTTTCTGTTGATGTGTGAAGTTGAATTATAGGCAAATTGACTATTCTGCATGTTTTTTTTCTCCTAGACTTCTCTAAGGAATTTCCTTTTAGAGGTTGACGATGATTGATAATGAAGCATCAGGGTAATAAAACTTGGGGTTTGTGTTTTGGTTTAATGAACCCCCTCTTTTGCCTTTCTTTCTCTCTCTCTCTTTAGGTGCTATTGTTGAAATTTATACACGAGGATTAGCTTTGGATTATGAATTCTCCCTTTGCTCTTTCTTAATCTCTTAAGTAAATTGCATAAGACATTGATTAATTATGGATTTTAACTAATAGCTACAGTTGCAAATTGCTAAAAAGTCTTGATGATGATTGATAATGAAGCATCAGGGTAATAAAACTTGGGGTTTATGTTCTGGTTTAATGAACCCCCTCTTTTCACTTTCTAACTCTCTCTTCAGGTGCTATTGTTGAAATTTATGCACGTTGATTTACTACTTTGGATTATGAATTCTCTCCCTTTGATTTTTCTTTATCTCTTGAGTAAATGGTATAAGTTTAAAGACATTGATTGATTGTGGATTGTAACTAAACAAGCTGCAGTTGCAACTTGCTAAAAAGTGTTATTTCGTCAACTTCTGTATATTGTCAATTTGTATTAACTGTTCCTGCTGCTTCTCTGTTCTGTTACTTCTGTTATAATTACTGAAATATGAGTGATGTCAATGATTGGTATCTTCTGTGTCTTGTTGACTCATAATTTTCTATCAAATGCAGTCTTAATGGAAAAATCATCATTGTATTGGCTTCTTTCTCTAAATGGTGTGATCATTAATATATGACTGATTTTCTTCATGATGTATGGTAATGGTACTTCGGAATATGTCATAACTTACAACTATGGTCTCATTTCTGATTTCATGGTTATGTTACTTCAGTATAGGTCAAAGTTAGGTTTTTCCTCTATTTTATTTTAGTAGTAGCCTGCATAAATCTGCATCAAATTTCGGTCATACCTTTTAAGATATGAAGTCAAAAGTGAGGTTATAGGTCTTGGGAACCAATTCAGCATATGTTATACTTTGAAAAGTATTTGTGTACCTGTGTGTATGTCTTCATATCTATGAAATTTGCATTGTGATCTTATAACAACTATTGGTGTTATTATGGCTAATTATGTCTATTTTTTGGTAACCTATAACCATATCATTTGTCTTATGGAATGATGACTTAGTCAACTATATACGTATGCAGTCATTTCAACAGCAACTGCTTAGAAAACCTGAAGGGAGTGAAGCAGTTTTGGTATATCAAGCAGGTCTTCAAGGAGTATTTGGGAGTAACAATTTTGCATCTAGTTCCATGCAACTGCCTCAGCAATCTCGAAAATTTATTGATTTAGCTCAGCATGGCTCCAACCAGGGTCAAGGCATTGAGCAGCAAATGCTAAATCCTGCACAAGCAGCATACTTTCAATATGCTCTGCAGGCATCGCAACAAAAGTCTGCTTTGGCAATGCAGTCGCAGCAGCAACCTAAAATGGGAATGCTGGGCCCTTCATCTGTAAAGGATCAGGAAATGCGAATGGGAAATTTGAAAATGCAGGATCTTATGTCCATGCAGGCAGTGAATCAAGCCCAAGCATCATCATCTAGAAATTCATCTGAACATTTTTCTCATGGGGAAAAGCGGATAGAGCAAGGGCAGCAGCTAGCACTTGATCAGAAGAGCGAAGGAAAGCCTTCAAGCCAGGGACCAGCTGTTGGAAACTTAATGCCTGGAAATATTATCAGACCCGTGCAAGCTCTGGCAACTCAGCAGAACATCCCAAACACTATGAATAACCAGATTGCATTGTCTGCTCAATTGCGGGCTATTCAAGCATGGGCACATGAACGAAATATTGATATATCAAATCCTGCAAATGCTAACTTAATGGCTCAGCTCATTCCGCTGATGCAATCAAGGATGGTTCAACAACCAAAGGCAAACGATACTAACTTAGGTGCACAGTCATCACCGGTCCCTGTTTCAAACCAGCAGGTTACCTCTCCAGCAGTTGCAAGTGAGGGTTCAGCACATGCTAATTCATCTAGTGATGTGTCTGCACAGTCAGGTTCTGCAAAAGCCAGGCAGACGGCTCCACCCAGCCATTTGAGTCCACCAATTAGTGCTGGTATAGCCGGTAGCTCTAGCGACATGGCAATGCAGCAATTTAGTCTTCATGGAAGAGACGCTCAAGGATCTTTGAAGCAATCTGGTATAATTGGAAATGGAATGCCATCTCTGCATCCACAGCAGTCCTCTGCAAACATGAACTTAGGTGCAGATCATCCTCTGAATGCAAAAGCTTCATCATCTGGTTCAGAACCCGCAAAAATGCAGTACATCAGGCAATTAAACCAATCTGTTTCTCAGGCTGGAGGTCTGACAAATGAAGGTGGATCAGGAAATTACACCAAAACTCAAGTGGCACCATCTCAGGTGCCTCAACAACAAAGTGCTTTTACCAAACAACAGCTTCATGTTCTTAAGGCACAGATACTAGCATTTAGGCGTCTGAAGGTTTAATCTCTGCTTACTTCTTCATTCTGTCTGCATCTGTCTGCCTGCCTTATGTTTATGTGCTATTTATATAGACCTAGTGAAGATGTATTACATAATATTTAATGGAGATTGTGATCACTGATATTCTATTTTTCTGCTGGTTGATAGAAAGGAGAAGGTGCGCTCCCCCAAGAACTTATTCGGGCCATCATTCCACCGCCTCTTGATTCGCAAGTGCAGCAGCCAATTCATTCTGCAGGAGCACAAAATCTAGAGAAATCTGCTGGAAATATTGTGGTAGAACAACCGAGGCAGAATGAGTCAAATGCCAAGGATTCACAGCCTATCCCATCCATTAATGGGAAGAGCTCTTCAAAGCAGGATGCCTTTCTCAGAGATGAGAAATCCACTGCAACAGCAGTTCATATGCAAGCTGCACCTCCCGTGACAAAGGAATCTGCTGGAAAGGAAGAGCAGTCTGTTGTGTGCTCTGCTAGGTCAGATCAGGAAAGTGAACATGGAATTGGCAGAACTCCTGTTAGAAAAGAGTTAGTATTAGATAAGGGAAAAGCTGTTGCTGCTCCCCAGGCTTCTGTAACTGACACAATGCAACGTAATAAACCTGCACAGGCAACCACTGTTGCCAAGCCAAAGGACGTGGGATCCACCAGAAAATACCATGGACCCCTATTTGATTTTCCTTTCTTCACTAGGAAACATGATTCCTTTGGGTCATCAATGATGGTAAACAACAATTTGCCGTTGGCATATGATGTGAAGGAGCTTCTTTTTGAGGAAGGCACAGAGGTCCTTAGCAAGAGAAGGATGGAGAATTTAAAGAAGATTAAAGGCTTACTGGCGGTAAACTTAGAGAGGAAAAGAATTAGGCCAGATCTTGTGTTGAGGTTGCAAATTGAAGAGAAAAAGCTTCGCCTTCTAGATCTTCAGGCACGTTTAAGGGATGAGATTGATCAACAGCAACAAGAGATAATGGCAATGCCAGACAGGCCATATCGCAAGTTTGTTAGGCTATGTGAACGTCAGCGTATGGAACTTGCTAGACACGTGCAGGCATCTCAGAGAGCTTTAAGAGAGAAGCAACTGAAATCTATATTTCAATGGCGCAAGAAGCTTCTTGAAACACATTGGGCCATTCGTGATGCCCGTACTGCTCGCAACAGGGGTGTGGCCAAATATCATGAAAGGATGTTGAGAGAGTTCTCAAAACGTAAGGATGATGACAGAAATAAAAGGATGGAAGCCTTAAAAAACAATGATGTTGACAGATATAGGGAGATGTTGCTGGAGCAGCAGACTAGCATGCTGGGTGATGCTGCAGAGAGATATGCTGTTCTTTCAACTTTCTTATCCCAGACTGAAGAGTATCTCCATAAATTAGGAAGTAAGATAACTGCTGCTAAGAATCAACAGGAAGTGGAGGAGGCAGCAAAAGCTGCTGCAGCTGCTGCACGATTGCAGGCATGCTTCATCAGTTTCATTAAAATAAAAAGAAAAATCCAATGGCCTGGGAGGAAACCTTTATTTTTGTGTGCCTGTTTTTTTAGTTTGTACAATTCATTTTTGAGGTTTCTGTTTTTAATGTTTTTTAATGTCCTGTTTTAACTTCTTTAAAATCATGTGTTAATAATTGATCCATGATATGTTTTATGACTAAAGGGTCTTTCTGAAGAAGAAGTCAGAGCAGCAGCAGCATGTGCTGGAGAGGAAGTGATGATTAGAAATCGTTTTATGGAGATGAATGCTCCTAGGGACAGTTCATCTGTTAGCAAGTGAGTGTTGCTCTTTTTTTTGGTGTATTTTGAGTTTTGTGCTTTTGGCATAATGATGCTTGAGGTCAGGTATTTTTACAGCCATGTGTTGGCTCAAAATGTGCTAATAGCCTAATAACAATAATATTTATTGTAATTTTAATGCGTTGGTATTGTTTATCTAAATTGTGATTTTAGTACATATTGTTGGTTGTATAATAATGCATCTGTTACCTGATGGTTACCATTATTGGCAACATACCAGGTATTACAGCCTTGCTCATGCTGTGAGTGAGAAGGTTGTAAGTCAACCATCAATGTTACGGGCTGGAACACTGAGAGACTATCAGCTTGTAGGTCGCTAAGTTTGATGAAATTGTCCGTCATTGCTTGTTGTTGTCTTTTAGTGTAAGCTTTTAAGGATTTGTCATGTTATTTTTGAAGGTTGGTTTGCAATGGATGCTTTCTTTATATAACAACAAATTAAATGGAATTTTGGCGGATGAGATGGGTCTTGGCAAAACTGTACAGGTTAGTGTTATGTTTTGCTGTGTTCTTTAAAATGGGAAGAAAATCTGTTGTGTTCTTTTCCAGCTGAGTGATTTTACACTTTACATATTAAAGATTGTTGTGTCATGCATAGGAGGTGTAAGAAGATTATTCCTTTTATTTCCATGATAGTTACTGTGATGGTTATGCAAACCTCTTGAAAACTATATTTCTTCTGTCCAGGTTATGGCATTAATTGCCTACTTGATGGAGTTTAAAGGAAACTATGGCCCGCATCTTATAATAGTCCCCAATGCTGTTATGGTTAACTGGAAGGTAAGGTTTCAACTCTTTCATTTCAGTGCTATTTTCTTTGTGATTAAGTGTCCCTTTTAATCCAAAAATTTTCGTTCACCATGCAGAGTGAGTTGTATACTTGGTTACCATCTGTGTCATGCATTTTTTATGCTGGAGGGAAGGATTACCGATCAAAATTATTTTCTCAAGTAAGTGTGCCACAGCTTATTGACGTATACTATTATGAGTAATTTAATGTTCAGTGCTGAGTTTCCTTTTGTGTTGTATTTGCAGGAGATTATGGCTATGAAATTTAATGTCCTTGTGACTACTTATGAGTTCATCATGTATGACCGTTCAAGGCTTTCAAAAATTGATTGGAAGTATATCATAATTGATGAAGCACAGAGAATGAAGGATAGAGATTCAGTTCTAGCTCGTGATCTTGATAGATATCGTTGTCATAGACGCCTGCTTCTGACAGGAACACCTTTACAGGTCTATTTTGCTTTGATACAATATACGTTGTTGCTGTAGTTTCCTATGTACTCATAATGTCTTCTATGACCCAATTTAACCAAACATCATGCTTCTTGAAGTTTGCAGTTTTCTGTTTTGTTGCACAGCTTGTTCTTCCCTGGGTAACTCTTAGGGATATTAAAATCATTCATGTGCCTTCACCTAATTGCTTTAGCTTTATGAAGACTCTTTCCTTGAAACATGTATTATATACTTCATGACCAATTGGTCATAAGTTTGGTCTTTGGTACATCCATTCTTCTAAATAAAATTGAATTTCAGCACAAGGTAGAGTTGGCCTTTTCATTGTCTATGCTTCGAATCCAAAGGGCTCTTTTGTGAGGGGGAGAGTTAAAGATAATAAAAACATTCATAAGCTTTCACCTAATAGCTTAAGCTTTTAGGAGTAGTGTTTGTCAGTAACAGAATTTTCTTTGTTCTTTTGACATTTTAAATATTTTTAATTGCAAAGACACTTCTAAGGTGATGCTGTGAATGTATACTGCTGAGCCATTTAACTTGCTCTGCTATGAATTAAGAATTACTTACTCATCATAACTTTTGTTTAGATAAGTTGGAGATATGTTATATTATACATTATCTGTTTATATGAATTAATAGGTTCATTCCTTGTCAAGAGGAGTCAAAATTACCTGATAAGGCTAGATTCAGATCTAACAGAGGTCAAATCCTAGTGTTGTCATTCCTGCCTGATGGCTGATACTAAGCTGGAGTTTGGGCCTAATAACATTTATCTATGGATCATTTCCATTACAGTCATAAACTACTATGATAAATACTATTAAGACTTTTTATTAAAGCTTGAATGTTAATTTAATTACAGGTCAAAGTCTTGAATTAGGCCCCTTGTGTTGTTACCATAACCTTTGGTCAAGTATATATCATATTAAGCTAGTTGTGTTCATTTTGTTGTTGCTGGAATGTAGTCAAAGTTCTCTGACTAATAATTCTTGTCTTTCTTGATAAAATACATAGTTATTATATTGACTCATGTTCTACATGTTAACTTCATGTAGATGTCACATTGTCAATTGATAAATCATTTAGATACATGGTGCAGAAGTACATATCTTGATAAATTTAATAATGGTTTTCTCTGCAGAATGATTTGAAGGAACTGTGGTCACTTTTAAATTTACTTCTTCCTGAGGTTTTTGACAATAAGAAAGCCTTTCATGATTGGTTCTCAAAGCCATTTCAAAAGGAGGGTCCCACTCAAAATACAGAGGATGATTGGCTTGAGACAGAGAAAAAAGTTATCATTATCCATCGACTTCATCAGATTCTTGAGCCTTTCATGCTCAGGCGTCGCGTTGAAGATGTTGAGGGTTCACTACCACCAAAGGTTTGATTATGACTCTTACTCGACCTTTTACTCTTTATCTGGTGGTACAATTCTAATATCTGTGCTGCATTGCAGATCTCTATAGTTTTACGATATAAGATGTCAGCTGTCCAGAGTGCCATTTATGACTGGGTCAAATCAACTGGTACCCTTCGTCTTGATCCTGAGGGTGAGAAATCTAAGATTCAAAAGAATCCACTCTACCAGGCAAAAGAGTATAAGACTTTAAATAACAGATGTATGGAGCTACGTAAAACTTGCAACCATCCATGTCTTAATTACCCATTACTTAGTGAATTATCTACAGATTTAATTGTAAAATCTTGTGGGAAATTGTGGATCCTGGATAGGATCCTAATAAAGCTTCAAAGAACTGGTCATCGAGTTTTGCTGTTTAGTACCATGACAAAACTCCTAGATATCTTGGAAGATTACCTGAATTGGCGAAGACTTGTGTACAGAAGAATTGATGGGACAACTAATTTGGAAGACCGTGAATCAGCTATAATGGACTTTAATAGCCCTGATTCAGACTCTTTCATCTTCTTGCTTAGTATTCGAGCTGCCGGGAGAGGCCTTAACCTTCAGTCTGCTGACACGGTTGTCATTTATGATCCTGACCCAAACCCTAAAAATGAGGAGCAGGCTGTGGCTAGAGCTCATCGTATTGGACAGACAAGAGAAGTCAAAGTTATCTACATGGAAGCTGTTGTTGACAAAATCTCCAGCCATGAGAAGGAGGATGAACTGAGAAGTGGAGGCACTGTTGATATGGAGGATGAACTTGTGGGAAAGGATCGCTATATAGGATCCATTGAGAGCCTCATAAGGAACAATATTCAACAATATAAGATAGATATGGCTGATGAGGTTATTAATGCTGGACGTTTTGATCAAAGGACAACACATGAAGAGAGACGTTTAACTTTAGAGACATTGTTACATGATGAAGAAAGGTATCAAGAAACTGTCCATAATGTTCCTTCTCTTCAGGAGGTAAATCGCATGATTGCTAGGAGTGAAGAAGAAGTTGAATTGTTTGATCAAATGGATGAAGAACTGGATTGGCCTGAGGAGATGATGCGACATGATGAGGTGCCTGAGTGGCTTCGAGCCAATACAAGAGAAGTGAATGCTGCTATTGCTGCTTTATCTAAAAGACCGTCAAAGAACACTTTATTGGGTGGTAGTATTGCCATTGAATCTAGTGAGGTGGGTTCTGAAAGGAAAAGGGGACGGCCCAAGGGAAAAAAGCATCCTAATTATAAAGAGTTGGAAGATGAAAATGGAGAATATTCCGAAGAAAGTTCTGAAGACAGAAATGAATATTCTGCACAAGAAGAAGGGGAAATTGGAGAGTTTGAAGATGATGGGTATAGTGGGGCTGATGGAAATCGATTGGAAGATGGTCTAACTTCCGATGCTGGATGTGAAATTCCTCGTTCTTCAGAAAGTGCTAGAAATAATCATGTGGTTGAAGAAGCTGGTTCCTCAGGATCATCCTCAGACAGTCAAAGATTGACACAGACAGTGTCACCATCAGTTTCTTCTCAGAAATTTGGTTCCCTCTCAGCATTGGATGCCAGGCCAAGCTCCGTTTCAAAAATGATGGTACATGGATTTTATTTGTATGTTGAATATTTTATTCTTTTGTTGGGGGGCTGTCTTTGTTTTATTTTATTCTGATTAAATATCTTCTGATAACTTTTGCCAGGCAGATGAGTTAGAGGAAGGGGAAATTGCAGTATCTGGTGATTCTCACATGGATCATCAACAGTCGGGAAGTTGGATTCATGATCGTGATGAGGGTGAAGATGAACAAGTTTTGCAGCAGCCTAAGATTAAGCGTAAACGTAGTCTTCGTGTTCGCCCCCGCCATGCCATGGAAAGGCCTGAGGACAAGTCTGGCAGTGAGATGGTTTCTCTTCAACACGGAGAATCATCTCTTTTGGCAGACTATAAATATCAAATGCAAACAAGGATTGATCCGGAATCAAAATCATTTGGAGACTCCAATGCTAGCAAGCATGATAAGAATGAATCATCATTAAAAAATAAGCAAAAATTACCTTCAAGGAAAGTAGCTAATACATCCAAATTACATGGATCACCTAAGTCTAATCGTTTGAATTGCACATCTGCTCCTTCGGAGGATGGCGGTGAACACCCTAGAGAAAGTTGGGAGGGGAAGCCCATCAACCCAAATGGATCTTCAGCTCATGGCACTAAGATGACTGAAATCATCCAGAGAGGGGTATGATTCATTATGTGATCAATGCTGTGTGCCTTCTATTCTGCCCAGGATGGTTGTATAATTTTCATGCATTACTGCATGCTATAAGGACTGCAAGCAGGAACCATTATTAATCTCAAGCTTAATTATGATAAAATATTAATATTTGATCCTTTATATAAGAAACAAATGAGTACATTTTTTTGGTCCTTATTATAAGTACATCCCAGGATGGATGTATTAATTGCTAATTTTTTTTTATACCCTTAATTTATTGTGAAGTCTATTAATTAGACACCTATTCATTTTCTATGCAAGTGGATGCATTCACTGGCCTATTAACAATATAAACCACACTCATTCGTGGGAAAAATTATCCCTTGAATTACAAGTAGTGTCAATAAATATAATCATCAATTAAACCATTTAATTCTATGGATATTTCTGTAATAAAATTTAAGTTTATGACATTATTAATTAAAACTATCTTAACTATTTTCATTGGTCTTGAGGAGTTAGTTATTTTTTTCTTATATGAAGAACCAGAGGTAGTATAATACAACAGGATAAAGTTCTTAGGTATCTGCTTGAAAGATTTTTCACCAGCTGCAATCCTGAAAATATTACTTTCTTTGTTCTGTTTTTCACTAAAACTTTATGTTGGCTATGTGAATTTAATCTCAACTCCATTCCGTGTTAAATAAACCATGCTGGAGATGTTTCCTGTAGTTTTTTGGTCTGCCTGTTCTGTGTAAGTATATGAACTCACAACTTATTTACATGCAGTGCAAAAATGTAATTAACAAGCTCCAAAGGAGAATAGACAAGGAAGGCCATCAAATTGTACCTTTGCTAACAGGTTTGTGGAAGAGGGTTGAGAATTCTGGGTACATGGGTGGATCTGGGAACAGTCTGTTGGATTTACGGAAGATTGACCAGCGGATTGATAGAATGGATTACAATGGAGTAATGGAGCTTGTGTTTGATGTGCAGTTCATGTTGAGGAGTGCAATGCATTTCTATGGATACTCATATGAGGTGAGATTTCTTATCCGTGTTATTGTATAAAATGATGGCAACATACACTGACTTATTGTATTTGGAAAATTTATTGGTGTCCAAAGACCACTTGGCATATTTTTAGGTCTATATCATGTTCGATTTTCCGTTCAAAGAACCTGAAAATGTATGATTTTGTATGTTTGTTGGGATCCTTTAACTGAAAACTCATACACAATTACAAGAAACCATGTCATTTTTTGAAGCCTCATTTTAATTATATTGTGTCATAATAAATGTTTTTGTATGTGTTTTCTCAATGAACCTAGTGAAGCACTTAATCGCTGATTATATCCATTCTTTCCTTTTGTTTGTGGCTACCATATTCTGTTGGTTGAGCCATGGTCTAAAAATAAATTCCAAAGATCATTTTAAATGATATCCAAAGATTCATTAAGTATTCCTATCCTTAACATTCCATTTTGCACCTTTGTTGGTGTGTCTAATGTTTTGGCCTGCATAATTTTGATTTTTAAATTTGTGAGTGATGGCACTATAGATGGAAACTTGATGCTTCTGATTGCATTTCCACTTGCCTAGAAAGTGCCAGTAAACCTTTCTTTTTTGCTTTTTTTAATTAACATGTTTGAAGATGGAATAGCATAACTTTTGATGTTATAATCCAATCATTTATGCTTTTGTTTCAATTGTTATGAAGTTGCTGATGGTTGCATTCATTTTGTAAATGTAAGTATATCTATTGTTGATGTAATCTGATTAATGGGATTAAACAAAAATTGTTAGTTGATGTTGATCCTGGAAAAGAGCATTTGCTAGTTAATCTAGAAATGTGAAATAACTATCGATTTATTTAATTTGCAGTACGCATTTCAAGATATTTAATGGAAGTGTATGCTTAATTTGGTTTTTACAAGCCCTGATTCAATCGATAAATACTAAATTATACATTCTGAATACAGGTGTTGAAACCCATATGTTTAAATAATTATTTATCTGGATCTGAACTTGGAGTATGTTTAAATACCTTACCAATAATTGTCTAAACAATATTGTATTATGGATGATGTTTTATGACTTTATGAAGGATTTATTTGTCTTAGCTAATTCAAGGGATTTTATCTCTAATTCAATTGAATCGGAATCAACTGTTTTGAGGAAAATTTTCAACATTTTATCTAAAGAGATCTATATCTGCGTACTGTGCTATTATTGATTTGCACTGGATTTTACATTTATGATATTATTTAAGCAAGATGATTTGAAAAGCATACCCTTTGTTCTAATTCTAATTCTAATTGTCAATATGCCCCCATCTATATATATAAGTATAAATCCAACTTGCACATTAATAAAATAATAATAATTGCAAGAGTTATGTTTTTCTCTCTCCCAAAAATAAAATACTTGCTCCTTGTATTCAGCCATTACATCAAAGTGTTTTTTCCTCAAATTTACTGCCACACATGGAACAGGATGTCTCTGCCTATCCCTGCTGCCAGATTGAGAAGGCTGTTGGATGTTGATAAATTGATAGAGACTAGGATTGTTCATATGATCTCCATTTTGTAACTGTTAAAAGTTCTGAGTGATCACTATTTGCAGGTAAGATCTGAAGCTAGGAAGGTTCATGATCTCTTTTTTGATATCTTGAAAATCGCATTTCCGGATACGGACTTTGGAGAAGCAAGAGGTTCACTTTCTTTCTCTAGCCAAAATCCAGCCAACACCGCAGCATCCCCAAGGCAAGCGACAGTTGGCCCAAGCAAAAGGCACAGAGTGACAAATGATGTGGAAACCAATCCGTCCCCTTCACAAAAGTCATCACAAAAGCCATCACAAAAGCCATCACAAAGTGGATCAGCTTCTAACGGCGAAAACACCAGGTTCAAAGGTCATTTGCCACAGAAGGACTCGAGAACCGGCAGCGGTAGTGCACGCGAGCAACCTCAGCAGGACAACCCTTCACTGCTTGCTCATCCACGTGAACTGGTTGTGTGCAAGAAGAAAAGAAATGACAGGGAAAAAACATTGGGGAAGGGTAGGACTGGATCAGCAGGTCCTGTTTCTCCACCTAGTGCTATGCGAAGTCCAGGGTCAGGTTCAACCTCAAAGGATGCTAGAGTGGCTCAACAGGGATGGGGTAACCAGCCATCTCAACACACAAATGGGTCTGGTGGGTCACTTGGCTGGGCGAAACCTGTAAAGCGTTTAAGGACAGATTCTGGGAAGAGGAGACCAAGCCATATGTAGATTTTTCAAGGAGACAAAGGATGGTATATAATGGAAATATTGTTGGTGCTAGTTTTTCAGGAAGAGTTTTAGGGGCCCTTGCCTTTGACAGGGTTTTTAGCTCATACTGTTAATATAGAGTTAGTTCTTCCATTGTATTTTACAAGCTACCTCAATATCAATGGGTTAAATAACAATGGTCTCCAATTTTTTCTTTGGATATCTGCTTCTTGGGGGAATTGCTTTTCTTTAGATAACTGAATCTCTTGTATAGTAACTTCTTGGTTCATAGTAGGACATACAGGGGATTAATATCTGTAAGGTACAGTTACCTCTTCCAAATGATTATATCAATGCATAAACCTTCGATTTGTGTCTAAGCTAGGAAAAAACAATAGAACGGATGGGAATCAATAATAATGAGGTTGATGATGTCTAAGGATTTCTTTGGTTTGGGAAAATAATTTATATTTACCCTATTTTTAATAATTATAAAAATAACACTATGTATTTACTTTATTATTTTAAAGAGTAAATTATACTTTTCTCTTGAGAGAGTTTAGATATCATTATCCTTTTTTCATATTTTAAAAATGGCTGAAATATGTTTTTAGTCTTTTAAATTTGGAATAAGTTTGTTTTTAGTTTTCCAAATTTAAAATTAATCTTTTGTCTTTGTAATTTGAAAAAAGTATATTTTAGTTCCTCTGTTCAAACATCATTAGTGAATTTATCACATAAAATTTGCCTACTAGTATTCCTGTTAATGAAAACATCACATCAAACTCAATTGATGCTTACACAACTAACTCAATTTGCCCATCAATGATGCTGCAGGTGCAGTTCTAAGAGACTAAAACAAACTCTTTTTTTTTTTAAATTATAGGACTAAAAAGATTAATTTTAAATTTGAAGAACCAAAATCAAATTTACTCAAAATTTAAGAGACTAAAAACATATTTAAGCCTTTAAAAATTATATATTGTTTCAGAATGGACTTATATGAAAGTAAAATGTATTTTAAGTTAGGTTTTATATGAAAGTAGAATAGAAAAATTAATGAGTTTAGTATAGTTACAATTTGGTTTGTTTTGTTTCCACTCTAAACATGAAAAGTGAAAATCAAATCACATAAAAAATATGGTTTTCTATTTTCAATTTTTCTTAGTTAACAATTTTGTTATCAATTAGTTTGAAATGATTTGGATCGGTTGCATATATCTCTAGTGTATACAAGATAAAAATCTTTTGTCCCCTTTCCTTGTCCTCTTAATTACAAGTTGTCACCTTAATTAAATGTTACATCATTTTCTATTAGATTTAATAGATGTTAATGTGTTTCTTTATCATCATTACTAACAAACCATTACCCTTTTCTGCTTCCACTTTTCCTCAATGGTGGAGGTAGTTTCATCATGCTCCTCTGTGATGGTCCCTTAGGAGCAAAGTAGCTCCATTTCAAAGATTAGGCTTGATAGCCACTTAGCAAGAAGGAGATAAGCCATATGTGGATTAGATGGAGGAAAGAGGCTACTAGTATTAATCAAAAAGGTATGATCTTTATTGATTATTGATGCGTCACATTTCATATCGTGTTTGCATAGCTTTTTAGTTAGAATAATTTACATTTTTCTACTTAATATAGCTTACTATCTAGTTAGTTTTGTTGGCTTTCCATTTCTTCGAACTTGTTATGGTTTTAGGTTTGTTTTGGCATTAGGAGTTCAAATTCTATGGATTTGGGGAGCATGGAGCTTGAGTTGAGGTTTAGTGGAAGCATTATTGAGTCTCAAAGTTGGCAATGGATTAAACTAGGCGCGTTTGATGCAAGAGATTGGAAGAAGGAGCTAAGAAGGTGCATTTTAACCCAACAGGGCAACAATGTTCATGGGCATCCCGTGAAACACCTTACTCCCGTGAAGCAATTTGTTTGGTATTTTTAGAGAGTGGACAACAGCGTTCACTGGCAACCCATGAAACACCTTGCTGCCCTTGAAACATCCCCATGCGACTAGTTTATTAGATTTTGTGTTTTAATTGTAATTGAGCCTAAACCCTTATTTTCCCAAGAGTTTAAATATGACCTTTTAGATTACGTTTTATAGGACAAAACCTTACGAGGGAGCGACAACTCTAGCAGGAGAATTGAAGATGATTCTTCTTTTCTCTTCTTTTACCTCAAGTTTGGATGTTCTTTTTCCTTTGTTTTGTTTTCTCTATAACTATGGTTGAGTAGTCGCTTTGTTTCTAGGATTGAGCATAGCCCTTTGACGTTTTTAACGGATTTGTGATATTTATTTCTATATATGAAGTTTGTTTCTCTCTTTTTGATTCTTTTCTTATTGAGCTTAATTATACGAATTGATTGATCACCTATTTGCATAACCTCAGGCATTTTAGGGAAGAATTGAAAGGTGAACCTAAACATTAGACTCATAGGAAAAGAACTTAGGCTTTAAATTACAAAAGTAGGTTTAATCTTTTGAGGATCAAATGAATTAATAAAGAGCGTAATGGGTCTCATTGAACATAGCTACCACGAAAATAAGGGTCAATTTAATTAGATACACTTT
Organism: Spatholobus suberectus; assembly: GCA_004329165.1. Lineage (NCBI taxonomy): Eukaryota > Viridiplantae > Streptophyta > Magnoliopsida > Fabales > Fabaceae > Spatholobus > Spatholobus suberectus. The sequence continues at coordinate 17,076,237 of CM014731.1, read as the reverse complement.
TGTGTCCTAAAAGAGAATGGAGGTTACCTTAGATTAATTCACTTTCAAAATTGGAATCAATCGGAGTATGTAAATAATAAAGGTTAATCCATTAATCATCATTGAGTGAATCTTAATCCTGAAAACTATTCTTTCCATTGTTTTTCCTAATCTTGATATTCTTGCTACTTGCTCTTGTTCTTGGTTTTCACTTTCATTATTCTTTTTTCCAATCAAATAATTCTTCCTAGTTTTTTCTTATTGAATCACAATAAATTGGTAATCGTAAAACACAGTCCCTGTGGATACGATAATTTTATTATTTGACGATAACTGTACACTTGCGATTTTTCCTATCAATTATCCAATCACTTTTCTTGTTCCAATGGGAGGAAGTTTGGATGATCCCATAGCATCAGGGAAAATAATTACCACAAACGAGAAACCATGAGCAAAACCCCACTATACTAAATGGAAAGGAGAGGGCACAACTTCACTGATGGAGGTTATTAGGGTTTTGAGGGACAAGTTAGAGGTAGTCCCAAGAGAAAAAGTTTATGATAGTCGCATTGAGTGGGTCTTCGAGGAGAACATGAGTATGATTAGTGGAGTGTAGCGTTCGACTCATAGCACTCTGTTATTGTTAGAGTTGTTGACCCTTCATCCACGCTCTTTTTTGATCGAAGAACGTTGTGGTGGTGGAAGTGGAAGCATCCTCAAATGAGTCTCTATTATTGCGGTGGTACACAACAAGGTAGGTCGACTACTTGGTGGTGGAGAAGCTCTCAATAACTTTAAAGCAGAAGTGGGGCAATGGTTTATTGGTAATGATGACAATGAAACATGTTAACGTCTATTACGTGGCATATCTAATTGAGGTGACAACTTTAATTGGAAAAACAAGAAATGGGGACAAAGGAATATTGATTTAGTGTGTACAACCCTTGTTCTAGAAACATGAGTTTGCCTATTTTTATTGTATTTAGTTTAAAGTGAAGAATTTAATTTAAGATGACTTCTACGATGCACAAGGACACCAAGTGGTCCATGGTAGTCTAGTATAAATGACCCACAATAATAGGTTTCACTAGTTTACTTTTTTTTTTCCCATGTTAGCCATAATTTTTTTTTGTATAATTCTAGTGACATTGTTACCCTTCTTATAATGACTTTAATACCCAACATTACGATTACTATTTTAACCCTTTTTGAAAGTAAAGGGAAAGGGATAAATGTAGTAGGTATGGGTTTGGAAAACTCATCAGCGGTTTAGGAGTAGAAGCTGAAAGAAAGAGTAAATCGAAGTTCGAACAGGTCACTGTGAATCAAAGTTCAATATCGTTGTCGTTAGTGAAGATGATCTGCTTGGTTGGTTGGAAGAGCAACTAATACAACGAGCAAATTAAAGCTGGAAGCGGTATGCATGTTGTAAACTAAGTTGTAAGAAACTTATGATTAGTTGACGATGAGTTTTTGGAGGTGGAGAGTAACTGTCTGAGCTTGGCAACACCTCTGTCACATATCATTCTTTCTGTTGTGTGTGAAACATTTGATGATGTTGTGCGATTTATAGTGTGTTTCTAGTGTTGGGTTGCTTTCAGTATTGTGTTCATTTTTGTGGTTGTTTGCTTTTAATTTAAGAGTTGCTTAGCTTAATCTTTTGCAATGGTGCTTATGATGGGTTGTCGCTGTACTTGTTTCCAATTTGACATCGTGTTGTGCAAAGACAGAAGGGACACTTCCGTACATTTTTTCTATTAAAATTAATTAAAAAATAAAAGCACTAAGACTACCGGTTGCACAAAAGTCATCTACGCCACTCCCTTATTTTATAATAAATCTAATGGTTGAAAATAATTTGACCACTGTGAACCACCTAACAACATTGTCCACTGTAGAATTTGTTTGAATTTAAATGCACTAACAATGTAAAGAGTTTTTACATTGTCATCTAATGACAAATTGTCATATATGGTAACTTTGTTGACTTTTATAATAACTACCTTAAAAGTCATTTCAAAGATAATTTTTGATTAGTTAACAATGTAAAAGTTTTTAAGCTAAATTGCATTTTTGGTCTCCTATTTTTCTCAATTTGCAATTTTGGTCCTCTTATTTTTTTAGAGACATTTAATTTCCCTATTTTTAAAAATCTGCAAATTTGGTCTCTCTATCAAATTTTTTGCATTAACTGTTGCTAATTTAACATTGACTCTGATATATCAGTACTTAAATGACGTGTCAGAGTCAGAGTTAACAATAGAGTTAACGATGACATGTCAAAGTCAACGTTAAACCACTGGCGATCAACACAACAGATTTAACGGCGAGACCAAAATTGCAAACTTTAAAAAATAGAAGGCCTAAAATTGTGGATTGAGAAAAATAAGGGACCCAAAATGTAATTTAACCAATTTTTTATAGTGCATGACTACTAAACTCTAGAGTAAATTAAATCAACCCAAATTACAATGAAAATTACAATCTGTTATAGTAGGACGAAGTATTCTCCCACCAAACGTAGTTTGATTTTGAGCTACGGAATTTGTTCTAAGCTCGATGCATGATAAACTAAATTGTTCATCGTCAATTCTTGCTCTTGACTTGTTGGTTACACTTACTAATGTTAAGCACCCAAAATCAATGGTAACGACGCTTTTTTTATGGACAACATTATAGGAGCTGTTACCCTCTTAGCATTGTGAATTAGCTTGATGGAGCACGAGACCTTGTTAATTATATTGACATAATCAGTGACTCGTGAATTGGATTTGCATTGAGACTATTAGCTGATCAGTTTCAAAAGGTTCTACACAAAATTGTATTCACCACTCAATACGCAACTTTTTTGCAAAAGTCAGCAGACAATGAATAATTTAGACAGAAAAGGGAAAGAATCGTTATCATTGGTCAAGAGCAATATTTGTTGATGAATTATTTATATTTTCTTACTCCCTCACATTGATTGATAGATGTTTTAGCATTTATAAAAAATTCTATATTGATTGATGTTCTCAGTTTTTAATGAAATATTAACACTTTTATTTCAAATTTGTCATAAATAAATACATGCACCTAATGATTTTTGAGTGTTGTGCCAGTCAATTTTTGAAAAAGAGAATAAGGATATTTTAGTAAAATTGTTTCACTAAGTAACTTATTTACTGTTTTTCTTAATTTGTGTGAAAAAACCTTAAACATCAATCAATATAGAACAGATGGAGATGGAGTATAAGATTTATACGAATTGCACGTCTATCAAAAGCAAACCATGATTAATTGTCAAGGTTGATGAGAATATTCCGGATATCTTTAACTTAAACACGTTTGTCCAAATTACTTAGTCAACGGGGGACCTCTGTTTTACTTTTTTTGGCTATTTAAAAGGGTTATTAGTTTGGGAAGTGAACAAAATTCAGTTAGTAGAGACATAAGAATTAAAATTGTGGATCCGGATCTTCAAGATGGTCAAACTTTTTTAGCATAACATATCGAATTATGTAATGAAATCATCTTTTTAAAATGAATAAATAATACATGCACCGAAGCTGTTATTGAATTACAAATATACATGTATGATAAATTTATTGATTTTTATAATAACTATCTTAATGGTATGCTTGATTTAAGGAAGAAAGTGAAAGGAAAAAAAGAGGAAAGAAAGAAAATGGGTAGAGCGTGAGATGATTTTGTAGGTTTTTTTTTTTTTTTGTTACCATGTTATTAGTACGAAGTATCTATTAGTTTTGTTGATAACTAATCTCCGTTGGAGGATTTGGCTGACTACCTTTAATAGGATTTTTCCTCCCAATCACATGTTTTTCATCCACAAGATTAAAACCCAGTATTTTGCTTAAGGATCCGAATCCAGTTTCACTCGGACTAACGACATGTTAGTATATAAAATGTCTATAAAATGTGGTTGTTTGATTGTATAAAATGTGGAAGAAAAGTAAAAAAGATATGTATATAAAATGAGACAAATATCCCAAATAAAAAAAGATGTATAACAAATAAGGATATTTTTGTCTTTATACCCTTATAAATCTCTCACTCTTTTTCTTTCCAAAACGAGAAGGAAGAATATTTAAGTATGGTTCACGTATTTTTTTTTCTTTCCTTTCTTCCCTGTGTCCTACCAAACAAAAGAAAGATTAATTCTTTATATCTTTTTTTTTCCATTATCACCCCTTCCTCTCATTTTCTATGGTATTAAAGAAAAGCTAACAGTCATACCAAAAATAATTTCTAATTAGTGTGACCATATAATTTTTTTTTTCAAAGACAATGGATGTGTGTTAACTCTTTTAAAGTAAGTGAGTGACCATCACCAAATTTATTTCAATAATATTTATATATATTTTTTATTAATCAAATTAATGATTTAGATAAATTTTATAAAATTAAATTAAGTACAAGTGACAATACACGTGAGAGGTGCCTCTGATTTTACCAATCGGTAAGATCATGTGAATTTACTTTATTTCGTTGACATTGATATATAACATTTTTGCGACCTACAAGTTTACTACAATTATTTCTCATGATTTAACTTCTCTAATTATAAACACGGGAAATAACAACTAATATAAGATAGAAAGAGTATTTAAAAATAAAGTTTAATGGTTATGCACTGACTGTGTAAAATTTTTTATAATGTCAATCAATCACAAATCATTGTTGGTATGACTTTTAAGATAATTATTATAAAAGTTAATAAATTTATCATAAATGATGGTTTGTGATTAGATAACAATGTAAAATTGCTTTACATTATTAATACATAGCCTATTTTCTTGGTTAAAATAAAACGAGTATAAAGATACACAATAACAGTTACAATTACAATTACAATTAATTTTATCTTAAATTAAAAAACAATTTTTTTAAAAAAAGATATAAAAAGAAAAGAAACGAAGGAATATCTATTTTAAATTTGGACAAGTAGAGATAAAATAAAATATTCGATTTGTGGAAATACTAACTTCGAGGAAAAGCCTTTGAAATTGTATACCATGGTAAAAGAGAAAGGAATAAATATTTTAAATTACTTAAAAAATATTAAATGACCTATGTATATAATAATATTTTCTTTTTCAATAAAAAATTCTTTTTAACCTTTTATCATATGTGCACGATCACACTACAATATCATTAGTCCCTTATATCGATTTTCCTAATTATTGCCCTTAAAACAATGTTTAAGAAGTTAATAAATAAAATTTTTACTAAAAATCCCTGAAAAATTCACCCTATATATTAAATGAGAACAACTATATTAAATGAGAACATTTTTAACTACTATTTTTCATCGAGAACATTTTAAAAAATTTTTAATCTCTTATCTCTTTTAATCTATCATTTTTAATATTTTCAATTCTAAATTAAATTTTAATATATTTTTTTAAAAAATTATCAATAACATTATATTACAATAATTGTTTATTATAAATTAAAAATATAATTTATATGTTTAAAAATATTTATTTATTATATATTTTAATTATAATATAATCTATATATTTAAAAGTATTTATTTATTATAAATTTAAGTTATATAAAATAAATATTTATTCTGTACATTACACAAGTTGAAATACTAGTATATTTATAACATTAAATATTATACTTTTCAGCATTTTTTATTTTTCTTAAAAATTAAATGGTAGCAAGACCATAGTCATATAAAAGAATGCTGTCAATTGGCATTCTTTTCTTTAGGGTCTAGCTAAAATCTATCCTAAGGACATTGATTAATGAATCAATAAATACAAAGATAGATTTATTGAAAATCAGACATTGATGTTCCAATAATGTTAAATACTACACTTTCTAACTTCCAAGTACCATACGAGCACTAGCTAGCATTCTCTTTTTCTTTGTTATTGGGTTAATTCCATGTTGCACCTACCAAAGGCCTATTTGTTTGGGAGAAAACTTAAATATAGTTCTTTAAGTATTGTTGATATTGTTTTCCAATTAGAATTAGAGTTTTATTTCAATAATCTACATAATAAAAAATTGCTTTAAAAAATTATTTTAATTACCAAAGTACAACTCCAATTCTAATTAGAGAACAGTACAAACACTATTTAAGGATCTGTATCTAAATTTTGTCAGATTGTTTTATACCAGTAATCAATTCCCCAGACTGTACACATGTTCCAATGTAAAATCTGTGGCCGAGATTAATTTAAGCCTGCATCTTCAACAGTTAAAAATTAATTATATTAAAATCAATTCTATCAAACTTTGAAACAAACAGGTACTAAATAAGGGAGGCATACTAAATAGAGTAAAATTCACATCATTTAATGGAACAAACATGAATCACCCAATACAAAGAGTGTCATATAGTGTGTGCTAGCATTCTCAATTAAATTACAATGGGCTAAACAGCACAATCACTTGAGAGTGCTAAACATGAAATAAGATTGCATCAGGAAATCAATGGTACTTTATTTACAGCGACAGGAAACTAAAAGGAAGGGGAATTTTCCCCCTTATCCAGAATAAGTTCACATGTGATGGGGTGAGGTGAATTAACAGACCTAGTACATCATGTACAGATAAAATACAAAGTTAAGAACGGGAAATGCATGCAAAGCTAGGGATCTGCTTTACCAACAACCTGTTCATCACTAGAATCATATTCGTCTTCACTCATCTCCTCATCACTGGATTTCTCTTCTGTGGCTTCTCCTATGTCTTCGGGTTTTGCATACTTCTCACAGTACTCTGCCATTGAAGTCAGTGACACATCAGTTAAGTGTTAATTAAATAAGAAAAAAAAACTTAATTGTTTCTGAAATAAAAACCAGAAATTGGTTCTCAGAAGAATTCAAACCTAGATTAAAAAAGAAGTGATACTGTCTAACAAGTTAGATAAACAAGGCTATTTTTGGATATCTAATGGTGTGCATAATAGAAATGAAATGAAATGTAATAAAGTTACCATTTCATCGTCCATAGATAGACAAATAGATAGATAACTAGTTTCATCCCATGCCCCACAAATTGGAGGGAAAGAAAAATAAGGTATTGGATGGAATGAAGTGGAATGCGTTCCATTAGGTTCGGTTCCATTCCATCCTATTTTAAACAATCCAAACAATGGAACCTAGTATAATTCCATTCCATTATGTTCCATCCCTTTCTATCAATCTAAACATAGCCAAAGAGAAGATGACTTAGTTTGAAATGGAAACAAGCTCCATGAAAACCTGGTTTAGTTTTGAAATTTTCAAATGAAAATATTAAAACTATAATCTGAGCATACCATTGCCATCCTTCCACAGTTTCACTAACATTTTGCCAGAGATCAAAACTACCACCATTTCATGCTTTATAACATTTTTTTATATCACCACTACTATTGTCACCAAAACAAGCTTCATTGTGTTCTTATAACACAGTAGTTCCATTAAGTGGTTCTCCTACTCCATCCTTTTCACACTTTTATGTCTTACATTTATGTTAAGGATTTGATGGTATCATAGAAGGCAGTAATATGATATTGGTAGCAGATTTCAACGAAAGTCAGTTCAATTGGCAGATCAGAACTTGAAATGTTGAAGTTTATAACGCAGTTAATAGAAGAAGAGCAGCATTCTGTGTTAATAATATTAATAAGATAACAGAATGAGGTTAAGAATTATTAAAAATGAAGTTCTTGTAATTGTTTGTGAGTGTATGTGCGTGTGCATGCACACACACACTGACACATTCAAGCAGTTGTCCACATCTGATATGCTGAGTAGTAATGGTAGTCTACATCTACTACTCAGAGGTCTAAAATGTTAGTTCAAGTGTCCCTCTTGGTTTAGATTTTGATTGTGGCTGACATGAGGAAGACCAAAACAAAAAGCTGCAAAGAAAACATGGCAAGTCTGTGACGCAGAGGTAGGAACGAGGGCATATAAACTAATGCAAGAAATGCATATTTAGAAAATGAAAAACAGAAAGGATCAATACCTTTAACCCTTTGATCATAACTTGCTCGGTCACGCATCATTAAAGCTGCAGCTTCTCCATTCAAGGGGTCTGATGGATTGGGATACAACAGAAGTTGTGGTAGAAACACCTCAAATACATTGACAAGATCTGGAAGGAAGTATGTTTTGACATATGAAATGAACCAAAAATGTCAAAATATAAAACTTTGAACAAAATACAAATTTTAACAGAAAATTTAACGAATTTCATTACCAAACATGGGGCTCCAGGTTTGATTGATAACATCCAGACAAACTGATCCTGACCTGAAATTATTGTTATCCAAGACGATCAGATCAGATGCGCAATTATTCTAATATCCGATACACATGTAAACTACTCAATACAGATAATTTTCAGAACATTACTACTAATACCAAGTGCTTACATCTCATCAACATTTGGGTGATAGATCTTATTGACAAAGCCAATGGAAGGAGATTTGTAAGGATAAGCATCAGGCAACTCAACTCTTACTTTCCACACACCACCATGATAAGGACCTACCAAAAGCCATCACACAGATAAAAAGACTATCGAAAAAGGAAGGTGCATCACACAGAAATATTGATAAGGATCTCAAACCAGGACAAAACAACAATCAAAGGTGAAATCAGCAAATATGATTCTAAATAAATTACAGCTAAAAAACCCACAAAATTCTAGCTCATACCAATCCTTTTCTGGCTAGACATCAGTTCCATATTCAGACCAAGAATTCCACAACAAGCAAAAGGGAAATCAATAAGAAAGTAACAAAAATTTCTTTGCAAAATTAAAAAACCAAAAATAAATAAATTGTTTTTCCCAAATCTATGTACAGAATCCGCAGAAACACAAGCAATCAACACAATAAACAAAAAAATAAGGTATCAATATCATCCTGTAGCCACCCAAATCTAAATCCACCAAGGTCAAACAGCTATCTCAAACATATCAAAAAAAAAAAAGAAAAAGGCAAAGACTCACAAAAGCCAAGCGTCAAACTTCATCAGAAGCACCAAAGCAAGAAACAAAGAAAGAGGGAAAAGGGAACTCACTGTCATTGGGTCCATGGAACTGCACATAAAATTCTTGCATTCCATCATTAATCATCTCCACCTTGTAATCACTCATCATCCTACGAAAAGCAAAAGATAAAGAAGACCCAAAATCAGAAACAGAGAGGGAAAGGACCCCATTAGAAAAAAGATTGAGACTTTAATGAATCGAGAGATAAAGGATTAACAGTTTCATCAAGTCCATCTCTCGGCGCTTGCTTGGGGAAGACATGTTTTTGCGTGTGTTGGTTGGTCCTTTGCTCTGCCTTTGCTTCTCCTTAGCCTTTTTCCTTTGGCAAGTGGAGAGAGAGAGAGAGATAGAGAAAGAATTGAGTTGGGATTGGAGAGTCTTTTGCAGCTGAAAGCAAGTAAACTTTGGTTCAGACAGCAATCAGCACAACTTGGAGATAATAATAATAATAATAATAATGTATTTTTGGTTTTTTACTTTTGTGAATTTTGTTCCTAATTTTCTTTTGTAAATTTGATTTGCTTATTATTTTAATCGTATAATTTTAATTTGTGTGTAAATTCAGTATCTAATATTTAATTAAAATATTGACGTGATATTCTACTTTATTATCGTATCAACACATTCATATTGACGTCATGTTATGTTACACTCCATTGTCATTTTTATTATATATTTTAAGAGTTTAATAGTCATGTACTACAGTATAAAATAATTTTATATTGTCATATAATTACAAACTATCATTTGTTATAAATTTGTTGACTTTTATAATAAATATTTTAAAAATCATATTAATGGTGATTTTTGATTAGATGACGCTGTAAATTGTTTTTATACTATTAAATTCATATTTTAATTTTATAATTTTGATTTATCTGTAAATTTAATATCTAATATTTAATAAAAATATTGACGTAATATTCGATTATACCAGCACATCAACTCATTTATATTGATGTGATATTTTTTTACACTCTTACACCATTTTCATTATATATTGAATGTTAAATTAATAAATAAATTAAAATTATATAATTAAAATAATATAAGATCAAGTTCAACAAAAATTAGAAGGACAAAATTTACAAAATTAAAAAAATGAGGAGATGAAAATGCACATAAATCATGATGAGATGATAATGGGTGTTTCTAGTAGATTTCCGGTTACGCCAGGGAACAATAATTTTCTGGAGCTTTGTTACGGTAATTGGGCTTTTTTATAATAATTTCGATGAGTTGTGCTAATTTTTAGAATAAATATTTGATAATTTATTAATGATGTGTATACGCACTAAAATAACTAAAATCATGTTTAATTTGAGATTTTTTTTAATTTTATTAGGATTTATAAATAATTACTCTTTTTTTTATTATTTCTAAAGATTTATATAAAAATTATTAAAAGCATTTTATTATTTACATTACTTCATGTATAGATATTTTAACGTAAAAAATAAAAATAATGTAATTTTTTAATTATTAATAAAATAAATTAATTTTTCATTGGAATATTATTGTCTTTTCGAGTCCCTTGTTTTGTTTAAAGTTCAAACCAAAATATAGAGGTAAATTTTTTAGTGCTATAGATATAGAGGTATTTAAAAGTAAAGCAAATCGATCAAATTTAACAAAAAGTTTGATAAAATATTAAAAATAGAAAAATTGAATTACAGTATAGTTCTTTTATTTTAATTTTAAAACATGATCAAATTCAAATAAAACAAAAAAAAATATATTTTAAAATAATATTCCGTTTAGGAAATTATTATATTACTCACTCTTTGTTTTGAAACCGTATTATAATACATCCAATCAAACCTTACTTTTTCTTTTATTTTCATCATTTGGTTTGACATCTATTAGAAGATTTTGTAAAATTCAGGAATAACACAAGAAGAGGGGTTGAATTGTGTTTTTTAAATTTTTTTCCAAAACCTTTTAGAGAGATGTTTGGTCTTAAGGATAAACGATAGATATTTTTAAAAGAAATTTGTGAAAACAAAGAGAAGTTGTAAACAAGAGAAATATAGAGTTTTATACTAGTTTGTCTCATGTCAGAAACTATGTGCAATTGTTGGTATACTACCAAGTTCTACTATAACTTAAACAAGTTATAAATATTCTTTTATCTAAGCCTTTTCAGGCTCAACCCAATTAGTTTTTCACTTACCTCTCTAAGCAAATACCCAAGTATTCTTTATTATAAAGCCTTTTCAAGCTTCCACTAATTTTACAGAGAAATGGTTGAGGATAAGATATCACACTAAACTAGTGTCTTATCAGATGAATATATAATGAGGCTCGGGAAAGTGTTACAAGAAGAAATTGTTCAAGATTATACATTGAGAGAAAAGAGAATTTGCCAAGAGTTCTGTTAGTTTGGCAATGATATTCTCTTCTATATATAGAGTTCTTCCAAAGTATCTATCGTGAGAGCTTTTACAGACATCCTTCATCTGGTGAAGAAAATAGTCGTTGGAAAATTAAATGTCGCATTTAATGCTTTTTACCAACCAGTTATTTTGATAAGATAAAGCAGTTTGCTTATTTAACTTTTCTCGTACTCAATCTTATTGCAATGGACATATTTAGCTTTTCGTACTGACATCTATACATAAATTCCTTCTTTTATGCATAAAGTTAAACATTTTTTAAAGATAGGTACGTAGACGTCTTCTTCTTTTTTTGAAAGGGTACACGATTTCCAAAACTACGGAGGTTCTCATGTGACAGCTTCAAAAAGATCAATATATATCGTTTGAAAGAGTTAGTTATTATAACATTTTTATAAATTACACGTGAGCAAACGATAGTGAAAACATGTAATAAAAGCGTGTAATCAGACGATTGATCATAAGACTGTTTATTATTATCAAAACGAAGCGAGGGTTATAAATTCGTCCTATGTCTTAACAGATTCATAGCTTATGTTTGGAAAAAAAATGAAATTATAAAATTATTTTAATGTTTTTTATTCATCAGACTTGAGTTTAAAATTTTATTTAAAAGAAATCAAGTTTCTTATTATTTAAACTAATAAGTGTTAATTAGTTATGTTATAGTCCAAATCAAATAAAACTTCAATTTTTAAATGTGAGATAGAAGTAGAATTGAAATATAAAATTATAATTTTGAATTATTTTAAGAATTTTATTGGAAAAACACTAGTGGCTGCGGATACAGGAGGAGGAAGGTGGTTGGAAGGTACAGCCAACGGTGGTAGTGGAAGACAGCAACACCTCTTACAATATACTTAGGGTTTCGTTTATTTTAAAGTTAAGCAGAATTAATTTTAATAAAATTAATTTTAAATCATTAAATATAATAAATATGTAAATTTAAATTAATTATAATTATAAATTTGTATTAAAATATATTTTTAAAATATGAAAATTATTTTTCCAATCTCAAAATAAAAAAGGCGAGGAATATCAACCCTAACAGCAAGCGAAGGATTCTTACGAAGATGAGAATTCTCTACAGTCAGAGAAAGAAGAAATTTGAATCTCAATTCTTAATTTTAATTTTTAATTTTTATAAAATTAATAAAATATAAAAAGAAGAAAAATCAGCCATTAGATCATTAGTAAAGGCTCAACTTTGTGAAACTTGATTGAGGGAATCCAAGTCCCGCACTACTGCATCATAACTAACTAGAAATTATCAATTTCAACAACATTCAATGTGGAGTATATCAATACTAACCAGTGCTCTAAGAACATTGATTAAAGAATCAATACATAGAAAATTACATTAAAGTTTTGTAATTGTAATAAGAGTGTGTTGTTGCACTTTCCAATAAAAAGTTTTCACTTTTAATTCCTTCATCAGTATCTTAAGAACATTGATTAATATTTTTCATTTTATTAACACTACTTTCTTACACACTTTTTATTATTTGCTTAAATTTATTAGAAATCACAAAATTTGATGGATCTCATTTCTTATTTAATGAGTCTCACTTATAATTTTGTAGTTTTTGATAAAATTTAACCAATAATAAGGAATAGGTTAAAAAGAGTGAGTTAGAAAATATATTACTAGCACTCTTCCATCTTCAATGATTTTTGGAGTATGCAATGTAAGTTTCAATTTTATTACTTTTGTTTCATTTTATTAGCCATTTTTAAAGAAAAAATTATTTCTAATTACTTATTATTTTAAAATTCTAAAATGATATTAATTATTAATTTTTTAATTATACATTTATTAAAAAATAGTAATGTATAAGATGTTAAAATAATAAATAAAAGAGATAAAGATGTATTAATAAATAATAAATAATTTTAATAAAAATATTAATTATTTTTTAATTTATGTGTTATAACTTTAAACAACAAATAAAGAGAAATTAAAAAAAAAAGGATAACCCCTTTAATAAATGATATATAATTTCATTATAAATTCTGATTTTATACGTGGATGAGGTTGTTTTTTTTTAATCTAAATTTTCAGTTTAAAAAAAATTAAAGAATAGCATGTGCAATATTGATTTTAAATTTTATATTTAATACATAAAATTATATTTTTTAATATCAAAGTTAAAAATTGAGTGTAATATAATCTAATTATTTTGTAATTCAATATTGACATCAACTAGAATTTTAATTCTATTATACATATATAAATAAAATTAAATGAGACTTTTCTCATATACTAGTGAAGTGAGCTATTACACCCTAAAATAACTTGTATCATATAACATTTCATTATAATTTATGGCCAACACAAATAGCAACTTCGATGATGAGGTAAAGTTTAATTTTTCTGAACTAAAAAAAAACTGTATAAACTTCTTCTTAATGATTCAAATATTTTTATATTTAGAAACTCTGACTCAAGCAAAAATATGTTGAACCAAGTTCTGATTTTAAAAACAAAGAAAGATATTTAGGAGTTGAGTGATAAGTTGCTAGACATAAAAAAGAATAATATCTTAATTAGTTCTCTAAAAGAAGCTAAAATCCTTTTTGAGATTCGATTGTCTATTGATGTCACAAGATTTCAAGAAAAAATTGATAAGCTCACAAATGATTTTTGCCAATTTTGTCAAAGGGATTGCTAGCCTAAACAAAATTTAGAAAAGTAAAAGGCACTCAAGTGACAAATTTGAAATTTTTTGAGAACAAGAAGTAGGATCATAAGAAAAAAAATGTTTTCGTTTCATATCATCTGGTACTATTATTTCTTCTTGTACTTTTTGTGAAAATTTCAGATATGTAACATCTAAGTGCTTTTATAGATAGAAGTAGAGGTCAAAAAACCTCAAATACTAACATTTAAGGACCTAAAAAGATATAAATACCCAAATCCTTAATTGTCTTTCTTGCGAATATCTTTGATAGGAAAAACCCCCTCCAAATAGTACTCAAACAATGATTGCTATATAATATGATAGGAAAAAATCTACATTCTTAGACCTTCAACCACATGAAGGAGGGAGTGTTGCCTTTGAAAGCAACTAACTAGGACACATTACAGATATAGATATGGCTGATAAGCACATTCTACCTGCCATTGATGATCCATTATACATCAAAGGATTAGGAAATCATTCATTTAGCATAAGTCAATTTTATGATAATGGACATAATATTTTCTTTGACAAAGAAAAATGCATAATCCAAAAGTCTAATAGGGTAGTAACTTCTTTTTTACTACTAATAGACATCATAATTTGCATAACACTTCTCTAGAAGAACTAGATGATCAACATGCAAATGTTTAGTTTTCAAATAATGATAAAAAAAATATATTTGACACAAAAAGCTTATGCGCATAAATTTAAAACATATTTCAAAACTTTGCCAAAAAAAAAAAAAACTTGTAAAAGGTTTGCGTGAGATTTAAAAAAAAAAACTTTTATGTGATTTTATAAAGAAAAGCAAACTAAATTCTCTTTTAAATTAAAAAATGTTATTTCCACTTCTAAAGCATTAAAACTATTATGCATATATCTGTTTGGTCCTATCAAAACTCAAAGTTTAGGTGGTAGGAAGTATGATTTAGTCATTGTATACAACTATACTATATTCACATAGGTTTACTTGGTCAGAAGGATAAGTCTTTTACGTATTTTAAAGCAAATGTAAAGAGGCACAAATCGAAAAAGGATTTTTAATTTCTTCCATCAAAAGTGAGCATGGTAGATGATTTGAAAATAAAAGTTTCAAAATAGTTTGCAAAGAAAATGGTACTTTTCATAATTTTTCTTCTCTATGAATCTCTTAACAAAATGAGATTGTAGAAAGAAAAACTAGAACCTTGCAAAAAGCGGCAAGGATAAAAGCTTTGTGAAAATTCTCTACCAAGACACTTCTAGGCAAAAGTTGTTAATACTACTTGTTATGTACAAAACTGAATACTCATAAGTCCTCTTTTAAATAAGACTTCTTATGAATTGTGAAAAGTTAAATGACTCAACATTTCTTATTTTCTTTCATTTTTATGAATGTTATATCTTGAATGTCAAAGACAAAAGTGAAAAAATTGATTCTAAGGTAGACAAAAGAATCTTTCTTGGATAGTAAAATACATCTAAGGCATATAAGGTTTATAACTTCAGAACCATAGTAGTAGAATAATCTATCCATGTAAGCTTAATGATAGACTAACGTGTTATAGGAAATTATTAAAAGTTGAGGATGATTTTGCATATATACAGATAGATTAGACAACCAAAGAAGACTCTAATGACATAAATAATGAAGATGCAATATCACAATCTGGTAAAAGTTAGATAGTTCCAAATGACCTTATAATATCTAATGCACTTATCATAAAAGACTAGAAGTTCAAAGTTCATCATACACAAAATTGCATTAAGGAAAAGAAAAACAAGACAAGAATAAGAATAAGATCTACTTTCAAAGAACAATCAAATATAACTCTAATCTTATAAATAAAGCCTAAGAGTTTTGAAGAAGCTTTGAGAGGTGATGGCTGGGTTATTGCTATGCAATATGAGTTAAATCATTTCACAAGGAATAGCATATGAACTCTTGTACCAATATTAGAACATAAAATCATAATTGGAAATAAATGGCTTCACTTAAACAAATTAAAGACAATAAAGTGATAAAACTCAAGGTTGCAATCATCAAGAAAAATATATTTTACTAAAACTTTTACCCATGTTGCTAGATTAAAAGTTATTATCATTCTATTAGCATTTACTGCTCAAAATAGAATAAAACTTTCTTAACTGGATATTAAAAGTGTTTTTTTTTAAATGGTTTTTTAGAAAGAAAGTTTATGTTAAGCAATCTTTTGGTTATGAAGATATATTTTGTCCTAACCATGTTTTAAACTTGAAAAAGTGCTATATAGTTTCAAGTAAGGTATGGAAGATTTAATTTTTTTCTTATTTCAAATGGCTTTTTTTGGAAGAAAAATAGACAAAACATTTTTAAGAAGTGTTCAAACATATATTTTATTATAGTCCAAATATATATGGTTGATATTATACTTAGTAATACTAATGAATCTCAAAGATTTCTCTAAGTTGATGTAAAGTGTGAATTTGTGATGAGCGTGATAAAAGAGCTAAAGTTTTTCCTTGGACTCTAAATAAAACAAGGAGAGGATGAAATCCTCATCCATCAATAGAAATATGCCAAGGAATTGTTTAAGAAATTTAAGATGAAAGATTTTAAGGCAATGATTACGTTAATGCACACCTCAAGTATCATAACTGAAGACAGGTTTGGTAAGCTAGTAAATCAAACAATCAACACATATGTGATAGGTTCTTAATTATATCTCACTATAATGATATTATATTTAATGTATGTTTTTGAGCTAGATTTTAATATGATCCTATAAAATCTTATCTTAAAGCAATTAAAAAAATATTTAGGTATCTTTTTGCTACTATTAACATGGGTATATTGTATAAGCAAATGTATTACTTTAAATTAATAAGATATTGTGATGCTAACAATGCTAGAGATAAAGTTGACAAAAAACCATCAATGCATGCTAATTCATTGAGCTAACCTCAATCATCTCAAGTGGAATATATAACTACTACTGGCTTATGCACATAATTTTACGAGTAAAGTATTAGCTTGAAGACTATTCTATGCATAAACATAATATTCTAGTTTTTTTGTGATAATAATTATTAGAGTAAAGGACGCTTTATGCCCTTTATGTGTTTTGATTTAGCAAGCAAAGAAAATTAAGTTTTTAAGATGAAAAGACTAAGCGCGTGTTTTAAGTAAACAAATGAACTAATCATCTTAGTAGGACAATAAAACAATATGTTGCATTTCATTAAAAGAACATACATATTATTTGTATAGTCCTATTATATTTTTAGGAACCAAAAACGCATGTAAAGTCTTAAGATGATATGAAGCGTATTGAAAAAGCTTTAAGAAAGTCAACAAGCTTTGCTCACCTACTTCATCAAAAATATGTGCTAAACTAAAAGGCAAGGCACAACAATATACTTGTCTGAACAAAAGGATCTCTAAAGAACAATTTTATTATGAGAAAAGGAAGATAAGCACTCTACTTTATCATATCAATATGACTGATGGGTGAAAGACATTTAATACTCCAATGTTTATATTTTCTTACGCTCGAAGTTGAAGCTTCAATAGGTCTTACAATGAACACTTTATGAATGCCTATAAATACCAGAAAATCGAAGATGAAGAGAACTTTTGCTCAAACAACTTAACAAGTTTTCTAATTCTCTTCTTCCAATCTTTCATTCTAATTCTCTAAGTGTAATAATAATAAAAAAGACTTGTGTCAAATTTGTATATCCCTCTTGCTAAGACGAAGTAGTCAATTAGTTTTATCCTTAACCTTTTCTAAGTGAAAATGGTCAAAGCTTGAAAAGGCTTTGAGTCAAAGCATTTGAACTTGGAAAGGCTTGTTTATAAACAATACTTAGGTTGTTAGTTGGAGAAGCAACTCAAAGCATGCTCAATTTGAGCCTAAAGAGGCTTAAGATAAAGAATACTTTTAACAGTCTTATTTGTTAGTGGAAATCTTGGTTGAACACTAAGGACTGGATGTAGTCTAGGGTTAAAAACAAACTAGTACAAAAACTCTTGTGTTATTAATTCTTTCCCTATCATTCATATATCTTGCATAAGTGTTTTTAAGGTTTCTAAAATATATAAATTGTTTAAGTCATAATCATTTTAAAAGAAGCTATAACATTCATCATCTTGTCAAACTCGTTAGTGTATCATCCTATGTAAGATGGAATACTTTTTTAAGCAAAAGAATTTGTGAAAGTCATTTAAAACATAATTCAACCCCTTTCTTCTATTTTTCTGTGTTCTACAATAATAGTTTTACAACTTGTCTAATACAACATTCTAGTGTAAAGCATTTAGAAATTAGATATCCTTTCATTACAGACTATGCTTATAAAGTAGTTTTATAGTTAGTTTATTGATATTGAACATTAATGGATTGATATATTCACAAAATTCCTAGTTGAAGACAAATTTGCCTTCATTAGAAATAATCTAAGCATGTATGCAATAGAAACATAAACTTAAATAATCTTATATATGTTTGTTTGCTTTTATTTACTTGAATTGTCTAACTAACGTCTAATGACTAATAATGTGATGGTTATATAGCCTAAGACAAGTCCTTTAGTTTGAATGTTTTTCTCTCACAATTTTTTTTAAAAAAAAGCCTTTTTTAGTTTTTTTTTATTTGAAAAGATAGGCACATTTACTAATAACTGCCTTTTTATTTTGTCTCTTTAAATGTATCATTGTCCTTTTGCATTAAATGTATTTTCAATTTCTATATAAACCTTCTTAAAAGCAAGCTTTTAGTAATCTCTTTACAAAGTTTTATCTCTCAACTTTCTTTCCCCTTTCATTCTCCAAAATTGCTCACTTTCTTTCCTAAATTACCTGAGCCCTAAATTTCATCAATGGCAAGAGAACAAGTTGTTCTTTAATAGGCTCAAGCTTTAGAAGGGCCAGGCACACGTCAAGAGTCAACTTAGTACAACATCCTTATAGGAAGATTAACTTCACTAAGAGAATTAAAGAGAGATGGTATTGATATTCTCTCATACGTTAAATTTGTTGGATGGTTCAAGTTTCTATACTAGAATAACTCTTGGTATCCCAACCTTATCCAGAGTTCTTGGATAGTGTTGCACTGTCAATGAAACCATTATGGGAATCATCAAACAAAGATCTATAATCATTTGTTGTACACTTTAGTGCAAGCACCAAGTAAGAATTTTTATTGAGAGTCGAAAGGGACAATTATGTCATTTGAACACATAAATAGAGTTCTCTATGGAATAAAGGACCTTAAAAGCTATAGGGATATTCCATGAGAACGAAAGCTAGATGTTTGCATGGTCTACTACTACACATTATCATTCCTAAAAAGAGTTAAAAGGACGTGTCAAGAATTGATAGATTATACCTATTCAATCTAATGCCAAAACAATAGATAATAGATCAACCTTTCCTTCATTGTTCTATTTTATATAAAAGAAATGCTACAAGGATTAGAGGAAGCTCCCTTACAGGATGCTCTTTAAAAAAACCTTTCATATTTACCATGTGGAAAATATTAGGCACAGACATAGTATTACTAAAACAATTTATAGTGAAACATATAAGGCTGGTAGGGGTTCTTATAAAAATCCTTCAATTAGCCTAATTAAAAGTTTAAACAAATAGAGTTCACCTTAAGGTAAACAACTCTAGAAAATCATATGGAGTTATGGTAGATAATAAGAAGAGAAAACCATTTGATGTAGTCATCATTGAAGACTCTCCTAAAATAAGATGTTTGGAAGAACTAAATGAATAATCCCAACTTGCTTAAATGCAGAAGCTAGTAATTAAAAGAAATGCTCCAAACTCAACAAGGTTTGAAGCTAGAAATACCACAGAAAGACCTATATAGAAAACAAGATAAACTAGTTGTTGCTTAGCAAATGGTTGAAGAAATTGAAAAAGACCCTAAAAAGATTGAAGCTGCAAAAAGGAACATGGCTTGCATTCTTAGTAAAAGTTCATTAAAGGAACTATCCATTGTTCTTGCTGAGAAATTCATGGAAGCCAAAGAAATTTTTGAACAAATGATGAAAAGGAATATGCCATTTATTAAGACAACGAAGAGGTGCTCAGAGCATTTAAAGCAACAAGAAGCATAAAAAAAGCAAGGGAAGAAGAAATCTTTCTTCTCACAGAAAAAATAAAAATAAAATATAAAGAGGTAACTAAAGGGGCCAAAGAGTTTACTGTGGGTCTCAAAATCATCCTTAAGGTTCCTAGTTATGGTGGACCTTTATGCACATGGCCTTTAGTCATGAACAAGAGCAGCTAAACAGAAAATGGCAAAAATGATTTAGGAACAAGAAGAAGTGAATGACTTGATCAACAAGGTTGGCAATGTAAAAATAAGGAAGTGTACCATATTTCCAAAACAAGGATGACTCACTCCTTATTTCTCTTTTCAAACAAATTGTGAAAATCTGATACTTCTATCATTCCTCTCTCCTTTCACTTCCTTATTTATGTAAAAATAGACAATGTGTTAAGGGACAAACTCTAATATTCTTTTCTTTCTATTTGTGGTGGGTTTTAATAAATTTTGCATTAAAAAGATCTTATAAAAATTAGTTGGTTTTTCCATCAAGGCTAGTCCAATCTTGTTTACAAACAAATTAAGGATAAAATGATTATTTTATTATGAAGCTAAACCATCTTATCCATGAAAATTTACACATTTACAAGTTTAAGGAATCAAAACCAAGATTATTTTGTTAGTGATGTTCGTTTCTATTAGATAACTTATTTCTAATTAATTCTTATATTATAAATTAGAATACATAACTTAGGTAATGAGACTTTCACTCTTTGTACTTTTTCAATTAGATATTCTTAATATTCTTTTTTTCTTTTCTTTAGAGGTGTATTTCAAACACTGTCCTTGCAAAGAGCTAAAAAATTCCTCTCAACTATCTCAAATTACCATCATTTTATCTTTATTTGCATATTTAATTTTCTTAATCACCAACCCCCTTCAATCTACCTTCTTTTATTTTTATTTATAAATTGAATTTCAATAATTTTTTAAAAAATTGTTAATAATTAAAAATAACCTTATATCTCAATTTAAATTATTTATTATAAATTTAAAATATAATTTATATATAAAAATATTTATGTATTACAAATTTTAATTATAATATATTTAAAAATATTTATTTATTATAAATTTTAATTATATAAAATAAACATTTATTCTATACAACCCACAATATTATAAACTTACTACCAATATACTTCAATATTTATCTACCATCTAGCACGTGGATAAATTGATATAAGGTTGTTTTATTTTAACCGGTCATCTTGAGTTTGAATCTTGAATACGCAATTATATTAAATACTAGAAAAAAATAAATTTATTACTCATAATAATCTTATCCTGCTCGGTGAAAGATTTGTGTGATTTACACCAAAAAAATACTTCAATCCTTATCAGCCGACTTTTTATTTTATTAGCAACTTAATGGATCAAAATGCCTTTTTATAATTCTCATCGTGCGGTTGGCGTTTTGCAGTCTACCTTCTCTTATTATTTAATTCCACACTAGTTACGGTGTGTTATTTATTTCTTACTCATAATATTATTAGCGGCCTTGAATTTTTACATTTTAGATGCCGAGTATTTACTGGCGTGTTAAACTGAAACTCGGATTCTTCTAATTTTTTAATTTTTAGATGACGGATGGATAAATAAAAAAAGAAGAAGAGGGTGACAACACACTCTTTAACATTTTTTTAAAACACATACTTTATTATTATTTAGAATTTATTAAAAACTATATAATTAGGAAAGAAACTTATTAAATATAAAGTAAGATTTATCAAAATTTGTAATTTTTAATAAATTTTAATCAATAATAAAGTATGTACTCAAAAGAATGTATTACTAGCTTTTCTCAAAAATGAATCACAATCAAGTAGGAGTAAAAATTTAATCGACTTATAAAATATTATTTATTGAGAATTCGTTTCCTGACACCATAACACCCAAATCAAAAAAAGTAAAATAACAATTGAATATATTATTTATATAGTGAATGATACTAGCTATATACTAGGAATTAAGCATTTTTTCTTCTTCTCTGCATTTAGTGTACATGTGCGCAACTTTTGACATTAAATATACGAAGATTGAGAGTTCACCCTTCAATAAGAAAATAAAGAGAAATTATGCTCCGGGAGGAAGACACTATTCGTTGAATGATAATGACTCAAACTTTTGCATCAAACACATAGTTAAAATGGGACATATAATAATTAGGCTAAAATAAATTTTTGGTTCCTTATCTTTTTCACTAAAATTTGTTTTAGTCTTTTATGTTTTAAAAAATTCATTGTAGTCTTTTAACTTTCAAATTTGAATCAATATTGTCCTTCTAAAACAATGGTGGTTTTCGATTTTGGAATATAATTTTGAACCATTTTTTGATCAATTCAAGACGTGAAACTTGTTTTATTTAATTTACCTACATGAACACTATGAAATCAAACTAATGTTTGAACCAAAAAAGACCATAAACATGGTGAAAATCACATAAAAAGTGAATTCCACGAGCAACCAAAAAATTGAATCTAATATCAAATTATTTTTTAGTTGCTTGTGAGACTCACTTTTTATGCGATTTTCATCATATTTATAGCTCTTTTTGGTTCAAAGATTAGTTGAGTTTTATAGTTTTCATATAGATGAATCTAGTGAGACAACTTTCACATCTTGAATTGCTAAAAAAAGTTCAAAATTGTGTCCCAAAATCGAAAATGATCAGTGTTTCAGAAGGACAACATTGGCTTAAATTTGAAAGTTAAAGGACCAAAATGGATCTTTTAAAAGTTAAAGGATTAAAACAAATTTTAGTAAAAAGATAAGGGACCAAAAGTATATTTTAGTCTAATAATTATATAATAACTACCTATATTTATATAAGTTTGTTGATGGATATTATAAATTGTTTAATTGAATTGAAAGCGTTTGGTGAGATTAGTTAATAATTTAGTTGATAAATGTAATATGACATAAATATAAAATAAAAAAAAAGATAAAAAGGGATTTCAAATAAATTAGTAAAGATAAAAATAAATAAAAAAGAAAAAAAAGCTAGAAACTTATAAGTTACAAAGTAGTTGAAGTAGCTTATGAAAATAAACTAGAGACTACTAAAAATAAACTTACATATTAAACAAGCTTAATTTTGGTCAAACCAACTTATAAACTAACATATCAACATATGTGGTAAGTTTGTTGATTTTTGGTTTCTCGTTTATCATGATTGTCTGATTTTTGTTTCCAAGTTTCAATTGAGGCAATTGGGTCCTTGAATTTTTCCCCGAGTGCCAAATCAACACTATTCATCACTGTGTCATTCATTTTCTAATGTGTTACGCTAGCATAGTATGTTAAAGAGAGACTTGCCAAACACACTCAAAGTAGTCACATGAAAATTGTAAGAAGTTAATTCTTATAACGAGTGAGATTGCGAGAGTTTGAAATTTTCAAAGCATGTGTTTGGGTAGTGAATTTTAAAGAGGTGATGGATTTATTGAGAGAAATTAAAATAAATTTCTTTAAATTACTTTGGATATTAAACAAAAGAATTTTAAAATTACTGAACATTTTTGTGGAGTATTTTTTTTTAACCCAACAATCAGT
Source organism: Spatholobus suberectus (assembly GCA_004329165.1). Lineage (NCBI taxonomy): Eukaryota > Viridiplantae > Streptophyta > Magnoliopsida > Fabales > Fabaceae > Spatholobus > Spatholobus suberectus. The sequence continues at coordinate 17,052,537 of CM014731.1, read as the reverse complement.
GTGGCTTCTAGAGTGAATTTTGAAAATCCCTTCAATCCATTTTCTCTTTGTGCACTTCCATCACTCCTTTGCATGACTCTCTAGTAACAATCTCTTCACTAGTTCAACCACAGCCTGATTAGAAAAAGGGTATCTTGATTATTATAGTGTTGATGGCAAAACGTGATCAAATTGCAAGACCAAAGGTCGTGGCAATGGAACAATGGCAAGCTCAATTCATAAGATCGTGAAATTCAAATTTTGCATGTTCAATATTAACATTTTAATACACACACACACACACATATATATTGGTAAATGATAGAAATTGAAATGCATCAATTCAATTTCCTTACCAGTAAAATTTTCCAAAATTTCGAAATTACCCATCCAAACATAGGATGAAGCCATTTAAAGTCTCATGATATCATACAACCTTCTTTAATAATACCTCCTAACTTCTAGGGACTAATTGAGTGGGTTATTATATAGAGGTTTTGGTGGCTTTTGAATCGCATATGGTCCATAACATTTTACTGTTAAGTTAGATGAATTTAATTGAGTTTAATAGATATATATTAGTAATGTAATTCATATTGTCAATTAATTATAAATCATCCTTATATAACTTTAAAGATAGTTATTATAAAAATCAACTTATCATACATGTTGATTTGTAATTGAATGACAATGCAAAAAAAATTACATTGTCACATATACTTTTTATTCTTTAATTTTTGACTTAATTATACTTTTGGTTCCTCATTTATTTGAGTGCTAAATCAAGTCTATTCGTCAATGTGTCATTCATTTTCTAATGTCTTATGCTAATGTAGTATGCTAAAGATGACATGACCATTTGATGTTGACATGGCAAAGTGTTGGAGATGGAGCTTGAATTCATGATTCTTTGCTTCATAGCCAACATGAGAGTCATTAAGCCATTTAACTTACTCGATATATGTATAAAAAGTATATTATATGTAATATTAATGTGTGGGGGACTAAAAGTGCACTCATTTTCTTTTGTTACAAGAGGGAATCAAAGAAGAAAAAAGTGAAAAGAGGAGAAACTACAAGTGCAAGTGTTGAACCTCTATTGTTGGAATAAATAGTTGTCAGTTATGATTAGTTGGCTTTTCTGTTTTTCTATTATAATATCAGTTTTGTATATGTCATTATAAATACAATTGTACTCTCATATTTTGAATAAGCAATATAAAAATACACTTTTCCTCTTTTCTCTATTAATACAGAGGGTACCATAATACCTACAACAACTCATGATCCTACCAACATTCCATCTCAATTGATTCAAAGATCAACTAGACCTCATAAGAGGCCCTCTTATCTACAAGACTATCAATGCAACCATATTCAACCATATCACATTGTTAACTACATATCCTATCATAGACTTTGTCCATTCTACAAACAATTCATACTCCAAACGTTAGCCATATATGAGCCACAATTTTATCATCAAGCAGCAAAATTCCTTGAATGGAGACAAGCTATAAAAGAAGAATTTGTAGCCATGGAGTTAAATAATACTTGGGATGTTGTTCTTCTTCCTAAAGGAAAACATTCTATAGAATGCAGATGGGTTTATAAAGTTAGAACAAAAACTAATGGCTTTATGGATAGGCTAAAGGCTAGATTAGTAGCCAAAGGCTACACTTAACAAGCTAAAGTTGGTTTCAAAGATACCTTTTCCCCTGTGGCCAAGCTCACTACAATTAGAGTTTTGTTGGCCTTGGCAGCCATGCATCACCAGAAATTGTTACAACTGGACATCAATAATGCTTTTCTAAATGGTAATTGATTTGAGGAAGTTTATATGGATTTACCGCTAGGTTATCACATTCAGTGGGAGAATCGTGTGTGTAGATTGAATAAATCCATTTATGGTCTTAGACAAGCATCCAGATAGTAGTTTACCAAGTTCTCTACTGCATTAATTTCTCTTGGCTTCACTCAATCCAAATCTAACTACTCTCTGTTTACTATTAGTTCAACACATTCCTTTGTGTCTATTCTTGTTTATGTAAATGATACCATAGTAGTTAGTCCAAATGAGGTTTATAATAACAGCTTTAGTCATTGTTCAAATTGAAAGTTCTTAGGGATCTCAAGTATTTTTTAGGGCTCGAATTAGCACATTCCAAGAAAGGCACAAAGCAAATACACGTTGTCCTTGCTTGAAGATATCAGATTGATTGATTGCAAGCCCACCTCATTGCCTATGGACCCAATCTAAAGTTGTCTAGTGCTAATGATGATCCTTTGGATGACATTTCTCAATACATAGGCTTATAGGTCGCCTCCTTTACTTGACCACATCAAGACTGGACATTTGCTATGTTGTTAATAAGCTAAGCCAATTCATGTGTGCCCCTCGAACAAGTCATCTTGATGATGTTAACCATTTGCTCAGAAATCTCAAGGGTTTAGTTCGACGTAGAGGTGTCAATTTGGCCTTAAGCCTTAGGGCTAATCCACTTGGTCCTCTATAATGGCCCTAGGGTTTTTTAGCCCACTTAATGAGGGGGCTAAAAAGCCCTCAACCCACACAGCCTATTTAGTATGGGAGTTTGGTTAGGGCTTAAGGGGGTTAGCCCACACATTATGACTATTTTAAAAATGCTTTTTCTCAACTACCTAAAAAAATATTTTTAACTCGACCTCAACTACAGTATCTTTAACTCGTTCTTAACTAGAGTATTGTCAGCATGACCTCAACTAGAGCATCTTTAGCTTGACCTTGGCCAAGACATTTTCGACTTGGCCTCGGCCTAGGCATCTTCGGCTTGACTTCAGCTAGGGCATCTTCGGCTCAACTTCGGCCAAGGCATCTTTTGCTTAGCTTCGTCAGGGCATTTTCGGCTTGACCTCGGTCAGGGCATCTTCGGCTCGGCCAGTGCATCTTTGACTCGACCAGGGCATCTTTTACTCGGCCTTGGCTAGGGCATTTTCGACTTAGTCTTGGCTAAGGCATTTGCGGCTCAGCTGCAGCTAGGGCATATTTAGCTCAACTTCAGCCTAGGATATCTTTGACTCAGTCTTGGCGAAGACATCTTCAGCTCAACCTTGGCCAAGACATCTTCGTCTTGGTCATGGCATTTTCAACTTGAATAGGGCATCTTCAGCTTGACTTCGATAAGGGCATCTTCAGCTCGGCTTCGGCTAGAGCATTTTTGGCTCGGCTTCGACCAGAGCATTTTCAGCTCGATCTTAGCCAGGACATCTTCGGCTCAGCTTTGGTTAGGACATCTTCGGCTCAGCCTCGGCTACGACATCTTCGGCTCGGCTAGGAAATCTTCAACTCGGCTACAACATCTTTGACTCAACTAAGGCATCTTTGGCTCGATCGGCTTCAGCCAGGTCACCTTTTCAGCTTCGGCCAGGGTATTTTAGGCTTGGCCCTGGCCAGCTCATCTTCCACTAGATTATCTTGTTCTCAACTTCGACCACAATATCTTTAACTTGGTTTTGCCCAAAGTATTTTTTACTCGATTTTTGCCAAAGTATTTTCAACTCAACCTCAGCCAAAATATCTTTAACTTGGCCTCAATAAGAGTATCTTCAACTCGGCCTCAATCATAATATCTTTAATTAGGTTTCGGCCATAATATTTTCTACTCAATTTTGACCAAAGTATTTTCAACTCGATCTCGGCTAGAATATCTTCAAGACCTTGACTAGAGTATCCTCTACTCGGCCTTGGCTAGAGTATCTTCAACTTGGCCTTAGCTAGAGTGTCTTCAACTAGGTTTTGGCCAAAGTATCTTCAACTCAGTCTTGTCTAGAGTATATTAAACTCGGTCTCACTTAGAGTATCTTTAACTCGACCTCAGCCTAGAGTATCTTTAGCTTGACCTCGGCTAGAGTTTTAGAAAAGTAGGTCAAATTATTAAAATTTAAAGCCCATGGGCTAGCCTTAGTCCATAGAGCCTTATGGGCTTTTTGGCCTTGTGAGCCTTTTCAATTTAGGGCTTTTTAGCCCTATGAGTTTTTTTGGCCATGGCCCACATGGGCCAAGGCCAAATTGGTCAAACCATTTTGACAACTCTAGTTGGACAAGGTCTTTTGTTTCCTTCAACTTCTTCTCTAAATATCAAAGCCTATGCAAATACTGATTGGGGAAGTTGTTTATACACTCGAAGGTCAGCTTCAGGTCATTATGTGTTCATTGAAGACTTTCTTGTGTCTTGGAAATCAAAAAAACAAAATGTGGTGTCCAAATCTTTGTCGAAAGTAGAATATCGTGCTTTTGCTGGAGTTGCAAGTGAGCTGACTTGGCTACACAATTTACTTTCTAATTTTCATTTTCCAACTAGCTCGACTTTGGTGTTTTGTGACAACCAGTCTACTATCTACCTTGCTTCTAATTCCATATTTCATGAGAGATCCAAACACATAGAGATTGACTGTCATTTTGTTAGAGAAAAGGTGGATAATGTTTCCATTTGTCTTGTTCCTTTAAAATCAGCACATTAATTGGCAGATTTGTTTACCAAATCTGTTTCAGCTACTATTTTTCATGCCTTGATATCCGAGATGGGTATCATAAGCATATTCTTGATGGGGAGTGTTAAAATAAAGAGTTGTCAGTTATGATTAGTTGGCTTTTTTGTTTTTCTGTTGAAATATCAGTTTTGTAACTATCATTATAAATATGATTGTACTCTCATAGTCTGAATAAGAAATAAAAAAATACACTTTTCTTCTTCCTTTTTTCTCTGTTAATATAGAGGGTTCCATCTTAATACCTATTGCATTAGCCAACAACAGGAAGTCCAAGCCCACTAGAGCCTCATCCAAAAGAACCAAACTAGCCTCTGATCTAGCCTCATCTTCACCAAATACTCGGCACAAAAGTTACCTTCCTGAAAGGATGTGTAATTTAAACATATACATACGGTCAACGTTAGCATTGAGCTAAACCATAGATGAGTCTAACTATAAATCCATTACTTAATCGGCTGTGTTCTAGTCTCAGAATCAAATAAATGGACGAACTTTAGACCAATTAAAAATACCAATCAAGATTAGTTTGAACCAATCAATCATTAATTAATGTATTTAATATATTGTCTTCATCTTTTATATTTCATATTATTAAATGAAAATTATTTTCACGATGCCATTTCGATCACTCGATTTAAATTGTTAAACTCGAATCAGAAGTCTCACAATTGTTCGGTTCAGGTTAGAAATATTGATGTCAATGAACTTGAGATTTAATTATTGACTCATATCTTCAGAAGTTAGGAAGATATGATGTTGATGTTAGAGGTTAACTGTTTAATAAACCTACATTTCTTTTCCTTTCTTATTATTATATGCTTGCAACTCTAATGATGATGATGGTGATGATGACAAGAAGAATATTAATTTTCAACTTTTTGAACATCTAAGATTCAATAATTCAACTATTCAGTTATTCTTACAAAAGCTAGAACTCGATCTATTAACGCTTTTGTTATGAAAATCAAAGAGGATTGAAGATTGTAAGCAAGTCCAATATTGATAGCTTGATTGATTGCTTTCAGGGTTATCACATAGAAGATGTTCGGTACACCTAATACGTATTTAATTTATTATTCTATCATGAAATATGATAAAGTAAATAATTAATTGAGGGAAATAGTATTATTTTATTCTTAAAATCTTTCTAGAAAGAATCATTGAATTTAATAAATTAAATAACACTTAGTAATTGGTTTCCTTTATGATCTTTTGTTAGTCTTTTTTTTTTGGTACATGAGGAACATAAAAGACAGAAATCTTTTATTAATTTTGTTCTAGAGGTCACTCTGACCGACTTAGTCTCTTAAGCCGACGATGCTTCCCCAAGCATCATCAGCTTGGGAGCAACTGTTCTAGAGGTCACTCGGACCTATGGCTCTAAGCCGGTCCCACACCACCTATTTCGGTATTAGCATCACTAGTGTATCCTGGCTCATGATTCCCTTCTATCCCGGATCAATTCTACTTTAACCCCGATCTAGCAACGAACACACCTGGTGGTAAGGAACGCGTGTAGTTGGGCACCCAAACACATACTGCCACGTGGCATCCAACTCTAGTAGAATTTCCCTCCAAAACGCCTTATATAAAGGACTCCATACCCATTAGGCAGGTACGTTCTCTCATATTCCCTCATACTAAGGCCAATACTAACTTACGCATTGGAGTATTTACAGGTGCCACCACCGGAGATGTCAATAACCACCGTGGGAGCTCATTGGAGACACATCCTTGTGTTCACCACACAACATTGGCGTCGTCTGTGGGAACTCGTCTTCTGATTCTCTTTTTTTCATTTCATTTTCTTCATTCTCTGAAGAACGTGATGGTCAACATAAGAAATCGCGAGTCTGATGTGGCACTTTTGCCACCGAAGCTTCCACCACCATTGCCTAAGGATGGCGAGGTAGCTTCCACTACTCCTGAGGCGGTTCCCAGCGTGAATGCTGTTCCTGAACCGTTAGTCACCATGGTGGACCTTGCTGCATTACTACAGCAGCAGAGAGAGGCGTTGAAAGAACAAGAGAAAATCATCGCTGATCTCCGAGCAGAGAAAAAGAGTAGGAAGGACATGGAGAACACTTACGACCACACTGAGAGGACTGTTGCATCGGCGTTGAAGCCTGCGCCAGAGATGCATGACGTGCACATGGCGACGAAGTTGGACGAGGAAGACGAGCTGATCCCGTTCAATCTTCCTTTTTCGTCGAGGATCTTGAATTTACATGTCCTAAAGCAACTGCAGCAATTGCCTTCTCTGGAACTGTATGATGGATTTCTTGATCCAAGCGACCAGTTGTCAGTGTTCAAATCGGCGATGTCATATAGAGGAGCGTCGGCCTCACTGATATGCAGGGTGTTCCCTTTCTCATTGAAGGGAATAGCGTTGAAGTGGTTCCAATCTCTGAAACCGAGGTCCATAGATTCATGGATGATGTTAAGGGAGAAATTTAAGACCGCCTTCACGACTAGCAAGGCCAAACCAAAGGTTGAGGCCGATTTAAGAAGAATCCGCTAGGGCGCGGACGAACTATTGAGGGAATATATCAATAGATTCAACAAAGAGGTGAAGGTTGCCAAAAATTGTAGTCCGGAAAGATTTTGATGCTGGCGAAGAACGGGGTGAGACCAGGCTCGCCTTTTTTCATGTCGATTGCCAAAACACCTTCAATCTCTATGGAGGAATTTTTGAAGAAAGCGGAGAAATATATAAATTACGAGAACGTATTGGAAGCTGGCCAGATGAAAACGGTCGACGTTGCATTACAAAAGAAGAGCGCGCAGGCAAAGACTGACAAACCGTCACGTCATGATGACCGAGGTTTACACAAAAGAGGACCGAAATTCGAAGAATATACGCCACTGAATACCTCTAGAGCGGGAATCTTGAATGAGGTATACAATGTGGAGTTTGTGGAAGAGGGGACAAAACCCTCGAAATCGATAAAGAATAAGGATGCCGGGGATCAGTCCAAATACTGCCGGTATCATAGGGCGATAGGGCACGACACCGACAAATGCTATCAGCTGAAAGATGCTATTGAAATGTTGATCAAACGAAGGAGACTGGACTGTTTTGTGAAGCGAAGTGGAGGTCGGGGCGATAAAGGGTGACGCCCCTTGTCGCTAAGAAGAGAGAGATCGAGGAGCCCAAGGCGGGGGCGCTCTCCACCCTGGAGAAAAATATCATCGCGCTGACATACCCTAATGAGAGGCCACTCACTAGTTTCGCCGTCGCAAGATGATGTCGTGGTGCAAGCTATACGTCATCAATCTCCTGGACAGTCATCATTTCAGCGACCCACTAGATCCCCTGCGCATTCACCGACAAGAATCCACGAGATCATATATGTCATCGCGGGTAGATTCTCGAGAGGAAGTCCATCAAATATCGCGAGAAAGAGACATGTTAGAGAAGTGATGACAACTTCCTTCGGGGCTCGTGTTGATAGAAGCCCTATAAAGAAAAGACTGCCACCCCTAGTGTTTGACGATATGGACTATGTCGATGTAATGCCTAATCATGACGACCCTCTCGTGGTAAACGCACTAATGGCAAACAAGGAGGTTCATAGGTTGCTGGTCGACATTGGTAGCTTAGCCAATGTTATGTTCTATGAGCTATTCCAAAAATTGAAGATCTCAGAGTCTGAGTAGATGCCGTACAATGAAGATCTGATAGGATTCTCCGGACATCACATAACGCTGGTAGGATATATAAAACTCCACGTGACATTTGGGAAGCCACCTCACACAAAAACTGTAGCCACACAGTTTATAGTCGTGGATGCCAAATCATCTTACAACGCGATCCTAGGCAGACCAACGTTGAATGCACTAGGAGCTGTTATCTCGGTCTCACATTTGGCCATGAAATTCGTGGGCGATGACATGGAGGTAGTCACCCTTTGGGGTGATCAGAGAAAAGCAAGAGAATGCTACAAGGAGTCACTAAAGGTCAACCGTAACCCCGACATAGATCACAGGCTTAACCTCTAAAAGGGCGAGGTACTTTTGACAGAATTAGATTGTTGGGATGAGATAAAGAGGGACACCTGGATACCTCATCCAGAACTAGATGGAGAATGCATCCCGGTTCAGATTGGGATAGAAGAACATCAGGTTGTGAAAATTGGAACCGACCTTGATAAAAAAATGAAGGAGGACATGTCGACACTTATGAAGAATAACGTCGGCTTGTTCGCATGGAAGCCAGTAGATATGCCTAGAATAGATCCCAATCTCTTTTGTCATCGGTTAGAGGTGGACCCCTCTGTGAAACCAGTGCATTAGAGAAGGAGGAAGATGGCCTCTGAGCGCTTAAAAGAGATTGATAGACAAGTAGAGGAGTTGCTAAAGACAGGTTTCATCTGAGAAGTGAAGTATACCACATGGTTGGCCAATATAGTGCTTGTGAAGAAGCAGAATGGGAAATAGAGAATGTGTGTGGATTACACTGACTTAAACAAGCACTACTCGAAGGATTCATACCCCTTACCCGACATCGACAAACTTGTTGATGGTTCATCTGGATTTCGTTACTTGTCATTCATGGATGCTTATTCCGGATATAACTAGATCCCTCTTTATCCAGGTGATCAACAGAAAATGACCTTTATAACGGAGAGGACAAATTATTGCTATAAGGTGATGTCCTTCGGATTGAAAAACGCTGGGGCCATATATCACAGAATGATGAATAAGGTGTTTAAAGCACAGATAGGGCGAAACCTGGAGGTATATGTTGATGAAATGATCGTAAAAAGTGCTACCACTGCAACACACCTTCAGGATTTATAGGAGACTTTCGCTCAGTTAGAAAAGTTTAATATGAGATTGAATCCCAACAAATGCACGTTTGGTGTCCCGGCTGGCAAATTTTTAGGATACATGCTATTTGAAAGAGGTATTGAGTTGAACCCTGAAAAGTGTAGAGCCATACTAGAGATGAAGAACCCTCAAAGCGTTAAAGAGGTTCAGAAGTTAACAGGGCACCTGGCTGCGTTAAATAGGTTCATAGCCAAGTCAGCACAAAACGCTCTCCCCTTCTTCCAACTTTTAAGGAAGGGCAAACCATTTGAATGGTCTGATGATTGCAAAGTCGTGTTCGTAAGACTGAAAGAGACCCTATCCACTTCGCCCTTACTCCCTAAACCCGAGATGGGTGAAGTGTTATACCTATATTTAGCAGTAGCCGATGAAGCTGTAACTGCCGCATTAGTACAAGAGACGCCGGAAGGACAAAAGCCGGTCTATTTTGTAAGCAGAGCTTTGCAAGGAGTTGAACCAAGTATCCCACGGTTGAGAAGGTCGTATTTGTTTTGGTGATAGTTGCCAGAAGGTTGAGACCCTACTTCCAATCGCATCAAGTTGTAGTAAGGACAGATAAGTCAATTTGCCATATCCTACACAGGCCTGAGTTAGCAGGAAGAATGACGACGTGGGCCATAGAGCTTTCAGAATACGGGATTCAGTACGAGCTGAGACAAGTATTGAAAGCCTAGGCGCTAGCCGACTTTATAGCAGAATTGACACTGACAGAGTCTTCACCCGGAAGGTTGGTCTAGACCCTTTTTGTGGATGGATCATCTAATGAGAAGGGGAGTGGAGCCAACATACTTTGGAGTCTGTGGACGGCATGGTCTTGAAACAGTCACTGACTTTTATGTTTCCCACCTCCAACAACCAGGCAGAGTATGAGGCGTGCATAGCTGAATTAGTTATGGTGGTCGACATTGGCGTTGTGTCGTTGCGTGTATGTAGTGATTCCCAGTTGATGATTTTGCAGATTAACAGGGCCTATCAAGTCAAAGAACCGGTGTTGCAGAAGTATTTGGAAAATGTAAAAACTCTCATTGGAAAATTTCACAAAGTAAATTTCGTCTACATTCCTCGCGAGAAGAATGTCAGGGCAGATATCTTATCAAAGTTGGCTAGCACCAAATCTTTGGCAGTAATAGGACAGTCATCCAACAGACAATTCACGAACCTAATCTCATGTTGGCAATCGAATTGGAGCAGAGTTGGATGTCTCCTATCATCGCATATCTGAATGAAGTTGTTGTTCCGGAAGATAAGAAAGAAGCAAAAAGATTGGAACGATCTGCAACTCATTTATGTATACTGAACGACAAACTATACCGGCGTGGCTTCTCCTAACTGTTGCTTAGATGTCTGGAGAAGTAGAAGTCTGAATACGTGATGGCCGAGATACACGAAGGAAGTTGCGGCCAACACTTGGGAGATAGAGCATTAGCTAAAAAGATACGTAGAGCTGGCTATTATTGGCCGACATTGGAAAATGACGCTATGGAGTTTGCCAAGAAGTGTGACAAATGCCAAAATGCTCCAACATCCATCTCGCTCCTCCGAAAGATTTAAGCACAATTACTTCTCCTTGGCTTTTCATATGGTGGGGGATCGACATCCTCAGCCCCTTCCCCAAAGCACCCGGCCAGGTCAAATTCCTAGTGGTAGCAATTGATTACTTTACCAAGTGGATCAAAGCAGAGGTGTTGGCTGCTATCATGGCAAGAAATGTGGAAAACTTTGTATTCCAGTGGATCATTTGCAGGTTCGGGATACCGGATGTCCTAGTGTCAGAAAACGGCCCGCAATTTACAGATAAGGGCTTCCAAAAGTTTTTGGCTGGGTTGAAGATCAAGTAGCATTTCACATCGGTTGAACATACGCAAAGGAATGGACAGGCAGAGGCGGCAAACCAAGTCATCCTCAGAGGGCTTAGGAGGCGCCTGGACAAAGCAAAAAGGTGTTGGGTTGAGCAATTACCACATGTCTTATGGGCATACCGCACGACCTCTCACTCTTCCACAGGGGAGTCTCCTTTCTGCCTTACATACGGCGTGAAGGCAATGATTTCGGTAAAAATTGGAGAGTCAACATGGAGAGTGACTAAGTTAAGGCTGGAGGATAACGATGGATTGCTAAGGTCAGAGTTAGACATAGCGGAAGAAAGAAAAGAAGTGGCCGCTATAAGAGAAGCTGCTTTGAAAAGGCATGTTGCTGCGAGATACAACAAAAAAGTCGTACGTCGCTCCTTCGAAACCAGCGATCTCGTCTTAAGGCGTGCTGACATCGGGGGAAGAAATTCCAGATAAAGGAAGTTCGCCGAGAAATGGGAAGGCCCTTATAGGGTTTTCTCAAAGGTAGGAACGGGTGCATACGGCTTAGAGCGCTACCCGGGGTTCCCATCGCATGAACTTGGAACACAGGTAATCTTAGACGGTATTACAGTTGATGCACGATGGGTAATACTAGTTTTAATTTCCTAGTTAATCTAACTATATAGTGTATTTGGACTGAGTCACATATTATAACTTGTGACTCCTGTAATATTTTTTGGTCCACATGATTAATGAAATGAGAGTTTGCCTCCTTTATAAAGCTTATTATAGGGGTAAACAAGCAAAGCAAACACAGGATATGCGAACTATCCCATGTACGTGGATTCGTTCTAGCCAGGTAGGAAGATCGCTAAAATTGAAGCTCAAGATTGCGAACGACGATGTGTACGTGGAGTCGCTCCAACCGGGGTAAGAAGATCGCTAAAATCGAAGATAAAGATTGCGAACTATGCTGTGTACATGAATTTGTTCCAGCCAGGGTAGGAAGATCGCTAAAATCGAAGCTCAAGATTGTGAACTACCCTGTGTACGTGGATTCGCTCCAGCCAGGGTAGAAAGATCGCTAAAATCGAAGATAAAGACTGCGAATTACCCCCTGTATGTGGATTCGCTCCGGCTGGTGTAGGAAGATCGCCCAAAGAAAAAGTGCGAAGAACAAAGGACAAAACATGGTGAAAGCCAAAACCGAAAGCGTAAAAGAAAGCATATCAGCAAATACATCAAATTATAGTCAAATGAAAAGAACATAATTATGAATGATCGAAATTCATTGATGACACTTAAAGAATCACATATACATATTGTCTGACAAGAACATAAACAAAAATTACAAGATAAACCGGCATCCCAACCCTTTACACTCTGGTGTTGACAATACTTATAGAAACACTGGCATCCCCGGAGTCAGGATCATCACCTCCGTTGAAGGAGGGACAATTGGCGTCACCTGAGGGGTTGATATAAAGCTATTTGCAAGTTCCCTCGTAGCATCTAGTTTATCCATTTGAGAATCAGAATCTACCCTGACCCTTTGAGGCTTTCTTCCGCCTTCATCTTCCTCGGCTTGGTCATTAATGTCAGAATCAACCGTTGGAATAGTAGGATCTGCCGGCATCATCTCCCCATTTATATTCATATGCCAAATGCCATCAATAGCTTTGCAATCCGGGTGCACACAGGCAAGGTCTAGATTGCGTTGAAGAAGGAAGCGCACTTGCTCCATAGTATTATCAAAAGACAGCTGGACGGACTCGATCTAGCGATGGCACATCAAAACAGACTCCACTCGAGAAGCCGTTAGGTCGACCTCCAAGTTGTGAACTTTTTCTTCAGATACCCGAAGCCGGGATGAGAGATTCGTTTCAAGTTCGATATATTTAGCGCCAGCTGCAAGCAACTTCTCTTGAAGGTCAATCTCAACCTTAGCCAACTGCAACCTTTCAATTTTTTCGACGTCCAGCTACCTTTTCGAACCTCGCACTTCCTTCTCCAACTCGGCTATCCTCTAGCTAGACTCCTCTTTGGCCATACGCACGCCCTCTTTTGCTTGTTGGAGCCAGGATATTATCGCATTCTTCTCTGCTAAGGCGTCCAGAGGGTTGGTGGTACCAAAGGCATTCTTCATCAGCACATATTGCGTATAGCCACGAAACATGTGGCCGAAAAGATTGCTTAGCCCGTCAATCGCGGCCTGTAACGCCCCCAAATCACCCCACTTGTTGTTGATCTCTCCTTGGATCTCTTCTTCGAAAATAGATGCCTTCCCAGACAAGATACGTTGGTCGGCCAACTTTACCATCGTGGGCCGAGGCTGATCGCTCTGACGTTTCTTCAAAGGCGGCGCCTGCTCTTGCGCTTCGCCAGTCACATCTCTTTTCTGTAAAACAGTAGTGGCAGAATCAAAGGCGGCAGAAGCAGTTCTCACCACGTCAGCCGGTTCGTCAGCAATGGGGGTAGTTCTTGATGAAGGAGCATCCCAACTCACAGCCTTCTTTGTAACCATGCTCTTTGCTACGGGGGGAGCACCTTTGATTTTTCCACTGCCTTGGCCTTCCCCTTGACCCTTCTTAACTCTTTCGATTTAGTAGCTTTCTCTGCCTGAAGGGCCAAGGCAAAGTCGGCCATATTCGATTTCACCATTTCGTCTACAAAACAAAACAGGCCGAGTCAGAATATACACAAAGGTTAAGGAAATAAAACAAAAAATATAAATATGCAAGGATTCACACAAACACACCAAAATCATGACAGTACTCCGATGGAGTGGTGCCAATCAACCATTGGCACAGAATCCAACCTTGCAGATTCTTGACCATAGCAGAGAACTAATCCCGAACTAGAGCTTCGTCCGAGGTAAGGTCAGAATCCCGGACCAAGTACTTACCGAGGTCCAAACAGTAATGGTTGTACGACCAATACAAAGGGAACTGGGGCTCAATAACATTTTCCCCTACTCCTCGAACCATAAACAGGGCCTCCTAACTTTTCGCACGAGGCCGTAAGAAGAAAATTTATCTTTGTAATTGATAAATATATATTTATGTAGATTTATAAAGCAAGTTCACATGATTTTTGCATTAGCTCATTGGAAATTTGTGAGAAAATAGACCATTAATGAAGGATTTCATGTGAGGTGTGTTTCTAAGCTTTTTATTTAAAATTACATGAATTGCCTTAATTTTGTTGAATTTTATGTAGGAAGTTAGTTGAGCAAAGAAAATAAATCTAGTCTACAATTATAGAAGAGTATTATACTTATCAAAGTGGACTTAAAAGAAGCCTACAAACACAAGAATGGGCCAAAAAGGAGACTTGAAGCACAAAATGAAGTGTAGAAGGTTGCACCCACCCGGCGGGCCTTGTAAGCCGCCCGGCGGGACTTGCCCTGGAGGTATTCCACCCGACGTCAAGGCGAAGCGAATTCTAAAAAACCGCCTAGCGGGTTTCCTACCTCGCTGGGCGGGTCCGAGGTCCAAGTTTTAACTTTATTTTAATTTTTAATGAGCCTAGATTGTGCAGAATGGACTGGGGTTAAGCCTTCTACTCCAAAATTCTGAAATTGTATTACAAATAGCAAGGAGCAAAACACAATAGAAAAATCTCCATTTTATCTCTATTCTCTTCCCACTTTTCCTTTTTGTCTTTGACTTTTGGAGAAAGATTGTTGGAGGGCAATAAGATACTCAGGGTCAGAGACTGGGAAAAAACCTTTGCTTGTAAAAGATTTCTTCTTCTCTTTCCTTTGATGTATTTCTTTAAAATTATGATTTCTCTTCTTGTCATGAGTAGCTAAATTCCTTGTTAGGGTTGTGGTGTACTTAGTGTTTGGAACTCCTAAATGTTTAATTTTAATTGAATTCTTGTTTCTATTCAATCAATTAGATTACTCTATTGTTTTTATATTCTTACTTGGAATTGATCGTTCCTTGTATGCGTTGAATCGATTAATTGAATGGCGGCCGTACCGCAATTATTTGGTAGACATGTAGGGTAATCAAATTAGGTTTTGTCGTATGATCAACCTTCATTCCTAATTTTCAATTGGATTAAATAATTAATTAACCCCCCCTTTTATTCTTCATGTCTTCCTAGGGTTTTAATATCCCATATGATCAATTGGAAATTAACTTAGAAAGTACTATTGCAATTTATGACCAACAGTTGACAATAAAATGCGTAAGGGAATATTGGTGATTGACGAATAGTACGAGGTTCAATTAGAATTAGATGTGAAGGAACTTAAGAGCACGAAAGAAACCACAACCCTAAGCCTATTTTTTTCTAAATTTTTCTCTACTTGTCATTGCTTGTTTTACAATTCCTGTTTCACATTTATCATTATTGAATCATCCCACTACCTATTTAATTTCACCTAAACAATATAGAATCTCTGGAAATTGGTAATCGTCATTTAGTCCTTTGGGTTCGATATATGGACTCACGTCCTTTTGTTACTACTGCGATAAAGGTACGCTTGCCTTTGAGTGTATTTTTAACGCATCAAGTTTCTAGCGCCATTGCCGGGACTAATTGTGTGATATTAGGAAAAGGAGATTCTTGTTGATTTAGGCATTTTACTCTTTGTTAATAATTTCTTTTTATTTTTTTAATTTTATTTTCCTTCATTTTTTGTTTTGCAAGATTTCTCTAGTTTTTGTTTTTCTATTATTTATGCTAACCTACTCTAAAAGGCCTGTCTGACAATTTGATTTTGAAGTTGAAAGGACAACTTGTAGGTTAAGGAGGGAGTAGAGAACAAAAGGCATTATGGCAGGGCAACCACAGAGGACCTTGCAGGACTATTTGCTCCTACCGTTGGGGTGGCTGACAACATCTGTCGCCCCATGGTAGAGGCAAATAATTTTGAGCTCAAGCTTGCATTTCTCGCTATGGTGCAGAATTCTGGACAGTTTGGGGGCTTGCCTACTAAAGATCCCTTAGGCCACTTGAAGAAATTTCTCAAGATCACCGACACCGTGAAGTATAACAGTGTCACCCAAGATACTATTAGACTGGGGATGTTTCCGTTCTCTCTAACGGATAGGGCATTGGCTTGGCTATCTTCATTGCCAGATGGGTCCATCACCACTTGGGACCAATGCACCAACAAGTTTCTCACAAAGTATTTTCCTCCAGCCAAGTTTAACAAGCTGCAGAAGGACATTATGAATTTTGTCCAATTCGAACAAGAGTCTTTGTTTGAGGCTTGGGAGCGATTCTAGGATTTACTTAGGCAATGCCCTACACCATAGCTTCCTAACGGGGCAGCTAATTCAGATCTTCTATAGTGGGATCTCCACTCAAAATAGGATTAGCATTAATGTAGCTTGTGGAGGAACCATTTTGAAAAGTCACCTAACGAGGCCTTTGCTATCATTGAAGACATGACCTCTAACAATTACCATGCCTTTTTTGGAGACAGGCACATTCTGAAGAGACCTGTAGGAGCTTATCAAGTTGAGTCCAACACATTTTTGGACCATAAGCTTGATGTTATCACTAAGTAGCTGGAGACAATCATGCACGCACAAACTCATCTCCTATCTCCACCGCCCCTCCCTCTGGTATGTAATCAGTGTGGAATGACTGGGCATGAAGGAAAAGACTGTCAAATGAGAAATTTCTTTGCCAAGGCTGTTGAGGAAACCAATTATGCAGGCAGTTCAAATAGGAACCAAGGAGACCCTTACTCCTCCACTTACAACCTAGCATGGAGGAACCATCCTAACTTCTCATAAGGTGGACAAAAAAAAGAACAAAATTCAATCAAAATATCTACAGACCCCCACACATGCAAAACCAGGGTCCAAGATAGGAAGAAAGAAGGCCCAGCCTGCCTGCAAGATACCATGATGCAATATATGGCCAAGACTGATGACCATTTCAAGTATTTGGAGACAAAGATAGCAAACTTGACTAATTTATTATCTTAGAGGGCTCAAGGTTCTTTACCCACTCAGATGGAGCCCAACCCAAAAGAAGATGTGAAGGTCATTACTTTTAGCAGCGAGAAAGAATTGGAGGGGCCAACCAAAAAAGAGAAACAAGCACCACCACAAAAAGAGATGAGACTCTCACTGAGGAGAGTCATGCTGAACAAAGAGATAAAGGTATTGTGATTTCTGAGCCAAAAAAGGTATGTGCTCCTTTCCCCCAAAGATTGAGAGATGAGCAAAAAGATAAACAATTTTCGAGATTCCTAGAAATTTTAAGAAATTACACATAAACATTCCCTTTGTTGAGGCAATAACTCAAATGCCTAAATATGCTAAATTTTTGAAAGAAATTATTTCAAACAAAAAGAGATCGGAAGGCTTTAAGGTAGTGAAACTCAATGAGGAATGTTCAACTGTGGTACTTAAAAAGTTTCCCCTTAAGCTTAGGGACCTAGGGAGTTTTACAATTCCCTGCACTATAGGCAACTCATCTTTTGAGAAAGCACTATGTGACTTGGGTGCTAGTATTAATCTGATGCCTTTTTTTGTTTTTAAGAAGTTGGGGATTCAAAAGCCCCAACCTACTGACATATCTTTTCAATTGGTTGACAGGTCTATAGCTCACCTTAGAGGAATAGTGGAAGATGTGTTAGTTAAGGTCGGCAAGTTCATTTTCCCTGTAGACTTTGTAATGCTAGACATGGAAGAGGATGAGGACATCCCGATCATCTTAGGGCGGCCTTTCCTCAATACAGGAGATGCTTTGATAGAAGTCCGGCAAGGGAAGTTGACCTTTAAACTTGATGATGAGGAGGTAGTTTTAGAGTGTTGGACTCCTTGAAGAAGCCCTCCTTTTTTGCTTCCTGCAATTTTGTACAGGTTGAAGATATGACAAAGGCTTAGAAATGTTCAAGGCTTGCTACAAGCCAAACATATCAGCCTCCTTGAAAACTAAACCCTAGTGGATTCCGTCAAGCTCGCGACATTAAACAAGTGCTCCCAGGAGGCAACTTATGTCGGTTATCTCATTTTATTTTCTTCCATTTTATTTTATTTTTTCTTTCTAGTTTTTTTATTGGTGCTTTTTCACTTGATTTGGTTGTTTAAGTACTTTTAGGGCATGTTCCAGAGATTTGCAACAACCGCAACAACATTTTGGACTCCTGGAAATGATGTTGATGATAGTTATTGAGGCAGTTACTGATGGCTGTCTCTAGTTGTAAGGATTGGGTTGTACTTTAGACAAGTCTTTCCTTCTCTTTTTACTTTCTTATTTTTTTCATGTCTATTGGCTTGCTGTATTGAACCATTTTTTGTGTGTTCATGTGATGACTATGCGACGCCTTTGCTTCATCTCTTATTTTATCATCACTATTGACTGTTGCCTGCTACTGTATGCTCTATAATTTAGTTGTCACTCCACTTTATATGTCACTCACAATTTGATACACATGACCCTTTACAATATTGCCTGTTAACACTTACTAGTCTTGAATCTGTCTGTGCTTTGTGGTTTCTTTACTCTCATCCTTGTGTGAGAATTGGGCCTAAACAAATATTTTGTATTCGGTGTGTTTTCTTCTTTGCATGTTATTTGCTTTAGAACTTGACTTGATTCTTATTTTTCTTGCTTGATTTGTTCACACACATATGATAGAGGCACATTTCTTCTTTTTGAGCCAGGGCCAAATTTTAGCCACCCTGCATAATCACCCTTTGCTAGCCCCCTTGAGCCTCATTCCATTTGTTCTTTAAATTACCTCTTTACAAGCCTAAAAGTGAAAAACAATTTTGTCCCTCTTAATTGGAATTAAGGGATCTGCTCTTACATGCTACTTGTGGCTGAATTCTAAGTTTGGGGTTGCTTGAGGACAAGCAACGACTTAAGTTTGGGGTAGGGTACAGTAACATTAAACTTTTCTTCTTACAAATTTGTATAGTTAAAAAAAAACAAAAAAGAAAAAGTTGAAAAAAAAGAAGAAGACAAAAACAGAAGAAGAAGAAGAAGAGAAGTACAATTTTCTTTATGTTTATATTTTCTGTTACTGTAAATAAATGGAGTTGAAAACTTGGCAAGCACAAAATATTAATGCTAAGGATGAATAATAGTGATGAAACGACTATGATGATGCCTATGATAGTCCCTTAATTTCAATTGCTTAGCCTAGTTCTAAATATTTTTACCCACCGGTGACCCTAGCCCTGTTACAACCTAGAAAGACCTCTTGAGTGTGTGCACTTGTTTGTAATATTAATTTTAGATTCTTGTCAAGCATATGGTAGGAATAATATGTGATGATGTTAAGTGTAAACAGAACCCAAATTTTGGTGAGTTGAGTGAAAACACTTAATCCTGAGGAGAGTAAAGCAGGTAGAGAGTGCAGACAGAGGATTTATTATCTTGTGTTAAATTTTTTATTTTCGGAGGTAATTGTGACTCTTAAGACTGAGTTGACTAAATATATGTGTGAGACTGTTCTAAAAGAAAGGGCAACTGTTAATTGTGATTGATTGAAATTGTATTTGAATTGAGGCTGAAGGATATGCTTGACCCTTTTTGTGCAAATTATTTCTTGCTTGAGGACAAGCAAAATCTTAAGAAGAAAAATTTATCTTTGTAATCTTTATACGAATCCTGAAACGGCTTCAACAATGCCCGACCTCGGACGCTTTACAATGAGACAGAAGAAAACTTGCTGTTATATGTTTGGCGGAGGGGGGGGTGAAATAATATAAAAATAAACTTCGGGTGCACACAACTCCTTCTCGAGCACACAAATTCTCGAACGCCACTAGACGCATGTTGGGATGCAGTTGTGAAGGGGCGACGTTGAGGAAATTCAGAACAGACACTTGGAAGTCCGTAAAGGGCAACTTGACTCCGAGATGCTCAAAAAAGGTTAGGTACATCGGCAGAAAATTTGGGTATAAATACCCAACTGCCACAGCTTCGGCTTCACCTAACGGGGTCCCCATATTATCCTTCCGACCTTGGCAACATATACGACCATTATCTCCAGGAGCCACCACATCAAAAGGCATCTCGGCAGCTCTTTGGCTAAGTTCAAGACGACCCGTTAAGGCGTCCAACGCCTCTTGAGAAAAGCATGACCTTGTCCCGACCACCTCTTTATTTACCCTAATCGATGTCGAGACCAATAGCGTCATGATAGGCCTTTGAAGTAGTCTCTACATTCCTTATGGTATTCCCTATCTCCCTGCCAAAAACATCGAAAGAAGAATCAAAAAAGCTTTGTTGCTGATCAAGCTACGGCGCAACCCTGGAAATAGATTTTGTCGGCCTCTTAACCTCAGAAACACTGGCTAGCCCAAAAGGAATTTTCATTAAGTCTGGATATTGTACCCAAGCCTTTGCGTACTCCAGCACTTTGTCTGGGTCATACTGACACGTCCTATAACCTTCAAATGACTTCGACACTTTTCCAAGATCTTAGGACAGATTAATATTTTTGGTGGTGAAGGTTGTTTTGGGTCGGTTGTTAAAGGGCTGCTCATCAGCCCTGCTTACAGGTTGTCGCCTATCTGCCCTACCCCGGGCAGCACCCCCCCACCCCGCGCTCGCGCAAATGCGGGGCCTGACGGAAGAACTGGCATGACCAATGTCATTGCCATGACGACGGTCGCTAGCACCACGAGACGGAGGCAATGCTGACAACCGAAACAGCCAATTTGCGGCAAAACCTCCTAAACGGCTGCCATGACCGTCGCGCACGGAGGACGAGGTATCGCGCCTACGCAAATCCATCTTCGACGAAACGAACAACAATACAGTACAGGAAAAGCACAAAACAAAGTTACTTGAAGCGAAGAGAGAACAAGAATATTACCCTAATATATAAGCCGACCGGAGCTACAAAAGACGTCAAAGCAAAAATGGAGTGTCACAACATTCATTGAAAGAACAAGATGCGGAGCAAATAAACGTTCAAATGCGAATCTTTGAAAACAAAGTAAAAGCAAGCGTACTACAATTGCCAGAAGAAAATCCTTTTATATGACAGGGCCCATATCGAGGAAGAAGCCTAAGCCCAGGTTTTTCAAAAGACAACTGCTAAATCTCCTTGAATTTGAAGCACCACAAAATTCAAGATATTGAATCATTACGCATTTAATGCTGCCTTGGCTATCGCAAAGCTACAGCACACACCGTTCAGATCCAAAGTTGGCAAGACCTTTCCTAGCAAAAGTTCTACCGGCTTAGGGGCAACACTACCCCAAACCGTCTCTTAGTCTCTTAAGCCGACGATGCTTTCCCAAGCATCACCGGCTTGGGGGCAACTGTTCTGGAGGTCACTCTGACTGACTTAGTCTCTTAAGCTGATGATGCTTCCCCAAGCATCACTGGCTTGAGGGCAACTATTCTGGAGGTCACTCAAACCTATGGCTCTAAGCCAGTCTCACGCCACCTATTTCGGTATTAGCATCGCTAGTGTATCTCGGCTTATGATTCCTTCCTATCTCGGATCAATTCTACTTCAACCCCAGTCTGGCAACGAACACACCTGGTGGTAAGGAACGCGTGTAGTTGGGCACCCAAACGCATACTTGTCACGTGGCACCTAACTCTAGTAAAATTTTCCTCCAAAACGCCTTATATAAAGAACTGCACACCCATTAGGTAGGTACGCTCTCTCATATTCCCTCATACTAAGGCCAATACTGACTTAAGCATCGGAGTCCTTGCAAGTGCCACCACCAGAGACGTCAACAACCACCGTGAGAGCTCATTAGAGACACATCCTTGTGTTCACCACGCAACAAGTTTGATCATACGAGTGTCTCTAATGTAAGTTTTTATGAGGTTTTTAAGTTTAAATTTTGGTTTTTATATAGTTAGGTTAGACTATTAGAGGAGGTTGATATGACTTTTAACTGTAAGAACGAATTCTTATCTATTTATCTATTTACACACACACACACACACACACATATATATATATATATATATATGTAAAGGAGACTTGAAGTTTTTATAGCCGTAGGATGAAGTCTTGAACTTTAGATAGTTGTTGATCAAACCTAATTAGAATTAATGTACCTAATTGTATTCATTAACGAATTAAATTGATTGCATTAATGATATTTATTATACATTTTTATAATTATAATTAAGTTAATAATATATATTTTGAAATTAGATTCATTCATAGCCGTTAATCAGACCTAACTAGAATTAATAAACCTAATTGTATTTAATAAAAAATTAAATTACTCACATTAATTATATCTATTATTCAATTTTGATAATTATAACTTATTTAATAATATATTTTTTCAAATTAGATTCATTCATATTTGTTGATCTAAGTTAATTAGATTTAATTGACCTATTTATATTTAATGACAAATTAAATTGCTCGCATTAATCGTATTAAAAACTAAAACAAACCTTTCATTATCTAAAAGTGAAACGAGTATTTAATTACCTTATTTATATTTAATAATAAGAATATGCTCTGTTTTTTCTTTCCTATGACGAGATTAAAAAATATATTTTTTCAATTATCCTATTTATATTATTAGAATTAATGAACCTTTCAATTAGGCAACGCACGAGGTCCTATTTAATTATCCTGTTAATATAGATAATTAATTATATATATTATTCAATTTTGACAATTACAATTTATTCAATAATATATATTTTCAAATCAAATTCATTCATATCTGTTGATCAGGACTTAATCAGATTTAACTAACCTATTTATATTTAATAATATTAAAAATTGAAACGAACCTTACATTATCTAAAGGTGAAATTGATCTTTAATTATCCTATTTAGATTTAATAATAAGAATATGGTCTGTTTTTTTTTCCTATGACGAGTTTAAAAAATATATTTATTTAATTATCCTATTTATATTATCAGAATTAATGAACCTTTCAATTAGGCAATGCACAAGGTCCTATTTAATTATCCTATTTATATACATAATATGGTTCCTATTTATATTAAATATTTAATAATATTTAAACCAACTTTTTTTAATCATTATACAATCCACATTATCCTACGTTTGTATTTAAGAAAAATTTAATCAGAATTATAGGACCTTTCATCATTATCCTACGTTCATGTTTAAGAAAATATTATCCTATTTATATTTAATACTATAAACTATATTTTATTCATGTTTGTAATGTTAAACATATTTAATCAATTTTCATTAATATTTTATTACAAAAAACACATTTATAAGTATCACGAACCATAAGATTTATCTTCTTATACCTTTTCAATACTATTCACGCATTTTGTTAGCAACCTCCTCTATCAGCAAATAATGACTACTTTCAATGATGTTCAACAAACAATGGCTACTTCTACCAATTCTATGAAGAAGTAAGTAAATTATATCTATTATTAAAAAGTAAATTCTATACAAAATTGACATATTTTTACCATTTTGACAGATATAGTTTGCTTAATAATCTATCTTCTACAACTGATGAAAGCATTGTAAAGGTGCGAGTTTCACGAATGTGGGACACTTTGAATATTTATCAAAATAAGATTTAATTAGCATAGATAAGGTGTTAATTGATGAAAAGGTATCAATTTCTGTATTACTCTTTAGTTATACTATAATCATGAAATATATTTTTTATTGTTTGTTCCATAGAAATTATGTGCATGCTACTATAGGTAGAAATGTCGCACATAAGTTCAAGAAAATATTGCAAGAAGAAAAAATATACACAGTTAAGAATTTTGTAGTGTCAAAGAATAAAGAGAAATTTCTTATGGTTGAAAAAAGTCCTTTAATGTTACAATTTTATGCTACAACAATTGTCGAGGAATTATGTGATGATAACATAATTCCTCACCATATTTTTGAATTTGTGAATTTTGAACATTTGCAGAATCGTTGCGGCAAAGATGTATTAATAGGTTAGTATAGTATATAATATAATTAAATACATTATTAACTAATTTCTTTTTTTTTACATAATTATATAGCTTTATTTTTTTTATTAGATGTGATTAGAGTTATCAATAATGTGGATCCAATCAAAGAGAAGACAACTCCTCATGGCAAAGTTGATATGCTCACACTTCAACTCAAAGACATTAGGTACCACATACTTTTAAAAATTAAAATAATTAAGTATTTACAAATATGTTGTCTTTGATGCTAACATATTTTTAACACTTAAATATTGGTAGCGAAAATACATTGAAAGTCACGATATGGGATGAATATGTGAAAATATTAGAGCAAACATTGAAAGCTAAAATGTTTAGTGCTCCTAAACCAAATACTACAATTTTCACATCAACCATAGTTAAGGAATTTCGAGGTAAGATATCATATTATCGTTTTTTAATTAAAATATTTATTAAGGTAAATATAAGACACATTTATTATTTAAACAATTATATATAATTGTATTTATAGGTGAGTTGTATGTTTCAACTTCAAGGATCAACAAAGATTTATGTTAATATAGACACACCAGTTTATGTAAAGGAGACTTGAAGAAAGATCAACCATCGATCGAAACTTGAACAATATAATAGCTATCGAATCTAATTAAATTTAACGGATATAATTATGTTTAATGAAGAATTCAATTGCTTCCATTAAAGCTATTTATTGTACAATTTTGATAGTTTTATGTTAATAAGGTATGTTTTAAAATTAAAAGATGATAGAAAAAGTTAGATATATAAACACTATAATAATAACATTTTTTGTAAAACATAATAATAAAATTAAATATTATAAATATGTAGTTAAATTTAATATAATTTATAATATTTTAATTTAATTAAAACTTATGGATATAAATTAAAAAATAAATTAATGTGTATATACATAAGTCTATTTTATTTTTTTAATTTGCTACTTTAAAATATTTTTTGAACAATAATAATTAAAAATAAAGATTTTATGGACTTGAACCTACTCATTAATATGATATTTAATACTATTAAATATTATTTAATGCTATATTTATATATTTTGAAAATTTATTATGAACTAAAAAGAAATTATTTGCTAAATTTAATATAGATATATACTTTAAAATTTCTTATATATATTATTATCTAAGAAACTAGTTTATAAAATATTATTTAAAAGAGAAAATTGTGAATTTATGTATATATATAATAATAATTATTATAATAATAATTTGTCTCTTAAGTTCTATCTTTAACTATTATTTAAATAAATTATTATTAATTATTATAAATTTACTAAATATATAAAAAATTCTTTTTAATTATTATTGTTTGTAAAACATATTACAAAGTAACCAAAATGAAAATAAAATAGACTCGTATATAAGAATTTATTTCTTAATTTCTATCAAAATTATTATTTAAAATAAATTATTATTAATTATTTTAAATTTAACTATGTGTGTATTAAATCTTTACTTATAATTATTATTCATAAAACATGTTTTAAAGCAATGAATTCAAAAAGTAAAATAAAATAAATTTAAGCTAAGAATTGATATAATCTTTATCTCTTTATATATATATATATATATATATATATATATATATATATATATATATATATATATAGTTATAGTTATAGTTATATTTTTAAGAGTAATTTTTCTACCTAAACTAGAGGTATATAAGTCATTTTAAATTTTTGCATTTCATATAGTTATATTAGTCTTTCAAACTTTGTATTAAATTAAAATTTATCAAAAAAAAATAAAAAAAACTATTTTTAGTAGGTGGGTTTTAAAATTTAAAGTTACAAAATAAACTGAAAGGTCATCTTTTTTCCACTAATAAATAATTATTATTTATTTGTAAAGCCTAATATATCGTTTTCAAGTCTAATTAATTCTTTGATTCAGTTTTGTAAAAATAAATAAATGCTTGACTCATTTTCTTGCATTTATTACCCAGAATGGAATGATGCTAGAAAGAATTTTGATATAAACATTAATTAGTCGTGTATTAGCAGACGATATATACAAAGGTTCATGATGCATTGCTGACCAAAATCAAGATATTGGAATTGGACTTATCAATATATTTAAAACCTTTCAAAGACAACCAATATCTATACGAACCCTTTTTACCTGTAGGAGTACATATTGGATACCATGCTAAATTTATTTGATATATGTATATATATATAAAAAAATTAGGTATATCATCTTATTCTATGTCTTTTATTTTATTTTATTTTTTATTCTTTTTCCATGTGTCATCTTTGTGCATTTCTTTTCTTATTTTACTGCTATGTTATTTTATGTTTGATTATTATTATTCAAGCTTTTCATATATGTTTTTACATTTTTCTTTTTAATATTATATCATTATAAAATAATGTATATATTTATATTTATACTCATTTTGATCAATAAAAAATTAATAATCTGACTTTTACTTTATATCTTTAACTCACATTTTTTTTTGTTTAACAGGACATAAAAGGGAGCATATTATTGTTACAACATTACTTCTTAGTCATTAATTTCTCTTCTTTATTATATTTTTATGTAATTCACTTAACACAATTTAATGAATTATATATATTTTTTTGGTACATAATGAAATTTATATATATAGTTAAATTATCCCATTAATTACTTTTAATTTTTTACTTAATTTGATTGCCGAATTAAATTTTTATACATATTATTTATATATTTTATTATTTACTTCAATGTTTATTAACTGTTTCAAATAAATTATGATATAAAAAATTAATTATTTTCATAAAATAAATTAATTATAGACTAATCTCTCTCTCTCTCTCTAAGGTTTACTTTTAATAAAGAATTAAATTGATTACATTCATCATAATTATTACACAATATTAATAATTAAAAGTTAATAATAATAATAATAATAATTAATAAATAAATTCTTTTAAATTTCGTAAGGGTCAATTGTAACATTATATTTTGTTATTTTTATAAATTGAAATAATAATAATAATAATAATAACAATAATATAATGGCAGTAATAGTAGTAGTAGGTGTACTTAATTGTATTTCATATTTTCCCCCTCATATATATATAACATTTTGAAAAATGATAATTAAATTGATGCAAAAGTATCACATTTATTTTTTTAGGTAAATTATGTTAAATAACATATTAAGTTGATCAATTAAATAGTACATAATTTACTACGCTAATTAAATTTAATATGTAATTAATATACAAATAAGAAAATAATAATAATTAAACGTAATAATAGATTTTTTTCACAACGATAAATTATAAGTTATTATGATTTTTTATTCTTATAAATTCAGACCTTAAAGAATAATAAATACCCATTATATATCATAAATATAAAATAGTTGTAGAGTATGCAATAATAGTGCATTTATTATTATTAATGACATTGTCATTTTGAATTCACTTAGAATGAGGAAAAAATTATAACAATATAAAAAGTAATATGTAATAATATGAAAAAAATTAGTAACACACAAATAATTCTTATAGATAATTAATCCATATAATAGTTAAATTATAAGATACAAAGTCTAAAACATAATCGGTATATATAAATAATTTTAAAAAGTAGCGAATAATGAAATTAAAATTAAATAACAAAGAACAATAACAATAATAGTAGACAAATATCATTACACTGATTGAGAGTGTTCAATTTATCTCACATTTAATTTAACCAACTCAAAATTTTAACAATATCACATAATTAAAATTAGTATCTTTGAAACAATTAAAAATATCATTTTAAAATAATTAGCAATATATATTTAAAAGAATCATACTATTTCAATAAATTTAAAATCAAATTTAATTTTGATAATAACTATATTTAATATTATTTTATAAACACACGAAAATCAAGTATGTTTTCATAATATCTATAATAATAAAAATGAACACTCAATTTAAATATATATATAGATATATATATACATATATATATACATATATACATATATATATACATATATACATAATATACATATATACATATATACATATATACATATATATCTATATATATATACATATATACATGTATGTATGTATATATATATTCATATGTATTATGCTTATTTTCACTTTGAATTTTTCATTTCATATAGGTATTACAACACTATCATTACTTGAATAAAGAACAAATCATAATAAATTTAATAGGCTTAATATTTGTGACACAACATCTGTTTAATTAAAAATATAATTAATTATTGTTCTCAATTTAAAGTAATTATACTTAATTTACTATTAATATTTTTAAAATGATAATTTTATTTATTTACATATGTTTTAAAAACAATAATAAATATAAATACTAAAAATATATAATGTAAAATATAGTATATAGTAAAAGAGGCTTGAACGAACCTCAACCGTTGATCGAAACTTGAATGTCACAATAGTCGTTGGATCCAATCAAATTTAACAGACCTAATTATGTTTAATGAAGAATTTAATTGCTCCCATTAATGTTATTTATTATACAATTTTAATACTTTTATGTTAATAATATATATTTCAAAACTATAAGACGATAAAAGAAGTTAGATATATAAATACTATAATAATAACATTTTTTCTTGAAACAAAATAATAACATTAAATATTATAATATTATAAAAAGTTTGATATATTTCAAAACTAAGGATTTTATACATATGTAGTTAAATTTAAAATGATTCATAATATTTTATTTTAATTAATAATTAAGGATATAAATCGAAAAATAAATTATTATGTAAATATATAAGTCTATTTTATTTTTAATTTATTTACTTTAAAATATTTTTTTGAAACAATAATAATTAAAAATAAAGATTTTCTAGATAAATTTAGATATATATATATACTATGATAACAACATTAAATATTATAACATTAAAAAAGTTAGATATTTTTCAAACTTAATAATTTTATAAATATATAGTTAAATTTAAAACAAAACGAAAAGATGATAAAATAATTAGATATATAAATAATATATTGATAACATTAAATTTTATAATATTATAAAAAGTAAGATATATTTCAAAATTAATAATTTTATAATAATAATAATAATAATAATAATAACTTTGTATTTTGGATATTTCTCTCTCTATAGTCAATGAAATTGAGTGTTGTTTGTTGGGTTGAAAAGTAGACATTTGGACTACGATTTTGGAACAAGAATTGTGCAAGAACATTAAGAAATGACCATGATATGTGCATCCAAAAATGAGCAACGCGTCCTGTGCGCGCTGATGACCTCTGTGTGTTGTTTGGTTTGTTTCTAATTTTTTAAAAATGATATGGAAAAACGAGTTATATTGTGGAACAATAGACTTAAATAGATTTCCAATGATAGGTCATATGCTTTCTAATTCAATCATTTGATATAGTAAAAGTTTATTTGAAGTTGGGTTATGTGCAGGAACCATGTTTTGTTGGTCAACTTTAACATGTTTTAGTAATTTGCTTGTTTCTCCTTGTACAAAATGAATTAGAAAATGTACTTTAGCTTTTTAAAAAATATACTTTCGCGGCTATTGAAAGGTCATAATATTTGTTTTAATTGATTTTTTTTTAAGAGAGAAATCTAAGTTTAAAGTTGAGTGTATTCCAAGGATCCAAATCTAACCTCTGATCCACTTCAATAATTATCATGTTTTTTGTAGATTTTTGTTCAAGACATGGTTTAGTGGTTTAGAAAATAGACTCTCATACCATTAATATGGTATAAGATTTGTTTTCAACAAAAATCATTTAAAGTTCCAAATCTACTCATAGATTTGATCCTGAAATAGAGAAATTTCAAGTTTAAGACTATACTTTTCTTGAATGATTTTAAGGTAAATTTTGTAGTTTTACATTTTAGAAATTATTAATATATTGTTTTAAAGTTGATTATGCAGAAAAATAAAAATTTAAAATTTATTTAGTATTTCTATTAATTTTGACTAAGAATTGGTTAATAATAGACCTTTTCATGAGAAAATGCTAAAAAGGGGGTAAAATGGTATTTTCACTCCAATATGATTTATTTCCAGAATTAAAATATTATATTTTATTTGAATCTTTGCAAATTGCAGAATATAGACATGTTTATAATTATTAATGTAACAGTATTTTAAAATTTGACATCCCTTTTTAATTTTTTTTTTTGGATATTTTGAATTTAAAATGATAGTGAATAAATAAATTACTAAATAAAATATTTAAAATATTCAAGTGAAATTTATTTAAGCAATTTCATAAAATTTTATAATATATGTTATCCAATGTTGATAGAAAACATTAAAGTAAGAAAGATAGAATTCTATTGTTAGTAGGGATTGTCAGTAGAATCCCTATAAGACAGAGGTTGCTTGGTGGAACCTCCGCCTGTTGACTATGAAGGTTGCTTGGTAGGACCTTGATATGTAGTAGTGGATAAATTATATATATATATATATATATATATATATATATATAAATGTTGATTATTGTTGTTGATGAAATGTACATGCGTACATGCATGAGTTCATAGTTGTAACTATGTTGTGAGCAAGCACATAAGTTAGGGTTGCTTGGTGAGGCCCTCAACCTAGTACTAGAAAGGTTAATGGGGTAGTTGTCGATGGAGATTAGTGGGGTAGCTGTCGATGGACCTTGAGGATAGATAGACGAGCAAATTCCATATTGTAGACCAAGGTCATTGCAAATCTTGTGTCGTGGTAAGCCACTACCCACGTATGTTTATCCTGACAAACCACTACAT
Source organism: Spatholobus suberectus (assembly GCA_004329165.1). Lineage (NCBI taxonomy): Eukaryota > Viridiplantae > Streptophyta > Magnoliopsida > Fabales > Fabaceae > Spatholobus > Spatholobus suberectus. The sequence continues at coordinate 17,021,734 of CM014731.1, read as the reverse complement.
CATTTTTGTAGATCAGAATTAATGGCGTTCCCTAATGGTTATAACACAGTGCTACCTTTTTGGATCCATGAGGTTTTTGTTGTTATTATACCATATTAAGGAACGAGTCCGAACCGATTGCTTGATTGTTGAAAAATCTCCATGGAATCGTGTCTGCATCCATGGCATGACTGTCATATTATTATAATTGTTATTCAATGCTAATTTGTTTTTACCTATTGATATGTTGTTGTATGATTAAACTTCAATTATCCTTATTTTGTGAGGTTACCCTTACGCTATTTATTTCGATATGTAATCAACTGTGATGATCATGATTATATGTGAGAGCAGATGACGAGCCACCAGTAGATCAGACTCTTCACCGTTAAGTATAGGAGACGTTTCTAGGTAGAGGGACTTCTTTCCAGGAGGAGCCTATTAGCAGGAGTCCTACTTCTTTTCTTTTTCTTCCTTTGTACCACCCTAGTTCTTCTTAGTAGTTGTGTGTAGCTATGGCCAACTATTAGGGAGCGAGTAGTTATATGTACCCCTCCCTTTTTGTTATGTGTACTTACTAATGGGTACACTTTAGTTGACATACACGCTTTACCTTTTGAGATACAGTTGATCTTTTGATATATGGGTTGTAATTGCTAATTAGTATGATGTTGATATTCTAATATATATAACTATATATGTGATGTTTGACTTTCAGTAGTTGCAATTGTGTAGATAATTATTTTCAAGAGATGAATGTCGTTAGCAATATGTTTTATGAAACGTGAAAAATTTACCCATATATTTCACAAGTGAATTCACAATAGTTTTACTTAAAATTGAATTAATCCGTGATTTTTATTATAAAATGTCATGTAGCGACAGCGGGTCATTACACATTTCTTTTTTTTTTTCTTTTTTCATTTTACTATCATGTTATTTTGTGTTTTGATTATTATTGTTCAAGCTTTTCATATATGTTTTTATATTTTTTTTATTTTAATATTATATTCTAAATAATGTATATATTATTATTCTTATAAATTCATGCCTTAAAGAATAATAAATACTCATTATATATCATAAATATAAAATAGTTGTAAAATATATAATAATGTACAATTATTATTATTAATAGCATTGTCTTTCTGAATTCACTTGGAATGAGTAAAAAATAGTAACATATATATGCAAAATAGTATGTAATAATATTAAAAAATTAGTAACACACATAAATAATAAGTTTTTAGATAAATGATCCTTATAATAGCTAAATTATAAGATATAAACTTTGAAACATATAATAATTCTTATAGATAAATAAATTTAAAAAATAGTAAGTATTGACCTTAAAATAAAACAAATTAAATAAAACAGCAACACAATAATAATAATAATAATAACAATAACAATAACGATAACAATAATAATAATAATAATAATAATAATAATAATAATAATAACAATAATAATAATAAAATAATAATAACAATAATAATAACAACAACGACAATAATAATAACAATAACAACAATAACAATAAGAACAACAATGACAACAATAACAATAACAATAACAACAACATAATAATAGACAAATTTCATTGCACTTATTAGGAGTATTCAATTTATGTTGTGTTTAAGTTAACCAATTCAAAGCTTTAACAATATCACATAATTAAAATTAATATCTTCTGAATAATTAAAAATATCATTTAAAATAATTAACAAATATATGTGTGTGTGTGTATTTAGTAATTCTTATAGATAAAAAACATTAAAAAGTAACTAGTGAAATTAAAATTAAACAACATCATCATCAACAACAATAATAATAAACAAATCTCATTGCACTAATCAAAAGTGTTCAAACTATGTTGTGTTTAGGTGAACTCAAAACTTTAACAATATCACATAATTAAAATTAATATATTCTAAATAATTAAAAATACAATTTTAAAATAATTAAGAACTATATATATTTAATAAAAATCATACTCTTTCAACAAATTTAAAATAAATTTTAATTTTACAATAAATTTATTTAAAATTATAAGTATGTGTTAACATAATATCTACAATAACAAAAATGAACACTCAAAATTAAATACTTATATAATCATATTTATTATACTTACATTCATTTTGAATTCATACTTTTCATATAGATATTACAACATTATCATTACTTGAAGAAAGAACAAATATTTTAAACATAACATCTGCTCAATTAAAAATATAATTAATTATCTTTTTCAATTTTAATGTAATTATATTTAATTTACTAATAAATATTTTAAAAATTAATAATTTTATTTACTTACATATATTTTTAAAATAATAATAAATATAAATATAAAAATATATAATTTAGTTGCATAGGTTTAAAATCTAGGACGTAAGTAATTAATTCTTATGATTAAAAATATCTTGTGAGATAATATGTATGACCCATTTTAAATTTTTAGATGATTACCCTATTAGAGTAAAAAATTGTGTAAGCTTTTAAATTTGTTGTGGCAAGGTAACATCTACTAAAATAAGCTAAGAAATTCACTTAAGTGCACCATTTGAGATGCTATAACCGTTGGATGGTAAAGCATTTATTTTTGACTAGTATTGTAATTTGTGCATTGCACAAAATAAATATTTATTTTATATAATATAAATTTATAATAAATAAATGCTTTTGCATATAAATATTATAATTAAAATTCATAATAAATAAATATTCTTGAACATATATATTATATTTTAAATTTATAATATATAATTTATATTGTGATACAATGTCATTCTAATTATTGATGATTTCTTTTAAAAATATTGAAATTCAATTTAGAACTAAAAATATTAAAAATGATAGATTAAAAGATATGTGGTTAAAAAAATTTCTAAAAACACTCTCCTTGAAAATAACAGCTAAAAACACTCTAATTGAAAAATGATAACTAAAAATGCTATCGTACAAAATAACTATTCTAATTTATATATAGAGAGGATTTGGGATTTGACTTTTGTAAAATGAGCAACTCACTTTAGATAGTAAAATAAATAATCTCAGTTATTGAAGTGAAAATCAACGGACAATATTACATACACATGCATAAAAAATCATAAATGTATTAGAATATCAACAACTAATTTTCTCATCAATGACTAATATTACTTATTTTATCTTTATTCACTTTAGAAGAGCCTAAAATATTTGTTTATTGTTGATTTTCCTTTTTTTTTTTTTTATTGAGAGTAGATTTAGTACAATAGTCACTTATTTGGGGTTCGGTCCATGTAAAATTTACTTTGATTTTGATGCTTATTATTTTAACTTATTTCATTTTATCCTTACCTATTAAAAATCAGTTCCAATATTTTTCGATCAGCTTGTTTGGGGTTATAGTAGTACTCCTTATAATTTTTATTTATCAAAAGAAAATGAGCTTTATTTTTCATGAATAATTGACCCTTAAGTTGGGAATCTTAATTGTAAATTCGTAAATAAAATATATTATTAATATTATCTAATATCTGGGATTCTTATGCATAATAAAAAAGTATTTTAGTCTGTGTATTGCACAAAATAAATTTCTATTTTATATAACTAAAATTTATAAAAGATAAATACTTCTAAATATATAAATTATATTTTAAATAAAATTTATAATAAATAAATATTTTAGAACATATAAATTATATTTTACATTTATGATAAATATTTTATATTGTGATACAATATTATTTTTAATTATTAATCTTTTTTAAAAAAATATTGAAATTCAAGTTAAAACAAAAGATATTAAAAATAATAGATTGAAAGAGATAAGAGGTTAAGAAAAATTCTTAAAAACACTTTTGTTGAAAAATAACAGCTAAAAACACTCTTGTTCAAAATAGTTATTCTAATTTTTCTAATTTACTAGTATTTTAACTTGTGTATTGCACAAAATAAAGAGTTTAATTGCTATGTACTGTTAGTGTAAAAAATTTTACACTGTCAACCAATTAAAAATTAGGCTTAAGTGTGACTTTTATGATAGTTATTATCAAAGTCAACAAACTTACCATGTATGGTGAATTGTGATTGGATGATAGTGTAAAATTGTTTTATACTGTCAGTGTCCTAGCCTATGTTCTTCAAAATAAATGTTTATTTTATATAACTAAAATTTATAATAATAAATGCTTCTAAATATATAAATTGTATTATAATTAAAATTTATAATAAATAAATATTTTAGAATATATAAATTATATTTTAGATTTATGATAAAAACTTTATATTGTGATACAATATTATTTTTAATTATTGATAATTTTTTTAAAAAATATTAAAATTCAAGTTAAAACTAAAGATATTGAAAATAATAATCCAAAGAGATATGTGGTTAACAAAAATTACTAAAAATGCTCTTGTTGAAAAATGACAGTTAAAAACGCTCTTGAAGGGATATCATATGTATGTTAGGAACATATTTGAATTTTGAAGATAAAATATATATATATATATTCAAAATTGGTTTCTAATATTCAGTTGCAGTTTGTTAAACCATTAAGTTGGTATTAAAAGAATAAGAGGATATATTAGATGCATATTAGGAGCGTATTTGAATTTTGAAGATAAAATATATATATTTGAAATTGGTTTCTGATATTAGTTACAGCTTGTTAAGCCGTTCAGTTGATATTAAAAGCATAAGAGGATATATCAGATACATGTTAGGAGAGTGAAGTTTACCTTTTCATGAAATGAAAGTAAATGTGAGAAAGAATGGAGAATGGAGGCATGAGGAAACAGATAGTTTTACACGTTTATATATAGAGAGATATATAGAGAGGGATATCATATACATGTTAGGAGTGTATTTGAATTTTGAAGATATAATATATATATTCGAATTGGTTTCTGATATTCAGTTATAGCTTGCTAAACTGCTCAGTTGATATTAAAAGCATAAAAAGATATATCAGATGCATATTAGGAGCGTATTTGAATTTTGAAAGTTATATATATAGGGCAGGATCCGTTGACACTAGGTGTAAGAGTTAGTCAAATTACACCTTCAATAACTTTTTGTATAATACAAATTTAACCAATCCAATTGTTGAATTTGATGTTCTTATTAATTAGATTAAGTATGCAAAATTTCATACAATTCTAAAATTATTTAATAGTTCATTAAATCACTCTATTTTAACGTATAATATGATATTAAAATATATGTAAATATTCAATATTAGATAACATATTTAGAAAAGTCCAAATGATGTGAAATTTGATATACATAATCATAAAGATAATATCATCAAATTCAATATAGGGGCAGGAACTGTTGACACCAAGTGTCAAAGTTAGTCAAATTACACCTTCAATAACTTTTTGTTGAATGCAAATTTAACTAATTCAACCATTGAATTTGATGTTCTTATTAATTAGATTAAGTATGCAAAATTTCATACAATTCTAAAATTATTTAATAGTTCATCACATCACTTTATTTTAATGTACAATATGATATTAAAATATATGTAAATATTTAATGTTAGATAACATATCAATAAAGGTCTAAATGATGTGAAATTTGATATACATGATCATGAAGATAATATCACACAATTCAATGGTTGGCTTGGTTAAATTTGCATTGTACAAAAAGTTATTGAAGGTGTAATTTGACTAACTGGTGTCCACGGATCCTGGCCCATATATATATATATGGGCCAGGATCCGTGGACACCAGTTAGTCAAATTACACCTTCAATAACTTTTTGTACAATGCAAATTTAACCAAGCAACTGTTGAATTTGATGTTTTTATTAATTAGATTAAATATACAAAATTTCATATAATTCCAAAATTATTTAATACTTCATCGCATCACTTTATTTTAACGTACAATATAATATTAAAATATATGTAAACAATCAATGTTAGATAACATATCTAAAAAGGTCCAAATGATGTGAAATTTGATATACATGATCATGAACATAATATCACACAATTCAACGGTTGGATTGGTTAAATTTGTACTCTACAAAAAGTTATTGAATGTGTAATTTGACTAACTTTGACACCTGGTGTCAATGGATCTTGACCCTATATATATATATTGAAATTGGTTTCTAATATTCAGTTACAACTTATTAAACTATTTAGTTGATATTAAAAGTATAAAAAGATATATCAAATGCATGTTAGGAGAGTTCACCTCTTCATGAAAGGAGAGTATTCAAATAAAAATGAATGTGAGAGATAGTGAGGAGAGTGGAAACCTAAGGAAGCAAATAGTTTTACACATTTATATATAGAGAGGGATTGATAAGAGAAGGGTGGCGACTATTAGTATACTTGTGGTAGCAATTTTTAAAGAAAGTGACTCTTGAAAATGTAAAAAATAATTAATTTATGTTTATCTAAGAAACAATTTAAAAGTCTTTCACTACCACTATAAATCCTTAATCGGTATAATTGATTTTTATCTAAGAAGTCACTTGAGTCTAAAGAGATGAGTCTAAAGAGATGTGAGAGAATCTATTATGAGAAAAAAAAATATTATCATTTCTTATAACTCTTAGATAAGAGACTCAAGTTTATAGGGTGATATACTACTTAGAGATTTTTAAGTTTATCTAGAAAAATGCAATCTTTAATATAGTGAATATTTATTAAGATATTTTTGTAAACGTAGGTAAAAATGTTGAACCACATTAAATTGGTAGTTTTCGTTATTTTTTTCTATGATGTACTTTGTTGTATGTTTTTATCTTCAATCTTTGTTTTGTGTGGTTTTTTGCCAATACCTTATTAGGATAGATTATATTTTACTTCCCATTAAGCGTACACTTACTTAAAATTTCTCTTACTTTTTTAATGTTAATCTCTTTATACTTTTCCTTCAAAAGTTATAGCCACGGTTAAAACTATTGCTAATAAATATAAAAACACTGCTAAATTTAAGAAAAAGAAAAAAGTTGTGGCAATAGCATATAAAAGGATTAAGTGACACCAAAAAACAAGTATAAGGGGTTAAAAAACATTAAAAAAAGATACAGCAAAATATTTCAAGGAATTGTAAAACTTGATGGAAGTAAAATATAATTTCGAATTAAATTGAAATATATTCATAGAGTAAAAAATTGTATATTGTTATTCAAGTCCCATAGTTAAAAAACATTGATTTTTGTAATTAATAATTATTTTAAAAATTATATTTAAAGTGGTTTCTAATTAATTAACACTGTAAAACAATTTATACCAACAGTTTATCAAAATTAAATTATATAATTTATCCTATAATTTAACTTATTGGTAAGAGTATTAGTTTGAGGGATCAAAACTTTAATGCTATGAGTTATAAGGATTTATACGGAATAAGAAAAAAATGAATATAGGGACTAAAACTCATATGAAACACGATCATAGCACCAAAATCTAGCTTAAACCTTCTTCTTCTTACACTCTATAACATACTCTTTTAAACACACTCTTCACTATTGGTTAAAATTTATTGAAAATTACAAATTTTTGTGAGCCCCTACTTATTATTTAATGAGTTTCTGTCTAATTTTATAGTTTTCAATAAATTTTAACTAATAGTAGAAGGTGTGTTAGAAGGAGTATGATAGAAAGTGTGCTGCTAACACTTCTCAGACAAAAATAATGGAAAGGGGTTTCGTATGTCTAGTCATATAATTTTTTTCTCAACAAAGACTATGTTTGGTAGGTCATTTCAACTAGGTTTTAGATTTACTAGTTAAAAAGCTTGTTTGACCTTATTAGTAATATTTGGTAAATAAACTTTTTTAGTAGCTTATAACATTTTATAAGATGTTACTTTAAGTATTTTAGTTTATAGCGTTTTTTAAAACTTTAGTTTCTAACTTCTTATATTTTATTTCCTTTTATCCTTAAAATATTTTTTAAATTTCCATTCTATCCTCTTTTTGCATAAGATAAAATTTTATTATGTTTACCCTTGTATTATATTAGATATTAATAATGATAGATAATAAATTTATCTTATTTAATTTTTATTATTATATTTTTGGAGATTTTTATATTAAACCATTTATTTTAACTATTATACTATTTATTATTTATATTGATAGATTAAATTTTTTATTTTTTTAAATATTTTTTATATTATACTATTTATTTTAACCATTACATTATTTATTCTATTATTTTTAATATTATACTTCAAGATATTTTAACTATTACACTAATTAACATAATGAAAGTATAATAATGTCTACTTAAGTGTATGTTATTTTTACTTTATTTTAAATTTGATTGGAAATATTTTAAGATATAATATAAGATTAATAGTAAAATACACAATATGAAAAAAAATATAATAATTAAAAGTAAAAAATGTAATTGAAATAATTGATCTATAAATAAAAATTTACAAGAGTTTAAATAATTATAAATTAAATTATAAATACCCAAAAAAATATTTTTATCAATAAAATAAAATTAAAATTTATATGAAAATACCTTATAAACTTGTTTATTTCTGTCATTTTACATTTGTCAACTACTTCAATGGATAATTTTATCAAATACTTATCATTCAAAAAGTTAGTTTAATAACTTTCAACTACTAGCTACCAGCTGAACTACTAGGGTTGACCTAGTGGTGGAGGTTGAGATAGTTTGTATGAGAACCTAGGTTTTATCCTTATTATTACCACGTATATATAAATAATATATATAAACTATTAGCCTATCAGCTTTCAACTACCAACTAACTTTTTAATTTTCAGCTAGCTTTTCAACTACTTTAGCCAAATAGTATTTCTCTATCAATTGATATTCTTTTGAAAATAAGACTATAAAAACAAAATAAATTGTTACCTGTGCAACACATATATTAGTTGCATTCTTTGTTCGATAATTATCAAGTGGGGTTGTCTATCTTACCTCAAGTAAAAATGTGGTTAAACAAACTCATCAAAAATGATTGATGCAATTTTTTATAAGTTTATTTGTCATACTAATATAACCTCAATTTTATTGGGGGGAAAACCATAAAGACTTAGTTCAAATATAAACACATATACACTATACAAACAGTCGTAATTCATAAATGGTGAAAATTTTGCACAATCCAATGTAGCTTTCCCTTATATATATATATATAGATATAGATATTACTTTATTATTTTCTAGGATGAACCTACAGGAATTCATTCCATGTCTATTTAAACCATCCCATGTGAATATCTGTTGAATTGATGATTAAAAAGTCAAAAATCCCAATGTAGCTTGAGTGGGTGAAGCAAATTTGTTGAGTATACATGGTGCTTCTTTTCCAACTCATTGAAATGGATGGTACCCTTTTAGATAAAGAATTCAATCAGCGTTCTTTTTCCTCCTCCATCAATCAAAATCTATGAGCTAGCAAGCAATGTTTGACTTTTCATGGAATAAGTTCACGTAATATTATGTGTTTTTTAACATCCTTCATTGATATTCTTTCTTTTTCTTTACTTTCCTTGTCTTCAATGGATGATCCATGCACAAGATTTTAAATTTCACATGACAATTATTGTACTTTAAAATATAATGCCACATGACAATCAAACAGATTTACAACACATGCTTTATATATATATAAGTCAGGATCCGTTAACACCAAGTGTTAAAGTTAGTTAAATTACAGCTTTAATAAATTTTGTGGAATGCAAATTGAATCGATCTAACCGTTGAATTTGATGTTTTTATTAATTAGATTAAGTAAAAAAAATTTCATACAATTTTAAAATTATTTAGTAGTTCATCGCATCACTTTATTTTAACGTACAATATGATATTAAAATATATGTAAATACTCAATGTTAGATAACTTATCTAGAAAAGTCTAAATGATGTGAAATTTGATATACATGATCATGAAGATAATATTACACAATTCAACGGTTGGATTGGTTAAACTTGCATTATACAGAAAATTATTGAAGGTGTAATTTGACTAAGTTATAACGTGCTAACGTACTCTAACTAAAAATCAAATGAGTGTACGCTATCAAATCCCATATATATATATATATATATATATATAAGGAATTCTTTAGTTTCCCCAATTATTTTGATTAATATTCAAACTTCTTCAACCAATATTATGTATAATAAGATATTTGCAAATCATAATTAAAATAGTATTTCATCAATTAAATTAATTTTGAATATTTTTAAATTAAAATTTTCAAATTCTTGTATTTTTTTTATATTTAACCCTTATTTTTACTATCAGTAAAATAATTTTTTAATTTTTTTTATATTTAAAGTATATTTACAAATTACCCATACAATACTCAAGATAGTTATAATTTTTTTACTTATAATTTTTATTACCTAAATTATTCTTCATTAACTTATCTCTTCAATAGTTAAATTTTGTATCACTAATAGTTGCTTAATTATACATTTAAATTTTACAAGTATAATTTATTTTAAAAATGAATCTTTATCTTTAACTTAATATTTCTTTTTTTGTTGAAATCTTTGTCTAAATATTATCATTAAGCAAACAAGAAAAATGAAATCAATTTTTTTATATTTTATATTTACTTTATTTTCATTTATTAACTTTATTTCTAACTTATTAAACAAGAAATAAATTATAATTCTAAAATTTTCATTAATAATAATTATTGTGATAATCTAAATAGTTATGGTATATGTTTTGAAAACTAGGTCAAATAGATGAGTTTGACCAAAAAATTGGTGAACTAAACTAGTGTTTGATCTAAATAAATCACAAAATTGATCTCAAGAAGAATTAGTCAAAAAAAAAAAAGAGGTTAAAAACCAATAAAAATTTTATTTACAACAAGTAATAAAAAATGTTTAATATGATGTTATTTTTATTTTTCTCTTAGAAAATGAAGAATCAACATAAGGTATTTGTCATGTTCTTTATGTTCTAGATGTGAACTTATTATAGCTAATGGACATTGTTGTGTATTATTAAACTTAGACATAAATATTATGATCTATTTGATTTGGACTTTTGTGTGTACTTTGAATGTTAAGAACCTATTAAATAGGTTTTATTTTTAGATTTTTTGTGTTGTAAACTTTTGATATTATATTTCTTTAATATTATTTTATACATTATTTAATTTTTATTATTATTTTATGATGTGAGTTTCACCACTATTAGATGATTGAACCTTGAATCAATGCTTTGATTGATTTAAGGACCAATTCAGTTTTAAAAACATAATAGTTATAGTAATCATTTTAATAAACCAAAAACTTAATAAATTAAAAGAAAATAGAATTTATTTTTTTTCTATTTTTATTTTTTATTTCTAAATTTATATTCAACAATATTATACATGAGTTTTTTTTTCCTGAATAAGTTTTTGTATTATACGCATAAAATTTATTTATATAATTTAAAAACGTAAACTGAATTTGGTTAAAATTAGAAAGTCATTAAGATAAAAATTTTCAAATAAATTAACATCTAAATAATTTCTTATGACTATGTATTAATGTTATAAAACTCTTACCAATGATTGACTTTATAAAGATACTAGATCAATGGATTACTGGTTTAACAGTGGAATTATTGGTTGAACCACATAAACCAATATAATTAAATTATAACGTAAATAGTTAAATATAGGTATATATATTATCTTTGCCACAAATATATTAAATAGATATTTTGGCATAGTGGTAGAGCCAACTGCTACACAATCTAGGTGACTGCAACCACAGGCAACTGGCTTTCATTGAGCTAGGTGACTCCAGTAGCCTCCAATTTACTTGGAGATGGTTTGTACCGGTTGAATCTGGTTTAAGACCGGTTTGATAATGTCAGAACTAAGTTATTAACACATTCAATCCAATGATAAATTTGAACGGGCCATGGACCCACTTTACCAGGCTGACTTAGTTTTAATAACACTACTTATTGTATGATTGATAATTTGATATTTTTAATAATTAATTTTTATAATTTCCTTTTATGCATTTACTTTAGGGTGCATTTGGATAATGATTTAATAAGTACGTTGTCTATAAAAGCTTGTCACTGCAAAGTTTATAACCATTTCATTACAATCATCCCAAAGTGAGATATGATGAGGAGGCAATAAAAATTAAAAAGTCTGTGTGTCATCACCAATCGCTTTATTTATTAAAATCCGATACATTAGTATAGAAAAAGGTTTTTTCATTGGTTCAAAAACACTGATATAATATATGAGACAGTGACATTTTTGTAATATTTGGATAAATATTTTAGATCAATTCTTTAACAATCAATATAAAATGTTGATGTCTTTTCAAATTTTTAAAAATTTAAACCATACTTTCTAGATTGATTATATTTTAACTAATCTAGAAACCCATTTTCTATATTAGTTCCTTATACAATTGATCTAGAATAGTCTTATTAAGCATCATCTTATATGCCTTCAGAACTCTTTCACTCTCTAACAATACAATATTTCATTCTTGCGCCTTTATTGCTCTTATTATCGTACCCTTCATTTCCACCATTGTTATTTCTTATCGTTGTCATTTTCCTCGTTGTTCTAATCACCATTGTTTACTGTATTTGCTCTCATGAACAAGTGTGTTCTCATCACATTTAATATGTTTACTCTTAATGTTTATAAATTGTTTTTGTTCTTTATGTTTGCCCTGTGTTGTTTCACTGTTTGTCATTGTGTTCAGATAAACAATTACTGTGTTAGTCACTGTGTTTGTAAATTGTGCTTGCTCTTTGTTAGTCACTATGCTTTCCATCGTGTGTTTGCACGAAGTAGTGTGTGTTTGCAGTAATTTTTATTTTTGAAAATGATAAAAAAAAATCGTATATATGTTTTCATGTCATAACGTGTGTTGCACTCTTTTTAATGTACATGTTGTTTGAAGTATATATTGACAATACATGAAGACTCCTCAGCCCTTTAATTCTAGGCTAGGCAATCAATCTACCGATAAAAAAGGTAGATGTAGCACACAATTGAAGGACTTGATCCTTAGTTATGGCAGTGATGAAGAGAGATTTCCAATTGATTTTGATCAATCTAGAAAACTACAAAAAACAAACTGTCAATAATTTAAGAGTTTTATGGCCCTTTTAGGATGAAGTAGGCCGAACAACCTCAAAAATGAGTGGGCTGACGTGGAGGAGCATGTGAAGGAGGAGATTTGGCAGAATATCCTCATATATGGCTTGTATTTGTAATTAATTTGTAATTATTATATATGTTTGTTAACTTGATTGTATTTATGTATTATAAGTCACCTACAATGTTCCAAATTCTAAAATGCTAAGAAGAAATCTCATCTAGTTAGTATGTTGGAGAGCGTTGGAAGACCTTCAATATCTTGGAAAGATATATTTTTGGTGAAGTGAAAGGTCAAGATCTCTACAAGGAGTATCCTTTTCTTGATAAGGATACTTGGAATGTTTTTTTCTAGAGGCAGGAGGACCTAGGATTTTTTGTTAGTTGATTTTATTTTTTATTTATTTTACTGATAAATTAATTGATTTCATGGGTTTTTGATTTTATTAATTATTGTTAATAGGAAAAAAGAAGAAAAATAAAGGAATTTCAAAACGAAACACATATACTCCCATGGATTGTCTTATGAGGATTATGAATTGTTTGAAGAACAAATAACGAAGGAGAAGTTGGGACAATGACAGGAAGCAACTCAAGTTGACCCATCTATTGTTGTTTCTCCTCCATCCGCATGTATGCACCATGAGAAAAGGAAGGGGGTGCCAAAAAATATGCGGACTCTATAATCGAGGAGACTCATTTTGTTGCTAAGAAGATTGTAAGTAAATGTTAATTATCATTATTTGCCTTTTGCAATGTAAATTTTAATTGTTACTTGCATGTATGTTAATAAAACTCTCTTGAAGAGCAATGCTCTCAAGGAAGCTTCACATCTTGCCAACATGACAAATTATCCATTACTATAGGGAGACCAGAGCACCCTGGTTGAATCCAAGTAGTTGAACGTGGTGTTTAGCATCTGACTATTCTTTGGCGTGCCTATAAAAAGTCCTTACCTGAGAATGGTAACTAGAGAAAACATAAAGGAGATGAAGGAGCGACTATGGGTGCAACTGTGATAGGAGATGCAGTTGTTAATCTAGTTAATTGTGTTCATGTATAGTCTCGTAAACAAGTAAACAACCATGAGTGGTTATTTTGTCATGAGACATATGCTCAACATCATCACCTCATGCATTATTGATTCCTTTGCAAATGTAATTTTCTTTTTCACAACTTAATTAGTTTTGTTTAATAGTTTTGAATTCAAGTGTTATAGTTTTTAATTCATGGCTTTGAAACTATAGAGATTCGATGGTTCAGCTTTCTTCCCTAAAGAGGAAATTACTTCACTAACTCATTGTTGTGGTAGTGTGTAGATTGTAAAAGTAATTTTTATTTAATTGGTTCTGTCAAAGTGTAGCTTTGTGACAATGTATACAAGACAATGTGTGTGTATGTATGTATATGTGTGTGTGTGTGTAAATGTGATAATGTATATATATATAAAGTGGTTTTTTGATTACTTAGATTGTGGTAGTGTATAGATTGTAAATATATAGAAAGTAGTTTTCTGTTAATTAGTTCTGTCAAAGTGTAACTTTATGACAATTTATATAAGATAATGTGTATATGTGTATGTGTGCGTGTGTGTGTAAATATATAGAAAGTGGTTTTATGTACAGTGTAGTTCAGTTTATTCTATGATCTGGTAATTTTGTTGTGAATTGGTTGTGAAATTTGGGTGGTAGATATCTGTTATGCATTAAGGAAATTGTTTGTTTCAATATTGTTTGTAAAAAATAAAAATTTGATTTTCTACATCAATTTTGACCACAATCAATTCAGAGAGTAACTTTCTAGATCAGTTGTGGTGAAAATTGATCTAAAAAGTCTACTTTCTAAATCGGTTGTGACCATAACCCCCTTGGAATCAATCTAGAAAATAAAAAATAATCAATCTTAAAAGTCTTTTTTGTATTAGTGATAGTGCAACTAGATATCTTAAGAAAGTTGGTCTTGATTTTAGAGTTCAAGTACAGGAGTTGATTTCAAATGAGGAAGGTTTTAGAACCCTTTATTATATATTCTAAGAATAGTCACCTATAGTTAGGGGTGTAATTGGGTCAGGTTGGAGTTGTTTAGAAATCTAAACCAATTAAATAGTCACAAGTTGAGTTAGTTTCGGTTCTTTGGTTAGGTGTGCAACTTGAACCATCAGGTCGGGTGATCGGATCATAAAATAAAATATTAATATATTCTGAAAAAAAAGAAAAATGGAAAAAATTAAAATAAAAAAGATGTGGATTGAAACATGCTCCTCATCTTTACACCTCTTCCCCCTCTCCTACCCCTCTATCAATGTTGGCGACCTCATCAAAGACCTATTCCTAAACACTACCAAGCCCTTCGCACCCTCGTTAAAAACCTGCAACGAGCTCACTAATGACCTCATCGAAGACTTGTGACACCAGGTTATGGCTAAAGTATCGTCATCATCTACAGAAGATCTGTTGAGGGGAGAAATGTCCGCCTACAAATTGAAGAAAGGAATAGGTGAAAAAAAATAGAATAGGTGAGAAGCTTGTTGCAAGGCGAACAATGGGTGAACAGAATGGTCTATGTTGTTTGAACTTCGAACATGAATAAAATGAAAGACTGAGGGCCCATTGAATGGTGAATGACTAGGGGTTTGGGGCATGTTTGTGTTGTTCAAACCTTGAACTTCAAACTTTGAATCGAATGAATGAGATTAGTAAGGACCCATCGAACTTTGAACTTCAAACTTTGAATCGAATGAATGAGATGAGTAAGGACATTGTATCACAAGCGAACACATAAAGGATTCTAAACAACTACTCTGGCGAACGGTTCCCAATCGCGACAGTGTCGACAAAAGTCAATAGCTGAATCGTAGATCCACGGCAAACCTTCATGAATGAGAACTCTACGGCAAAGGCAAATCTGAAGAAGACGCGGTCGTAGAGACGTTGCTCGCTAGGGAAAAGGATGTTGAGAACGATGTTGGAAGCTTTAATCCATTTCTCGATCTCGTCCTCAAGGTCCTACCACATCATATTGTGGAGGTTGTTGATTGTCCTCGACAGTAGCACGTCGATGACAATGTTGAAGGCGATGACTAGTAGTGCAATTGAAATTTGTTCCTCGTTGTCCCTGTCGCCGGTCCTGGCTTCTTCTTAGTTGTCGTCCTCTTCCTCCTACTCAAACAGTAAATTCTCGATTGACTCGCCATTGCAATAGCTTCGAGTGAGGTTGAACGACTCACTACCATGCTCCATAAGCAAGCAGAACTTGTCTTCAAGGCGGAACATAGCTTGCTGGAGCATGTCCTCGAAGCTCACGAGGCATGTGGAGACAGACTTGTCGGAGGCAAGGTGGTTCCACTCAGTGATAGCGGCGACGAGGTCGTCCACTACTGTCGACAAATTTGAGGGAGTGATCCAATGTGGCATAACTCTCTTGAGAACCTTCCATCGAAGTTGGAGAGAATTTGGAAAATGTCATTGAAATGGTGGTGTTGTGGTTAAGGAGGGTTGCGACTGAAGGAAGAAAAATGTAAAATTAGGACCAGGAAATGTGGAAAAGAAGATCTGTAAAATGGAAAGAAAGAAGGGACGAAGACGAACAAAGCAGAATGAGGGGTGACGAAGGTATTTTCATCTTTTCAAATATAACACTAATGACAACTTCACACCGATTAATTAAGGGTGGACAAAGTAATGTTATAAAACAGAGAGGTATCGAATACAATTTTCTAAAAGGAAAAGTATACTTTGACACCCCCATTTCAGAGACACCCATCGGACATCCCATTTAAAATTATTTTTTTTTGTTGAGTCATTTAGTGACTCTTACATGCAAGGTTAAAAAAATAATTAAAGACCAAAGTTAAAAAATAGAAGACAAGGGATGGGGAAACAGGAGGTGGGACAGTAAGAAGAAGACGGGAAAGAAACTGGAAAATTGGAAGGAGATAGAAGGAAGAAGATGGGAGGGAAACAGGAAAATTAGAAGGAGATAGAAGCTACTAGGAGGGACAGTGAGCCTGAAGAAAGTTGGAATAGGGAAGCAAAAAGAGATGCTGGCAGGGAAGGAGAAGAAACTATCATTGAAGAAGAAAAAGGATTGGAAAGAGTAGAGTTGCTTCAGAGGAAAGGGCAATAACAAAGAGGAGCACCAAAAAGGAGACTTCCTTTAGTTGCAACCAGCAAGAAACACTGACGATTATGTTCGTGCAATTCATTTACTTAGGAATGAATGTTTATTAGTCATTACAATTCCTACGAACTTGTCTTGTTTCTATTGTCCAATGTGGGGCATGGAAAAATATTGTGTTCGTATGAATTGCTTGTTTGATGGATTGTTTTGTGCTGGAAAGTTGAGTGCTGTAGGGTAATACAAACTGGGTAAATCATGCTATTGAGAGTGGTTAATTCTGTTTAGTAAAGGGTTAATAAATTGTATTTGATATCAGATGCGTATAAAGACTTGTGTTTAGCAGCATGCAACAGATACTGCAATGAATAAATTTTTTTTCTCCAAATGTGTCATTAATGTATGTGTGTTACTTAATTCATGTCCAACATAAATAGTATATTTAATGACTTGAATTGGTTAATAAAGATGTTTGTTTGTGAAAGATTTTATGTAAAGATATTCATTAAAGACATGTTATATATGATTGTTGTGCTTATTCGAAGATATTAAATAATTGTAAATAAAGTATGAATTATGAAGGTTGTGATTGCGGCACCAAATGACAACAAATGAAATGATGGGGTATGATTCGTCAAAACCTAGAAAGGTGAATATCGTTTAAACATTTTATTGTACATGTTAAATTTTGACTATTTTGTAAATGATTGTTGTAATTGTTGATGAGCAATTTTCAGGTGCATTTGAGGCATGAATGTAAGACAAGGTGGCTTGCCAAAGTTAATAAGAATTTGAAAAATGTGCAAAAATCTCAAATTAAGGTGGCACCATTTAAATGGTTAATGTGCTTGGGAGAAAGAATGAAAATATCAGTGACATTGCTTACTGAATTAGCTAGTAGGTGGGTTGAGAAGGGCGGGGGTTTTAGAATAAAAAGTAAGATAATAGCTTTTACACCTTTAGATGTATGTTTAGCCTTGGGACTTCGCATAGTAGGTGAAGATGTGAAGTTCAAAGAAGACCTTGATTGTCACACTAGAAGATTGTTCGAGGGCAAAGAAGTTACTGTCAAAATGGTATTTGAACATCTTGTACAGCTTGACAACAATGATGATGTTGAGGATTTTTGTAGACTTTATATACTTCTTGGGTTGGCAGAGTTCTATTTCCCCAAGACAACTCCCACTGTGCATGGTTGGTTGTTTAAGCTTTTAGATGACTTACATTCTCTTGGGAAATATAATTGGGGTGTTGTTGTATATGAATATTTGGTTGATAGCTTATGTTGAGCATCTTTTTCCTTGTCTATGGAAAAGAATTCTTTCCAATTGCATATTATAGGATGTGCAGTTGTGTTGCAGGTATGTCATTTATTACTGGTTATATTTTGTCAATGAAAGTTCCATAATTTGTAAAGGTTGTAAATATTCTATTTTGGAAAAGTTTGATACTATAATTTTTCTTCATATGAATGTAGATTTGGGCTTTGGAGCATGTGTTGGTATGCCTTAGAAGAACATTGAAATTCATAAGTTCCTTTCCAAGATTTTAAAAATGGCAAGATTTTCTGTAGGGGACAAAAAAAATATCAAATTCATTTCATGAAAACGCAGTAAGTGTAAGGAAATAAATATATCGTTACTACTCTAATGATGCACCTGTCCTTTTGTTAACATATATTTTGAAAATGAATTTTTATATATTATCATATTGTGATATCTTTGACAAATTATTGAGGAGTTAAGTGTCACAAATGCAAAGCTTGTGCATGATTTAGTGAGAGAGACATTAAAAGAGGCACCAAATGGATTTTAGCATTGGAAAAATGTTGTACTTGATAAGTATCGCTTAATTAGTGAGAATCAAATACAACTTTTGAAGAATGAAGAAGTTGAACGAAGGATAGCACATGTTGAGGAGGAAGTCAAAGAAATAAAGGAATTAGTATGTCATTCAGCAATGTCAATGTCATTGGCTACACCTTCTGCCTCAAATTGTGAACATTGTGTATGGTTTGTAAATATTACTGAAATTAAACATTTGCAAGTGGATAATGAAATAGATGAACATTTGGACCTTCACAATGGTCTTGAACATGTAGTCAATTTTGAAGCATCTAGCATATACACCCGACTTAAAGATCATCTGAGAAAGCGTGTTGGAAGTGTAATAACACGAACACTGTGGATGGCATATTGTAGGAAAAAAAGAAGAGCCAAGTGGTTTGACAATAGACTTTGATTGTTGAATAAAGTTCATCTTTTTGTAATTTGGGTTTAGGTTTATATAACCTTGTGTATATGTACAACTCGGAAAGAATTTCATTCTCCAAACACTTTTATTATATAAAGATGTTTTGCTAGTCATTCTTTTTAGTTTGTTGACCTCTGTACTAGTGTCTAGCAGTTATATGTACAACATTGCTCGCATGTTTGCTATAGGAGACAGTCACCTCTATTAGGTCACATGTTAAGACAAACCTTGTCATCACTAGAACCAACTTTTACAGTCCGCAGACAATGAACCCCCCATACTGCTGTGACATTACACGAACAGTATGAAAAAATCAACAAAATAACCACCTGTGATTCATAGTTAACCATTTTTCAATTTTTAATTAACCATAGTGTACTCTTTTTTTTATCTAATCTGTATTTTATTAGAAACCTCAATCTCAATTGAACTGACAAAGTGTTAACTCATTGTCTTCTACATTAGACTCATCTGTGTGACGTTAAGGAATCAACATTTGCATGTTATATCAACCTGATATGTTTTTAACCAAGTAAGACAAATTATTAACATTATTTATATGCGTCGTTAACCAACAAACATTTCTTGTGTGTTTGCTACAGGAGACAGTCACCTCTATTAGGTCATATGTTAAGATAGACATTGTCATCACTAGAACCAACTTTTATAGGCCTCAGACAATGACCCCCCTAGACTGGTGTGACATTACATGAACAGTATCGATAAAATAACAAAATAACCACCAGTGATGCATAATTAACCATTTTTCAATTTTTAATTAACCACAGTGTACTGTTTTTTATCAAATCTGTATTTTATTAGAAACCTTAGTCTCAATTGAATTGACAAAGTGTTAACTCATTGTTTTCTGCAATAGACCCATCTTTATGACATTAAGGAATCAATGTTTGCATGTAATATTAACCTGATATGTTTTTAACTAAATAAGACAAATTATTAACATTATTTATATGCATTGTTAACCAACTAACATTTCTTGTGTGTTTGCTGCAGGAGAGTCACCTCTATTAGGTCACATGTTAAGATAAACATCTTATCATTAAAACCAACTTTTACAGGACTCAGACAATGAAGCTCCCGTATTGGTGTGACATTACACGAACAGTGTGACATTACACGAACAGTGTGAAAAAATTAACAAAATAACCACCTGTAATTCATAGTTAACCATTTTTCAATTCTTAATTAACCACAATGTACTTTTTTTTTTTTTATCAAATCTATATTTTATTAGAAACCTCAGTCTCAATTGAACTGAGAGAGTGTTAACTCATTGTCTTCTACATTGGACTCATCTGTATGACGTTAAGGAATCAACGTTTATATGTAATATCAACCTGATATATTTTTAACCAAGTAAGAAAAATTATTAACACTATTAATATGCGTTGTTAACCAACTAAAATTTTTCGCGTGTTTACTAAAGGAGACAGTCACCTCTATTAGGTCACATGTTAAGACAGACGTTGTCATCACTAGTCCTAACAAAATAACCACCTGCTATTCACAATTAACCATTTTTCATATCTTAATTAACTATAATGTACTGTTTTTGAGAAAATCTGTATTTTATTGGAAACCTCAATCTTAATTGAACTAATAGGGTGTTAACTGATAATTTTGTACATTAGACTCATCTTTATGATGTTAAGGAATCAAAGCTTCGATGTGATATCAAGCTAATATGTTTTTAACCAAGTAAAACTAACTATTAACACTCTTTATATGCGTCGTTAAGCAACTAAAATTTCTTGTGTTTTTGTTGAAGGAGCCAGTCACCTCTTGGAGCACCATTAGTTGATTTTTAAACTATGTAAATTTAAGAAGAAACAATCATTAGCAATGACTTACTTGTCCTTGAAATTCAAAAGTCAGTTTCAGACCTTAGTGGTGAATTGGTCATACTATTATGGTTAACTTAGCGTATAATTGGTTAATTTTCTTGTTCTGATAAATCTGACTTAATTACTAACAGTGATACAAATTGTGGACAATAAAGGCTTAAACATGCTACTTGTTTTATGTCAAAATTAATCCTCTCATGTAAGACTACCATTCATCAATAAGTGGTTATCAAAGTGTTCAGTCATATACATGGTTAACTCTAAGTAAATAAATGATTAACCTTATGCTCTATATGGTTAAATAATGTTACTTCCAATATAATATGAGACATTGTCTTGGTAAGAGTTGCATCCCTTCGAATAAAATTTTCACAATTGATAGACTTGGTTACTCGTATATAGACAAAGTGTTAATTATGTGTTTCACCTGGTTAAACATAATTAAATTTCTTATTATATATAAACTTCACTTCTTTAATGTAATAAATTACTAACAAAAAGAATTTGATTAGACTTTGTTGAATGCAAATTAAGGTCCGTAACAAAATATAAATTTTATCAGAAACACAATATTATGGTTAAGTAAGGGTTGAGTTGTGGTTAAGTCTCAACCATGCGTGGTTAGCTTCCTTTTTCTGATACTAGTCCTTTGATGGTAGACCACTATAAGGAGTTGTCTGTCTTAAAACTATAAAAGTTTGTGCTAGTGTCCAAAATCTATGTCTAAACAGGTAAGAAAATAGTTGAAATTGTTTCTTTACATAAACACTCTTACAACATTGGTTGGTTAATCCCACATAGATGAAGTGTTAATAATGTGTTTCACTTGGTTAAGCACAATTAAATTTCATATTACCTCTAAACTTCACTTCCTTAATTTAAAAAATTACTAACATAAAACATTTTAATTAGGGTATTTTACAATTTCTTATATTTATTGTTGAATTCAATGTAAGCTCTTAATAAAATCCAAAATTTATAAAAAATAAAATATGATGATTAAGTAAGGGTTGGTTTGTGGTTAATGTAGAATCACAAGTGGTTAACTGTATTTTTCAAATACTATTCCTCTAATGTCACACATGCTCCAAAGCCCAAATCTATATTTATATCAAAAAAAGTTATAAGATCAAAATCAAAGAAGTAGAATATTTACAAACTTTACAAATTATGCATCATGCAATGACAAAACATAACCGATAATAAACAATATACTTGCAATAGAGCCGCACATAATATACAATTGGAAAGAATTCTTTTCCTTACACAAAGAAATAGATGCTCGACATAAGTTATCAACCAAATATTCATATAGCAACACCTAAATTATATTTCCCAAGAGAATGTTTTGGGGAAATAGAACTCTGACAATCCAAGAAGTATATAAAGTCTACAAAAATCCTCAACATAATTGTCACTATGAACTGTACAAGTTGTTCAAATATCATTTTCATAGTAACTTCTTTGCCCTCAAACAGTCTTCTAGTATGACATTCAAGATTTTCTTCGAACTTGACATTTTCACTTACTATGTGAAGTCCCAAGGCTAAACATAGATCTAAAGGAGTAAAAGCTATTATCTTACTTTTTATTCTAAAACCCTTACTCTTTTCAACCCAACTAGTAGCTAATTCACTAAGCAATGTCCCAGATATTTTCATTTTTTCTACCAAGCACATTAACCATTTAAATGGTGTTGCCTTAATTCAAGACTTTTGCACATTTGTCAAAATCTTATTAACTTTAGTGAGCCACCTTGTCTTGCATTCGTGCCTTGAAAACACCTAAAAATGGTCATCAACAAATACAACAATCATTTAGAAAATAGTCACAATCAAACATATACAATAAATAAATTATATGATATTCACCTTTCTAACCTTTGAGGAATCATAACTCGTCATTTCATTTGTTGTCATTTGGTGCTACAATCACAACCTTCATAATTCACACTTTCATTAGAAATATTTAATATCTTCGAACAAGAATAAGAATTATACTTAACAAATATTTAATTAATATCTTCAAATAAACTTTTCGCAAACAACAAATATCATTACTAACCAACACAACTCATTAATTATACTGTTTATGTTGGAGATAACAGACAAAACTCTCTCTTTCTCTCACACACACACTAATGAGATAGTGGACAAGAATAGGAGTAAAAAAATTTCGATTGTAGTCTTTATTGCATACAACTAAACACATATATTTATACTAGTATGATATCAGATACAATCTATTAATCCTTCACTGAACAAAATTAACCACTCCCACTAACAAAATTAACCCAATTTGAATTACTTTGCAACACTCTATTTTGCAACATAAAACAATTCATCAAATAAGCAATTCATATGAAAAGAATATTTTTCGACACCCCTAACTCGCAAAATAATCAAACCCCACACCATAAAAAACTTAATTTTCATCTCATTTACAACCCAATGAAATACAGAGCTTCGCAAACATAACAACTCGACAAAACCCCACATTGAACAAGGGAAACAAAACAAATTCATACCCATGGTAATACAATTAACAAGCAATCCTCAGTCAATGAATTCCAAATGTAGAGTCATCACACATGTATTTACACAAGTCTGATATTCGATACAATCTATTAACCTTTCATTGAACAAAATTAACCGCTCCTATTAATAAAATTAATCTAGTTTGAATTATTTTGCAACATTCTGATTTGCAACATAAAACAATCCATTAAATAGGCAATTCATACTTTTAACATATTTCAACACCCCATATGTATTCTCTACCCTAACCTACAAAACAATCAAATACCACACCATAAAAACTCAATTTTCATCTCATTTACAACCTAATGAAATATAGAACTACTCAAACATAACAACTCGACAAAAACACACATTGAACAAGGGAAACAAAACAAGTTCATACCCAAGGCAATAAAAATTAAACAAGCAATTCTCAATCAATGAATTCTAAATGCAGAGTCGTCACCCCTTTCCTTTGGTTGCAAGTGAAGATATCCTTTTTGATGCCCCCTTTTCATTTTCATTGTTTCCTCTCAAGCAAGCCTCCTCTTTGCAATCATCCTCTTTCTTCTTCCAGGTTCCTTCTTTCTCCTTCCCTCTTGCTCTATGTTTTTCCTTCCCTCCCCTCTTTGTTCCCACCTTTTCCTCTCAAGCAAGCCTCCATATTGCAATCATCCTCTTTCTCCTTCCAAGTTCCTTCTTCGTTCTCTCTTCTCTACTGCTACCTTCTTTCTTGTTCTTTCTCAATAACTACCTTCAGAACCCTCCCACTACCTTTCTTTTCTTTTCAAATTGAGGTTTTTTTTTTTCATTTCTCTTATTTTTTATATCAAAATCCACGTGTAAGAGTCACTTATTGACTCAACAAATAAAATTTATTTTAAATGGGTGTCTAAAGGGTTTATTTTCAATTAAATCATTTAAAGTAAGGTCATTTTTAGTGGCTTCTTCTAGCATTTTCGACGGTCTTCCATTACTGTTTTAGGTCGAATATCTTTCATATGATTCCATCCTTTTTTACCATTTGAGGAACCTCTTCTTCCTCTTCATCTTAAATGACCAAATCGCTGGAGGTGAGTTTTCGTCATCATTAAAACATGAAGAAGATCATGACAAAAAGATAACTTATTCAGTATTGGCAACCAGTACCTGAAAAGGACCACTGCATACCTGAATACTAGGAAAAAATTGAAGAAGCAAATGTCATTAGTTGGATTGCTCAGTATGAAGAGCAACAATTAACCAAACTCTAAAATTACATCATCTTCTGACACAAAATCTAGTACCTTTCTTTATTTTTCAATTAAGGTAAAGTAATTTCTTGATAATTCCAAAGACAAATCTTTTTCATATTTCTTCTAAAGATGCTTCCTTATCTTTTTCTACGTTGAAAATTTAAGTTTAAGACCCTTGTCCATCATCTCAGAAAGAACCTTACAGGCAAGCAGCACATTTCCATTCTTCAAATGAAGGGTAGCAAGCAAGCTATAGTTTGCATTGCTGGAATAGCTTACGCTACCAGTAGAATGAATCAAACACTCATATGCTTCCTCATACTCTCCAGTTTCAAAATAGGACTTTATTATCATAGCTTGAGTTAAAATACTAGGTTCAATACCCTTCAAAGTCATTTTATCAAGATGCTTCAAAACTAAATCAAACTGATGTTGTTTACACAAAAAGTTAACAAGAATATCAAAGCTATGCACATCAATTAAACCATAGTTTTTCTCCATTGCTTCAAGCACTTGCCAAGCTCCATCAAATTTACCATTCTTGCATAGACAACTAAGTAACATATTACAAGTACTTGTATTCACATCACAACCACTTCTCTTCATCTCCTTAACCAAATCTGCTACTCTTTCACAACCACTTGTCTTGCAGATTATCCTTATTAAGTCATTATAATGCTTCACCTTCCTTCCACATGTTCTTATCACAAAGTTGACTATTTCAACACATTCCATACTAGAAGTCTTGTCCATAATTGAACTCCACAACTTTGATACACCCCACCAACCTCATTAAACACGACCATAACTTTCCTCACACATTCCATACTAGAAACCTTGTCCAAACCTAAATCTAGCAACAACCCAAATGCCTTCATTCCCAAAAACACCATTTTAAGGCTAAATTCACTCAAAATGGGAACCATAGCCTCATAATTTCCCAATAACCGAGAATTACTAACAAACAAGCTACCTATATCAGGATCACAACAAAGACCAGGATCTAAACCTTTAAGCTAATCAAAGAACTTATTGTTCTACTGCTGCACAATATTGAACACTAGGAGTATGTTAATGGAAAGACAATCAACATCATTGTGTGTATATATGAAATCAAAATGTTGTTAGGAAGAAGCAATGCATATTACTCCCACCCAAACGTTCCTACATTACAACGGGGGTGATTAACACCCAAAAAGGGAAAAAAATTACCTAAACTGACACTCCTCCTCTGTGAAAATCAACCACCCAATCCGCGTTAAGGGGAACCCGCAATACTCCTCTGTGAAAATCAACAATAGGGAGACAGAACACCTCAAAATGTCGTTGTCGCCGTTGTCCGACTGCTGTTCCACCGTTGGCTGGGAAGAAGAAGATGGGATGAGCAGGAGTTCCTTTCTTGGGGGGTTAGTGAGATAGGGGAAACATTTCCCTCCCAAAGTTTTTTTTTTTTTTTTAAATCATACTAAGGTGAGTCAGAATTGATTTAATTTTTAATTAATTAAAAATAAAAAAATTGACACGTTGGCAAGTGTATATTGACGATCAGTTACTGTTGGGGTGTTCATATATAGGTACTCTTTGTAAAAACAAAGGGGATCTAAATGTAATTTACTCAATGATAAATGATGATGATGATGATGATAGATAATTAGCAGTTTAAAGACCATTTATGTATAGAACAAATTTTATCCCCAGAATATATTATGATGAATTGAAATTAAAAAAAAATCGTGAGAAAATATATTGTGAAATAATGAAGAAAAAAAAGACACGAACAATTTTATTTGAAAATAATAGCAATAATAATAATAACAACAACTATCAAAAATAGTAATATTTAAAAAAAAAAAAACTCAATTTAACATAACTTTGAAAATATGCAGATTTGTTCACATATATTATTATTACTTCTTTTGGTCCTTAATATAAGATACTTGTAACAGAATTACACAAATCAATAACAATAGTTAAATTAATTGGTTTTGTTGGTTTTTAAAAAAATATTATAACGTATCAATTTTATTCTTGTTAATCTTCATTAATTTGTTGTGGCTAACATAAAAACATTAAAGTCTAAAAGTATTGTGTACTACTATCAAATAAATGCACAAATACTTGGAATTGTAAAACGCCTTATAAAAAGGGCTATTAATACTTTCTAGATAGTGTCTTGTATCAAGGACCAGAGGGAGTATTATTTAAAAAAAGTTTTTTTTTTATTTATTTACAAAAACTCCCACTAAAGGAGGCTAACCAGATTTTTCAACAAAAATTAGTTATCAACCGATGAATACTTCACACCAATGTCATGGTAACCAAAAATAAAGTCAACACACTTGGCAAGATCCAAACGTGATAGCCTTAAGATTATAGAAAGAGTTTAGTTAATTAATACCTCAATCCTCTCCTAATTTTCCATAATCAACTCTATTTTATATTTAAATACTTTACTAGCATTTTCACTCCTACATGCACGAAGTAAATATATATATATATATATATATATATAATCATTTAATTATATAAATTAAAATTACTCTATTATATTTTTTAATGAATCAAATTAATATAAAAATAACATTTGATTTAATTTTAATTTTAATGTAATAAAATAATCACTTAAATATGTTTTAGTTTTCATAATATGCTCATTTTATAGTTTTGGTCCCTGTAATTTTTTTTTTGATCGATTTTGATTGCTATAAAATTTATTTTTCAAGTTTAGTTCCTAATGTTATTTTTTTAGTTCTTATTAAATTATAAACTTTTGACATAAGTCTCTCTTAGATATTCATTTTAGTCTATATTATTTAAAAATCATCAAGCATGTTTTCCAATGCACGATTGCCATGTCCTCAATATATTGTGACAAGACAAAAACCGCAAAAAAAATTATAGGGACCCAAATTGACAAAAAAAATTATAAGGACTAAAACTATATAAAGAGTATATTATAAAGATCCAAAACGTATTGAAGCCTAATATAATTATAACAATAATATTTCAAAGACAATAAAATTTGTTAGAACTTAAAATAAGATTAATTTGAATTTTAAGATAATAAAATATTCATAATAACAATAATTAATACAATTTAATTTATATTTTAAAGTAATCACAATCATTGTAATTTAAAATAAAATATAATTTAATATACATTTGAATTTGAAGATAATAATATACTCATAATAGCAATAATTTAAATTTGAAAAAAATTATAAAATCTTGAAAAAAAAAACCAATCTCACTCTCAGAGTCTCAGCCTTGTTTAGAAATCATTATGTAATGAGAAGAAATATGGAAAATAAGTTAATTAAGAGTGAGAAAAATGTGTCACTCTTCAAAATGAGTACTCAAATTTATAATATATGAATATATGTAAATTATTATTTTTGAATGTTAAATAAATAGATTATTTAAGGAATTAAACCAAGTCACCCCATTTGGCAAAATCAATGATAATAGCCTTCATTTGAAAATAGATTATTTTCACCCTACTTTTCTTCTATTTCTATCCTTATATATTTCCTCTTTACTTCACTCCTAATCCAAACAAGGCATAAGTTGGTCCTCATGTGACTTGTACTTACGGTAATTAGAGAAAGAAAATATCAACTTCCCAAGGTTAATTAGAATGTATATTTGCAGGTTACGTGCTGAAATTTGCCTGCCTAAAATAATTGTGTAAAAGTGGTTCCAATCAATATTTGTTATTCATCTTGTCACTATGATGCAGTCACAATCACTTCAGTTAGTTTACATGTTATCTCTGAAAGGAGATGAGCGGCACATGAAAATTCAGACTACAAAAACATTCATGCAAAGACAATACACGAACCAAATATAAATGGCCAAGTGTTTTCCCTGCTCCATAAGCTTAAAAGGGTCAATAGGGTCTTGGTTCTAGACAGGATCTAAACAATTATATACGATATATTTAGCAAAGCATGGATAGAACGTAGAATTACTTGGTAAACAAAACAAAAAAAAGACAAACCTTAAATATAGTTCTACAAGTACTTTTGGTACTATTCTTCAATTAAAATTGGAATTTCATTTCGATAACCTAATTTTGATTCATACTTTTATTACGTAAATTACCGAAATAAAACTCTAATTTTAATTGAAGAATAACACCAAAACCACATAAGAAACTACATCTAAATTTTGTCCATAAAAAAAGGTAATAGACAAACTTGCAAAAATACCTGAGCCAAAACAACATCTATATATAGCATTGCAAGGAACATTCAGATAGAAAATTCGCATCAGTTGAAAGGCTGAAATTTAAATAACACTTTTTCTGTATTTGTTCATAAAACTCTACAATAAAATGTTGCTCTATATATTCCTGATGCTGTTGTTTTAACTTTAAATTAACCCTTGTCAAAACCTGGTGAAAATAAAATGTGCAAGAGTACCTGTGGCGGAAAACCTATCACTGCCAAGTGCCAACAGACAGAAGGCATGTCTCAAAAATGGAAGCATGTAAACTAAAAGCAACCCCAACTTCTAAGCTGTCAGGTCTTCAACGCCGTCGGCTTCTAGAAAACATCTTTTATGCCTCCTAAATTGACCCTACACCAAACCAATCTTCTACTCCTCAAAACCAATGGAGATTTAAAATTCTAAGCAAGGAAAGAAAGATCCATTGATACCGAAAACTGCTGCAGTGAAGATGCACAAAATTGTCGATTCACATTCTCGACAAAGCTCAAGATTTGACTAACATTCACTTGCTTTTTTCCCTTCTGTCTGTGGCTTTTTTCGGGGATAACAAGGTGAAGCCGCGAGACGTCTGTGTTTGATGTCCAAAAACTTTCCTCAGTGGTGTAAATTCTGATTCATCATCATCACTGTCAATGTTATCTGGAGTATGCCTATTCTGATATGCTCTGCGCTGCAAAAGAAAGACATTGAAGTAATAGCTGACTAAATCTTCTCTGCTCTTCATAGGAAATGTTTTAAAAAGATGATCCCAATAACATTTATCAAGTGAAGCAGGGTTTGATTTCACCACATCTTGGAACTTCTTCTCTTCTTGCTCTTTCCATGAACCCCTAACTTCTTCACCTACCTTGTGTAAATTCCATTGGTAAAAAGCCTCGCCCAATTCCAACTTAACTTTAGACCTTTTCTTAGCAATGTGGAATCGGACGCACTCAACAGAACCTAGTACTTGGCAGCCACATGAATCTTGTCTTCCCTTTCCAATAGGGTCCCTTTCAAAGAAAAGCTTCTTGGAATTTACAGTTTTTGGAGGCCATATTCGGGTCCCCAACCACTTAGAATCACTCTCATAAGTCATGCCAGTCCATTCTGGCACTTCAGCTTGATGATTTGGCCCCACAGGGATGTGCACTCTGGCACATTTATCAAGACTTGAGCGTGCAGTACAGGAGTCAAGTAACCGTTTCTCAGAACGATTGTCAGCATGAGGACTCGGGGTTCTCTCCAAACCTCCATGTGTTCCTCCAGATGAAGCTGAAGAAACTTCATCAGATTTAGATTTTCCCAATACAAGCCCCTTGTCACATTTCAACCTCTGTCTAAGATTGTACATTGCCCCATTGCGATCATCATACATGGAAGGATGCATTCTCTGACCCTACAAAATGGCATAAAATTTTGGTTTTAATGTGACACCACAAGGATGTCGTCAATTTTCAATAAAAATCAATGTTTTAAAAATTAGACCGGTAATTGAACTAGTGAAAGTACTGTTTCATGGTTTACTTGGTTCAACTATAGTTAAACTGTAGTCGAATCAGTAGTAATTAAATTTATATTTTTTAATATTATATAATATTTTAAGAAATGAAATAAAATAAAATTATAAGAAATCAAGATATAAAAAATTATAAATTAAAATAAATGACTAAATCATATGTTTTATAAGATAAAAAAAATTAATAATAATTGGCAAAATAATCTATATCTTTGTGTAATCCTTAAATGTGTTTTTATTTATCGTAAAAACATTTTAGATTAAATTAAAAAACTAAAAAAAAGAATTTTTTTTTTAAAAAAAGGAAAATTATGAAAAAGTATCAGTTCAAACTGGTTTTCTTCACCATTTTTTTACCAGTTTTCACTAGTTTTGGACCAGTTTGACCAATTCTCACCAGTTTTGAGATGAGTCAATTTTCTGGAGTTAGAAGACTGGTCACTAGACTGGTTCCTGGTCAAAACAGCCGATACGGTCCAGTTTTTTAAATCATTGATAAAAACAAATGGGAAAAATTTGGATAAATATTCAATGTATCTCAATCAAGAACCAGCTAACAAAAAGACCTTAACATCCCAAGAGAAAGTAATTAATTCTATCAAGAACTTATCTATAAATGGTAAGTACATACTCCATACTTATTAAATTAACTAATAACAAGTGAACCCTTCGGAGTTTGATGATACCCTCCCAAATACTTATTAAATCCATTTGTGATTTATGTAATTCAAGCCCTCAATAAGATGGGCTTATAATATTCAGACAATGTTTGGCTAGCCACCTGTAGTATAATTGTGTTACATACTTTTATACTATATAGGCGACAATTATTTTCTCAATAAATATAAACATTCAAGTTGAAAGAGAGCTATGAAGGACAGATTCTAACATGGACATGAGACACAACATGAACATAGACACTCCGACATAGTTAATGTCCAAAAAATAGGACAATAGGACACCGCAAATACAAATGAGAGAGAAACTTAAATGAAACTAAAGCAGCATAACAAAAGATCTAAATTGGTAATCAAAATTTGTATATTCTTGTATTTCTTCCTATTATAATGAGCCTCACCAAATAATATTACAAACATCATTTTTAAATGTAAGCATTTTGTTAAAAGCAAAATCCAAAAAAAAAGATGAATTATATTAGGGCTATTCACGGGTAGGGTTGGTTCGGATTTGGAGGAAAATAAAATCTGAACCAATCATTTTTCATTGATTCAGATTGGTTCGGATTTTTCTATTTTTTTGCACAACTTGAACCTTCGAGTCCATCCTATAAAAAATGTGCAAAAATTTGTTTTTAAAAAAATAAAAAATACATGATTTTGTCCAAAAATTGACACATAATCCTATCATTAAGAGTTTAAACATCATATTTTGTTGTAATTGGCTTATACCGACTACGTAATAGTAAAAAATACAAAAAAACATACGATTAAAAGAGTAAAAATGAATGAAGTCTAGAAGGGCAAAAACATAAAACACTAAAAAAGAACACTAGTTCGGTTTGGTTCGGGTTTCATCAGGTTTGCAAATCCAAACCCGATACCCGAACCAATCACGGTTAGGTTCCATTGGTTCGGTTTGGGTTGGACCCGATTGACTTAAAAAATCCAAACCAATTTAATTGGTTTTGGTTCGATTTAGATTGTCGGATTGATCCGAATTGATGAACAACCCTAAATTATATCTTTCACGAAAGGCATTTTCACCTCAAAATAACTTGCTATGTTTTATATTTTTCTACAATAAAGAGCCTCACAAAAGAATATTGAGAGGCATTATTTTTTAATATTTTAAGTTGAATTTTCTGAATGATTAAAACAAATTGAATTTTTTGGTTATAATACAAATGCCCTTGAAGTCTTCATTCATATGAACTATGAAGGTGTCCACTCAAGTGTTTGAGTCAACAAAAAAATAAAATTTAGTTGAACACTTAAGGAGAAGTGTCCTACATGTGTCACATGGATGTCAAGGAGGTATTGGTGTCAAAGCTCGGACACCTCAAATTATAAGAGTGTCCATGCTTCATAGAAAGAGAGTACAAAAGTAGTACAAAATACCAGGTTTGACCTCAACTTTCATTAAGTTTCGCTGCCTTGTTGGTTGAGCTTTGTTTTCATCAAAACTAGACTAACACCCATGCAATAGACAATAATTTAAACGATGGTATTACAAACAATTAGCACAATTATAAATTAATCTCACATTACATCAGCAATCACTTCATACTAAAAATAAGAGTAAATAATATATGTACTCACAGTGTAAAGGGTTTGTCATCCAATCACAAATTGCCATGTAGGGTAAATTTGTTAACTTTTATAATAACTATTTTAAAAGCCATATCTGTCAAGATTTCTAATTGGTTGATAGTGTAAAAACTTTTACACTAACAATCATAGAAATTAAACTCTAAAAATAAATAATTTTTTCATACCAAAAAATTAAAAAAATTTAACTATGTAATAAGATATCAATAATAATAAATTCTCTCCATAAAAAAGACTGAACAAAAAATTTAAAATTTGAAATGTTTGAGATAAATTTAAAATCAAAAAATTTGAATTATGTAGCCAGGTATTAACAAATTCTCACCATAAATAAGATGTTGACAAAAATTCAAATTTAGTATAGTTTGTGATAAGATAATAATAGAAAATTTACATTTTAAATTTTTTGCAATAACTTATTGTGCTTAGCATATGGGACAGAAAAATTATGAGACATCAATTTCGATGAAACATAACGTCACAAGCTAAATGATATCAACATGAATTATAAATTATTCTCCTTTTATATTATATATCAATATCCATCATATAAACGATTGCCAAAAAGAAACATGGCTTAACATAAATAGAATTGCAGCATCACATGTGAGAAAGAAATAAAAAATAATCATTCAAGAATTTATTATGGAGGACAACAGGGCACGATTTAAGTAATGAGTATGCCATAATTAAAGACCCCATAAAAGAGCTCTCTAGCAACTAAGAAAAAAATAATTATTCAAGAATTGAATTATGGAGGGCAACAGGGCAAGATTTAAGTAATAAGTCCTCTATAATTAAAGACCCCATAAAATAGCTCTGTAACAACTAAGAAAAAAGCCTTATTCAATAGGAAAAAATAAATCAACAGAAGATTTGCAATATGAATATTTTAATATGACAATATGGATAAGTGCATCCAGAAACCAGAAAACAACAGGTAAGATAGTAATTAGTAGTAGTTGTCCACAAATACCAATACATATGTAAATGATAGGGAAAAATGTAGAAACAGGCCATCCATGATTTCCACAAATAAATACAATAATTATAATGCTAATGGTGAAAGGGCCTACACCAGAAAATATTGATAATGGTTACCAAACATAAAAAAAAAATCATGTAAAGACATCTATTCGATTAGATAATTTGGGAAATAAATTTATCCAAAATTTATAAGGATTTTTTTTCCATGATGTGTTGTCTCAACACAAAACAATGACATAGAACCCTATATTTTAGTTCATATTCTATTAATGTTCTGCATGGCAAACAAAGAGCACATGGTATTTTCAGATTACCTGCCAACTAAGTCGTTCACTGATTGTCTCAAAATCTTTCTTCAGATAGACAGCTTCTCGAAACAACAAAGCCTGCTTCCAAATCTCCTGACTACTGTAAGACTTCCACTTAGACTTTTCAGGTATTGAACCAACTGCAGGATCACAAGGATTTTTAGCAATGCTAGTAACCCAACTTAGCATTTCTGACTTAGACTCTCTCTTCCTCTTACGACCAAAGCTCTCTTTGTCAACACCGGATGGATCCAATATCAAGACTTCATCACTATCGTCATCATCATCATTATCACAGCTCTTGCTTCCATCTGATAATCTAGGCATGTTGCTTTCTGCATCGGATGCATCTACAGTTAATGTTTTGCCCTCATCAAACTCTTCCAGTATATCCACTGCAGTATTAAGGCTGCACAAGTTTGCATGAAAAGGCTCATCCATCCCACGGTCCAGCATATCCAAATCAACAACTCCTTCACTCTGAACTTTCTTGGCCACATTGGACTCTGGATTCAAGCCCTTTACCCTATTAGTACCACACAACTTCCTTCTATCTAGATTGTCACATACCTTATCAAATTCATCCCCACTAGAATCCTTATTCTTGCCCTTAATTCTATCAGCACCACACAACTTCCTCCCATCTAGATACTCATATACCCTCTCGAGTTCAGCCACATTTGACTCCGGTTTCATGCCCTTCACTCTATTACTTCCACACATCTTCCTCCCATCAGGACATTCACACACTCTCCTCTCAAGTTCATCCCCCGCCTCTTCCTCACCATAATCATCCGACAAGGATTCAGCTTGCGCCTCTATCAAACGCTTGCGAAACTTAACTCTATCATCCACTAAACCACACTCAGGGAACTCACCATCAGCAACATTCTTCAAACATGTCTCTAGAGCACTTAAGTGCTTACTGTAAACAAGTTCCACAGATGAACCAACCTTCACACCCAGCCCATATTCTTCCCCCACCAAATCCCACAATCTGTTCTTACAAACAGCATCATAACCCCCCTTCTCCTTCACCACCACGAAAAGCTTATACAAATCCAAGGGCTCCCCGTTACTCATCATTTTCTAGACACGGATCTCCTTCAAAAATAACCCACCAAGGAATTGATCAAAACAGCATGCACCCCCTTATCACATAAACCTACAAAAACACTTATAGCATCAGCTTCAACTTCAAACTCGTTCAAGGGGTTTTAGCAAAATCAAAGACAACCCCATCAACAAACCACACCAGCCTGTCATGTATATCAAATTCAAATCCAAAAAATAAAAAATAAAAAAACCATGTAAAGGTTCCATTTTTATTCCCCACCGCCACCCAAAAAAAGGAAAAAAAAATGCATAAATAAAAGAAGGAAAACCAGGTATGCAAGCATTCAAGGTGAGAATTGAGAAAAGGTACCGATTGAGAATCATGGATCGTGGATTTTGGAAAAAGAAAACTATGTGCTTTCTCTCTCTACATAAAACTTGTAAGAGAAAAGGGAGGGAGAGAGTTTTCAGAGTCCCGCGCTTTGTTTCTGTGCCTAAAAATCTAAAAATTGCAGATGGTGTTATTTTGGAGGATGAAGGAGGGGCCAAAGTTCAAGTTTTGAACAGATGCAGACCCTCTTCTTCAAAATCTAAAGAGGGTTTTTGAAAATCTGAAAATGAAAATACCTTCTGAAAATTTAAAAATAAACAAAAGGGTTTTCAGAAATTTCCGAAAAAAATAAGTATTTGCCAAAGGGAACGATACTAAATTTTCATCGGAAGTAAAAATAAAAAAATAAAAAATTTCATTGGAAGTGAAAAAGATTGAAAGAAAGGGAGACATACCAGTGTCAAAAAAGAGAAACTTGAGAGAATGCTTCCACAACCAACCTAATGTGACCTCTCTTTAACTTTTGGTTTGGCACCAACTTGTCTCTTAACTTGCTAAATTCCAATGTTATTGTATTTTTGTTTTTTTAGCCCTAAACCTTTTTTCTGTCTCTCTTTTATTTTCTTTTAAGACCCTTGTAAGAGGAAGAGAGAGAAGGGAGGATTTGAAGAGTTTTAGTTTTAAAAAAAAAATAGAGCTTTTTTTATTGGATGAAGAGAGGAATCAAGTACACCACCTTTTTTATATATTACTTGGATAGCTTGGATTTGGGTTTGAAGAGGATTCACTAATCATGGTTACTATTTGACTGTGGGTGGAATTGGTTGGGTTGAGTTTTTGAATAGGTAGATAGTGGATTGTTGTTAGGGGTTTTATAAAAAAAGGGAAAAAGGTTTATATGAAAAAGGAAAAATGACTCATCATAGTGTACCATCAACACAAACCGGGTGCTATTCAAAAGTGGTTGGCTATTAATGAGATTTATGATTATTCTTATTTCTAGAAAAGGTAAATATCAATTATTTTTCTTATTTTAAAATATATGTTATTTTAAAAATTAAAAGTATTAATTATTTTTTAATAATACTTTATTTATTTTGGAAAAAATAAAAAAATATTAATTGTTGATAGAATTCACAATACACTCCAACTATTTTAATTAAATCATATATGTTAGTAAAAACAATGTCATTTTATCCTAGTAGGTTTTTTTAGAGAACACATGTATCATCCACAATAGGGGTGTTCACATCCAAAATGATCCAAAAAAATTGAAAATCAGTCCAAAAAATCAAAATCCGAAACTAACTGAATTTTTTTGAATTTCATTAGATGGTTTTATAATGCAACTAATCAATTTGGTTCGGTTTTTGGTAGGTGACTCTAAAACCGAACCAAATTGAAGTGATACTATTAAATATGATTCAATAATACCGTGCATGATACTTTTTTTTTTTCCCACCCTTGTGCTTGTTAGTAAGGGTCTAAGGAAAAATGTCAATTGTAATTAGAACATTGCGTTATGGTATTATTATTGAAAATGGACCTCTATGAACTTTTTATTTCAAATTGACTTTCAAACCATAAGCTCCTTCAAAACAAGTGGATTCATCTTTCCGAGCGTTACCCCCTAGCAAATCAAACCCCACCTAAAACAAGTAATCATACGGTTGCAGGCACTACAATAATAGTATCAAAACTAGTCCTCTTTTTTATTTTAGTTTTAGTTTTTCTTTGTTGTTGTCCACATCTAAATTTACAAATAAAACTGTTGGTGATCAATTGCCAATGATTATGTGTAATGTAGATTGGTTATTTAGGTCTTTTGGCTATTTATGTTAATTAAATGATAGATTAGCAAATTTTGCATATTATGTTAAATGGCAGATTATGGTTATTGAAATCAAAAATCAAATCAACCAATTCAATCCAAACTGCATTTTTGAGATTGGATTGGATTAGATTTTTTAAAAAACAATCCAAACCGATCCAAACTACATAGTATTTTAAGTTTTAGATCAGATGACTTTTTAGGTCAAAACCGATCCACGAACACCCCTAATCTAGGATACCATTTTGCTCGAGATGAGTAAGACTGTTATGTGTGGCAAAACTCTCTCTCCAAATATTTAATGTAGTTACATACCCAGAACTCGAATTCAATACCATTAATTAAGATAAGACAATCTCATACCAGTTGATCTACACACTCGATAATATATTAATCGTTCGTAAAGTTAATAATTTTTTTAAGAGTTTAATGGTCATGCACTGTCAATGTAAAAAGTTTTACACTATCATCTAATCAAAAATCACCATTAATATGACTTTTAAAGTATTTATTATAAAAGTCAATAAATTCACAATAAATGATAATTTGTAATCGGATGACAGTGTAAAACTACTTTACACTGTCACTGCATGACCATTAAACTATTTTTTAAAACTATGTATTACCTTAAATCACAAATAATATAAAGTATAATGTGTAATTAAGGCATTAAATACAATTTTAAAAAATATCTACTTTACTTTACTCTTTTTTCACATGGCTTTTATTTCTGATATAATATAAAATTATTAGATACACGAAAAGTAGAGAGAGAACGAAGAAGTTTCAAACACATGTATATTTGTATAGGTTGGTGTACGAAAAGATTACATAAATATAAGTATACATTTTCGCTAGACTATTTCTAACACACTTTTATTATGAGTTGAAATATAAGTATATATTTTTTCAACAATGCTATATAGTTCAAGAATATGTTACACGAATATTGTACGAAAACCTATGTTGAAATATTATTGGTCGAGCATCAATTATAAATTTAAAAACACAGCATTTGACAGAAATCAAAGGCAGATATAAGCTTTAAGAATTTTCGTGCAATTATGAATTCGTATAGATTAGCATTTTCCATATTTTTTTACAGGAGTGTGTCAAGTGAGAATTCACATTTATTGTAAAAAAAATAAGAATATTTAATTACAATTATTAAATTAAAAATTAATAGTTTAGATTGTTTTCTTAATTGTAAATCTTACAATAAAATTCCTTTTTAATTAAAGATCACTTGATATGTAAGGCACAAACTAAACACAAGAAGGGGGTTAAATTGTGTAAAGGCCAATTTTCACAATCCTTTTCGTCCTTTTTAAAAACAACTTAATTATATAAACTGGATTAGAAAGATTTTCAAAACGTTTTAAAAGGCAGACGAAAGAAGAAAGAACAAATAAAAGGGCATACAGATTTTATACTGGTTCGTCTCATCCCAGAGACTACTGTCCAGTTCTTGGCAACAATCAAGTTCCACTAACTTTACAAGTTATAAGTATTCTTTCCACAAGCCTCTTCAGGCTCAATCCCAAATAGTTTTTCACTTGCCTCTCCAAGCAAACACCCAAGTATTCTTTGAAACAAAGCATCTTCAGGCTTCAACCAATCTCGTAAAGAAAGAGATTTGTGTGAGTTTACCTCACTGGGTTTAACGTCTTATCAGACAAATATACAATAAAGTTCAAATACAGATATTCAAAACTATTTTTGCAAAGGCTTTTTGTTTTCTCAAAGCAGTTATGAGTATTTGGATTCAGCAGCAAATATATCAACAACACTTGTAAAATCAACAACCACTAGAAGGAGGTTTCTTCTTCTATTTATAGGCTTCTCCAAAAGTATCCATTGAGTATTTTGTAGGAGATGGCCTTCGTCTGATGAAGAGAGTCGTTGGAGCATTAATTGTTGCATTTAATGCTTTTTACCAACTTGTCATATGATAAGATAAAGCAGTTTGCTTATCTTTTCTATTCTTGTACTCAATCTTTTAGTAGTTGTCATGTCTGCTTTCCTGTTCTGACATTCGCACACATATTCCTTCTTTTTCACTGACTTTCCTCGAAAGTAGGTGTATAGGCTTTATACATTTTGAGGTAGCTTACGCTTTGATTGATATGCAGATCTTTTTAGAGCATAGACATCGTCTGTAGCTTTGTTAGTTACGTAGTTTATACATATAAAGATAAGACGATATTCAATTTGAAAAACAACATCAGACAATATAATGCAAACTAGAGATCAGACGATAATGTGAGCGAGAGATTAGACGATAATGTGAGGACACACAATTTTAATTGTTTGTTATTATCAAAATATTTAAGGGCTACAAATTCGTCCTTTGTTTTAACATGATATTTTTAAAAGATTACATGAAATTTAAAACTAAGAAAGCAATCAGAATCACTAATTTTAGTCTAGTGGTTATAATTAAATATTCACATTTCTCACAATATTTGTGAGTTCTTGCCTCTTACACTCCACACTTCCTACCACACTAAATGATATAAGTTTCATTCCTTATTTATTGTGTCTCACCCACTATATTTTTGTCTATTATGCCATTAGTACGAAATATCCACTGGTTTTGTCGATGACAAATTTTTACTGGAGAACATGGCTGACCACCTTTCGTGGGGTCTTCTCTCTTAACCATATTTTTTTTTATTCTCAAGACTCGAACACAATACCTTGCTTCCGAGTGCAATTCCACTCGAACTAACATAATCTTGGTGTCTTACCCACTATTTAATGGAATGCACTTATATTTTACTCGATAGTAATAAAGAACAAGTTAAAAAAATGTATTGAAGAGTGTATTAGTAATATTCAATATTTTTTTAAATTGAACCATTCATTAAACCGGCCAAAGTACTAATTCTTAGTTGACAATTCAATGGTTCAATCGAGGTTGAGTTGTAGTTAAACCAATATAAACATATATGGGTGATATTTTAAATTATAAATAATAAAAAAAATTATTGTATATATAAATATATTTGGCTTATTTTTATCTATCATGAATGAATTTGGTTCTTACTTAATTTCTAGTTAGAGAATTGTACAAAAATTAGCTTTCAATGTTCATTTAAAATGTCCAACACTTGTTCAAAAATAACAAAAATGATATTGATAATTAAAGGTGTTCAAAACTAATTCAAAATCGTTAAACTCATAAAAAATACAAAAATAATTAAATTGTTAATTAAGGTTATGTTTGGTATGATTATTAGTTTTAAGTTTTGAAATTTTAAAAAATCAAACTAGTTTTTAGTTTTTTAATTCTCAATTTCAATGTTTTGTGTTTTTTACTATCAAATCTTAAATCTAAACCACAAATCATTCTTCTTAATTTAGGTTTGTTTTGCAATGAGTGTGACATTGGAGGTGGTAGTGACAACGGTAAACTTGTAGTGATGACAACAATAATGGTGATAACCATAGTGATAGCGACACCAATAATGGTGGCAGTGACAGTGATGACAATAGTGATGGTAGTTACATATGTGATGGCGACACAACAATGGTGGTAGTTGCAATGGTGATGATCATGGTCATAGCAGCCATGGTGATGAAAAACAACTATAATGATGGTAATGGAGGTGACGACATTGATGGTGGTGGTGGTGATGGAAGTAATTGACTAGTGATGGTGGCGAGTATTGGCTGTGGTGATAGGAAGGGTGGTTGATTGGTGGTAACAATGAAAAATGATGACAATAGTAGTGATTGAGACAGTTATGGGCAAGGATGGCAATTCTACCAAACCCTAGGATACTTGCAAAAAATATCCTTAATGGATAGGACAAATACTCGCTCAATAGGGATGGATTCGAGAGTACGGATTTACCTACAAAATTTAATGAGGATAATTATGGGTATGAGTACTATAATACCCACTCCCACGCCCATATAGGGATGACAATAGATAGAGTACTATAGTACGTATTATCATACTCACTGTCTGAAAAAAATACCCATACCTAGTCCCATACCTGTGCGGGTAGCAACTTTAATTTCCATGTCCATACTTGTTGGGTACCTGTATACCCGTACCCACACTCGTTACCTGCACTTTACTTAAGTGCTGGTGAAAATTTTTGAGGCCTTAGACAAAATTTATATTCAAAATTAATTTAATATAATTTGTTAATTCTCATT
Source organism: Spatholobus suberectus (assembly GCA_004329165.1). Classification (NCBI taxonomy): domain Eukaryota; kingdom Viridiplantae; phylum Streptophyta; class Magnoliopsida; order Fabales; family Fabaceae; genus Spatholobus; species Spatholobus suberectus. Next base: position 16,979,968 of record CM014731.1, on the reverse strand, counting down.
TTATCATTTTATCAACTACAAAATATTGATCAAAGTTTTATAATTAAGTATTTTTAATATTTCACTATCAATATATAAAAAAGACAAATGTATTCAATCTATCATTTAACATAGTTAATATCAAATAAAATTTAGATAATTTTAAATTTAAAAAACTACGTTCAAAAACAACAATAATTATAAATATTGTCAATAATATTTTAGAAATAATGCATGCTTTTGAAAAAAATTGATCTTTTGATATAATTTAATAATTTTAGTAGAGTATGAATTGTTTTTGGAATTTAATTTATATATAATGTTAGTGCAAAACTTTTTTACGTATGTTTAATAAAATTTGATTATTTTATCACATCTTCTTATTCATCAATGCAGCGATTGGTGAATTCCTGTTAGATATATGCATAAAAATGTTTTACACTAACAATATATAAATTAAATTCTTATTTTTGTTTGTACTTCACACTTCTTGCAATATCCTTTTTTTTATTAAAATAAATTAGGATCTTTAATATTATGATAATCACTAGAATTTATATTTATATATATATATAAGATATCTTAATATATTTTAATATATATATGTGTGTGTGTGTGTGTGTGTGTAGGTGCAGGGGTATGGGGCGGGTTGGGTACTATAATACTCATATCCACACCCATTCCCATTAAATTTTGCGGGTAAATATCAGCCCCACCCCCATCTTCATTGAACAGATATTTATCCTACCCATTACAAGCATAAAAATATCTCACATATATAATTATATATATTATTAAATATCAATTTAAATTATTAAAATATAGTCTTGAACCCTAAGTCTCTTACTCCTTTCACAAACTAACTGTAGATCGAAGTAACTATGCTGCCACTCATTGTTCTTCTCTTCAATCATCATTAGCTTCTTGTTCTTTGCTTTAGTTACAAAAAATTCACTAATCCTTATCTTTCCTTGGTTGCATCTTGTTAAGTCCCATCCATGGTTAGGGTTTTAAGAGGAATATTGAGTATATGAATAATTGTTGGGTTCAAAAGGGTAATTCTAATGCTTAGGAATACAGGGAAGTGAATTTGAATGTAAATATGTGATTAAAGTGGTGTAAGAGCCATGAAAGGTCCCTTAGGTTCACATATGTGAGTTTTTATGATCTACAGTTTACCACTTTGCACTAAGCGCAACTCTAGTTATGCTAAACGTGAGCTTTCCAAAATCATATGTTTGGTGCCTTGTGTCGTGGTGCTAAACAACATAATTTTGCCACTAACTGGAAGCCCTCCAAATCCAGGTACCTGCTGCTTTGTGTTATAGTGCTAAGCAATCTGGTAGTGGTGCTAAGAGCAAGACCTCTAGAGAAAGTGTCCAGTATCCTTGTTGTGGCACTAAGCATGACCTGTTTATGTTAAGTGTAGGCCCTCTAGAGACGAGTGACTAATGCCTTTTTTGCAACATTAAGGGTCATTTGAGAGCGCTAAGCACTAGGTCAATTCCGCTAAGCGCAACCTTGTTGGTGCTAAGTGTGAGACCTTTAGAATTGAATGCATTCTTAGTTGATTTATTCTTGTTATGTGACCTTACTATCCCCTATTTATAAATAAGAATTGACTGTTATCTATGTGTTTGAGATGAAAAGTCTCATTTGGTAAGGGAATGGTAATAACCCTATTCGTATTCGCTCACTAAAAGGATGACAAAAGGTAGTGTTAATAAGAAAGCATGCATAATGCTTATGATGTACCCTTTTTTGCAAGGGAAAGGTTTTTGTCCCTTTCAATCCCCAAAGAGAGGTAAGAGAAACATTCTTTAGTAAGGGAAAGATGTATGACAAGAACAAAAGGGACACCTCTTAAAGATTATACGTTAAAATTTGCCATGTAGGATGGAAAAAGAAAAAAGATGAATTTACTGCATACTAAGTTTAAGACCATGTTTATAAGATTTATAATATCATACCTTATGCAGAAAAGAAGTTTTGACTCATGTACCCTATATGTTTATGAGGTGCTTGCATGTTGTTGTGTCTATAAGACACTCATTGAGACTTTATCTCACAATTTTAAGTTTCATATTTCAGATTAAGCAGTTTATGAAACTCTTGAGCAACAAATAAGGGGATATTTTACTCTAGTCTTCTTATTTCATAGGCTCAAGCATTTATGGTTTTGGAATTATTTTTAGAATTTAAGAACCTCTACATTGAGGCTTAAACCACTACATTGAGGCTTAGTCCTTTATGGTTTAATGTTATTCTTTATTTTGAAAGATTTGTATAGTACCTTGGGTACTATAGTTATTAAGAGATGTATAGTGGAGATATCTCTTTATTTTTGATGTTTTTATGGAATGATGCTTATTTTCATTCAGATTTAATCTCTAGTTATGGTAATTCTTGTTAGGTTGTTACATTATGCACTTTTGATTTGAGAGAGAGAGAATCTTGCTCAATATGTTTGAGTTAACTTATAGCAGTGACACTTTTTGTGTAGATAAGAGGAAAGGTCTTATGGCAACAAAAGAAAATGAATTTGGTGAGGGATGGAAGGTGGGGATCGAGAATCAATGCATTACATTAACATCACATTACAACTTATTAGGTTTATCGCTATACTTTTTATCTTATTATTTCTTTTGTTCTTTTTGCAGGTGTCTCCTTTGTGCATTTTTTTTTGTTTCTCATTTTACTATTTTTAATTTTTTGGTGCAATACTTTGGATTTGGTTAAGAGTAGAATATTATTGTTTTGAGCTATTAACAAAGGAGGAGAAGGGTGAAAACATTAGGGTTGCCTTAGGAAAACATTCCCTCCCTAAAATAGGGATATAAAAGAGAATTGATAAAGAAAATATTGTGTATGTATTATTGTTGAAGTATTTGAATGACCATTACTTTCTTTTTTTTTTTGGTGAAATACAGAATTAATAGAACGCTAGAGGCCTCTAAGAAAACTAGTAAAGGCTGAATCAACTCTCAATGCATTATAAATAAAATTCAGAGCCACCTTAAAAATGTTCATCCTAGACAAGAGTTGTCTCCCATGGTTAGCAAGAAGATTCGCCACTTGGTTTGCTTCTCTGAAGACATGAACCTAGATAATATGGTCACTATAAGAGTGAATATTGTGAATGCTCTTAACTAGCTTATAACAAGGGTGCGTAGAACAACAACCTTTCGTCAAGAGATTAATAACAACTTGAGAGTCGAAGTAAATCCAAATTCTACGAAAGCCTCTACTCCAAACCAGCCTTAACCCATAAAAAATACCCCACAACTCTGTAGTCAAAATTGAACACACTCTAATATTAGCTAAGAACTCGCAAATAGAGGCACCCACCTTATCCCTCAAAGCACCTCCACAAGATGCTCAATAACCTTATATCCATCACTGAACCATCATAATTAAGAGCAATCTCCCTAGGATTTGGAGGTTCCCACCTATTAATTTATTCACCACGAACACATGACCCCCCAACGTAGCTCACAGTTTTGATATCATGCGCAGCAATAATGAAAAAAATCATCCTACACGTTTTATTAACTATGTCTTCAATTGACCAAGTGGAATGGTTGGAAACATGATCATTCCTCTTCCACCAAAGCATATATATAGGAATACCCCAAAGAAAGTGCTCCATGTGCCACCATGGGCACTACGTTGATTAGTCAAATTTTTAACCAACCAAATCTTCCAATCTTCCTCTGTGAAAAAATCAAAGTCCACATGCCGTTAAATAAAAAGCTCCCTAGTAGCTCGCACACCATTGTAATCATGCAACAATGCAACATCGACTCAGCATAATTACCACACCTGGCACAACGATCATAATTAGTCAAGCCCATTCTACGTCTCTTCTCATCAGTCATCAAACCACCATGACCAACCTTCCACAAAAATCCCTTAATTCGTTATGGACCCTTCCACTTAGAGATGAGCTTAAACAATATAGAAGGAGGGTGTTGTCAAAATTCTGTAAGGACTCATAGGCTGACTTCATTGAAAAAATCCATTACTAGTCCTCCTCCACGCCAACACATCCTCACTAGCGTCCTGCGAAGTCGGCATCAAGGCCTGGATCTTGTGCAAAACCCCAGCATCAATATTCTCACTAAAGCTGTCCACCATCCAGTAGCCCTACAAGTTACTATAGTCCACCACTGTCTTTTGAAGATCAAGTTATGAATGGAACCATGACTATAATTGATAAGCGACTCTAATCTAGGAACCCACCTATCACACCAAAAGTTGACAGACCTTCCATTGCCAACCCTCCATATAACATTGCCATTAAACTTCTCCCAAGAAGAACATAAGCCCCTCCAAATATTGTTACCAATTCTAGTCTTGTTTATACTGGGTTTAATTTTGTCACTACACCAGTACTTTGCCCTTAATACCTTAGCCCAAAACGATGGATTAGGGGAACAAAAGCACCAGGTGGTTCTCATCATGAAAGCTAAGTTCACCTCCCTAACCTTCCTTAATCCCATCCTACCCTTAGGTTTAGGGACACAAACAACATCCTAAGCCACTAGATGAATCTTCCTATGATGTGCAATGTCACCCTAGATGAAGCCTCTACACACTTCATCGATACTATTGAAATTGATTTAGGTAGATAAGTCAATTGCATGATATAAGTGGGTAAGGCTTGAACCATGGACTTCACCAACGTCACCCTACCTGCAAATGATAGAGAACTCGCCTTCTAATAGCTTAATCTTTGGTTGACTTTATCCATGACAAATTGAAAAGTACTCCTCGAAGCTCTCTTGTGGATAATGGGAACACCTAGGTATTTCCCCAGGTCTTCAGTCCATCAGATCCTAAGAGAATCACTAAGATGTTGTCTTGTAGTCTAGCCCACATTATTAGAGAAGAAAACATGAGATTTTTCCAAGCACACCTTCTAACTAGAACTCCTGTAAAACAGATTCAAAATAGTGTGAATGATATAGACCTGGTCCATTCTAGCCTTTACAAACAAAATAAGGTTATCTGCAAAAGCCAGATGGGATAGCAGAAGGCCATCCTTACTCAAGCAAATAGGCTTACCCACCTTTTGATCAACTGCAATTGTAATCATATGAACTAACCTCTCTATACAAAGAACAAAAAGGTAAGGAGATAAGGGATCCTTTTGGTGAACGCCCCTAGATGGCCTAAACTCCTCCAAAGCCTCACCATTCCAAAGAACTCTCATAGAGGCCGTAGATATGCAATGCCAAATAAGATTAACCATATTAATCAAAGCTCTAATTAAGTCTATCATGTGCCTTCTCCAAATTAATTTTAATAGCCATCCATCCTGTTGCTCCCCTTTTCTATCTCATAGAATGAAAGACTTCCTAGGCCACAATGATATTATCCCAACTTTGGTGGGAGGGGACAAAGATAGACCGACATGAGCCCATCAACTGACCCATCAACGACCTAATCCTTTGCGCCACAATTTTAGCAACCACCTTGTATACAACATTACACAAACTAAATGGGCAAAAATCTTTATTAAAACTCACTGCCTCTTTCTTAGGAATTAAGGTGATGAATGTCTATTAATCTCTAATTTTAGTGACCATTAATTGATTTGAATATATATATGTTTATATTTAACGTTAATCAAAAAAATTTGAGTATTAATTAAACAATTTAAAAAATAAAAGATCTTTAATTGGATAATCAATTAAAAAAATCTTAATATATTATTTTGCAGCAAGGTAGTTTACAGCAATTAAAATCTTTTAATTGGATAATCAATTAAAAAATCTTAAAAATAAAAAAGAAAGGTAGTCTGGAGCAATTTTTGGACCTAAAATAAGGGTAATTTAGTGATTTAACTTCTATGCAATTAAGGCAATTAAGTGCAGTTAACTAGTTTAACTAAACGAAATTAGCTCCTAATTAGTAATTGAATGACAATTAATTGCTCATTCAGATATGTAATTTGCTATTAAATTATTCTGAGTACCGGAACAAATAAACAATGATTAAATTAAAGAGAGTGACCAACAAAAACAATTTCTAATAATTAAACTTATTTAATTGCAGTTGATACTCACCAATATAGTCCACTGTTTTTTGCATCTGACACAATGCGATATTGATTTGGTCGGCAAACCTAGCAACGAGTATCAATGTACAGTAACGGATTTTGAATGTAGAAGAAATTATGAGCATTACATTAGTGTTGGATGGTTAGGACTAAATCATTCCTTCAGATTGATTGAAGGGGTCTGAGTGCGTTTTTGGTAGATGGACAACTATCACTGATTGCATTTTTGTGTTATTCGGAGTAATTAATTTATTTTCTTTGTAATGGTTTATTTTTTAGTGTGTTCATGTTCTTAGATATTTGTAGACTAATTATTTTATTTGGATATTTGGAATGAAATATTTGAGAAATTATTTCGTCATGGTTCTACTTTGTATTGAAATGATTCCTGCATTTTTGGTCTTACTTCTCTGCCTTTGCAACCAATTAAAATGATTCTATTTTTTATTATACCACTTTCAACCAATTAAGTAACTAATTTTATTATATTATAAATAATCATAATTTAATATTTTAAATGATAGAATGAATCTATAATTTTATTTTCAACAAAGCAATAATTTAGATTGATTTAGCGTATGTGTGAGTCTCTGTTCGTGGAATGCTCATTTGTAAAAGGAATTCTTTTTTAATTTATAGACTGAACATACTTTTAGAAGTAAAAAAATAAGTTTCTAGATATAGGCAAATTTCTTAAAAGTTTACATTATATAATTTAGTTGTTCAACTTTATAACCAATTTGTCTTTTCATTCTAAATTTCATTTATTTTGTAATTCTTAAATGTTTCGACTTTTTATTATAGCAATTTCAATCAATTAAATAACTAATTTTCTATGAACCGTAACAAATCTTTTATTATAGCAAATATATATATATATATATAATTAAATTGTTACGAACCCTAAAATTAATGTGTTCTTAACTTTGGCAAAAATAAAATTAAAAATATTGTTTTTATCAAATATAAAAATAAAAACAAATAAATTTAAATAGAGAGTGATTTAAAAATCTATGTTTTTAGATATTAAAATATATTTAAATTAATTATAAAAATTTAAAATGAAAATCACTGTATACCTGAACCAGAATATAAATAACCAATTGGACTATATTATAAAGAGTCATTATTTAATAGTTAGGGCCCGCTTGGAAAAACAACTTAATTAAGATTTTTTTCAATAAGTTCTTATTATATAAGAGCTTATGATTATAAGTGTTAAAAATTCAATAAGCTATTTGCATTTGGATATACACATTGATAAGTGCTTACACAATTTTAAAGTGTTTGGATGCATTGCTCCATAAGCACTTATAAAATGTTGTCTCATTTTTAAAATTAACAAAAAATAAATTATGATTAAAAATAAATTAAAAATTGAAAAACTTACTAAATAATTAATATACAAACTTATATATATCACAAAAATATTATAAAAAAAATCAATAGTCGTCATTTACCTATTTTTAGTTTTAAAAAACAAAAAAATTTAAGTATCATAAATTTAAAAAAGTTATGTGAAACACACACATAAAAAAAAAAAAGCACCATACACCTATCAATAATTTTAAATAATCAAAACATGATTAAAATATAAATTAAAGTGTTAAAATGAAAATTATATATATTTTAAAATCATGATATAAGGTTAAAAAATTCACCATTCATATGTATAAATAAATATAAGTATATAAAATAGTAAATTATTATAAAAATTCAACCACTACACACCATTTTAGAAGGAAAATATATATAGAAAAATACTAGCAACATATAAAAATATAAATTTAATTAATTAAATTGTATTTTTTAGTGAAAAAGAATGAAACATATAAAAAAATAAATTTATTAGCAACGAATAATTATAATTTGTTTTGCGTAGAATTAAATATTTATATTAATATGGGTGAAGAAACAAAAAAAAATGTTTAATTTGGAGAAAGAAACAAAAAATAAAATAAAATACGCAATATTTATATGTTTGGTCCTGGCAAGATTCCAAGATAAGTCTTTTTATAAGTTCCGCATAAGCTATTCTTATAAGCTTATATTGGAAAGCTTATGAAAATAAGTTAAAAATATCTTATGGACCAGTCACAAGATATTTTTATAAGCACTCCCAAACACTTGCACAAGCACTTATAATATAAGTACAAATAAGCTATTTATAAGCTCTTCCAAACGACGCCTAAAAATGATAGAGTGAATCTATAATTTTATTTTCAAAGTGATAATTTAAATTAATTTGGAGTATGTGTGAGTCTCTATTCATGGAATGCTCATTTGTAAAAGATTTTTTTTTTTGTAATTTATATATTGAACATACTTTTAAAAGTAAGAAAACAAGTTTCTAGACATGTGATTATTTCTTAAAAGTTTACGTTATATAATTTAGTTGCTTAACTTTATAACCAATTTTTCTTTTCATTCTAAAGTTGAAGATTAAATTTATTGTAAAATTGACAGATTTATAAATTAATTTGTCATGAAGTTAATAGATTTAAAAATAAATTAATAGAAAAATAAATTAAAAACAATGATTAATAAATAAAAAGTATTTTTATTAAAATAATATTAATGCATTCCATCATGCATATTTTACAATATAAAAAGAAACATATCATCTAAATATAATATAAAAGTACTATTTAATATATATAATTAGTTTTGATAATCAATTACAGACGTAATCAATATAATCAGCTTTTATTAAAGGTCATAAAAATCAATTTGAATCTCATTGTATAATATATTCTTTAAATATAATATAAAAGTACTACTTAATATATACAATTAGTTTTTATAATCAATTTTGGAGGTAATCAATATAATCAACTTTTATTACGCGGCATAAAATCAATTTGAATTTCAGTGTACTATTCATTAAATCAAACATTGACCAATTTCAATCAATCAAACATTGAGACATTTAAAATTAATATATTAAATCAATTAAATATGTAAATACTACTCAGTTAATATAATTTATTTTCGTAATAAATTCCACATTAATATATCAAATCAATTAAATAGGAAAATACTACTCATTAAATCTATTATTGACTAATTTTAATCAATCAATAATTTCATATTAAATTATTTTTAAAAATAAATTTTAGTACAAATTTCATATTAATTTATTTATATATATAAAGATTACCATTTTGATATTAAATCAAATAAATATGAAAAATAGTAATCATTCATAATACTCATTAATTTAATTTGTTTTCGTAATAAATTTTATATTAAGATATTAAATCAATTAAATATGAAAATAGTGCTCATTAAATCAAATATTGACTTATTTTAATCATATATTACCCACTAATTAATAATTCTTACTATCTTTATCTCAAAAAGAGATAAATTATATTAATATAGAATTTAAATTACAAATTAATTTAAAGCCTCAATATAGCAAAAAATGTCAATGAATATAAAAATTATTTGATTTATAATATATATAAAGATAAAAATATTATTTTAAAAAATATTGTTTACACTACTACATAAAATGATTTTTAAAACAAGATTTTAACTCAGTTATTAATAAACCTAGTTAAAACCAAGACGCGATATCATTTTTGCAATTTCAATGAAGTTTTTTTAACTCGATTTCACAAAAGCATATTTAAAAACATGCCAATAGTGGCATTTTCGAAAAATTAAACTAGTTTTTTAACTCAGTTTGAGTTTAATTGATCTAAAAGCTTGACGCGGTACTAAATTCACATTTTTTAATGACGTTTTTAAATTAGTTGTCTTTGAACCAATTTAAAAACAAGCTTTTTACTCAATTCCTGTTTGAACCGATTTAAAAAGCTTGTTTTTAAATTGATTCAAACACAAACGATTTAGAATAGGCTCTTTATTTTATCTTGCGCTTCTTCAAACACCATTTGTGTTTTCTTAAAATTGCTCTGAACCTTTCTTTCCTCTCAAAAGCTCCCCTTTAGCCCCATTTTTGCTCGTCACAACTCCACCTTGCGTTTGCATTGCTAGCTTGAAGCTCCAACCTTGCACCATTTTCTCCATCTTGCTCGTAGAAGCTTGAAGCTTATTTGCATTACATTACTAGCTTGAAGCTCGTGGAAGCTAGTTGACTGCCATTGTTGGAAGCTTGTAGAGGCTACCATTATTGTGAGTTCTCCATTCATGACCTAAGATACCCACGAGTTCTCCATTCACGCCTAAGCTCGTTTTCTATGTGTTTTGCTTGTCATTTGGGACTTTTGACTTTGGAGTGTGTTAAAGTTTATGCGAATTAGAGATAATCGGCATGGGAAGTTTGTATATTTTTGTTGAGAGTGATGTCTCCATTTTTGTAGGACTATTTAAATTAAATTAAATTATCATGGCAATTGTACATTGCCTTTGGTTTGGCCAACGTCTATTTTTGTTGAGGGTCATGTCTCAATTTTTGTACATTGCCTTTGATTTCATTCTATTTAGATTTCTTGTCAATTTTTTTTGGGTCTTCACTCTTGAGGTTTTGAATTAGAGCCCAAAATAATTACTAATAGTTTGGGCAAGTTATGCTTTTTAATTTTTACAAGGAGTAAGAATTAAGTTCATATAGGTAGGAATTAAAAATATATTTGAGCCTTATTTAAATTATCTATACATTGTAAGAATTAAGGTCATATTTCATTATCTTAACTAATGTTAGCTATTAGGTAGAGTGAACTAAAATTGCTAAGTCTCTTGCCTGCTAAATTGTACTTTGGAACTTAGATTTAAATGTTGTCTTTAAAAGAACAATGTATGAGTATAATATCATTGATTGATTTCAATATCATAGTGGAAGTATTAAATTGATTTGTTTCACTTTATCTTAATTGTTTGGATAAATATGACATGGATATGTTATTGAGATAATGTGAAATTGTGTAATCATATAATGATGAATTATGAGTTGAGGAATACTTATGAGTAGGCCATGAGAGATTATTAAAAAATGATCTTTTAACTCGGTTCCAGATAAAATCGAGTTAAAAAGCCCACTTTTTAACTCGATTCGCCAGTGAACCGAGTTAAAATGTATTTTTTAAATTAGTTCAAGTTATGATTTAAAATAATTATACTTTTTATGCTGCCTGTATCTAAATCGGCTGTACAACCGATGTAAAAAGCCTTTTTTACAGTAGTGTTATAAAATTTATATTGAAAAAAATAAATTTGTAAAATAATAGGATTTAAATTTAGTGATATTTTATCATGAAAGTTGGTGACTTTAATTTAGTTTAAAAATTATATTAATATAAAGACTTTTTTTAGATAGAATATTCTTAAACAATTGACATATATTAATATGGAGTTTAAATAACAAATTGTTATAACACGTTAATATAGGCAAAAATGTCAACACATATAATAATTATTTGATTTATAATATATATAAAGATAAAAATATTATTTTAAACAAATATTGTTTATAAAATTTATATCAAAAAAGATTGTCATTTGTTTTAGATTGAATATCCTCTCTATATATAAATTAGAATAACTATCTTACATGAGAGTGTTTTTAGCTGTCATTCTTCAACGAGAGCGTTTTTAGCTGTTATTCTTCAACGAGAGTGTTTTTAGTTGTGTTCTGAAAATCGGACCAGCTGGTTGAACTGAAGAAAAACCGGTCAAAGAATCGAAAAATCGGTCAAAAACCTAGTAAAATCAGTTAAAACTGGCCAAAAACCAATTCATAGTGAGTTAAAGAAAAATGCTTAATACAACATTGTTTTGATTTTTTTCTTAAAAAAATAAAAACTAACCTAAAGTATTTATCATTTTCTTTTTTATTTTAAATATAAACTTGTTTTTATTAATAAATGTTGATGTGTATAGTTAAAACTTATACTTAAATATCATGACATATTTGATTTGCACTTTTGTAGGTATTGTAAATGTAAAGAGCCTATAAAATTATGTTTTATTTTTAATTTTTAGTATTATAAAATTATGATATTATGTTTTTTTAATATTATTTTATGTATTATTTAATTATTATTATTTTATTAATACCGTTCGACCACAGTTCAACCATTAAACTTTGAACCAGTGCCTTGACCGGTTCAATGACCAGTCTAGTTTTAAAAACATTGGTTTTTAGGAACTTTTTTAACCTTTCATATCTTTTAATCTATTATTTTCAATATTTTTAGTTATAAATTGAATTTCAATATTTAAAAAAAAAATTATCAATAATCAGATTGACATTGTATTACAATATAAATTACATATTATAAATTTAAAATATAATCTATATGTTCAAAAATATTTATTTATTACGAATTTTAATTGTTAAACAATTTATATTATATATTCAAAAGTATTTATTTATTATAAATTTATATTATATAAAATAAATATTTATTTTGTGCAATGTATAGGTTAAAATACTAGTTCTTAAATAAATGAGAATATTTTTAAACAAATAATAAATTATTATTTTAATCTATTATATAAATATAAATAATTATAAATTATTTATTATAAAAGAAAGTAAGTCTTCCAAAATTTAAATTAGGTAAGCTGATCATTTATGGTTTCATTTCTCTATTTTTATCCTTCGTATGTGTATTCTTGTGGTTTAACTTGCAATTTTCATTTATTTCAATATGACATAAATGGGTATATGGATATATGAACTAAAATTTCTTTTAAACATAAACATTGTTAAATTTATTATATAGTTCACTTATATGAAAAGTCATTAGAAAATTAACAATTTTTTTTATCTCTTTATAAGTCTTGATATCTGAATTTTTTTAATTGTTGTTGTGATACATCATACAAGAGGCAATGACTTGGGACAACCTTCAGATAAATAAAGTCATGGACACGGGTATTCATTGGTCTTTCTATTGTGTTTTACATATCGCAAAATATAAAAATGTGATTATAATATCATTTCCTATTTTGCAATAGTTTTATGGTATGCTAATAAAGGAACTTACTATTATTGTTACAAGGGATGTATTGAGCTTTATGTTTGATATATCACTTGCTGCATGAATTGACAGCCTAGAGTGATGTAGTAGATGATTTTGCTACTTTGAAAGAAATAATATCTTGACATTGTGGTATGAATGGGTGTGACATGATAAGCTTTACACTAGGATATGAGATGTTTATAGTTTTGGCATTTGTGACAATTTTATTGTTGTGACATGTCTTATCTATCATATTTAAGCTTTGTGGATGTTCTTCAATTGTGGTTTTTTTTACATAGTTCATAAAATTTATTTAGTAGCTTGCATGGCCTATTGGAAAAACAATTTAGTAGGGTTTAGTTCAAAAGTATTGACACAAAAAGGCTTATAGAAGTATCATCAAATTTACTCTATAAGTCTTTTTGTGTCAGTGAATTTTCCTTAAATCAATTACATAACATTTTCAAAATGAAATATTTATTTGACTAAGAGGATAAGTGTCAACTAATTTTCCTTATTGCATAATTTTTAATTGATTTTACATGATTTTTAACAACAAAAGAAAAGAAAGTTGCCAATATACTTTCATATTTATACAATAAATTTACACTTCTCACAATTCACCTGCGCATCGCATGGGGTCCACGATCTAGTTAATTGTGATTTGAATTATATTCTTATGTTTAATGTTAATTAAAAAAATTGAGTATTAATTAAAATAATTTAAAAAATAAAGATCTTTGACTAGATATTCAATCAGAAAATCTTAATATATTATTTTGTAACAAGATATTTTGCAACAAATTAAAATCTTTTATTTGGATAATCAATTAAAAAACTCTTAAAAATAAGAGAAAGGTAGTTTGCAGTAAATTTTTGGGCCAAAATAAAGGGTAATGTGATGGTTTAATTTTTATGCAATTAAGTGCATTTAATCAGTTTAATTAAATGTAATTAGCACCTAATCAGTAATTGAATGGTCATTAATTGATAATTTTGATATGTAATTTGTTAATTAATTATTCTGAATACCGAAATGAATAAACAATTTTTAATAATATTAATTAGTAAAAATTTTATATATTTACAAGTATTTGCAAATAAATATAAAATATAAAAAATATATGTTTAAAAAGTATTTAAAATTTTATTTTATTGATAATGAAAATATAAATTAATATATAAAATATACAACCATTCAAAACTTTTAATTTACAAAGTTTTAAAAATTAATTTTAATTGATGAAAGAATTAATTATGTTCTGAATATATATATTTATATTTAAAATTAATTTAAAAATTTTAAGTATTAATTAAAACAATTTAAAAAGTAAAAGATCTTTGACTGAATAATCAATTAAAAAATCTTAATATATTATTTTGCAGCAAGGTAGTCTGCAACAGATTAAAATATTTTATTTGGATAATAAATTAAAAAAATCTTAAAAATAAGAGAAAGGCAGCAAATTTTTGGGTCGAAGTTATGGGTAATGTGGTTATTTAACTTTTATGTACTTAATTGGGTAATATAGCTATTTAACTTTTACGCAATTAAGGCAGTTAAGTGCAACTAATCAGTTTAACAATGACTTTAACGGGGATTTATCGAATAACCCAGACTCCGTTGAACTGTGCCTCTTGCGAATCCCAATTGATCCACCAACCCCCGCCTTGTTTTTGACGACAGCCCTAACAAGCTCAACACTAAGGTCCCGAATGCTGACGGTTGGCCTTCTGCTTCCATGAACATGACGCCACGATCGTAGCAGTCAAGCACAAACAATAAACACAGAAGGGTAAGCTTACAAAATATACATAAATACATTCAAGCAATAATAACATTATACAAAATATTCCGCACAAGAAGCATTTCAATTTCCAATCATAATACACATGCTGACTGTCAAGAGATATGTGACAAACTTGACTCTATGGAGATTTTCAACATTCAAGTGACTAATTTAGATGTGTTCCTTAACATGGTACAACAACAATAAAGACCAATCAGATCTAAAGGGTAGCATGTGTCATAAACCATTAGGGGAACACTTGTAATTGGTCAACGGAATAGGTTAGTGGTTCGTCAGGATAGGTGTAAGTGGGTAGTGGCTTACCCTAACTCAAGGTTTGCAATGACCTTAGTCTTTGGTGAAATCGCTCATCTACCTATCTCCATGGTTCTATTTGAGCAACCTCCACCAACCCTCCTAGACTAGGTTAAAGGTCATATCTTGAGTAACCTCCAACTTATGTACATGCTCGCACACAATAACAATTGTGGACATATGTATGAATGTATGAACCATTTCTTAATTATATTCACAAACCACAAATTTATTTTATTTAATTACTTAAACCATTGTCGTGGATAAGTAGTGTCAATTGTAGAGGTCCTATCTTAAGTAACCTCTATCCATAACATGTCGAGGTTCTATCTTGAGCAACCCCAACTAAGTCAAGGTTCTATCTTAAGCAACCTCAACTTAAGAAGATGTCCTATTTAAGCAACTTCTACTAACAACTGAGTCTTTCCTTTTACATTCAACATTTTCTATTTACAATAAATAACATACGTTATTAAAGTTTTATGATAGCTATTATCTTTCCACTTTTAATCTTAAATATTTTAATTAAATTTAATTACCTTAAATTGGTAATTAAAGTATGATAAATATGGATATATGCTAATCACTTTTCTAAAGTATAAATGACACTTTAAAATTAATTTGGGTAATTAGGAATAATTTAAAAAGGTCTCAGATGAATTTCTCCATTCCCAAAGAGCTTCTTCGAGTTGAGTATTAGATATCAAATTAAAATAAAATTATTTTAATCAACGGTGTTATAATTACTTAAAATTAATAAGAATTAATTGTAATTAATTCCATGGGTCCTTTGACTATTTATTTACTTTTACAGTGAAATCTTATACTATCAGTTTACAATACAGTCCCATTTTTCAATAAAATTTTCTACCAAAACTTGCACACAAAATCATATACAATTATTTAATTAAATTTTCATGACTAAATTCATATTTTCTCTTATAATTATTTTTAATCAAGTTTATAGCATATATTAAGGGAATACATGTGTTAAATATGCTTCTTTTGAAAATTGTGATGTGTTGTCTGATTCTAAAGATTCTAGAGATAATAATAGTGATATTGATGTTTCTCATTCTGAGGACAAAAGTATTTGGCCTTTAAAGATAACTTAGAATTTGATTTCAAATAACAGACCGGTTGTAAGTGAATTTTAGTTTCTTTTTAAAACCATTTAGTTGTTATGTACATATATTAATAATACTCTTGATATATATCCTCCATTTGTAGAAGATTTCGGTGAACATCGTACGGGAATGACACGTTTACAAGTTTAAATAGATGTTTATAATTGATGAACAGGACAACGATTATGAATGTAAAATTTTAAAAAAAGAAGACACAAAACAAATGAACGTTCTCTTGGTATAGGTTAGTATGAGTCTGTTAGGAATAAAGGTTTGCAAGAGGGACAATTGCCAAATATCCAGAATTCCTCTTGGTGGGATTGTATGTTGGTTGATTACTTTTGGATCACAATCAAAGATATTGAACAGTTGTCTTAATAATTTTGGGTTCTATTATGGTTTTATATGAATTTCATATATAAAAAACAAACATTCAGTTAATATCTGTCTGTGCAAAGTTTATTTGTGATATGATTATTTACATATTCCTATCGTGTCTTTTTAGACTTAATCAACTAGTTATGGTTTAATTTTTGTATTATAGTCTCATGTCCTGTGTGTTGCACGAATTTCTACACTAGAAAAAATACATATAACTATGAACACCCCTTCAAATTGGTGCATAAATGTCCAATATGCCCAACTTGTCTATAAAGAATTCAAAAGTAGGTCTAACTAGTTCTTTTGTAAGAATGTTTTCCACTTACTATGAAGTAGGAACAAATGGCATGCAAATTAGGCCTATATCCACCTTCTCTTTTATAAAATGTTTGTCAATTTCTACATGCTTGGTCCGGTCACGTTGAACTAGATTCTAGGAAATACTAATTTTAGCCTTGTTATCACAATACAACTTCATGGAAAGAGTCATAGGAAGTTGTAACTCTTCTACAATTCTTTTAAGCCATAAAATGTCATAAACTCCTTATGCCATTGCCCTATATTTAGCCTCTACATTACTTCTAGCTACAACATTCTTTTTTTTGCTTCTTCAAGTAACCAAATTTCCCCAAACAAATGTACAATAGCTAGATGTTGACTTTCAATCAATAATAGATCTAGCTCAATTTGCATATGTGAACACTTCAATGCCTTGCTACCCAGTTTTCCTAAAAAATAGTCCTTTGTTTAGAGCAATTTTTAAATATCTCAAAATCTTGTAAAATGGCTTAAGGTGTTCTTCATGTGGTAGGTGCATGAATTGACTCACTAAACTTACTGAAAAGGCTATGTTTGGCCATATATGAGATAAATAAATCAATCTTCCCACTAATCTTTGGTACCAAGTTGTATTTATTGGATATCCTTTGTTTTCACTTCCAAGTTTTTTATTAAGATATCTATATGAGTTTTAGTTGTCCTACAACCCATCATCCAGTTGATTTAAGAAGATCTAGAATATACTTTCTCTATGACACAACAATACCTTTCTTTGATCCTGTAACTTCTATTCCTAAAAAATATTTCAAGGACTCGAGGTCTTTAATCTCAAAATTAGCTACAAGAAAAGCTTTCACCTTATTTATTTCGTTGAAATCATGTACAATAATCACAATATATATCGTCTATATAAAAAATTAACACAACAATTTTTCCTCCAGAAAAATGTTTTACAAACATTGTACGGTTGCTTTGACATTGAACACACCCTTGCTTCTTAAAAAACTATCAAATATCCCAAACCAAGCTCTATGTGACTATTTTAATCCATAGAGAGATTTCTAAAGCCTACATACTTTTTTTTATCATTAAAATGTGATTCGAAACCTAGGGTTGCATCCATGTAGACTTCTTCCTCTAAATACCCATTTAAAAAGGCATTCTCCATATTTAACTGTTGTAATGGTCAGTCTAAATTTGTAGCTAATAACAAAAAAACTCTAATGGTGTTTAACTTTGCAACTGAGGCAAGGATTTCTAAGTAATCAATACCATAAGTTCAAGTAAAGTCTTTAGCAACTAAC
Source organism: Spatholobus suberectus (assembly GCA_004329165.1). Classification (NCBI taxonomy): domain Eukaryota; kingdom Viridiplantae; phylum Streptophyta; class Magnoliopsida; order Fabales; family Fabaceae; genus Spatholobus; species Spatholobus suberectus. The sequence continues at coordinate 16,961,794 of CM014731.1, read as the reverse complement.
TTGACTTTATATATCTCAATAGATCCATTAGCCTTATACTTGATGGTAAACACTCATTTGCACGCCACAGTTGTCTTTCCTATAGGCAAGTCCATTTTTTCTCCAAGTTCGATTCTTCTCAAGGACTCTCATCTCCTTCAAGACAGCTTCCTTCCACTTAGGAACCCTTATACCCAATGTTTTAAAACTTGAACTGGTCATCGACTCAGTTAGGGCACTAGGTCAATGGTCAAATCGGAGGGCCATTAATTGAACTGCATGACTTGGTCTTTATTAAAATATTTGAAAATAATCATGACATATAATTTTCATACCCATAAAATTTATTAAATTAAATTTCAATAGTGATGTGTAGCCTAGAAATAAATAAAAAAATCAACAATGGTATTTGACATGAGGGTGAAGGAAGGAAGGATTGAAGGTTATGCATTCAGGTCAAACAAATAAGAGCAAATGAAAAAGCACATGCAATTGTGCAGTTAATACGAAAGACATTTGTGTCGATGTATACGTGCATTCAGATTTCAAATTTATTGTTTCGATGATTATTATCATTTCACATATAAATATTTTTTATAATTAAAAATTATGGTCAATAAATATTTTTAAATATATAAATTATATTATGAGTTAAGGTTTCTATTTTTTTTTTCAATAGTTGTAGTTAAAACGACATTGTTTCACACTTAAAAAATAAATCTATGAACTGGTCTAGGTCAACCCACCGGTTCACTGGTTCAACCACAAAACCCGCTGAGTCACACCGATTCATATCGGGTCAATGGCATGTCCGATCTAATCACTGGCTCAAACCAGTTGTACCATCAGTTCTTAGTCCAATCGATTCGAGCCAGTTTTTAAAACAATGCTTATAACAGCTTGTACATCTTTTGGAATTTCTATTTTTGTCAGTTTTGAAGTGAAAGCCTGAAATGAAGGGGATAAGTTTTCATATGACACAAAATTAGAGATAGGATGCTTTGTACATGATCTAATATAATACCCTTTTTAACTACAATAGAAAGGTCTGAATCATTAGGGACAAATTTAACTATAGTTTGAAAAGAATTAACAAAAATTGTTACTTGATGGTCCTTGGATTCATGATAGTCTTGAGGATCATTTGGCTTTATCCTTGAGGTTTTTCCTTTCGAGAATAGATAAGATAAACGGGTTTTACACCTTTGTTACCCATTGTGATGGTCTCATTTTGTTTAGTTTCAATAATTTCAGAACTTGACACAATTTGTAAATTTAAATTTTCAATTTTGGAAACAGGTTCAAAAATTAAAACAACTTTTTGAATGTTGTCTTTATTTTACTAACTTGGTTCACCCTTGTTTTGAGCCTCCGAACTTCCTTCATTATGCATGGAATCTAAAATTTTTAACTCTAAATTTTGTAAACTTTGTAAGATTGAAAAATTTGAAGTTTGAAAATATTGGATAACATCTTCTTCTTTTCTCCTCCTAAAGATGATTTTGAGAAAAAAAAGGGAGTATTTTCAAAAAAAGTAACATTCATAGAAACAAGGGTTTTCTTGGAAATTTTGGTTAGGAGCATAGCTAATAAACACATTTTTTTTCTCTAGGTTCAAGTTTACTTTGATTTTGGGTCATGAGTATGCACAAAGACAGTACACCTAAATATTCTTAGAATTAAAATGCATGTGAGTCTATTATTTGGAAAAAAAATTGTGAAAACATCAAAAGAAGTTTTGAATTCAAAACTTTTCTAGGCATCCTATTGATAAAAGAAGTTCCTGTTAAGATTGCTTCACCCTAAAGATATTTTGGTGCCATAGTTTGAAACAACAAGGCTCGAGCAACTTTAAGCATATGCTTATTTTTTCTTGTAGCCACTTCATTTTGTTGTAGAGTGTCAACAGAAGAACTTTGATGAATGATGCCATTTTCAAGGAAAAAAATTATTTAGGTGTTTGTTAAAATACTTCCTTCCATTATCAATTTAAAATGCTTTTATTTATTTTTTCCTAAAATTGAGTTTGTATCATATGATTTTTATTTTTTTTTAAAATGTTCTCAACTTCAATTTTTGTTTTCATTAAGTAAACACATGCTAATCTTATATGATCATTTATAAAGGTGACAAGCCATCCTTTTCCATTTGGGTTAAGGTCCCAACTAGGTCCCTAAACATCACTATGAATTAAAGTGAATGAACTAAATTTTTTATTAAATTGAGGAGAATAAGAGGAATGATGATGCTTTGCAAGTTGACAAACTTCACAAGAAAACAAATTTGGATTTTTTTTTAAAAAAGTTTGAGAAATAGATGTTTCAAGTACAAAAACCTTGGGTGACCTAACCTACAATGCCATTACATTATTTTTTCATCTTCATGAACAAAAAGTATATTGAGACAGTTACCTTGAGCATTTTCCTTAAAAACAACTTCATCCTCAAATAGATAGAGTCCATCAACCGCTTTAGCATTACTAATCATCCTCCCGAACTTAACTCCTGAAATTTACAGTAGTGGAGTTAAAAATAGCTAAACAATTTAGGTCATGTGTCAATTTACTATTGGAAAAAAGATTACATGACAATTTTGGGACATGAAGGATATTGTGAAGGGTTAGAGATTTAGATATAGAAATGGAACCAATACCAGCTATAATAAAAAATGTACCATCAAAATTTCTGATCTTATTATGACTTGTATAAGGACTATATGTGGAGAACAATTATGAACAATTTGTCACGTGGTCAGTAGCTCCAGAATCAATGACCCATAGGGCCTTGGAATTTTGTTTAGTACTAAGAAGGGTAGTAGAAAAAGAAATACCTTTTTAGGCTAGAAAAGAGAATGGATTACCTGACATTTTTTTGGTATAAACCACAGGTATCCTCTATGGGAGGCAATCTTGTTCGAGTTGGGTAGGACCACTATGGGCAGCAAAGCTCTTCCTCTAAGCATTTAATGCAACTACATACCCAGGACTCGAACTAGAGACCACTGGTTAAACTGGAACAACTCCACGCTAGTTGATCCACGCGCTTGGTGATAGATTACCTGACATTTTAGTTTAAAATAACTTATACAAGTGCTTTAATTGTTCCTTAGTGAAATGGAGTGACTTAGAGTTTTCCTTTTGCTCCATAAGGGTACAAATGATGATGATGCAACTTTGACATCTCTAGAATTTGAGAAAGACATGGTGAACAAATACAAGATCAAAGCTGAAGCTCTGATACCATGTAATTTTAGGAGAAGAAAATGATTTTTATTATTCTTGATTGGTTAGAATTACATAAGAGTTATATAGGTAAGGATGGCTAGAAAAAAATCCTAATCACCCTGATTACAAAATAAATATAAGGAAAAAATAAAGGAGAATCAAATTAAATTTGAATAATTTGATCTTGATCTTAACTACCCAAATCTTCTACATATAGGAGAATAAAATCAAATTAGATTTGAATAATCTGATATTGATCTTAGCTACCTAAATCTTCTAGAATCTTTATTTGAAATTTAAATTTAAAATAAAAGTACATATAGCTGTCAACATAAACAAAAAAGAAACCAAACAAATAAATCCAATTCAAATCACTTTTAATCGGATTGGATTGAAATTGTAACATCTACCAATCTTACAGATGGAGACAATTACGTACAAAATATCATAAAAAGATTTGGCTAAATTATTAATTTGGTCCCTCTATTTATATAATTTGTCTAATTGGATCTCTTTATTATTAAAAAGTTTAATCTAGTCCCTTAATTTTCAAATCTTTTTATGATTTGAAAAATAAAATTATTATAGTGGTGGTTAAGACCTACCACTATGTTAAAATTATAATTTGTTATTAGATTATAATTTGTATTATATTATAATATTTAATAAAATAAAATTTAAATAATGGTGGTTATAAACCGCCATTATGTATAAATCAATTAATGACATTTTTTTAAAGGCAGTTCAAAATCTTTGCAATTTGGTTTGTTAATGGCGTTATCTTGAATCGGACAAAAATGACAACATTGACTAGATTTTGAAACTAAGGGACCCAATTGAACCTTTCAATAATAAAGGGACCAAATTGAACAAATTAAATAAATAAAGGGACCAAATTAATAATTTAGCCAAAAGATTTTTAGATGAAAAACACATATGTGATCTTAAAGTGTGTTTGTAACTAGGATATCTAAATTAATTACATTCCATCATAGCCACACTTAGCTTGCTGAGAGTTTGATTGACATAATGTATCACTTGATTTGACGCACATGGTATTTACTTTTGTTATTTGGAAACATTGACACACCAAAAGTCAGATAAAAATCTTAGTCATAATACATAATTTTCATAAACATTTTTGAATCACAATGAATCTAGTCATATTTCATACAAAAATCCACGTATGGCACTAATGAATCTTCAACTTATGAAGATTTATTAAATCAATTTAGGGAATTAAATACTAAAAACAACAAGAAATCTCACACAAATAATATATAGTAGCATAATTTTGTAAATATTAGAATTTTAGATAGGAATTGTGTTATTATGTAAATACTTGCAAAATTTTATGAAAAATTGTAGGAAATAAAGAAAGAGCCTCTACCATGTAGTGAAAGTCTTGTTGCACATCAAGGGATGCCAATTGGCAAGAACTTTCTATAACTGTCATAACCATTTTTAGTTACAAGGATGTCTAGTGATGGACTTAGCACCCTGTAATGGAAAATTTAGAGACAGTGCCCAAAGATGTGCTAATAGCGTCAGGCAATGGCTAGTGTGAGAATACCGTAAGTGTATGGTTGTTATCAAGTAATAAAAATCTAAGATCATATCCACAGGGATTGCGTATTTGACTTAGCAATTATAGCAATACAAATAAAAATTAAACAAGAAAGAATTGATCAGGTAAGAAAAGATTTGAGATTAAAGGTGGTTAAGATTCAAAATTTGAATAAAAGAAAGTATTTAAAATTATGGAAAATCAGTAGAAGATAATTTCCAGGATTGGGAGTTCGCACAATGATTTCCTAATGGCCTAATTTCTTTGCCTAAGGGCTCTTATTGGTTCTCTTTGAAGTTGAATTAAGCTAAGGTAACCTTCATTCCTTTTCGGGGATATAGAGATGTGTCTAATTGAATTTACCCCTACTTTTATGGTAGCAATGTTTAATTAAACCAATTAAGTTCTTTGTTAATTCATTGAATCCTCGAAGGATTAAACCTACTTTCGTGGTTCGAAGCCTAAGTCTTTTCCCTATAGATCCAACGATTAGGTTCACCTTTCAGTTCTTCCCTAAGTGGCTAAGGTTATGCAAATGGATGGTTAATCAATTCACACAATAAAGCAAGATAAGAAAAGAATCAAGTGGATAACACAATATGCACAAAGGCAAATAAATTAAACAGCCATTATTCAATCAAGGGCTATGCCCCTAGTCCTAGAAAAAAGGTGTTTACTCACACATATTCATGGAGAAAACACAAAAAAGAGATAAAAAAACATCAAATAAGGAAATAGAACCAAGAAGGAGAAACATCCAAATCCTTGATCCTATGCCGTCACACACTAATAGGTTCAAAACCCCTAAACCTAAACTAAAAAGGGTATTTAAAAGGGAAGGCTAATAATAGTTCAAGCCCAATTACAAAACAAAAGATAAAATTCACAAAAATAGAAATCTAGTCATGCTTACAGCTCTGTGACAGTTGTCATGGGGGTGTGATCCTCGTGTAGGTATCTCTAGGTGCGCCTGTCATGCCCCCAGATGGTCATCATGGGGGTGTGATCCACACGCACGTCTTTAATGCAGCTCCTAGTCATAGGGCATGATTAGACACCTCCATGATTTTTTCTAGAACAGTTAATAGAACTTCTCCTTTTTTAGCTCTTTTTCTAAACTATTTTCTTTCTAGAACTTTCCTGCTTCAACCTTTCAAGTGAATAGTAATATGAAGAAAATGAAACTTAAAAGGAAAATAAGAGAAATGGAGCAAAAGGTCCTATAAATGGGAAAATAACATGAAATCGAACAATGTTTAACTAAAACTTTGGAAAGAATACATGAAATCCTAGCTAAAATGCCATGAAAATGTGGTGTGAAATGCAGTACATCAAACAACCCCAAATTTAGAAATTTGCTTATCCTCAAGCAATCACTGTGGCCTTAGCAAACATTGTGGAATCCAAGAAATAGAGTCCATGGAAATAAAGGTACTTGCAATAGAATAATCAAGCATATAAACAACCTTAGACAAATCCAATTAGAGTTTGGCTCTCTAGAATCAATGCCCATACTGACAAGGTCATTCATCTTTCCACACTCAAGTGTTTAGGGACTTAGGAAATTTTTCTCAAGCTTTCTCAATTAAAGCACCTTACCATAGGCTTAATAAGGAACCCTATCTCCACTAAAGCATCTTGAGCAGACAAATGAGTCACAAGGTCTTTTATTAGGTTGTAATGTGGCCAAGGGTGCAACATTGAGGTATGAAATTGAAAAGAAGGGAATTTAAAAGGCTTATTCATTACAAACAATCTCAATACACTAATAAAACATATCTAGCAAAATAACCGGGTGCCACTAAAGTTTAACTTTTCCAAAGCTTCTCCTTTCATCCTTCATCTTCCACTGATTCAAATTTCCATTTAACTTCCAGCTTTTATTTTGCACCAAAATGTACATTTTTTTTCTTTCCTTTTTCACCTTTTTCATTTCTTTTGTTGCCCATAACCTTCCAAATTTTCATATATAGAAACTCTAAACTTAGCACAAATTGTCACAGTATGCCCCAAGGTACTAAGAAATTTCAAATTTGCAATTTAGAAGGTACCAAAAGAAATATTATGTTGTATAGCTCAAAAGGGGCAACTAATAGTCAAATTTTATTCTAACTCAGTGGCTTGTAAAAAAAGTACCTAAGTGCCTTGATCATGCTCATTCATGCAATCAAAATTAAATAGCCTCAAACAGGTTCCAAAGCAAGTTCTAGAGGATACAATAATGAGAAATTCACACTCAAACAATGGAATACGAGCAAAATATGCAATGAATAACTTCCCATTTTTGGCTTAAATCTCATATTTGTGGCTAGAGTCATTGCAAGCATTCAAATAAGAGAACATATGCTAATTCTCAACTTGCCTAAAGGTTATCCTATTTCTCAAATCTATTACAAAGCTCAACAAGTTAGACACCTAATTTAGTGAATTCAAAAGACATATCATTAAGCACACAACAACATAGCAAAATTTTAGGGAAGTTTGCTGCCAAGATGCATGAGCAGTCAAATTTACAGTCCTAAACATTATGCAAGACAAGGAAGAATAATACAATATGCAAATAATTCCTAAACAAAAGTCCTAGTGATGCAAAGATGAGTATGCTATGTAAAACCCAAAACAACTTCAAACTTAAAAACTTACATTATCCTTAATGTAAAAGCTAAAAGTAACGAGGGGGGGAGGAACAAACTCATCGAGGTGGAGGTGGTGAAAATTGATGTAACTATTACTTTTGTGATCTTTCACTTGAGAAGAAAAGCCTTGTTTCACCTCTGTCTCTAGGAAGCCATGAATGAGTTACAGAGAAAAGGAAAAGGTGAAAGTGTTGTGAAAGATGGAATACGTATTGTAGGGATTGGGTATGTGGTAGGCATGAAAATTCAAAAATAAGGGTGGTTGGAAGTGGAAAGGATGAAGAAGATAAAGTTTGGAGGGTAATGGAAGCTTTGGTGGTGCTTAATGGAGGTTATGGGTAGGGGTATGGTGGAAGAAAAATGGTGAGTGATGGGTAGGCGAAATAGAGGAAGGGGAAGAGATGGGAATGGTGGTAGAGTGGAGGTAAGAGGGGAAGAATGGAGGATTAATGGTGGGGGAGGTGTGGGTTATAGAGGAAAAGGTGGGAGAAAGAAGGAAAAAAAAATTAAGAAGGAAAGAGAGGAAGGGGTACGGTTTACTTTTTTTTTTAATTTTTTTTACCACAATCAAGAAACCTCGTGGCAGGGATCACACCCCTGTGATGCTCGCGTAGAGGGGCTAGTCTGTTGTGCACGCGACGATCAATCCTCTGTGATGTGCGAGTAGAGGGGCTGATGCGTAAAGAGGGGCGAGTTGGTCACAGCCCTGTAATCCACATGCCAGTGAGGACCTCCTTCGAATGCGTGACGATCACACCCCCGTGACCTTTTTTTAAAATTTTTTTTGGGGGTTGAACCTACAATTGAACACTTACTGGGAAGTGAATGAAAGATTAGCAAAAAGACCAAAAACATTGTAATCATTAAAAAAAATGAAGTAAAAAAAGAAGAAAAGGAATTTAGGTTGCCTTTTAAGAAGCACTCGTTTAATGTCATAAGCTCAGTACCTGTTAAAATCAATCTTCTACAGTTGGGTGAGGGTAGAAGAACATCACCTCCTTCTCAGTTGGCTTCCTTGCCAAGTCATACTTGCACTCTTGTTTCTTCCTTGTAGCTCCCTCACTTCAACTTTCAATGTCTCTCAACTTACGTCAGTAAAGAGGGATGTAAGGTTCCCTCTTTGGTGTGCATGCTTCCTTAGGACTTGTCTTTGTGGGATATCTTGTAGGTTACTCCTCGGTTAAACATAGTTCTAGTGGATCCTTAACCAGGCATCTAATTGCCTCATGTTTTACCACTTGATCAAACGAGTCAATCCTGCACATAAAATCTCAACAATAGGGAGATTGTTAGCCTTAAATAAATCAAATTCAATGGTGTTCTCTCCTACACTCAAGGAAAGCTTACCCTTCTTTACACTTATATTAACATTACCTACAGCTAAGAAGGGTCTACCTAGAATAATGAGGATGTTGGCATCCTCTTCCATCTCTAATACTACAAAATCACATGGGATAAATAAATCCCCTACCTTAATAGGAACGTCCTCTCCAATTCCCATTGGGTGTTTGACGTACTAATCCACCAATTACAATGACATATTGGTGGGCTGTAGCTCCCCAATACCAAGTTTCTTATAAATAGATAAAGGCATTAAACTAACACTAGCCCCTAAATCACACAAGGCTTTTTCGAACCTAATGTTGCCAATTAGACATGGTATAAAAAAACTAGGATCCTTAAGCTAGCTTAGGAGGTAGAGTACTGTGGACAAGGGTCAATTTCATGCTCATTAATTCCTCCTATTGGCCAAAATATCCTTAAGAAACTTTGCATAAGTAGGAATTTGTTGCAAAGCATCTACAAAGGGGATATTGACATACTGTTGTTTAACCATCTCTGAAATTTTTCAAACTGTTTGTCTAACTTAGCCCTGGCCAACCTTTGAGGGAATGGGATTGGTGGTTGGTAAGGCATTGGGGGAACCTTTATAGGTACTTCCCTTTTTCTCTATTTTTTTCTTTTTCAACCAAGGGTGAGGTTTCTACCTCTATTCCTACTTCCTCTTCTCCAACATTTTCTTTGTTAGACATAGGATCATCTAACTATTTCCCACTCCTTAAGGTCACCGTATTACAATTCTCAATAGGGTTTGTTTTAGGTGTACTAGTAAACTTCTTGGGAACAACTCGTGGTAAGGAGGAATTGGTCAATTATGACAGATTTGGTTTTCTAGCCTATTATTGTGAACTGTCATCTCATCCATTTGAGCGGTTAGTTCCTTGATGGAACCGCTCACTGCTTGATTTTGTTTGCTTTTGACTTGCCATAAAATCCACCACTAAGTTCTTTAGTCTTAACAATGATTGTTGGACACCTTGACTACCTTGCCCATTGTTGAAATAAGATGGTTGCTGAAAGTTTCGTTGTTGACTACCCCTTTGTCCTCCTTGACTCTAGTTGTTCCGGTAGGAGAAATTAAGATGAATTCTCCACCCTGAGTTATATGTATTCAAGTAAGGGTCAAAATTTTCCTTCTTAGGGTAGTCATGGAAATTGTGTGTGGTAGCCATGTTTTCCATTTGCTCCTCTAGATCATCAGGTTACACACCACAAATCTCACAAGAGAGATTAGTAGCACCCATCACATTAACATTACCTTTTTCCAATTTATCAAATTTCTAGCTTAAAGCATAAATTTAGCCATAAGAAGGTTGATGTTATTTACCTTATACTTACCTGGGGCAACTCTTCGCGAAGTGTTGCCTTGCTCTTCTACCCAATGGCATTGATTTGTTACCATTGACTCAATGATGTCTAATGCCTTATTGAGGGGCTTATCCATGAAAGCTCCTCCTACTGCGGCGTGTAGTGTCATTCTACTTGAGTAATTCAATCCATTATGAAAGAAATGAATTGTGAGCTCTCTTTCGAACTTATGATGAGGACATGTGAGCAATAGTCCTGAGAACCCTCTCCCATGCTTCAGCAAAAGTCTTGCTATCGCCTTGGCAAAAGTTAGTGATTTGCTTCCTACCATCTTCGATAGTGGATAATACTTATTGAGGAAGACTTTCTCAAATAGGTCCCAAGTAATGACAACATTCCTGGGAAAAGTCCTTATCCATGCCCTTGCCTTGCCTTTTAGACTGATGGGAAATAGGCATAGGTGGAGCACATCAACTGAGATACCTTGAAAGTGTTGGGTCTCGCATATTTCCAAGAACCCTTCAAGGTGCTCCGTGGGGTCTTCTAAAGGTAACCCACTGAATTGATTCTGCTTCAGCATGCTTAGCAAAGCGGATAGTATAACAAAGTTTGTGTTGGCCCCAATAGCTAGATGGGCTATCCCAACTAGTAACCCACAGATTGTCGGGGTAGCAAAATCCTTCAAGGTTTTAGCCGCCTGCTCTTCTACCATTGCTTTAGTTCTTTCTGGAACAATAATTACTTTGTGCTTTTGTTTTTGTTGTCTCTGTCTTTTATGGAAGGTTTTCTCTATCTCAGGGTCTGCTTTAATGGGTTCTCCGAGACGGAAAAATCTTGGCATATATAGAGAAAATCACCTGCAAAAGAATAGAGCCCATGAAGTCTGAAAAGAAAATAAATAAAAGAAAATAAAAACAAGAAAATGATGGAGAAAATTTATCTAATTTTTATTAAAAAGCAAAAATAACCGAGCCAAGAGAAGTAGTCCTCGACAATGGCACCAAAAACTTGGTGTGAGAACACCACAAGTGTACAGTTGTCATCAAGTAATAAAAACCTAGAATCGTATCCACAAGGACTGCGTGTTTGACTTAGCAATTATCGCAATTCAAATAAAAATTAAACAAGAAAGAATTCATTAGGTAAAATAAGACTTGAGATTGAAGGTGGTTGAGATTCAAAATTTGAATAAAATCAAGTATTTAAAATTGTGAAAAATCAATAGGAGATAAATTCTAGGATTGAGAGTTTGCACAATGATATGCTAATGGCTTAAATTCTTTGCCTAAGTGCTTTTATTGGTTCTCTTTGAAGGTGAATTAAGCAAAGGTAACCTTTGTTCCTTTTGGGATACGGAGATATATCTAATTGAATTTACCCATACATTTGTGGTACCTATGTTCAATTATATCCATTAAGTTCTTTGTTAATGCATTGAATGCTCGAAGGATTAAATCTACTTTTGTGGTTCAAAGCCTAAGTCATTTCCTTATGAGTCCAATGGTTAGCTTCACCTTTCAGTTCTTCCCTAAACAACTAAGGTTATGCAAATGGATGGTTGATCAATTCACATAATGAAGTAAGATAATAAAAGAATTAAGAGGAGAACACAATAAGCACAAAGGCAAATAAATTAAAAACCATTATTTAATCAAGGCTATGCCCCTAATCCTATAAAAAGGGTGTTCACTCACACATAGTCATGGTGACAACACAAAAAGAGATCAAGAACATCAAATTGGGAAATAGAACCAAGAGGATAAAGAACATCAAATCGGGAAATAGAACTAAGAAAGAGAAACGCCCAATCCTTAATCTTATGCCGTCACATGCTAAAAGGTTTAGAACCCCTAAACCTAAACTAAAAAGGGTCGTCATAGGGGTGTGATCCTCACACAGGTATCTTTGGGCAGGCTTGTCACACCTTCATGATGGTCATCACGGGGGTGTGATCCATGCGCACGTCTTCAATGCAGCTCCTGGTCATAGGGCGTGATCAAAATCACACCCCTATGATTTTCTCTGGAAGGCTTAGTAGAACTTCTCCTTTTTTAGCTCATTTTCTAAACTCTTTTCTTGCTGGAACTTTTTTGCGTCAACCTTCCAAGTGAATAACAGTATAGAGAAACTGACACCTAAAAGGAAAACAAGAGAAATGGAGCAAAAAGTCCTACAATTGGAAAATAACATGAAATCAAACAAGGTTTAACTAAAACTTAGGAAATAATGCATGAAATCCTAGTTAAAATGCCATGAAAATGTGGTGTGAAATGTAGTACATTAATGTCGTCATTTACAACTTATAAATGGGAATTTTGTGCATCTTTGAGGGGTTTTTTGTGGACTTAAATTTGTAGTTAATTTCTCCAATTCCTCTGAGCTTTTGCATCTTATTGCAAAGTTTTTACTAAATTATTTAAGTCTTTTGTAATCTTAGTGTGTCAAAGAGTTAGAGTTTGGAGATTTTTAGAGATTTTTCAATGGATATTAACTTTAGAACTTCAATGGAGAACTTCCATGGCTTCTTTTTTGTCTTTTCCTGCTAAGTTGTTGTTTTTATTCATTTTATTTTTATAATGATTGGATTATTGTTTTGAACTTATAGTTTGTTTAATGGATCTTTAATTTTAGGCCTTTTGCTTTAATTCTATTTTTCTATGCTTAATACCTTTGATAAGGTGGAAATAAGTCAATTGAAGCTAACTTAGGGTTAACTCAAGAGAGAGATTTTGATTTAGAGATCTAAAAAATTGAAACACATGATTTGCATAGCTTTAGAAATTGAGGAATGTAGGTTATGTGTGTTCTTAGAGAATTCTATGCATAATGCATAAGTGTCCAGCGAGTGCGCCTAGGGAATTAGGGTATTTACTTTGACAATTAGGACTATTACCAAGGAATTGGGACGAGGTTATAAGGAGAATTCAAGCATTAAACTTATGTGCGGGGTTAAGGTTTAAGAAAGCAAACCTAGAAGGTAGGAATAGTGAAACACGAGTTTCATTATGTTAATGTAACTTTTTTTTTTTTTGAGTCTTTATTTGTCGATTTGGTAGAATCTGAAGTCTAATTTACATCAAGTTAACCTTTCGTAACTAACCACTAACCATGACAACTTAATTTATGATTAATTCGACAAATGTTGAAAATTAGTACATAATGTTCATCTTAGTCTTTATGGGATGATAACTCTACTTATCACTTTATACTTATTAATTGGTACACTTGCTGATATAGGTTATAGTAATTCACTTTACACATATATTCACGCCCATCAATCCATTTAGTGCACTTCCTTCACTATAATCCACTACTTATCATTTTCATAATCATAACCTAAAATCATCAACCTACCTAACAAGTTTTTGGTTTTGTTGTCAGGGACTGGTGTTAACATCATTAGAACATTGAGACATTAGATTAAACATTTATTGCTTCATCATCTAATTATCTCTGTTTTACTTGCCTTAGTTTACTTAATTTGTTAATAGCATATTACATTAGCTTAGTTCTTAGTTAGTATATGTGCAAACATGGTTCAACAGAACTCTTCTTTAATCCAGAGATTGAAAGGACCACTAGAACTATTTGCAAATTAGTTAAAGATAACAAGGTCTTAGAAAAAGAAAAAGAAAACCAAAACACTTGAAGCTCTCAACATAATCCTTTTTGTGCTAATATGGTTGAACTTAAAAGAACTTTGGGAGATTTTATATATGAATAAGAACCAAAACCTTGTTTTACCTATAACTATGATATTGCCCATAACTGTAAAAATTTTGAGATTACATCGTCTCCTTTTCACACTTGTTTCCCCAAACCAATTTGGAGAAAGTGATGTATAAGACCCAAACTATGATCTTGCACAATTCTTGGAAATTTGCAACATAATTCACATTAATGGCATTGGAGAAGATGCCATGAAGCTAAGATTGTTCCCATTCTCATTAAGTGGAAATGTAAAAAAATGATTGCAATCCCAACCAAGAGGTACAATCAACTCTTGAGGAGACTTAGAATCCAAATTCACAACTAAGTTTTTCCCTACTTCTAAATACTTCAAGACTAGGAATGAAATCACTACCTTCCACTAAAAAGATAATGAATCATTGTATGACACTTGGGAGCGCTTTAAAGAGCTCCTAAGAAAGTGTCCATACCATAACTTGGATGACTTGGAGCAAATACAATTGTTCTACAATGGGCTCAAAGCATCTACAAGACTTATGCTAGATGCATCCATTAGAGGATCAATAAATACAAAAGGAAACTATGACCTTTAATGAACATCAAATGGATCATGAGAAAAGTGAAACCATCTAAGAAAAGAATTTATGCCTTGAAGCTCATGATGTTTTGCTTGCAAAAAATAAATTAATCACTCAACAACTTGAAACTTTCACCAACAAACTGGCCATAATACAAGTGAAAGCTATCCAATCTCAACAAGGCTAAACATAAGTCATTAAATGTGATTTATATGATGGTGACCATGGCAATGGTCATTGTGAGGCATCCCCACAAAATCAAGAAATTTTAATAGGTAAGGAGGTAGGACATATTCCAATACTTATAATCAAAGTTGGAGAAACCATTTAAACCTCTTTTGGAAGCAAGATGCACCCCAAATGAACACTTAAACTCAACCATCGATAATGTTGTCAAGATAGAGACAACCCTCAATCAATTCATTCAATACACTCAATCAAGTTTTAGAAATACAAAACATCCTTTAAAAACTTGGAGAATTAAATAAAGCAACTCTAAAAAAAATTGGTTGACATAGGAGAAGAGACATTTTCTGGAAACACTATTGATAATCTTAGAAAAATGTCCATTCCTTACTCTTCTTGAAGATCAAGAAGGTGAAAACGTTAAGCTAAGAACTTTAAAGAAGCCTACATGGGAGAGGAGTCCATAGATCAACTCAATAATTGATGTACAAATTATAATTGCCACATTGAGTTGATTACTGATGGATTAGTTTAGAATTTCATTTCTTTAGTTAGGACATGCTTAAGTACTTAGGAAAATTTTCACTTTTTTTGAGAGGTTAGTAAATAAGTAAAGTTACTTATGTACACACACAATAAAAACAAAAATTTAAAAATAAAAAATCAAAATTAAAAGACCATGTGCTCAAAGGATTAAGCCACTTGTCCTTTTGGAAATCAAAGAATGAAGAATTGGAAAATTGGGTTGCAACACCCAGTGGCATCTAAGCTTATTGAGCACTGCTTGAATGTAAGCTTCGACATTGAAAATTGATGTGATTGTTCTGTAAGTTTACAAAGGTCAAGTTGTGATAATGGAAGAGAGTAATGGACGGTGAGGTGTTTATGAATACATGTGGAAAATGGATTATGACAACTTTCTTTTGACAAGTGTACCAGTTGCACAAGTAATAAAGTGATACGTAAGATATTGTTTCCTTAGAAACTATATGAGCACTAAGTACTTATGTTTGACATTAGTCAAGCAAAAACGGGGTTAGGTTGTCACAGTTAATTATTAATAGAGGTTAACTTGGACCTAAGTTAAACTGTTGATTCCACCAATTTTTCTCCTCCTCCTCCTCCTTGTTCTAAAACCTTCTTCTTCTTGTTGTTGCAAGATTGATTTAGTGGACCAAGTGGTGAAATGAAAGGCAATCAAGTGTCTTGTTAATAATCCACTACATTCACCCTCATCAAGCTAAAGTGGAGAAGCTAGAGACATTAGTTAAAGGTGAGGATCAAAAGAAAAAAAATGCTCCACAAGTAGAACCTATCCTCCTCTCTTTTGTTTAGGTATGAATTTCTTAGACCTAACTCTACCTACCTTCTTATTGTTAATACAAGTGTGACTGAAACTAAAATTGAGAGAAAACTTAGAGATTTGTTCTTGAAATTGGAGGATACTGCATTACAAACAAGCAACCTCGCTGAGCTTTTTCCTCTTTTCTATCCTTTAATTTAATTAGTTACATTAGGTACAATGTAAGTTTTAAATTTGGGGTAGGTGTTTTCGCATTGCATGTTTGTTTGCTTCATGGTTGACTCCTATTTTATTTTGTTATTGGACGTGTTATTGGATGGAAATTTAAATTCTTAAATGTGAATTCCAATTTATTTAATGGTATTTATTGAGAGCATTGTTAATATTTTGATTCATGATTGCTTGTTGGCACTCTTTACACACTACACAATTGGGGGTCTTAACATGAGGATATTTAGGGAGGATTCTTAAGCAACCTAATAAGATGTTAAATTTTAGGTTCCTTTGGTGACACTCACTACACTTGGTTGTTTGAAAGTTGTCTATATTGGGAGCATAATTTCTAATGAGTGCTAAAAAGGAAGGAAAAGAATTTAGAGTGGTGAAAAAAAGGCATAAAACAAAAAATAAAAAATAAATTGTTAGAATAAAATAAGAGAGAAAAGAAATTTTAAGAGATGACTAAACACCTCTCTGAGGTCATAGGTTACTGGAAAAATATTTTTAGTACCCCTTTAAGATTGATTAGTTAATGGGGAAATGTTTAGAATGCAAATATTAATTTCCAGGCATAAACACTCATTTGAGACCAAGTGTAGCAAGTGCAAAACATTAGAATAAAAGATCTTTGCATTATTGGCAGGTAGATGTCTTTTAACTTAGAGTAAAAAGTGAAAATCTTAGTAAAATTGATATTAACTTTTTTATTATTTAATTATTTTTTATTTGTCAAATATATTCTTAAAATACTTTAAGTTTATTAAGAACTTAACTCATTTACAGTCTTATTATAAGTCGCCCAAGAGCCAAGTAAGACATTATCTTTTTGTGAAGCTTGGGTATCCCTAATCGGAAGCTAAGGACTAATCCATTTAGATACTAAAATCTATCTAAGAGGCTGACATATCCCGACAAATATTTTTTCATACACACAGACTTACAGATTAAACCCCTGATCACATGTTTAAGGGACAAGGTTGGTGGTAGTAATACATTATTAACAAAGTAAGTGCACAACCGAATGGTAATAAAAAATAAAAATGAAATTAAATAAAAAGATTGGGATGTAAATAAAATAGTAAAAAATAAAGAACGAAACGAATATACTTTAAGACAGAATAAAAAATTAAATGACAAAGATAAATTATAAATAAAAATTATTAAAAATATGCAATATAAAAGTAAAGCTATTTAAATTATTACTAAAACTCTTCCAAATCCAAATAGCAATACATTTTTGAAAAAGAAATGAATTAAAATCTCCCATCGCTCTTAGTATAAAAAAAAAAAAAAACTGTGAAATTCTTATTGAAAAATAGTAGAGACCAAATGGTTTGATATACAAACAATTAATAATCAAATAAATTATACTTTTTAAATCAAGATCATTTACTAATTCAATAAATTATAGAATATCCACATTGTACCCAAAAAATACACTGTAGAATTTATAAAAAGTTGTTTTTCAGATATTGAAATTATGATATATTCACAATAAAAGAATAATTAATAATAAAATGAAAAGATAGAGGACATAATTGAAAAAAATAAAATGTAAAGAACCAATTAATAGTTGAAATAAATATAGAAGATGCAAAGTATATTTTATCCATTTTCTAACCTTAGGTGCATTGTAAATTAAGGGCCGTTTGGGGTATTTTTAGTTATGAGTTTTGAAATTTTCAAAAACTACAACTAGTTTTTAGTTTTTAAAAATTAGTTTTGGTTTTTTCTCAAATATTTGGTTTCAAAATAAACTCATTATGAAAAATTTTTATTTTGTTAAAATTAGTTTAAGGATATGTTTGTGTAGTGGCGGTACTGACGACAACAATGACACTGGTGGTAGCGCTAATGGTCGTGGTGGTGATGATGGTGGTAGCAGCAGTGGTAGCAGGGGCGGGGGCGGCAATAGTGTTAGTGGTGGTGGTAGGAAGAGCTATTGTCAAATGTAGTGACGTGTACTTTTTTAAAAACTAAAACTAGATTCACAAAATCTTTTTTCTTGGTTTTGAAAATGAACGTAAAAGTGTTTTAAAATTGAGTTAAAAACCAATTCAACTCTATTTTAGCCAAACGCGTTTTGTTTTGAAAATTAGATTTGAAAACCAAAAATCAAAAACTCACTATCACCCCAAACGAACCCTAAAAGTATAAAACTAAATTATTTATATTATTACTATGACAAAAGTGTATTCTTCCAAGAACCAATAAGAAGTGTACAAAAGTAAAAGAATATATAATATAAATATTTATAAATACAAAACTGTACTTTATCACATAAGAAAAGAAACCTGATCCACCAAAAGAGTCTAAAAAAAAATTCCAGATGATTAAATTTCTTAAGCATATTGACTACTGAGTGTGAATATGAAAAAAGCTTCATTAAGAGAGGTGAAGTCCACTTCAACCATCTCTATGCAGCGATCTCTAGGCTTGAAAGAGATTAATTTCTGGGTGTTTGCTGAGAAATTGCCCTTGATTCAAAACACAAACAAAAACATAAGAAACTTCCGCTGTAGCTAAGACATGCACATCTTTGTCACATAATAAATATACACAAATTATGAAAGGGTTTGAATTTTGTTAATTTTACATGGTATTAATTTCCAATTCTTGTCCGGTCCATTTCCGCATTCGTTCTGATGCTTGCTCAACCTGAAATTTGAGCTTAATTAGGAATGGAAAGAAGAAGATCCAATATATAATTGTATTTGCTTGAGCTTTTGTGATTATAAGCTTTTGTTTTTTGCGTAACTGTAAGCATTCAATACGATCAAGTTCATTTTTTAGTCAATTATTTTAGTTGATGAAATATTAATTTCATGATTTCCCAGAAAAAAGCACTGATTCTCACCTCCTTGTTCCAGTTTGTTTTATAGACAATGTGCAGCAAGATGCCCGTTTGCAACGCTGTCCCACAGATCATTCCAACCCAAATGCCCTGAAACAACACTTTCCATCGTCAATTTAGTCTCTAATATTACTAAATCAGTCAATTTAGTTCCTTAAGTTGACAACCATAAGTTAATTTGGCCCCTAATGGTGAGAATCAAATTGGCTAATGTACATTAAAACCAAAAACTAAATTGAATGATAATTGTCAAAGTAAAAGATCAAATTAGTTTTGTTTAACTGACAAGTACTGTTTATACAGTGTCAACTAATTAAAAATTATTTTTAGTGCAATTTTAAGGTAGTTATTACAAAAGTCAATAAATTTACCTAATATATTAATTTGTTATTAAATAACAATGTAAAAACTTTTATACTGTTACTACATATATTATTTATTCATTAGTTTTAGGTAATGTCCAAAGTCAAGAAATAAATTTGATTGGACCAAATGGGCTGGTGATTCTAATTTCAGGATTTAATTGATATTTTTCTCTAAACTTATTGATGAAATTTCACCACGATGACAGATGCCCCTCACCCCAAGGGAGAATGAAAATAACATTGCTATTTTTTGCCCCATCAATTTGATGATGAAATTGGCTAGTTTTGATACTGGAGTGATAATGGTGTACTTTAATTACCTCCACTCTATAACCCAACTTGTAACCAAAAACAATGCCAAGAGGGAGTCCTATGATATAATAACAAAATAGATTGATGTAAGCTACCAAAGCCTGCCAACCTCCTCCAACAGCAACACCTGCAAGAATATAGAAGCATTTTCATGATTTGCCTATTACATAACAATTTATATCATAGAAGTTATTGGGATCCTATTACCTGATATAACTGGCTGAATACTATTCAGAATCATGGTTATACCAAGAAGGCCTGCTAATTTAGAAACTGCTTTTATCATTTCTTTACTGTTAGTGAAAATGATAGCAAAATGATCTTTTGTGATTAAAATAATGGCTGCAGAAAGTAACCCAATGATGAGGGACTCAACAATTGTGACAATGACAGAATATTTTGCTGCTCTTGGGCGTCCTGATCCAAGCTCATTGGAAACCCTCACACTAAAAAAAAAATCATTCATAGAAGTTGTAAAATAACCTTTACACTGAGGTGGGGAAAAAATCAGCCCTAAATGAAGAATTTACCTAATTGCTGCATTGATCCCTATAAATAACATGCCTTCCCATCCATTGATATTCATGCTGAAAGAGGAAAAACAGAACAAGTATCAAATCAGCACAAAGACTATTTAAGTGAACAACCTTAGAAATAACATAATTAATGTTGTTCCATGTCATGGAGTTTTATCATGGTTGGATAAATACTTATAAGAAAATAAAATAGATAAATGGTCTATTTGGATAAATTTCTCCATAAGCATTTATAGAAGAAGAAAATAAATAAAAAAATATCCAAAAACTAAAATTAACTTTTGTATAAGCTAATTTGTAGAAGTTCTCTCATATTAATTTTTTCAAAAACTAATTTTTAACTTATGGAGAAGCTAATTTTAACTTATGAAAAAGCTTATTTTATTTTTCTTTCTTATTTTGTTCTTCTAGAAGTGTTTGGGGAAAAATTTATCCAAATAGACCCAAAATAAATTAAGCTTCTCCCATAAACATAAAATTAGTTTATACATAAATTAAAATCAACTTTTGAAAAGCTAAATAAGAGAATTTTTATAAATTGACTTATGCATAAACCAATTTTAACTTACGAAAAAAGCTTAATTTATTTTACCTTTTATTTTATTTTCCTATAAGTGCTTATTAAGAAGTTTATCTATCAGACTTTGTATAAAAGTATATGCAACATGGTGATTCACCTGATGAACTCTCTCACAGTGAATTCAAGGAATCATAATTAATTGGAGGAAAGTTAAAGGGAAAAAAAAGAGGAGGGATTCCATCATTTAATAGACGTCAATGTCAAAACTATAAAGACCAAGAAGCGTATGTTGAATATCACCCAAAAACTTAGGCCATTTGGTTTTAGAAGATGTTTTTTATTTTTATTTTTTTCCTTCACTTTTAATTACAAAAAAGTCACTTTATTTTTATTTTATTTTTTCTTTTTAAAATGTATAGGAAACACCAAAAACTTAGGACATGTTTGATTTCCTTCTTATTTTTGGTTTTAAAAATTATTTTCTAGAACAATTCCACACTTCTCAACAATTAATTTCTCATCTAAAATTTATTAAATTTTAAAAATTATTTTCAAAACAAGTGTTTTAAAACCAAAAAACAGAAAAAGCTAAGAGATGTTTTTTCATTCACTCTTCTATTTTCTTCAAATGTTATGTTCAAGTGTTCAGAGGACAGATAAATTTTAGAAAATAGAAAACTATTTTTGAAAAAAATAAATAAATAAGGCTTTACTTATTGTTTTCTATTTTTATTTTTTGTTTTTACTGTTTTTGATACAAATTTTTGAAAACAGAAAACAAAGTGAAAAGAACTTGTTGAGTCCTAAACATGTTTCAATTCAAGGGTCATTTACAGAAGAAGATGAGGGGGAAATGTAGTTGTTTGGATATGATCTTACCATATTGAAAGAGAACCAACAGCAATAACTGGATTGTCAAGGTGCCCAGTGAGAACAATCAAGATCATAAAATACCAAACCTCTAGGCAAAGCATGACTGCTGAAGCAACAGACAATTTCAAAAAGGCCCAAAGATCCTTGAAGGCTAACCATGAGAAGCCTCTCCACCCATCCTTGCACCAACCCATAACATAGGCCGTTTGAGCCAAAGCAATAATCCAAGCTGTTAAGCAATAGGCTGCAGCAGCACCGGTTGTACCCAAAGCACACACTTTAATTAAAATATATAGAATCAGAATATGTAAAAGAAGGACTCCAAAACCCAGCCATGCCAGGAATCCTACTTTGCTTTGTGCCTGCAAGAATTTTTGGGTAGGAAAATTGATGGCTAGAGAAAACATCTGAGGGATAGATTGAAGAGTAAATACTCCAGCTAACTCTGCAATTTGACGTTCTTGTCCAAGGAGTATTAAGATTGGCTCAGCATAAATGTAAATTGGCAAGATGCAGATGCATGCACCAAATAAGATTATCCAAGAACGTTGCATGTAAACCCCTAGCATATCTACTTGTCCAGCACCAAATGCTTGCCCACATAAAGTCTCTAGTGCACTTGCCATGCCAAGCTGCAAATTTCATGCAAAAATTCAAGGCCCCATTTTTTAAGCTCAGCAAAAACAAGTTAATGTACAATATGTTCCCTGAAAGTTACAAATTGTGTTGCTTTGGACCTCAAAAGTGCATGTCTATACAAATGAAATTATTGACATGGTGATAACTTAGTAAGATGAACTTGTTAACAAATTGACATTTTCAAAGATCAAATTATATAGACTTGCACTTTCAAGATCAAATTCATAGCCACACAGGTTGCCACCAGATTGTATACTAACTGCAGAAGAAAAAAAAAAAACAGCCAGAAATGCAAAATATTAGAGAAATTAAGTCAAACAACTGAATTCAATTTTAAAATAAAGGAGGAAATGTTTAGATTATTCAATACAAATATTTGATAACAAGTTCAACATAATGTTCTCGTCCAAAACACATGGAATTGGTTGATTTGCTAATTGAAGTAAGTGAAAATTTTGGCCAATTGGGAAGGTTTTCTTATAGTTCAACTAGAATGTCTATTATCTAGTAACAAGTGTAAGTCACATATTCATGTGGGGAGTTTATAAGTTGGCTGCTAAAAAAAGGTAAAAACCAGATGCCATTCAAGAAATCATGGAAAATAACCAAGCATGAATAGTCTATATTGCTGTATAAATAGAAATAAAAAAAGACTGGGAAAGGAATCCAAGAGTTCATAGAAGTTAGAAGCAAACCAAGAAGCCAAAAGAGAAATTTGAAATGACAGAGAGGGAGATTGAAACTGCAGAGAGTTCTAAATCTCCAAGATGGCCAACAAAGATATTTGTGAAGGAATTGACCCCATAATTGCACAGTACGCTAAAAGCAATGGGGCCACCAATTTGCCAAAGCTTTATGGATTCCACAGTGAACACATTTTTAATATCTCCAAGGCCATTTATTCCAGTGTAGTCTGCTACATTTGTGTCAATTAGACCCGCAGGAGCATGGTGGAGTTCTGTTGTCTCCATGGAAGAATTGGGACCATTGAACAATGGTGTCTCCCCATTTTTTGTGCCTTTCCTAGGAGAATTTTCATCAGAGGATGAGCCACTGCTCTCTCCTCCATTGTGCTCCCTCTTTTGCTTACCTATTTTGGCAGATTTTCTTTCAACCCTTTTTGTTTCTCAGGGGTTAGAATGAAACGGTTCCAGGGAAAACTTAACTCATGCAAGATAAATGGAGAGAAAAAAGGTGCCTTGAAAACAAGACGAAAAGTGGTCCTTTGTTAATGGTTTTTATTTGTTTCAATTTTTTTTTTCCTTTCTTTGTTTGAGCTACGTACAGAAACATGCAAGGTTTTGTTGGCTATCATTTAGGCTTGCCTTAGAATGAAATCATCTAGACCAAGAAACTGATGAGAAGACTAAGTCTCCTCCATTCACTACCTGACAAAGAAATTAGTTATTTTTCAGCAAAATTACCGTTATTTACTGTTTTCTGCTTTTTTTCTTTGCGTTGGCCAACGATAGAATGACACTACATAACATTTGTGCATCATACATCACATAAACATAAGGATAACCGATTTCTCCAGGATTCCTGCTCAGGTAATTACGGGGAGGGGGGACGAAATAAAAAATTAAGAGGTTTAAAAATATAATTATAATAACACAAAGTTTCTTCACATATACTTGTTGATTTGTTAGTTTCTCCTTGATTTACATATTATGTGGATTTATTAATTTCTTCTTCATTTACTTATTTTTCTAAATTTAGCTTCCCTCCATCATGAGTTATATTTCTTTTAAAGAATCTTAATTGTTTGAGTTACTGTTTGAATTAATTATTGAAGTTATTATTTGAATTATTTAAGTTATCATAATTATTTGAGTTATTATACTTGGTTCACATTTCAACCTAACCCTAAAGGCTATAATCAAGAATCATAAAGCAAGTATTAAAAGAAAATATTAAAAAGTATTTTTGGCCTGTTTTTATTGTCACTATTGTTACAAGTTCTAACAATATTTCATTATTATGGATTGGAATAAATTTTCAATATATTAGCTTAAAACTTCACTGTAACGTCCCAATTTATTTTTTTGAAAAATATAGATCTCTTATTTAATATAATAAAAAAAATTTTAAATCACATTTTAATTTTTTTTTATATTTATTATAATTGTAAGCCAACCTTGAGTACTTTAATAAATTGCTAGATAGTTTTTATATATATTTTTTTAAAATTGCTAATTAGTCCTTTGAACTTTAGTTCATTACTAATAGGTCCCTGGTAGTAAAAATTATGATTTAAATTTTAATTAAGATAATAACTAAATAATTAAGTATAGTCATAGATATTAAGTCTAATTAACAAAATAGGATTAATCTATTTAATTAGAATAGGAATGTTTAGAATTTATAACTATCACCAAATCAAAGTATTACTTAGTTTCAAATCTTTTAATTAAGTGTTGATTTTTATTTTCCCATTTAATTAAGTTAATATAAACAAATTACATGATAATCATATAATATATATATATATATATGTGTTAAATTTGTTTATTAGATATTCTATATAAAGTAAGGTTGACTTCATACAAATCTACATGTAACTAAAAATCCCTAACTAGTAGAAGTTACCCTGCCTAAATTTAACCTAACTTCCCTATAATGTAACTAAAGTAAGTTGATCTTCCTATGCCTAGAGACCACACGTCCAAGACAAGTTGAATGGAGTAGAATTAGATTTCAATGAAAAAAGATGACAAAAAACTAGTCAACAATGGTAAAAAAAAAAAACTCACTACTAAAAATAAATTAATTAGTGATGGATTTTTCCCTCACTAATTTTGAGGTAACTAAATTTTAGTAATATTTTTTAAAAAATTACATATAAATTATTTCATCATTAATTTTAATTTTTCTAATAATATCAAAACTTAATTAATATTTTTCCATTTAATGAATTAGGCTTAATCATCCTTGACCAACCAATAGCAACACTTTATAATTAATAGATGAAGCCTAGTAATCTTGTCTTAGCCAATAAGAAGGAAGGATATTAAGTGTCTAATGGCTGGGCCACTATTTTTACCATCTATTATGCTTTCATTTTAGTCTACTAATCCCCTAAAATTTCACCACCAAAACCGTGAATCATTAGCCAAGCAAAACTCCGAGTTTTATCACATATTTTTTAGTTATATACATTTCTGTCATTTATTTTACTTCGGTGATATACTAGTCTGTTACTATCTTTTATTTTTCAGTTATTTACATTTCTGCCATTTATTTTACTTTCTAATGATACACTGGTTTGCTACTAACTTTTACTTTTCAATTATTTATATTTCTGCAAGTTATTTTACTTTACAATGATATATTGGTCCGTTATTAACTTTTAGTTTCCAGTTATTTACATTTTTGCTTCTACTTTAACTTTCCATACTTAATATTTATGTTCTTTATTAATACTAATTAATCCTTTATATTTCTGTTCTAATTTTATTAATTATATCATTAACTAAATTATATGTAGTTAAGTTCTTTCAATTTTCGGATATTATATGTACTAAATCAAATTATTTACAATTTTATTCATGGTTAAATTTAATTATATCATTCATAATAAATTAAATTGATTATTGTATGATTGAGAAAATATTAACTTTGAAATTGTAATGATCAAATTTAACTTTGAAAAATTCTATGAAAAATAATTTATGATGAATTAAGATAAATTAAATGGTTTACCTTATATATAAAAAATTATCCAACAAGTATATTTCATTACATTTTATATTGTGCATAAATAAGGGGTTAAGTTATGCACTAGTGGTGAAAAGTTTGATAGTGGAGGTTTATGGACATTGGTTAGGTAAGTATGAAATACACATGTGACCAATGGATAGCAGCCTGATAGGAAATAGGTCGCTTTTGTGGCTTAAACATTAACAGCTTGGGCAAGAAGGCATTTCTTTGGTAAGCCTAATATCATGTCTGTATATGTACCCCCAACCCCACATTATGTTCCTCTGGATTCATCAAGCCATTCTTCCTTCTCTTTGTGCTCTTTGTTAGTCCACTTAAACGATCCATGCTATAATGGTTGATTGTCTCAGCCCTCTCTAAGGACTCAACCACCCATAAGGACTTGACCTTTATTTGCTATATCTTAGTTGGCCTATTTGGTTGGACAATTCACAACTCCTCAAGCACTAAGCTTGAAAGGTGTAGGCACTTGTTATGATCGACCTATCTTGCCCAACAGTTAAGTCACTCTACTAAAATCCTGAAAATTTCTATTCCATTTGTTCCTTTTGTTAGGAAAAAACTTAGGTACTGTGTCGTGAGTATTTTGAGAAATATTATTTAATTAAAATTAGATATCCATTTTGTCTTGTGCAAACATAAATTATTAAGATTAAACTCTAATTTT
This sequence comes from Spatholobus suberectus, assembly GCA_004329165.1. Lineage (NCBI taxonomy): Eukaryota > Viridiplantae > Streptophyta > Magnoliopsida > Fabales > Fabaceae > Spatholobus > Spatholobus suberectus. The sequence goes on along the minus strand of CM014731.1, from coordinate 16,935,278 downwards.
AATTAAAAATCAACTTATAAAATACCTATAATAATGTACATTAGTTTTGTCCTCCATTTTTATCCATTCATTTTAAAAGCTAACAATAAATTAAAAAAATATAATTAATATAATAGCTTATATTAAAATTATATTTTATTCCCTACTATGACCTCAATTATTAATTATTTTCTTTTGATTATAGTAAATGTGTGAAATATTTAAGAACTAGGTAAAAGTAAGAATATAATAAAAAAGATAATAACTAACATTATCTTAAACTTTTAAAAGAATAAATATAGATGAAGATAAATTTTTCTTTCGAAGTGAATAAATAAAAAGTTAGGGAAAGAATGATCGCATCAAGGCTAACAATGATTGAGTTATTTTTTGTTTTTTTTTTCTAGGTAATCAAAAACTCGATCTCTTGACAAAAAATTATGTACAATAATGCATACTATATTCGAGATTAAATCGCACTAGCTAGACACTTTAAAATCTTGGGAATTGTTTCAAACTTTTTCAACAATAATTGTAATTCCATTCGCACGCACCACGCCCACCAATCTTAGGGAGGGGAAACATTAACATAATTTAGTCAGAAATCACTTTTTAAGGCTTTACCTTGACAATAATACAATGTTGAAAGGAATGAATTATACGCAACTCTGAAAAGTCCAGTCAGCTGCAACGCCACTTACACCACTTGTTAGAAATCAGGAGGTGGTAATATACAATAGGAATAGACTTTTTCAATGGTATAGTAACTTCATATTTTCACACATTAGTTGCTGCGGGAAAAAAAAAACATGAATATATTTTTTAAGAGATTTTAACTACAAGGTTCCTATATTTGAACTTCCAGATAGATTTGCAAATTAGGAATAGACCCTCCTTTGCACTTCCACTAAGATTGATTATTTTTGTAAAAATAAAAGCCAATGTAAATAAAGAAAAGACAGCACATGACTTGCCTATGTGCCAAGTGTTTTTGGTTTCTGAATACTGCAATGCTTGCTTCAAGTTTTCCACTATGTGACTCATGGATGAGTCCAGATCCTCTAAAATAAAATGGTGTAGTATTTAATAAAGTAACTAAGTTATTGGTTATTATAACACTTAAATCATATACTTAACCACACCAAATCTATTTTTTTACATACCCATATTTACCTCCCGTTTAATTTAATTTATTATTTTTTTCTCTTTTCCTGTTCCTTTCAACATCTTTTCATATTTAACAATAGCAAATGAATATTTGCTATTTGATATATTTGTTATTGACCGTGATGTATTTATTATTTCCTCTTCTTATTTTTTTATTTTTTTTTTGAGTTAGTTTTGCCGTCAAAAAAAAAATAACAAATGAATATTTGGATAACTGGATTGCAGGGATGAATAAGTATGTTCGAGTGTAATACTATAATGTTCATATTCAACAATAGCAAATAATTTATTAAAAAAATACATCTAGTTATATGTAAAGACACCAAAAGAAATACGAAAAGAGAAAAAAATAATAAAGTAAATTAAACGGGGGTAAATATGCATATGTAAAAAATGGATCTGGTGTAGTCAAATATATGATTTAAGTGTTATAGTGACTAATAACTTGATTACTTTATAAAATACTGTACCATTTTACTTTAGAAGATCTGCACTCCTCATGGATGACCTATCTTCAGGATTCATCTTCAAGCAGTTATCTGCCAAGTTGGCTATTTTGCGAGCTGCAGCAAGAGAATGTTGGTTCTTGAGACATGGGTCCATGACCATGCTGAATCTGCTACTGTTAGTAGGGTATTTTTTAACCCAATCTATAAGCCTTTCTTCCCCTTTTGGACGGTTTGTATCCAATGCACGCCTTCCTGTGAGGATCTAATAAAGTACCACACCGAAACTCCATATGTCACTCTCAACTTTGAGGCTACCTCTTTCAAGATACTCCGGGGCATCTGCTGTCCCCAATGGTAAATGGCACGCGTACTGAAATTTTATGGACCCAAAACAAAATAATAGATAAGACTTCTTTAAGTACAAAAAATTATAAAATATAAAACTATATTGTATAAAACAAATTAAGCGAATAAATTGTAACAAATATAAAAAATGTATTATATTTTTTTATTCAATTTACTCTTATGTTATCATTTATTCTCGATAAAATTTCTTTGTTTTATATTAAAACTTACATATTCTTTATTCTTTATTAATATACTAACTTTTAGTTTTGATTACTTTTGTAATTTGAGTTTTGGTTTGTGTTTCTTATCATGTTAAAAAAGCTAACACTTTAAGTTTGTTCATGATCACATGTCTATTACATGTTGATATGTCATTTAACATTGATTTATGAATGTAACACATCCAAAAAAAAAAAAAAAAACTAACAAGTAAGAGAGTGATATTTTCTAATCACATGTCACATTTTAATTTGGATATAAAAAAGAAAACATGAAATGATAGAGTGATTTCAATTGAATTATTTATTAAAAGAACATCAAACAAAATAAAAAAAGAGTTTACTGCATAATTGTTTAAACTTTTTATAATTTTTGGAACTCCTTCCGGTTTTAGACCCTAGGCCATCACTCCTCGGAGTAGGCTTCGGCCAGCCTTGCCTAATAAGGAAGCCGTTGGTGCATACCATTGTTAAAAGAGAAATGTTACTTATTACAACTAAGAGAGAGAAAAGAGAGAAAATAATGGGATGTAATAAATGCTGTAATAGAGAGAAATAGACATAAAAAATTATGTTGTATAAATTGTTAAATGAATAACACATCTCTTGTTAAAATGTCTATTCTTTCAAAAATGATGTGTGCGATTGTAGATAATTAATAGATAATCAAAGCAATACTTGCTTAAATCACGACTTTAGGGGTTGGCCATGTATCAATAGTGACCAAATCGCCAAAACTCGCAATTGGAATGGTGACTAATAAGTTCATCTGTGGAAAGGAACGTCATATAATTTAATATATAAATAAATAGCTTTTCAAAAAGAATATATATATATATATATAAATATATATACATACATACGCTAATAACTTAACATGTGCATTGTACAAAATAAATATTAATTTAATATAACTTAAATTTACAATAAATAAATACTTTTAAATATATTGATCATTTTTAAAAAAAATATTAAAATTTATTTTAGAATTAAAGATATTAAAATGATAGATTGAAAGAAATGAGAGGTTAAAAACATTCTTAAAAATGCTCTCATTGAAGAATGACAGCTAAAAACGTTCTCATGAAGAATGACAGCTAAAAACACTCTTATTGAAAATAGTTATTTTAATTTATATATATATAAGATATATATGAGATTTGCTAACGTACACACATCTATTTTTTAGTTAGAATACATTAGCAAGCTACACCGTAGATATATTTTAAGATACATTGTAATTATAACTTGCTAACATATTTCAATTAAAAAACAAATACGTGTACGTTAATCCCACAAGTATTTGCTAACATACACATACTTATTTTTTAGTTGGAGTATGTTAGCAAACTACACCATGGTGTATTTTAAGATACATTGTAGTTATAACTTGTTAACATACTCTAACTAAAAAACAAGTGTGTGCATGTTAGCAAATCCCTATATATATATATATATATAGGTTAGAATCCGTTAATACTAGGTGTCAAAGTTAGTCAAATTACACTTTCAATAACTTTTTATAGAATGCAAATTTAACCAATGCAGCCATTGAATTATGTGATATTATCTTTATTATCATGTATATAAAATTTCACATAATTTAGACTTTTTTAAATATATTATCTAACAATGGATATTTACATATATTTTAACATCATATTATACGTTAAAGTGATGTGATGAACTATTAAATAGTATTAGAATTGTATGATATTTTGTATACTTAATCTAATTAATAAGAACATTAAATTTAACGGTTAGATCAGTTAAATTTACATTCTACAAAAAATTATTGAAAATATAATTCAACTAACTTTGACACCAGTTGGTGTCAACGTGTGTGTGTGTAGTTAGGACCGGAGAATAGATAGTTCACCATCAACTTACCCCGATAGATGCACGAGTCTGAGGATCACCTGTTAGCCCCTCCTTAGAAGGACTGAAATCGGAGAGCTTGGGATGGAATTTCCTGTCCAATAGCACATTTGAAGATCTGAAATGTCGGTAGATCACCTAAGCAAGAGAAGATTATCAACCAAAACAGATAACTGAATATCAAACTTGCAATAAGAATAGTCAGCATCATCTAAATCATTATTATATGCTTTAGGATTTCCATTTTATTCTTCCAGTCAAGGAGTTGGGTTAGAATTATATATTAAATTAGACCAAAAATTTACATCTCCTAGTCTGTAAGCAGGTTTCTTTCGCTCTCCACTTTTACTAGGACACAAATGAATGTTTTATAAACATCCACCAGGCTTGACCCAAAAAATAAAAAATAAAAATATAATCAATTTATTTTTAATTACTATCTAGTGGTACTACCTTAAAGAATGGTCGTACTAAGAGAAAGCAACACTAAAGAGAAGCCTACATGCGAATGTTGTTTGTTTATTTAATCTAAGAAGGAAAAATAAGAAAATAGAAAATAACGATCATGCACGGTGCACCTAATTAATTAAGCCAATCCATATATAATGTGAAACATTTGGCAAGTACGAGGTACCTGAACATCCAATTCGTTATGTAGATAATGTAATCCTTGAGCAGCACCGAGCATGATCTGCAATCTTGTTTTCCAAGACAAATGAGGTAAAGAAAGAGTGAAAAGATGATCTTCCAGGGTCCTGTTCGGCATGAACTCATACACCAACAACTGTTGGATTTGGATTCCTCCTCTTTGACTCTCTACAGAGCAGTATCCCAGAAGCTTAACCAAATTTGGGTGGTTAACAACTCTACGAAATTGAACTTCTTCAAGCGATTCTTTATGCCCCTTTACAAAAGAGAGGAAAAAAATAAAGAAAGATAAACATGAGAATTATTCAGGTATATTTGTAAAGTACGATTAATAACAAGGAGAACTAATTGTAATAAACCAACTTTTGTAACAGAATAACCAACTAGTGTAACTCATACTAATTATAACAACGCAAAAAAGAAGCATGCATGCTTGAGGAGAGCAAAGCTAGTGAAGCAAGGTGTGTGTGTGTGTATATATTATACCTCTAATACCAACAGCGTCTTGAGTTTTTTTATTGCGACCACAACTCCTCTAATTGTTACCCTATATACTTCCCCGGGATTCCCTTCTCCAATCTTTAGCTTCCTATTGAAACCATTTATAGCGTCTACGAGCTCTTGCAAAGTAAAAATTCTGAAGTTGTGCTCCTTCTTTGGACTTGGCTGCTCCATTCATCACCTCATTCTTCTCCTTGCTTCCCTTTGGTAATTCTGGGTCGGATTTTGGTTTGTGTGTGAAGAAGAAACACTTCATTTTTTTAATCATCAAGTTACCAAATTGTTAATTCTTGAACCCTAAACCCCTAAATCCTAAACCTTCAGAGGCATTTGTTTCATGGATTTAATTATATTCCTGGAAATGATATTTCTTGGAATATTATTCTCCTCAAAGATGTTTGGTAAAATTTTATCATTTCTTGGAATGTTTTTATTTATTTTAATTCAAAAATAAAAACATTCAAAAAAATTAAAAAAAAAATAGTAGAATAAGGTGAAAGTGGGAAGTTATGGTGGAAAACAACTTTCATTCCCATGAGAATATAATATTCCCGCATTTTCACATGGGAATAGAAAGAGGAGAAAACACATGTAATATAGATTCTTGGAAATAAATAATGTCTGGAAATATTTTTTTAAAACTTGTACTAGATAAGGAAATGTTATATTTTCAAACTCACATTTTCGGAAACAATTTTGTAACACTTGAGACAAACACACTCCTAATGAATGAGATAGATCATACACTGATATCAGTGGGGGACATTTAAAACTCAAACACAAACGAAGGAAGAAAGAAAGAAAGAGAGGAGAGGAAGACATTCAACACAAAATTTCATTCAACTCAATTCATGTATAACAGGATACAGTGGGTAATTTTAAAGCCCTAATCTTTGAATTCCAATTGTCGACAATGACCATTTGGTTTTTTGCAAATTCCTTCGTATAACCACAAAAACAAAGACGGACTCAATCGTTTTTCTTTTCTTTCAGTGTTTGGTATGCATAAAAATTAGCAGTCTTCCATGTACGTATATAGATGGACATAAAATTAACCAAAAAAGATTTTTTTACTGACACAATCACGTTCTTCTTGATCTTGACCTTGTATATATATGGAAAGTGGAACATGAGATGGAAGACTTAAGAAAGCAAGTAGCGGGGTTGATCTTCATCGAAATCCGACCCTACGCTATTCGTATTTTTACTTTGGTCTCTACTACTTTTCCTTTTTAGTTCTCACATTTACCCTTTTTCTAAAATTCGTAGTTCTAAGTCTAAGTTCTTTTTCCCGTTTTCTATGTTCTCTGGTTGGAAACAAGAGTTAGAAGATATAACAATATAATTAAAAACTAATACTCTCTGTTCTTTTTAACTATCATTTAAGGTTTTTATCTATGTTTTTAAAACTAGACCAGTCATTGAACAGGTCAAGACATTGATTCAAGATTTAATAGTTTAACTGTGATTGAACCGTGGTCGAACTGGTATTAATAAAATAATAATAATAATTAAATATTACATAAAATAATATTAAAAAAAACATAATATCATAACTGTACAATACTAAAAATTAGAAATAAAACATAATTTTATAGGTTCTTTACATTTACAATACCTATAAAAGTACAAATCAAATATGTCATGATATTTAAGTATAAGTTTTAATTATACACATCAACATTTATTAATAAAAACATGTTTACATTTAAAATAAAAAAGAAAATGATAAATACTTTAGATTGGTTTTTATTTTTTTAAGAAAAAAGTTAAAATAATGTTATATTAAGCATTTTTTTTCATTAATCGTTGTGAACCGGTTTTTGGCCAGTTTTTTGACTGATTTTGACCTGGTTTTACTAATTTTTGAACGGTTTTCCAATTGTTTAACCAATTTTTCTTCAGGCCGGTTCTATGGTTTATTTGAACCAATCAAGTAATCGATTGACCAGTTTTTTGATTCGACTGGCCGGTCTGGTTTTCAGAACACTGGTTTTTATATACCAATCAAGAAATATAATAAATTTTTTTATTTTTCATAAAATAGTTTTGAAGTATTTTATTATACCCTTTCTCATTTTTACTCTATAATAAATACATACTAATAATAAATGTGTAAATTAATTAAAAATTAAGTAAGAATGAGAGTATAATTAATAAAAAAATAGTTAATATTATTTTAAACTTTAAACATAATAAATAAATAAAAATAAAAAAATCTAAAAAACTGACCAAAAAAAAAAAAAAGTAATAGCATATATCCATGCTATAGTCTAGAATGTGTTACTTTGACCATAAAGTCTCAAATTAAGGTGGTGGGGTCAATGGCGCATTGAATGAGTCTCAACTTCAGATGGTGGGGCCAATGACGCATTGAATGTCAAGTTTCAAAAGCCAAAACCGTGTGGTCAAATAGTGCCGTTCGCGTCAAATGTGGAGAATTGTAGCATCATGGTTCAAAACGGACGTGAGGGGGCTCAAGTGGATGGCCGTTTGGTGCATTTACAATTAGTGGTTCACAATGGGGGCCACATGTGACGCTAACAGGGTTAGGCCAGCAGCATGATAAATTGATAATGATTGTTCAATAACGTATGCGGCAATCAAATTGATTATGGTATGGAATTACATGCGGGGTCCCGAAGGAATTTAAGGGTGGAATATAATCTTGTGAACATGGAGCGTTTGATGTCTTGATGAATGGTCAGGATGGAAAGGAGCACAGTTTGGGGGTTAATGATGCGTTATTAACAAAGATGGAAGCGTAGCAAAAGGGGCAAAAATCTCGCATGGAGGGACTTTGATGGATAATAATAAAAAAGGTTGTGTAATTTATTCCACATAAAAATAGGATTAAACTAATTTTATCAAAAGATGATTGGTAAAATTTTTATGTTATACCAACTATCTTTAAATACATAGAGAATTTCACCAATTATTTTTATGGGATTGTTTAACCCCATTTTTGCTTAAGATAATTAGACAACCCTATAAAAAAAGGTTATAAAAATAAAGATCAGATGAATATGGAGCGAATAAATTATCAATTTGGTCCTTAAAATATTACTCTTTCTCCTAAATATCATTAAACTAATGAAATCATATAAGTAATTCCTAAAGTATTAGAAATCATGCTACATGGTCCCTCAAGTATTGAAAAATTCTTCAAATTAATCTCTCACCAGGGACTAAATTAATAGATATTTAATATTTTAAAAATTACCTACACAATTTCATTAGTTCAAGGAATATTTAGAAGAGAGAGTGATACTTTATAAACTAAATTAATGGTTTATTCAATATGGAGCTGTGTGATAATTCCATATCTAATAGTACAATGGATAATTGAATTAGAAAAAATAAATTATGCACTGAAAGAATAAAATAGTTTTATGTCGTCATCCGATTACAAATCATTATGTATAGTAAATTTGTTAATTTTTATGATAACTATCTTAAAAGTCATACTAATCGTAATTTTTGATTGGTTGACAGTATAAATTTTTTATACTGACAGTATATAACCATTAAACTTTTAAAGTATTATCAATAGAGGTGTAGTGGAAACTGCTAAGAAAGTATAAGAGGCTAAGAATAGAATCTAATGGAAATGAGGATGAAATAGTAAAAGCAATTGGAGGAAATGAAGAGGAGGGATAGGAAGGTAGTGCGTAGGTAGAGGGGACAACAATAGAGGAGAAGGAGAAATCATTCTATTGCAATTATCAAGTAGATGTCATTTAATATAAGAGGCTTAGGAGGGAGGATGAAAAAAGTGAGACGAGAAAATATGATAGAAGAACATAAGTCTGACTTAGTGTGTTGGCAGAAAACAAAAATAAAAGTGGTCGAATTAATTTAATTTTTTAACAACAAATAATACTTGAAAATTTATGTAATAGAAATTATATATATATATATATATATATATATATATATATATATATATATATATATATATATATATATATATTAAAAATTTGATTCGTAGTGGAATTAATTAACCCGACTTACCTTGTAATTAAATTAGGACAATCTTTTCAGTAAATTTTTCAAAATCTCACAATGCCTTGTTTCTATTCTTAAACCTATAGTTAAAATATTGGTTATTTTTTTATCACTTGATGCCATTAAGGTATTTAATTTCCATAATTTCAATATAAATGTAGCAAAGAAAACCAAAAAGAAGAATTGAGATACTGGTGGTGGGCTTTTTTACTAAATTAGTAATTAAAAAAATAATTTACCAAAAAATTGTAGAAAAAAAAACATTTTACCATTTTGGGTTGTTTCGGACACATCGAATTTTAATGTGTAATTGATATAAAAGAAGGTGTCATTATCATTGGCACCACACACTTTTTTTGTCTATATAAGTGAAAGGCCCTTGACAGTGGCGTCACCCATTTTTTTTTGTCACAACAAGAGGCGCTAGTGACAGTGCACCACTTAGACTAATTTCCCAAAAGAAAAGGTGTTGGTTTGCACCTGTTTTAGAGGTTCTTTGTCCCTTGCAATTGGCGCTTCATGCCTCACATTTCTCATGTTAGCTCACACTATGCCTATGTTAGACTTGTCCATTCCATGCCCACAAAATCGAGTAAGCATGATGGGATGGGATGTTGCAGAGCAATCAAAATAGTCTTTATCACTGCATCCAATTTGTCTCATGGAACAAGGAAGGTGCTGGTCAGATCAACACCACCTATTTTGTCTTTTCTAAATCATGGAACAGGGAAGGGGCTTGTTGCACCAATGCCGCATATTAATTTTGTTTTACACAAATAGCGCTAGTGTCAAGGGCACTACCTATTAATTTTTTAAAAAATATGGCGTGCATGACTTACAATTGACATTGTGCAGATAAGGTTTTTAATAAAAAAATTTCATGCATGCATGCATTATAATATCGGATATGACATTTGATTCTTATTCTAATTCTTATGTCAATTCTTATTCTGATTTTTATTTTTGAGATGACATCTAATTCTTATTTCACGTCGCTGATGAGTTTAAATAGATTGAAGGTGTATTCAAAAGCGTAACTTGTGTATTTGCTTGTGTGCTTTTACTCTATGGGTTTCAAGTTTGTTGTCTCACCTATTTGTTGTGTGCTCTTCATCTTCTTATTTCAGTTTGTCATTTGTTACATGTGATTTGCGTTTTTTAAAAATGAGTTCCATTATTATGTTTATTTATTCGAATGGTAAAAAAATTAATGGTACACAAGACATGACATTCGAAAGAGATAAAAGAACAATTCAAATTAAACGTGACATCAGTTATGATGCTAACGAAGAAGATTTTTCATAAATTGAAGTTATCAATACATCAAATAATTTCTAGCTTGACTTATAGATATTTAACATGCTAAAACTCGATTACATATTCAAATATTCAAATATATTTTTTGTGGCTGATATTCAAATATGTAATGATGAAAATATTGAGTATATAATAAATGCATTTGAATAATAATTGTGATGATAATTCTTGAAATATATATTGACGTCGACACCGCTAGATGTTGATTATTAACTGTTGAGATAGATTACCCTCGACCTCATGTCTATTCATAACCTCCTTGATCTGCACACCTTTTTCATATATTACATCATTCCATTTCCGTTTTGAATGCTCCCTTGTGGGGCACTTGTATGCGATGCCAATTTGCTGCCTTCATTGATTTACGCATTCAATTCCTAGTATGTTTGAATAATATTATAAAATTAATTTTATTTCACAAAATTATGGTGATATTATAAAAAATTAAAAATAACAATTTATTGCTTTACTTTTATTATTAAAAAAATAAATAATTTTTTCTCAGAATCTATTCCAAACACTCTATTCATTGATTGCATATCTGATGGTGATTTTGAATTGGCAATTACGTACGGCACGTGGGCATTTTCCAATTGTATCACCCCACCTACACCTCTACAGTAATAAGTGTAAAAATGAAAAATAACCATCTAATGAAATTTAACATCCAATAAATTAAAGATTATATCACATGCAAATCAAACAAATAATTAAAATATATGAACATTTTATTTTTTTACTTCCAACGGTTACTTATCAACTAATTAATTTATTTAATACAATTTGATTTTTAATAAAATGCATTCATTTTTTTAAAAATATCAAATATTGCAGTCAAGTAATTACCCATTAGCCACCCACTTCATGAGAAGTGATTACTGTGTAATTTCCTCGATTGAAATTCAAATCACATTAGCATGAAAAGTGGGTTAAATATTTCATAAAATTAAGGCTTAAATGTTTTTCGTTCATATAATATACTATTTTTTAGTTTTGGTCTTTATAAAATTATTTTTTTAAATAATTCTGGTAAAATTTATTTTTTTGATTTTGGTCTCTATTATGTTGTTTTAATCCTTGTAATATATTTATTTTTTTATTTTTGTCTTTATAATTTGTAAATAATTTGCTTTTAGTCCCTATCAATTTTTTTTAAAGGAACTAATTCAAAATAAACAAAATATTATAGGGACTAAAACAAAAAATAGATAAAGTAGAAGGATTAGAACAAAATACAAGGACCAAAACAAAAAAAAATTACAAGGACCATTTTAAAAAAACAAATTACAAAGACCAAAACTAAAAAAACGATATTTTATTGGGACAAAAAACATATTTAAACATAAAACTAATATAGAAGCTAAAATTAAAAGGAAATGTTTGTTGGACACCCACATACTATTCTACACCTAAATGGAGAAAAAAAATAAAAGAGAGAGGTGATGGATGTAACAAGTATATGATGTGACTAGAGGAGAGAGATACAGAGAAATTAAAGATGTTAATAGAGTGTTTATAATATATAAATGTTCAAATATCATTACTCTATTAAAATGAGTAAAAGATCCTCTTAAATTTTTTAAAATAATATTATTAATTAATTTAATATTTAACATCACGAATAAAATAAATTTCTGCCCCAATTTAGTTTCTAATATTGTTATGCATTAATTAATTTAATTTTTATTTTTTCCCTTAATTAATGGGATTATTATTTTCATCACTTTTAAACTATGCAAAAAATAAAGGTTAAACAAATAATTTAATCCCTATATGCGATATAAATTCTTAATATGGTCCTTATATGTAAAAATTTATTAAATCGGTCCTTAATTATACTTGCAAACGTTACCAGTTTAGTCTCTGCCGTCATGACGTCGTTTACACATTCTTAATTTGGTTCTCATACATGTAGCACATTCTTAATTTGGTCTTTGTATGTGTAGTGCTTTTTAATTCTTATAGGGACCAAATTAAAAATGCGTTACATATATAATGACTAAATTAAGAATGTATAAATGGCATCATGACAATACGGATCAAACTTGTAATGTTTGCAATATAGGTACCCATTTAATAAGTTTTTATAGAGATCAAATTAAGAATCCATGACATGAATAGAGACTAAATTATGTGTTTAAACAAAAATAAATAAATAAATAAATGAAAGTTGCCGACGTTCGTTAGGTTGAATTGCATTGTCTTGGTTTCATCATTGGCTTTGGCTTAGTCACCGAAAAAAAAAAAAATCATAGGCTATGGCTTGGGTATTGCTATGAGAAGTACCTTGACGTGTAACTTTTCTTCTCCTCATCCACATGCAAAAAATGTCGAGGCTAATTATTAGTAAAGTTGTTCCCATTGGAACACCAATTTGTTTCTACTTCTTTATATATGCATTATATTACCAATCATAAAATTTGGTCTACTAGATATCATGGCCAATTTTGTTTATATAAAGTTCCAGATCTTGAATTTATATTTTATATAAGATATCTAATATTGAAATGCTTTTAGTGTCACACAAATCATGGAATTAATATTTTAAAAATTAAATGGCATGTTGAACATTTTTCAAATGTAGACTATCTTGCATCAATTCTTGTGCTCTATAAATGTGTTCACAAATTTTATACTACTCTCAAAATTTTATCAAACTAGTACTAACATTTAAGAGTAAAGTTTGTCCATTGTCACTCCTAAAACCATAATCTATGGGATATCTCTAACATGAAACATGAAAATGATCTTGCAGACTTCATGTTGTATTGAATTTTATATATGTAAGCTACACATATCTAATTTGTCCCTTTGGTCATACAAAATCAATTCACCTAAAAACATAAGTTGTTAGGTGCATGCAACTAAATATTGTAACTATTTAGCACTGATAAATAGTGTATAGTTTGTATTTGACAAATAGATTATTTAAATAGAAGCTAGTAGTCATACCTTTGTAATCTTTGTGGGTCTTTACAAGAATGATGACCTTCAATCCAATCATACCTTTATACTTCACAAATGTAGGCACCTATCCTCCATAACAATATAAACAATTGGTCTGATTGGAAATTTATGAACCCAACACAACTATAATTGCTCCAACAATTTTCCTTACAATCCCTTGTAATTAGTATAATGTTCTTATCTTAAACAAAAGAACCATTTTCTAATGGGGACAAACAAACCAACTATCTAGATTTTAGTTCAAATATATCACCAAAATGCCTACGATGGGTTGGCCCTCCCATATTGCACAACCTACCTCAATTTTGTAGCCATAACAATTTTGAGCTTGAACAATATCTTCATTTTTGTATCTTGCAAGTTTCCATTACTATACAACATCCAATGTGAGTGGTCTTATGACTTGCATAACTAAAGGACTCCTCATCCTTGTTTGATAAAATTTTGTATTCATACATGAGTTATAAATGTCTTAGAATATTCTCAAGTTTATCATATCTCAAAACCCCACTTATCAAATATATCTTCGATTGTCTCTTCATCACCAATTCTCTTTTTCTTGGATCCTGTATATTGAAGTGTAAAGGAGCCTAAAAATGGGTTGATATGAGAAAATGATGCCATAATCGACCATATCTAATTAGCCTTATGATTAACACCTAATTTCATACCAAGTAACAACATGTCTTAAGGATATTTAAAGCTTTGCAACATCACTTACTTCATAGCTCCACTAGCATCATATTCTCTAAGGATCAGGTTCCTAGAATCCAAGAGGGTGACAACAACATTTTTGTTGGTAGGGTAAAACAAGTGAGTTGAGAGTTACCACCTTGATGAGTGATTGTTAAAGCATCTGAGTGGTTCAATGCTATAAACACCCTATAATTGTTGTCAATAGGGTCATCTCAGTTGGCTATCCAATCTACATATCCAATAAGGGTGTGGATGTTTCAAATAATTAAGTAAATTGGATTCCAATGTACATATCCAATCTATAATTGCATAATGGGCTATTTCGGCCAAAAATGTTATCCCTAAGATATAGTGGTTGACCAAAGTCAATGCTACAGATTGCCTAAGATACACTCGCAAGTAAATTGCATCTTGACTTGGAGCAAAATTATCTTATCACTACACTGAGATAGAGAATCAAATTTGATTAGTAAATTTGGTTAGCAATCCAATCTACTTAGTCATTCAAAACATTCGCACTCCTATTGGATACATAGATTGGATTGCAAATTGAGATGACCTTATTAACAATAATTTTGGGGTGCTTCTTACATTAAACCATTAGGTTACTGATGGAATAGTATAAAATAAGAGTTTAATGACTATATATTGTCAGTGTAAAAAGTTTTACATTGTCAACCAATTAAAATCACTGTTGATATGACTTTAAGGTAGTTATTATAAAAGTTAATAAACTTACCATACATGATGATTTGTGATTTGCTGACAATGTAAAACTGCTTTACACTGTCGGTGCATAATCTATTTTTCATAAAATAATATATAGCTCCTTAACAAATATTGAGCATACCAACTGATATAAGACATTTGGACCCTCGAGTGAGGGTGGTATTCTGACAGAGAAAGGGTAATGAGAAGAATGTACCCTACCCAATTGCTGCAGGTCTATTAATAGCATGTTCAAGTTGAATTAATTTTTGATCATCAAGCAAGATGCAGTGTGTTGCCTTTCAGTTGAGTTTTTTTTTTTTTTTTTGAATAAATAGGATCAAGTTGAGTTTGGTTTTGTTATGTTTCCTATGTTTTGGTGTTACAATCTCTATTCAAATTTGTGTCTTCTTAATTGGTTAAGGAAATAACTGGAGAATGTTTTATGCTTTTATTTACAAGCATGCTTGACCAATTGACTTAGCAATAGGCAACAGATATGCCAACACAAATTTATAAAGTTACACTTTCATTTTCTGGTATAATAATATAACAATGATATATGCATGCTATACAATTGTTCAATCTTGTGTTAGGGTTAAAATGACTTCATGATGGTAGTAACACTGTCCTCAGGGTTCCTAAACTAAGACAAAAATCTACATTGCTCCAAAGAATATCCCATTTTATGCTAATCCTTGTCACACAATAACAAAATTAGACATTATTCTTTGTTAGTTTTTGCAACCATTTACCATTGAATTGGTAGATGGGATCCAACTACCACTTGAAACCTTTCTTTGTTGTAATAAATGGGGATCTACAACTACACCACCCATCATTTCTCTATATTAGAGTTAGGCTTCATTTTTTTCAAACCTTAGGTTGAATGAAAAAAAAGACTGAAGATTTCTTATATGTTGTTTATTTAGTTCCCCGAGAGAGAGGATTATCTAAGTACTAGTCAGATAAACACCCTACAAACACTTAACGTGTCATGTAAGAAGATCTGTTAACATTAAGTAACTGGTACAAGTATAAGACTCGAAGTAACTAACAAAATATACTTTTAAGAACATTTTCAACAACTTCCTTCTTTTAAGGACTAAAATAACAAACCCTAACATCTTTAGGACTAAATTCATGATTTAGTCTCTAAATTTGCGACGTTTTTGAAAATGCATGAATCTAGCTTAATTGAATCAACATGTACTTGAATCAAATCTCATTATCCAAATCAACGAAAATGGATTGTTTACATGAACAGGACATAACATGTTTTCAAATGACTTAAAATAACATATCTTTAGAGATGTGCATGACTACTATAAAAAAATTGAATAATCTTCTTCATTCGATTAAATTTTTGAATAGTGATAAATTTAATCAATTAATAATTTAGATAATTATATTGATACTTTTCAAAATAAAACTTCAGTAAAGTAGTAAGACACATTATTGTCACTAGTATAGTTGGGCATGTGCGCTTGAGTCCGCAAACGGTCCATTTAACCTGCAAACCAAGCAAATTAGGACTTATGCTGATCCATTTAAATGCAAGCTTATTTGACCAAGTCCATTTAACCTATGGATTAGACAGGTTGAGATTTGGATGTTACCGGGTCAGTATGTAGACCAATTATTTTTTTAATATTAACTATTATTTTTGTACAATTATTGTGTAATGTTTTATTAGAATTTAGAAATAGAAACTTGACACTTAAGGTATTACTAATTTTTTGATCAATTTTTATTTTTTAATACTTTAATTGTTTCAGTTTTTATCAATTTTTTAATAATTTTTCAGGGTTATCAAACATTTTTTTATTTTTTTTAGAACTTTTCAGATTTTTTTAATATTTTTTATTATTTATCCTACTGACCAACCCCTGTGGGATAAGTGACCCTAGCACAAACCACATAAAAGAAGCCCATTTAGTTTAGTGGGTCAGCCTGATCTGATCCATTTAAATACAAACTATTGCAGACTGGTCTAAACAGACCATACTGGTATAACTACTATGATCCTACCAATGAATGACACGTCTCATTGCTACTACTTGCATGTACTATGTTTTATATAATAGTAAATAGATAGATAAAGATAAATTATGTAATACACAACATGGACCCTTTCCATGGACGGTTTAACATATCGAAATAGCTACTTGTTTAATGAATTTCCATTATGTTGTTGGAATGCCTAACTGCCTTTTCAAATCGCATCCTAATTGCTATTGGAATTGACCTCATGCATTGGCTGTAACCTATAACATAAATGGTATGCCCGCAAAAATTGGTGTTGCGAGAAATGAAATGAGCATCTTTCTTCGTAGAACACTACTGTAAAAGACTATGAAAAAAGAGAGGATGAAGGTCTAAAAGATTCAGAAAATAGCAAGGAATGATTAAAGAGGAAGAGCAGGTTATTACTTACCAGTGGCATTCATAATTGGAGTTGGGAGGTATTAATGGAAAAGAAAGGAGTGAAGAAAATTTAATAGAAAACGGGTCTAATTGTATATTTTATAATTACTCATTGCAAATACAGCGAAAACACTGAACCCCCAGAATCCAGGTCCAGGATATACCCGTGCAATACACGAGCAAAATATGGGTAAGGTTAAATTAATTTATATTAATTTAAAAAATATAAATACGAAAAATTTAAAACATAATAAGTATATACTACTATTAGAAGAAAAATAAATAAATAAAAACAGAATATTAAAAATAAAAAAATACATAATTAGATATCACCATATTTGGAAAAAGATATTAGAAGGAAATTAAAAAAAAAAAACAATACAGTAAAAAAAATCAACAGCAACTATAATTCTGAATCTATTAAATGTTACTATATTCATAAATATAAAAGATAAAAACATATCACTAAAATGATACCAATATTTTTTTAAAAGATAAAAACATATTACTAAAATATTACCAATATTGTATCTAATGTAATATTTCTAATATCTTATCTAATACAATATTTCTAATATCTTACCTAATCTAATATTTTGATAAAAAATTAATAAAATATTTTATTTAATATTCTGATGCACGTAAAAAAAAGATTACTTTAATAAAATATTAATTTGTTTAAGTAATTAATAAAAGAAAGATTACTTTAATATATAAAATATAAAACGATATGTAAGAAGATAAGAAAAAGGTAATCTAATATTCTAATAAAAAAAGTAATAAAATATTTTATTTAATATTCTAGTGCACGTAAAAAAAGATTAGTTTAATAAAATATTAATATGTTTAAGTAATTAATAAAAGTAAGATTACTTTAACTAATAAAATATATAAAATATAAAAACATAAGTAAGAAGAAGTTAAGAAAATATAAAAAGAAAATATAAAATTATGATAACCCATAATTATTTAATAAAATATTAATTTGTTTAAGTAATTAATAAAAGATAGATTACTTTAACTAATAAAATATAAAATGTAAAAAGATATTTAAGAAGAAAATAAGAAAATATAAAAATATATTACTAAAATGCTACTAATATTATATCTAATCTAATATTACTAATATTTTATGTAATCTAATATTACTAATATCTTATTTAATTTGATATTTGGATTAAAAAAATTAATAAAATATTTATTTAATATTCTAATAAAAAATATCAGAAAATTTATCTAACATTGTCATAGGATAAAAGAAGTAACTAAAATTGTGAATTACAGTTTGTTTTTAAAAGATAAAAACATATTACTAAAATGTTACTAATATTTTATCTAATCTAATATTTTTAATATCTTATCTAATCTTATATTTTGATAAAAAAAAGTAATAAAATATTTTATTTAATATTTTAATAAAATATATATTTTAGACAATATATAATGATATTTTAATTATAATTTTATTATTATTATTATTTTTATGCATCACATAAATATAATTTTGTAAATATCTTTATTTAGTGATTAATTTTACATTGATATCTTTTAAAAATTTATACACTATGTAAATGTATTTGATTATACAACAATATGATGTAATCTCTTATTTATTTTGTAAATATCTAATTTTTTGGGTCTTATTTAGATTTTTATAACTATAAGAATATAATTTTATATTAAAGGTAAATATTACAAAAATCACAAAAAAATTACCCAGTATGTCTTTTAAATTTATTTCCATTCAATATCAATTTGTTTTCATTTAATTAAATCCTTAATTTAGTGTGATTTCAATATTTTAAATGTGAATTACTTACCTTTAATTATTAAAGACTAATAATTTCTGCTTATTTTGAAAATTAAATTCCATGACTTCCTACCTAAAAACCAAATCACAATATCACCCATGATTTTGAGCAGGATTTTTCAGTTTTGGAAAACTTTTTGGGAGAAAAATTTTCCCAATGTCTTTTACTTTAAGTTATAAAGGAAATATAAAAGAAAGATTAACAAACATAATGTTTTCATCTATAATTATTGTAAACCATAAAAATTTTAACAGTATTGATCTAAATAACGTAATTAGTAATCTAAATACGTTAGTAATGTTAGTAATATTAGTAATCAACATTTGTATAAAAAAAATTAATAAAATATTTTATTTAATATTCTGATAAAAAATAGCAAAAATTTATATAACATTTCATAAGATAAAAGAAGTAACTAAAATTGTGAATTATCATTTTTTGTAAAAGGTAAAAACATATTACTAAAAGCTACTAATATTTTATTTAATATAATATTATTAATATTTTATCTAATTTAATATTTCTAATATCTTATCTAATCTAATATTTTGATAAAAAAAGTAATAAAATATTTATTTAATACTCTAAAAAAATCAAAAATAAAATATATCTTTTAAATAATATATAATGATATTTTAATTTTGTAAATATCTTTATTTAGCAGTCAATTTTACATTAATATCTTTTAAAAATTATGTATATGTATCGGATTATAGATTGATATATTGTCATCTCTTTTTTATTTTGTAAATATGTAATTTTTTTTATTCTTATCTAGATCCTTATAATAGTACATATTAAAAGTAACTATTATGAATATCACAAAAATTCTCCATCATACTTTTAAATTTGTTTCCATTTAACATTAATTTGTTTTCATTTAATTAAATCCTTATTAAGTTGTAATTCTCCAATATTTCTTTTAAATTTGTTTTCATTTAAAATACTTATCCATCCTTAACTTTAACATTGTTGCTCTAAATAATGTAATTATAAACAAATTGCTAACTTCAACATAATTATAACCGAATTATTTAATTATTCTACATTTGTGCAATGCTTTACTCTAAATAATAAAAATGATAACATAATTATAACCAAATATTTAATTAGTCAAAATAATAATAATATATAATAATAAAAACAATAAATTAGTATTTTAATCTATTTTGTAAATATGTGATTATAATGTTATTGCTATATAGCATAATTTTCTCTCTCGTTAATGTTATTAATAATTAGTAAACATAAATAATAATTATTAAACATACTATAAATAATTATTTAATTGGACGATACTTAATAAATTTCTAAATTGAAATTTTAATATTTATTTAATCTATATTATTTCAATATTTGCAATTGATGAATAAATTAATAAAATATGAACATTTTATTCCTATTTATAAACATAATCCAAAAGGATAACAACTTAATCCCCATAGTGTTGCATATGACAGTCAAAATTACAACCAAATAATATCACTCTAATAGAAATTTTTCTAATAGACTGAAACACCAACTAAAAAAAACTCAAGATCATTCAAATTATACAACTTCAACAACTTACCTTCCTGTATTCCTTTTTGTGTTATAAATTGTTTTTAGCCATTACAAAAGAATATTCAAGATAAATAAATAAGACGAAGAAGAAGTAAGAATAAGAAAAACAAAAATAAATAAAGCACAAACTTTAAATAAGAAAAAGTAGAAGTAAGAGAAATGGAGAAAAAAATTTCAGATAAATATCCTATTACAAATAAATAAATAACAAGAAGTAAGAATAACAAAAAAAAAAAAAAAAACCTAAAAAGCTTATGTATTTTGGGACAATTAAGACAACACAAAAGAGTAGAGAAGAGGAAAAGTTGTCTATACAAAAACACCCCTAAGTATATATAGGATATATGAGGATATATGAATGACCTTTGTGCATAGTTACCATTTTTCAAGGGTTAATGTACAGTTTTTGTTTTTCAATAGTTAATACATTTAATAGCATTTTGAAAGAGTAAAAGCAGAAATTACAAAATAAATTGTCATAATTGCCCTTACTTTAGGTGGAAAAAGTTTTTTCTCTCCAACAACTTTATATATATATATATACAATGAAAATGTAAGTCAGACATGACCATTAAATATTGAGAAATTTTTACAAGAGAATGGAGAGCAGTAAATCAACACAAGAAAAAGGCATCAATGTTGGCATCTAGAGAATTGCTGCAGCTGCATTGTTTCACTAATAATTATGGGCAAATTCTGACCAAAGGAGTTGCATTTAAAGATATATGCTATATGGTGTAGCATTCAGTCAAAACCTCATTCTTCTTCTCACATACCCAATAGGTGGGCCTACTAAAATAGTGACTTTGTCAATGCACCATGAATTGAAATGAATCTGTAGCTACCATCATCTAACCAGTTATCATACAATGAACTTCATCCATCTTCCATGCACTTAACAAGCTTTGATTTTAAAACAACCAAACTAATTCATTGTCTGGTCAAAATATCATCTCCTGTAACATAAAAGGAAAAAGAGTATTTCACTAAAGCTCATAATTGATTTACCACATAAAAATGGTCAGGTGGATAGTATTTTATTGTCAACAATAACCAATAATCAGCATCTAACCGGGACTGCTAGAGTTAGTTTGCCAAGAAAAAAAAGGTAGGGGAAAAACATTTTTTTTCACCTCTTTTTTTAATTCCCATATTTGGTGCAACCCGAATAAAAAGTGCAGTTGGCATGATTATGCATTTAGTACAAGTTTGATTCAACTTATTTTGAAGAAATCTTATTTGTGCCAGCTTCTTGAGATAGCTTTTGAAAAATAAGCAACTATTTCTCCCAATTCAAGAGTTACCAAACATGCATTTAATGGAAACAAGTCTAAGATGAGGCCTTTCATGTAATACAAAATTAATACAAAAGCCAAACCTGATCACATATAGGACAGGAGTCACTTCTTTCCATCCACTCAAGAATGCAACATAGGTGAAAATGGTGTTCACATTTTGTCAAATTTCTAGGATTCTCAACATCATATTCTGCATTAAAAATAAAAAATATCAAATTATGAATTTCATAATCTGTGCGTGAGAGAGAAGTCATTCCTCTTGATTCACATGGCCAAAACATGGAAAATCTAACTATGAAAATTTCACTTTTAATAACACAAGCAACTGTACCTTCAAGACAAATTGGACAGACATCCTCCTCTTCTGTCATGAATACTTGAGTTACATTTGATTTTGATAGTTCTGCCTTCCTTGGAGATCTAGGAGCAGAATTGGCTTGAGCTTTAAAATCTGATTCTTCAACATCTTCACGTGTGATTAAAGTTTCATAACTACTAACTGTTTCTCTGCCAGATTCAGAATCTGTTGATGCAGAACCTCCCAAGACCGTATCATAAGGTAGAGGCACAGGAGGGGGCTGGAAAGTATCAGGCATGGATGCTTCCAGGTTCAAACCAACCAGAAATCCAGCATTGAGTGAAGCATTTGTGCCATCATTAGATGTCACAGACCCGTGCTCTTCAAAAGTTGGTGGGCACTGCAAACAGGATTTTTTTAGGCTTCAAATCATAAGCTCATAACAAATAATTATAAATCATAATCTAAAACAACAAACTAATAGCCAGTCCAAATAACTGTTCTGGAAGCATTTAAAATTGAATAGAACAATGAAAACAATCCATTTCACATTACAACTCAGCCACCTCATTTGACATCCCACAGGGGATCATGCCTTGAAGTAAAAGAAAGAAGTAAAACATAGGTCTTTTAGGAAGAGTCAGATTGCATAGCATCCATAACAATTTTGTTCACACTCCAAAAAAATGAAAAAAGTGATATTTGAAAACAATATATAGCAGAAATCATATCTTATTAACGCGGTGAGTCCCCTATAGCAACCATTTTAAGGCTTATAATAGCCAGTCGATTATGAAATAGTTTTAATTTTCCTTCAACAAGTGGTTCTTCGCTAATCATTGTTAATGCTAATGATTAAAAGATTATGTAGGTGAGGATGTTGAAAACAAAAATGCTGGAGTGAGATTACTAGATAGATTCTAATCAGCTACCATATGGGCTACCTAAGTTACAAATCAGGTAAGAGAGGATAGAAAACTACTAACATAGTAATACACTGGTGCTCCTTGCAGATGAGGTTTTCTGGCAGAACAACAGCAACCTCCCATTTTCCACTAATTCTTCTGTTATTTAATCAAAACGATCATTGATAATTTCGTTCACTTCTGTTATTCGACATCAAAAGGGGATCAAATCAGAGGCCACCAGACTTTATGCATTTATTCTGCTATCACAAGCCAAAAAATAGTATTTAGGATTAATCCACATTAGAAACGAACTCACATTTCAGAAAGCCACAATTACATCAATAGAAACTTCAAATTACACAAACAAACACAAAGTATATATTGCAGGTTATAGGAAGCCAAGCCCTGCATTTTGAGAAATGATTATAGAATCCAGAAGATTTCCATGGAAATTATTCTCAGGTACATAATAAGGCCATATACTATATAGATTATAACAAAAAGCTTAGATGCAGTTCCTTAGGCCCTTTTGGCATTGTTCTCTAATTAGAATTGAAATTTTAGCTTGATAATCCACGTAATAAAAGTTTACTTTAAAGATTAGCATAGATAACCCTGGTGAAACTCCAATTTTGATTTGAACGGCACCAAAAGCATCTAAGAAACTGCATCCAAGTTTTATCCTAGATTATAATAGTTGCAATAGATTATGAACATAAATACCTTGACATGAACATCAATCTTCATGTCTATTATGGCTATATTTTAACTAAAACCATTAACATCCCAATTACAAATTTTATCAAAAAATAAAATTTACAAAAAGGAAAACAATCCAAAGAATCAATACTATAGAAAGAAGAAGAGGGGCAGAGAAACAATCAAACAAGACACAGCACCCCCCCCCCAAAAAAAAAAAAAAACCAACAAAATTCATCACCAGACATAGCATAACAGAGGGAAACACCTTGACCCACAACACCCAAACAGCCCAAAACAACAACCCTTTTGATAGAACAAGAAAAGGGTGAAAGGAAAAAACGTCACAACCCTATTTGCAAGGCACAAGAGGGTGACCAAAACTCAAGTGGATGACCAGTTACACTCCATGAAAGCTGAGAAAGCGAGGGGTGCAAGCAAAAAGCTTACCTTTTTGGAAAAAGTAGATGAAGAGAAGGGTGGAAAACTGTTGAGGAATTGGGTTTCAGGAAGGTGGCTATGGCTTTGGTTTGGTTTGGTTATGGTTCTGGGTATCTTTGAATGTTGTTTGTTTGTTTGATTCTCGTTGACAGGACACAGTACAATATTTGTACAAAACTATTAGTAACAAAATACTTGTAGAAATATAAGGGTGTATTGGAAGCGTAAGTTTGACTGCTGAACATTTATTTTTGATTTATGAAAAAAGAGTAGTAGCTAAAATTTAATTTATTTTATTTAAATGAATTAATTTCAAAGTTTGAAAATGTCTTATTTTAAAAATATAAATTTGAATTTAATTTACTTAATTCATTTACAATTTAATTTTTTTATTAATTTTCTTACATATACAATTTTTTCATATATATAAATTAGAATAATTATAATGTACAAGAATGTTTTTAGTTGTCATTTTTTTATATATATAAATTAAAATAAATATTTTGTACAAAAATGTTTTTATCTGTCATTCTTCAACGAGAGAGTTTTTAGCTATCATTCTTTAACGATAGTGTTTTTTTTTTAAAAAATTAACCTCTTATATCTTTTAATCTATCATTTTTAATATCTTTAGTTTTAAATAAAATTTCAATATTTTTTAAAAGAAATTATCAATAATTACAATGACATTGTATCACAATATAAATTATATATTATAAATTTAAAACATAATTTATATGTTCAAAAATATTTATTTATTACGAATTTTAATTATAATATTATTTATATTATATATTTAGAAGTATTTATTTATTATAAATTTATGTTATGTAAAATAAATATTTATTTTGTGCAATGCATAGATTAAAATATTAGTTATATTTATTTTTAAATTTATTGATTTAACATTTATCAAATATCTTATTAAAAAATAAAATACAAATACAAATACTATATAGTTTTGTAATAATTCAGATGGCTTAAAAATAAAACATAAACTTTTGATGATGAAGATACGAGAATTTTGTAAAGAAAGTTGATGGTCATTTATTTAAAATATAGATCTTAAAAATTAGAGTGGAGCATACAAGGAGTAAATAGTAAATATAAAACCATTATAGATTTAATTGTAATTCTTTAAGCAAATGTATAAACAAAATTACAAGTCGTTAAATAGCACACATATATAACATTTATTTACAAATTATTAATGGTAAATTCTTATTTAAATAACTAGGTTTAAATTAAAGCTTGAATTTATTTGTTTTATTAAACACATAAACTCACGAGTTAAATTAAAACCATTTATGAGTATAGTTGAACTCATTTATTCTGTTATATTCTCATTTACACTTTACATTCTTTACTTTTTTTAGCATGTATTAATTTATTATGAATAAATATATTATTTTAATTTTTTTAAGAAATGATTATTTTTCTGACAAAAAAAGTGATATTAAACTTGTGCGCAACTCATGAAATGCAACACACAAAAATCTATATATAAGTGTAATAGGTATTTATGTTAGGTTAATGTTAGTGAGAATATTCTGGGAAAAAAATAAAAATAATACTGAACAGTAATCTTTTATTAGGTAATGTATGTTTATTATGTGTTTTTAGTTTAATAATAATAAATATATGTTAAGCTTTTATTGGACGATGATAAAAATGCATTAACCTTTAAATAATGATTTAACAATGTATAAAAATGATCTGGTTCAGTTAGGCTTTTGTTGTGATTTTTTTCCCCCTTCTTTCAATTACTTTAATTATATTTAACTTAAAAATCTCAACTATTCAGACATGTTATGTAAAGCTTTTATGGGTTTATGGGACTCACCTTTCATTTATTTTTATTTTTTTTCGTTATGTAACATTTCAATCCTATCATGACTTTTATACCTATTCTCTCGTATTATAATAGGATCCCCACTTTACTTATATAAACTGGTAACGGTGTTTGTCTTTTTTTGCTGCTTTTTTTAATTTTTTTTTCCCCCTTCCTTGCAGCCAAAAGAAATTACCACAGAAGTCAACTCAAATTGTTTTCTAGCTTAGCCTTGGGGTCAGGGCTGCTGAACAAGATAAAGACTACAAGAAGTGAATGTGGAATTCAAACAAATAGAATAACTTCTGTTTCATGACTTTATGCTAATAAAAATTTTATTAACGAATTGAAATTTCTTATCGTATTTATAAATCATTGTGTATTCTATAGGTATTTGTTAAAATTAACCTAACATAGAAATTTAAATAGTAACATTTTGACAAATGACAAGCGCATTCCTATCATTTCCTATACACTCAACCGAGGAAATTTCCTTTATAATAACATACAGATTAGGAAAATAATCTAGTTGGAAAATACTGATAGTATAAAATATTTTTATCCAATTCTCATGTATAATAAGATTGTTAATTAATTTTATAGTAATTACTTTAAAAAACATACTCAATGTGATTTCTTATTGGTTAATAGTGTACATTCTTACCAAAATGGGAGAATTCCTTCTATAATAATATAAATGTAAATTAAGAAATATTTAATTGCATTTTATTATTAGTTTTTAAAAAATATACCGGCTAGCTTGCATAAAGTTATAATATGATTCATGCTTAAATTAAAAATAAAAACTGACGAAAGAAAAACCTTTACAATACCACAGAAAATTAGCCAAATTAATCAACACTATTTTTCTTCGTTAATATAATCCATTGAATACAGGTATTTATTTCATATTATCATTTTTAATCAAGAGAAATAAAGAAAAATATATGCAAAAGAAAAAGAAGGAAGAAAATTTAGGCATAACATCTATATAAAAGCATAAATGTAATTCACAAATTTTGCTTTTGATTTGCCTTATTCATTTTGTAAACCTCAAAGAAAAAAAAATCATTTGTGAATGCATTCAAAACAGCAAATACTTGCAAAATCTGTTTTGAATTTGGTTTAGGTTTTGGGAGTTGCAAAATGTAAACAAGAAGACCATCGGCATCATTGCTTTGTAGTTTTTACTTTGGTCGGCTGAAATTTAAGAAGAGAGCAAACATCCACACAGGCATAAACATGAAAAATATTTTGTTGCTTCTGCCTCAATTTAATTAATCGAGGCAAACAAGTATTTTGCCACTTTCCAAAGGAAATAGTTTGTATACTGACATAATTAGATAGCTTTTATTTTGTGGGGAGAACCTAATATTAATTGGTTAATAAGTTGCTCAACTCCCCATATTAGGTTGGTCTATTTCTAACTACAAAGATTAGCTAGAGACTATATATAATATATCGGTAAACATTTTTCTTGATTACTCCTGACATAAAAACAAATGAAGGTGATGGAATCCTCATTAATTAGCTTAAAGTAAAATAAACACAATCTCTTATTTAAGTACAATTTTGTTTTGGAGTTCAATTGCTATACACTGTCAATATAAAAAATTTTACATTGTCAATTAATTAAAAATCATTTTTGGTATAACTTTTAAGATAATTATTATAAAAGTCAGTAAACTTATCATACATGGTGGTTTGTGATTAAATGACAGTGTAAAAATGTTTTACACTGTCAATGCATAGTCTATTTTCTCTTTGTTTTGGTTATAAATTATTTCAAATATTTCCTCAGCTACCGCTTGAATTTTATAAAGGTGTGTTGCATGGAACGTGGGTCCACATAACATTATCAACATATTGATGTGAAATAAAATAAAATAAATCAGACACAATAATTATAAGGATAATAATAATAAAATAATCAGAAGATTCAAGCAGCAATACATGATAAACAAAAAGAACATTTGTTAGACTTTAAAAATATCAAGCGCTTACTATCAATTAGAAGTTCCTCTAGCGGTTTGGATTTGATGCGTTCTCAAAGTAAAGCTTTTATTCGCTAGGTCTATCGCGGAAGAGGTTAGTTTACATAAGTGGTTTATTTATTTATTATTATTATTATTAATTTGAAACTAGAGCAAAACCATTGTTACAAGCTTATTGGTAGGATTCAAACAATTTTATATATACTAATAACACATTTGGCTAGCAACAAATTGGATTCACGTATATTTTAAGAGTACCACGGTCTTATACAAATGAGAAAATCATTTATGCACTAATAGTGTAAAAAAATTTTACATTGTCATTTAATTACAACTTGCTAGTTGTTATATGTGATAAATTGGTTTACTTCTACGATAACTATGTAAAGTCATATCTATCATGGCTTTTAATTGGTTTAAACTAAATAATGTTTTGAGATGTTATAAACTAGAATAAAACTTTTATAAGACCATGAATTAAAATGATTAACACTTACAATTTTAAGGACTAGAATACATGTTTACTCGTTATTATTGGCTTTGACATTAAGTCAATAATACATTAATTAAACAAACACATAACGTATGAAATTAAGGAAGGGGGTAAGAAGTAAACCTACTTAGAGTGCGTTTGAATGCTCATTAACACATTCCAAAATCACGTTTAAGAAGAAGGAACAATTTGTTACCTGTATTTCAACGTCCTTTTAAGTGCTTGTAACGTTAAATCAAATATGCTATTAATCATTAGGCCAACTCAAGAAAAACATGGAAGGACTTTTTTGTTCCATCTTTGAAATCACCGTATATATGTTCCAATCTAAAATAAGGAAGATTAATTTGTGCACGCATGTTAATTATGTTTAACTGTTTAAAATTAATTTCATCTAATCAAAATTAATTTTACCCAACTTTAAAACAAAGAGAAACTTAATCGTTAGATAAATTTCCTTAGGTTAATTTACACAATTCAAATTTACGTGTAATTTCAATAATTGTACACATAAGTTATCTTTCCTCAAAGTTGTATGATAAATCTACTACTGAAGTACATTTATAGAATCGTTTTATGTGATTTTTGCATTAGTTCAGAGGAAATTAGGAAAAAAAATAGCTCGGTAATGAAGGATTTTATGTACTACATGCATTCATTAATGTTTATTGAAAATTGCATATTTTATCTTGATTATCTGGTTTGTGAAGGTTAAGAACTGAGCAGGGGCAATGTGAAGGTCCAGTAGATGAAGGGATTGAAGTTTTTAAGTCTCAATATGCTCTTAAGGCAATGCCAAGACGAATAAGAGTAAGAAAATACCAAGTTTGGCACCATTGAAGTAGCAATTAGAGAAGAGGAGCGCAAGCAACGCGTGGCTACCCGACTTGAGCGACTAACACTCGTCGCAAACGTGTAGCAAAGCATGGCTGCCCAACGAGCTTGAAGGTCACTTAGCAGGCTAGCTTGGCCACTTGGTGAGAATTGCACTCGCCCAACACGAATGCAGTGCCCCCTTTGTTTGTGTTCGTGCCTAGTGGGCATATAGGCTGCCTAACATGTTTGAGTCCCATAAGGCGTTTTTCGTGGGCCTAGTGCTCGAAAAAAAAAGTCAAACCAGTCCAGAATAAGAGAAAAAGACTCTTTATTATTCATTCTTTGATTTTTCTAAGGACCGGAAGTGAGAAAAGAAATGAAGAGTCAATCTCTAGCCTTAGGCTTTGGAACTTCAGATTCAATTCCTTGATGTTTACTAGCATTCCTATCTTGTTCTTTTTATTTCTCTTTTGTGCTTAGTAACTCCATGAGTTTCTAAGCCCTTTTTTGTTATGTTAGGCTGAATCATGATTAGAACTTATTGTAATTTGTTTTTCCTTCTGAACCTTCTATTTGTTGATGCAATTCAATTATTAATTTTGTGCTTAATACTTTTTCTATGCTTGATACCCATTTGGAATTGACCTATAATTCAAACCTTGCAATTGAGAAATTGGGGCTTGAACCGTTCCATTTTAATAACCATATAATCATTGAACCTAGGAATAGGGAAAGAGGTTGTATGCCTTCGCATAAATTTCTTACTCTTAACACCTGTGACTAAGTTTTGCTCATCTAAGAGATTAGGGTGCAAGATTAGGAACAAAGGATTTATCTCCTAAGGAATAAGGGATTTTTAGGTAAATTGCCTAACAAGAATATTTTTAGAAGGGAAATAAAAAGCAGTGGAAAAAAATCACCAAAAATTCTAAAACCTAACCGCTTTTGGTCATTATTTCTTTAAATATCTTTAAATTGCATTTTGATTTCTTTTACTCCTTTAATACAAAAGCCCCCCAAAATTCCCTAATCTTTATGTTAGAGGAGAGAAAAATATGATATCATTTCATTAATTCAAAAAGGAATACAAACACATATACATTATATAAAAGGGCTTGGGCTTAAAGGCCCAATACCTACAGCACTAACACTTTATTTTAAATTCGCAAACACCCAAGTAATTATTTGGTGAGTTGAAATTAAACCACAAGCCTTGTGGAAACAATAACTTTACACTGTATTATTTGTATGACTAGTGTACTTGTTGTGATCATAACATCGTACTATTAGCATTTTTAAAAAATATATAAAAAAAATTCTTAAACATTTCTTTGGTTTTTTCTCTATGCTTTCTGACAACATATTTCTTGCAAAAATTATTGCAAAATAAACTGCACTTGCAAAAACTACCTTTGAATGACGTTAACCACTCTTTAAAAGTTTGAGAGTCAAATGAAAGAGAAGAGAGGGAGAGAGATAATCACATCACTATCACATTTATTAGAGTTATATTGTGTAAGTAAAATTCTTCGAAATTTTTAATTTGCATGGAATTCCATACTACATCCTTTCCATTCCATTTTAAAAATAATAGTGCTAATGTTATCATCGAAATAGTAAACTCATTTTCTTTTTTCTTTTAATGTTTTTATGTCAACATTATATATGACATAGGTGTATTGCAAAATTTTCTATTTTTTAATTTTCATAAAATAGCGAACTTGAGCTAGTGATAAAGAAACTGCTGGAGTAAATTAGATCCGTCAAGTCGAGTTGTTTTAATCAGAAAGGTCTCTTAATGTGATACAGCGCAAAGGCAAGTTATCTTCTAAATTACAATTACATAAACAAAGCCCCTTTATCCTATAGCAAAAATTTATCCGTAGTTTGATTCTTTATCCTAGACACAATCATGCCAAAATTATCCTATGGCAGAAACAAACCTTAAGCTGACAAGAATTTACAAGAGACTGCTTTGCTTGATCATTGTTATTGGCATCAAAATTCAATATAGGTAGCCACACGTTATTGTGCCACCTTCACATGAACTCACCTCAAACACAAAAAATATTAACAAAAATGATTCATGGATACCTAAACCCAATCAACACCCGGAGAGAGAAAAGTGTAAATGTGATAGGTGATATAATGTGGACTAGAGAAATGAAGGGTGTCAATTGAGTGTATGCATTATGTAGGTGTCCATATATCATTACTCAAATATTTCAATCTGATCAACCTCTCTCACCTTTTTACACCCACCTATTCCATTTACTTTATTCTAATCACTTCTTGGAAGTGAATCCTGATGAGTCAGTTCATAGTTTCCATTGGTAGGAAGCTGATTCTCACTATCCTCAATATTTGCTTTTGAACAAAGGAAGAAGAAAGATGATGTGTATATTGTAATATGCCAAATGCTGTAAACATTTCAAAAG
This sequence comes from Spatholobus suberectus, assembly GCA_004329165.1. Lineage (NCBI taxonomy): Eukaryota > Viridiplantae > Streptophyta > Magnoliopsida > Fabales > Fabaceae > Spatholobus > Spatholobus suberectus. The sequence continues at coordinate 16,903,377 of CM014731.1, read as the reverse complement.
AGAGTAATATGAGGTAGAGAAGACAAAAAAGAGAGAGAGAGAGTGAGAGTATATTAGTAATTTTGTAATACCTATGCCAGAACCAGTAGGTTTCACTGGTTTCAAGTGTCCAGCTTATTGCTGCCATGGCCAATGCAGTAAAACCAGCCAAGGCAAAAGCCCAGTGGTACCGTCTCAATAGTGTCTTGACAAGATTATAGAGCCAACGCTTTATAGTTTGGAAACTGCAGTGAAAGTTCATTACTACCACTTATTTAGTTGTATTAAGGCACAACTTCATCGGTAATCATGAGTTAAAGTTCAAGGACATGCAAGTTTAACAACAAAGCATAAAACTGTGATCGGGCCATGAATACATCATATGAAAATTACAACCTTGTAGATACCTAATAGGATTAACCAATGGAGATTTAGGTCCTGGTTGGATAAACTTCTCCATATGCACTGATAGGAGAAGAAAATAAAAGATAAAATGAATTAAACTTCTCTCATAAGTTAAAATATTAAAATCAACTTAAGCACTTCAGCTTTTAAAAAAATTAGATGAGAGAACTTCTATAAAAGTTAAGTGCATAAGTTAATTTTAACTTACAAGAAAAACTCAATTCATTTTTACCTTATTATTTTCTTCTCCTATAAGTACTTATGAAGAAGTTTATTCAAACAAAACCTTAAGGTAGTCATGGAGGAATCGGTTAAAGTAGGTCATCTTCAACTTCCACGATCACCATCTACGTTCCTTCAGGAAAAAAAAAAAAACTACTTCAAGGAATCATTACCTACTTTTCAGCTCTTTAAGCACCAATCTCTAAGATATCTAGTAGCCTACATGATGCACTATGGTACAGAAATAAAAAGAGGATAAGGATTAGGAATTTATGGGAAATGCTTGTATTAATTGGAATTTTCTTATTATTGGGTATGATCAAGGACCTTCTCTGGTAAAAGCTTAAGCTGTTAGACGAAAACTCATGAATAGATTTACTACATATCTCTAAAATGGCCTCTCATGCAAGAGCCTTTTGGGCTTGAAGCATGGATAATACAAAGCCTGATTTTTATCGGGGCAGAAAGGGTCAAACTCTTTATCACTTGATCATATACACTTTGATACCATGTCAAGAACAAACTCCCCTAATAGCTTCAACTGTTTGGTAAGGCTTGTGAATGGCTTTATTACATCTCTAACAGGTATACTTATTAATTTGTACTTATTTGTGAGTTTTCAATTATATGGGGCTCTTTTTAGAAATTTAGGATTGCTAGGTTGTCTAGCTGAGTTTGCCTATAAAGGACTACTTTATGCTGAGTTCTCTTCTCTTTCTTCCTAGGAGGAAACTTAGTCACATGGAAGAGTAAAAAACAGAATGTAGTAGCTAGATCATCTGCAGAACCAGAATTCAGGTCAATTGCTCAAGGATTATGTGAACTCCTGTGACTAAAGAATATTCTAAATGACTTGAAGGTTCAATTGGCCGGTCCCATGAAGCTCTATTGTGACAACAAGTCAGCAATTAATATTGCTCATAATCCTATACAGCATGAAAGGAAAAAACATATTGAAATTGATAGACACTTATCAAGGAAAAATTGGAAGAAGGTACAGTTTGCATGACTTATATTCCATCTGGACAGCAAGTAGCTGATGTGTCGACTAAGGGACTGAGCAGCTCCAAATTTCATGATCTAGTTAACAAGCTGGGAATGGAAGACATCTATTCCTTAGCTTGAGGGGGGTGTTGAGCTGTATGTAAAATATTCATAGTATAACAGGTTTAAATCCCTTAAATTGAGGGATATTAATTAAGAGAAAATTGAGGGATACTAATGAGGAGAAAGTTTAGGAGATGTGTTTGAGAAAGAGTGATTTGTTTCCATTTTTGGAAGATTGTATCATTCTTTAAATACCTGTGTAATTCCTCTTTGGAGAATCAATGGGAATCATCTTATTATCACATATTTCTAGATTTTTCTACAACATTACTACCACATACTGTATGTTAAAAGAGAGAAAAACAGCAACATAATTAGCTGAATACCGTGTGTTAGAATACATGAGGGTGATTAGTTTACATAGGCTTATTACATTAATTACAAATAATTAGAGTATATATTGTTTCCTCTAAATCAAAGATTTCTTGCCTATAAATAATAAATGTAGAATATTCTGTTATGATTTTCAACACTCCCCCTCAAGCTGGAGCATATTGATCATATGCACAAAGCTTGTTACATATATGGCTAATTCTCGAGCCTCTCAGAGATTTGGTGAAGACATCTACCAATTGATCACTAGAGTTGACGAAGCAAGTGGTTATATCTCTTGACTCGATCTTCTCCCTAGTGAAGTGACAATCAACTTCAATGTGTTTGGTCCTCTCATGGAAGACAGGATTAGATGCAATATGCAAAAGTCGCCTGATTATCACAAATCAGTGTCATTTGCGTAGTCTCTTCAAACTAGAGCTCTTTAAGAAGTTGCTTCAACTAGATAAGCTAGCATGTTACCAAAGCTATGGCCCTGTATTCAGCTTTAGCACTAGATCTTGCTACAACATTTTGCTTCTTGCTCTTCCAGGATATCAAGTTTCCTCCAAACATTACACAATACCCAGAAGTGGATCTCCTATCACTAGGAGAACCAGCCCAATTAACATCTGAGTACCTAACTATCTGAGCATGTCCTCTGTCTTCGTAAATGAGTCTTTTGCCTGGAGCACTTTTGATGTATTTTAGGATTCGTATTATTGCATCCCAATGATCCTGGCAGGGAGAGTTCAAGAACTAGCTCACCACACTGACTGCAAAAGCAATGTCCAAACGAATGACTGTGAGGTAATTTAGTTTTCCAACCAACCTCCTATATCTCCCTAGATCCGATAAGGACTCCCCCTGATTGGGTAACAGTTTGATACTAGGATCCATAGGAGTGTCCACAGGTTTAGCATTCAATAGACTAGATTCTTCAAGGATGTCAAGGGCATATTTCCTCTGAGAGATCACCAGACCATCCTTGGATTGTGCTACCTCTATGCCCAAGAAGTATCAGGACCTTGCCAAGATCCTTAGTTTGGAATTGGCGTGAGAGATATTGCTTCAGTTGGAGTAAGCCATGTTGATCACTTCCTGTTATGACAATGTCATCCACATACACAATGAGGTGGATGCATCCTTGTGGTGAATGGCGATACAATACAGAGTGGTCGGCTTCACTGCGTATCATATCAAACTGCTGGACAACAGTTCGAAATCTGCCAAACCAGGCTCGGGGAGACTGCTTAAGTCCATATAAGGACCTGTGAAGTCGGCAGACCATGGTGGAAGACTCCCCCTGAGCAACAAAACCAAGTGGTTGCTCCATGTATACCTCCTCAAGATCGCCATGCAGAAAGCATTTTTAATGTCGAGCTGAAAGTAAGTCCAATGTCAAACTGGTTGCAATGGAGAGTAAGAGTTTGACAGATGCCATCTTGGCCATAGGGGAGTAAGTGTCGGTGTAGTCTTGTCCAAACACCTAAGTGTAACCCTTTGCCACCAAAAGGGCTTTAAAACGGTCAATCTTGCCATTAGGGTCAACTTTCAAAGTGTAAAGCCAATGACACCCAACAGCGGATTTCCTAGGGGGTAGAGGAACTAATTCCCAGGTACTACTACTTTGGAGAGCACACATCTCGTCAATCATTGCTTGCTGCCATTCCAAGTGGGATAATGCTTCACCTGGAGAGTTAGGAATAGATACAGAGGACAGAGAAGCGAGGCAGGTATAGTGCAAAAGGAAAAGACAGTGATAACTTAAGATAACATAATGGGAAAATGGATTACGAGTAGAACGAGTACCTTTTCGTAGGGCAATGGGCAAATCAATGTCAGAGGGCAAGACTGGAGTTGGTGAAGGAGGTGGCGTCGAAGGAGAGTTTGGTATGGTCTCAGCAATAGAAACAGGTACCACAGCAGGGCGTTAGCGACATTGATATGTCTAAAAAGGTTCGCATCACCAGTGGATCCTCTAAGGGAACATCATGTGAGACAGGTAGTAGTGGAACAAGAGGAAGGATGATAGTAGAAATCAACTCGGGAGTGGAGGTAGCAAACTCAAAGTATGGAATAGACTCAAAGAAAGTAACATCACCAGAAATAAAGTACCGGTTAAGAGTTGGAGAAAAGCAACGATAACCTTTCTGGGATCGATGATAACCCAACAAAACACACTTGCTAGACCTAGCGAATAGTTTGTCAAGTCCTAGAGAGAGATTGTGGACAAAGCAGGTGGATCTAAAGACACGGGGAGGAAGTAGGTGGAGAGGTGTATGAGGAAACAGAATTGAGTGAGGAACCTGATTGTTGAGGACAGAGGACAGCGTGCGATTGATAAGATAGCAGGCAATTGAGACAGCATCACCCCAGAAGTGAGATGGAACATTGCCATGGACAAGGAGAGTCCAAGTTGTCTCAATGAGATGCCGATTTTTGCACTCGGCAACCCTGTTCTATTAAGGGGTATGTGCACATGATGTTTGATGAAGAATGCCTTTAGACGCCATAAATTGTTGAAACGGATGAGATAAATATTCCCGAGCATTGTCGCTACGTAGACAAAGGATAAGGACGCCAAACTGAGTTTTTATTTCATGGTAATATTGCTCTAATAGAGAGAACAACTTAGACCTGTTTTTCATCAAACACAACCATGTGCAACGCGTAAAGTCATCAATCAAAGTGACAAAATACTTAAAACCAGAAGGGGTAACAATCCGTGAAGGACTCCAAACATCTACATGGACTAAAGCAAATGGGGACGTAGCCCATTTACTGACACAATCATGAAACGTGGTACGAATGTGTTTCCCAAACTGACATAACTCACAATGTAAGTTAGACAACTTTGAGAGACTGGGCACCAACTTTTGCAGGTGAGGAAGACTAGGATGTCCCAACTAAGCATGAATGGTGAGCGGGGAGGCTATGGCAGGGCACACTTGTGGTGGAGCGGAAAGATAGTAAAGGCTATTAGACTCACATTTGATGCCAATTGTCCATCCTGAACTCCGATCCTGCAAGGTAACAGTATTTTTAGTAAAGGTAATTAAACAATCATGAGAGTAGGTAAGATGATGGATAGAAAGAAGATTAAAGGGACAACCAGGTACATAAAGAACAGACTCTACAGTCAGGGAAGGAAGGGGATGGGCAGTGCCAATCCTTGGGACTGTGTTTGGGAGCCATTGGCAGACGTAATACTAGGTAGATAGCCAGATGTAAAAAGAGAAGAAAAAAGAGAATGATTACCAGAAATATGGTTTGAAGCACCAGAGTCAAGGACCCAGGGACCAAGGGAAGGAGACTGAGAGAGGCAAGCAAATGAGTTGCCAGTGTGTGCAACTGAAACAGTAGTCATAGTAAAAAAAACAAGTGCCAAAGGAAAACAGACACAAAAAACAAAACAGCAAAGATGCACATGCAGAGCCGTCAAAAGTGCGCGGAAGAGGTTGGGACCACTAGGGTAGGTCATGCAGAGGAGGGCAATCACCATGCTGGAAAGAATGGCCGAAACAGAGTCACCACGCGCTGCCACACTCCAGCGATGTGTCTTGTTCGGTGCATCGAAAACACGTGCGTGGGGACACAATTGGAGGCACGACTTCTTGGGTTGAGTAGATCAGCTGACGCGCACCCAATGGTGGTGTCTCCGGTTGGAAAGGTCACCGAAAAAAAAACGACGACTAGCGACAGGGGGCGGTGACTAGAGAAACTCACCAGAAAATGAAAGGGCGGCAAGCGGTCAAGTTAGAAGGGCTAACCGGAATGAGACACAGTCGCCAAAAGAAAAAAAATTGTCACCCTGGACAGTGGGTCCACCGGGTGGGCACAATTCTAGGTTGCCTCTACCAAGCTCTTGATACCATGTTAAAAAAGAGAGAAAAACAGAAACATAATTAGCTGACTACTGTGTGTTAGAATACACGACGATGATTAGTTTATATAGGCTTATTACATTAATTGCAAATAATTAGAGGATATATTGTTTCCTCTAAATCAAAGATTTCTTACCTATAAACAATGAATGTAGAATATTTTGTTATGATTTTCAACACTGTACATTATTTATATATATGAATTACACAATCAATCCCTATGGTTTAGGGACTAGAATGAGCTATTTAAGGAAACTAGGAAAGCACCAAGGAAAACAATGAAATCTGAATAATATCTCTAATATCTATCAATATCTCAACAGTAATTTTCCCCATAAATTACCTTGTTTGACATCATTTCCTGAAGAGAAACATCCTAGATCCATATAATTTGACACTCTTGGGCTTTATTATATCATACATTTCTCCCTAAAGATGCGTGGCAACTTACTAGAGTGAATTAGGGAACACTCTAAATGGTAGCATAGAGCTAGATGATGCTACGATCAGCCACAAGGATGAGGGGGTGAGGGTTCACAACAATGGCTAACCATGAATATGCGGTGGATGCATGAAAAATGAAAATAAAACATTGTGCCATCAATTGCTACTGTGTTGTTTGTCAATCAATATAATATTGTATATCATATTCAAACAGATTTATATCTAAGTACAGAGAACATACCAATGAGAGAAATTAACTGAGACTCCAATTGAAAAGGAAAGGGACCTATACTTTGTTAAGATCTCTATCAACCATCCAATAAGGAGACCAAGAACACCAATCACAATCACAACAACAACATTGGAAGCCCTGCATAATTTGGCACAGATAAGTATGAAGAACACTTAAAACAACTTTAATGGTGGGTGGGTGTTTCTAAATTGTCAATCTACTAGTTCATGTACCTGGTTGCTTTTGTTGCAGCCATTAGGGCGGTAAGGATAGCAACAGCTGTGTGGATTGCCCTCTTAAATACTTCATCAATGGTAGCCAGATAAAGAAAAGTGCTAATCACAGCCATGAAAGAGAGCCAGAAGTCCATGAACTGAAACATTGATATGGAAAGCCGTTGTAAATTCTCAGAAACATAAATATAGCCATTTTGTACTACGTTGTGTTTAGGGTCACACTATGAAATCTAATTTTTGCTTCTCGGCTAAGCATGGATACATGTTAAATATGATTGATGCCAAAGGCTCATGCTTCCACAGCATAATTCATTCCATTAGATAGTCAAATTACAGTTTGTAATACCTATGCCAATGGCATAACATTTCTACTTCCAAAAATTTCCCTTTATATATTTTCAGAAAGAATAAGATGGAATACTGGAGGTGGAGCTCTAACCTGTAAGACATTATAGTTCAAGCACACCAGGTACCTACATCACATGCATGATATAGTCCACTTGAAATCCCACTGGATGTATATAAAACCCATTCTGCTAATGCCTGCATATAGGAAATTATTTATGCGTTTTGTACCATAAAAAAGGGAAACTATGGATTGTGTCAACAGAAAATTATCTATATAATGGGATAAGAGTTATCAATAGTAACAATAGTAAAGGGAAAGAACCACCTTTTTCCGAAGGGCCCAATAGGCAGGAAGTATGGCCACAGCATTTGATACAACGAGAAAAATTGATTGTTGTACGTGCCCTATACAAAATTTCAATAGCTGGATTAAGGAATTTGTACACTATATTGGAAAAATGCACCAATTTTATTAATCTAAAAAATGAACAATCACCTTGATGTGTTACAATTTCAATGCTACAGTCAAAGCCTCCATGGTTTCGATCACAAGAGCAGAAGCTGACACCAAAAAGTAAATATTTAAAATGGTAAAATTCCTTAATGAGTTGGGGAACAAATGCAAAACATGCAATCTGGAAACTCCACAATATGGCATTCGATTTTTTTTCCATGTGTCTCAGTCATTACCAAGGACTTTCATGGTTCTTCTCTAGCAATTTAAAGAAAACAAATGAAATGTAAACACAACTGATATATTAAGAACAAGCAAAGGGCTTAAGATAAACCTGTATGATGTCAATCCACTAGCATCAAAAGCAAATTTACAATCTCCATGAGAGGAACATCGCTTTGGGCATCGCTCAAGTGAAAGAGACATGACAGTTAGCCCTTTTGTGGAATCACTGTTGGTATTAAGATGTCTTAGACCAAAACCCCAAGTTCCTTCTCTAGCATACATAATATAAAAATTAACTTTGTTATCACTTGAATCATATAGCGTGAAAAACATAGATGGATCACTTCTCCTTGTCTTGTTAGCATAATAATAGTCCCAACTATCAAGAGATGGTAATCCACCAAATCTAGCATACACTTCATAACTGATCTTCATATCTGAGGATAGTTGTATGTGAATATTTCCTCCAGCTGCACCACGAGGAATGTCCAAAAGAAAGTAAGTCCAAATGTTATCAGGTTCTCCAATGGATGATGAGTTTGTTAAAAGCGGCTCAAGAGGGAAATTGGCAGAATCATAGGAAGCTCCTCTACCAACCGGTAAATAATATGATTCAAAGGGGGTTGAACCTCTCCTTACAAATGTCTGCAGACAACCATTCTCATCATGTCAACAATTTATTCCAGTGCATAAATATTTTCAAGCATCAAGAAATAGAACTGATATATACTTCATATTATTGGGTAGCACTTCCTTAGAGAAAAACACCAACATTTTAATTTTTATTTGAGTAATATTAATATCCTGAACAAGTTCTTAAACCCTTTTTTAAAGCATTGGGCATAAAGTAGTTTAAATCACAAACATCTCTAAAAGAAATTTATCCCAGTGAAGAAGCCAATAAGTGAAATCCCAAGGGACAAGCACTACGTGTATACTAATGCTTGCAATGTGATAGTGATAAGACACATTCCTATTTCTGCACACTATATTCATCTCTATTAGTGTACACATAAGATGTAACCAGAGTGGATAATTTGCTAACAGAAATTTAATATTAATACTTTAATGTTCTTTTACTTTTATGGTGCACAAGATATGGCTACATTTTATTATATTCTGAATCAACCTATTAAATTTGTAGCCTAAAATTCAGTTTTGTAGTCCAAGGAATATCACACGAACACAATTTAGAGTCATTTATCATATGTTATAAAGAAAGCACTTAAAGTGACAGCATCATGCAAAGAATCAGAATACTACCTGAAGCAAGTAGCTCTCCATTGTGCAATTTGGTCCAGCTTTCCCAAGTGGGCATTGAAGCACTTGAGATTCCACTGAATAGCAAACTCTTACATTGTTATCCTGAGTCTTTGTAAGATTGATTGGTACTATACTAATGTACCAACGACCAATTAATGGTGAATGAATAACAAAGGGGGTTTTAGCTATATCAATGGAATAATCATTATGAGTCACAGAAGGCATTGCACCATGGCGGACAAAACACATTAAACTAATATCATTTGTGCCGTAAGTATTATTTGATGGAGTAACATTGAAACTGATATTTGTTGCTGTCATGATAATTTCTTCTGCCACATTCATTATATCCAGGGAGAAGAAGTTTGGTGCACCTTCGTGAACACAAAAAGGGTCAAAATTACTTTTGCAGGTCACCAAATTTTCCAACATTGACTTGTTCACTTTAGCCTCCAAAGCGTTAGAAACATCAGATGCTGTGCATGAAAGTGGATAAACTGTACAGTTACAGAAATCTCCCCTCATCATTGAATCTGTGCATGCTTCCACACTTATATTGGCAATGAAGGAGTATGATGGACCCCGGATTATCTGCAGAGACAGAGAAGCAACTGTTTATCCATCCACATGTGATTAATGCATCAAGACCTTTGCTAAGAGAGATAGAATGAGTCAAATAGAAATATGTTAAGGAATTTTATTTTAGTGTGGAACAAATACAGAAATCGATATAATTGATATAATCAATATTAAAGCTAGTATCCAAGCAGACATTGTACACCCAGTGTACAACACCATTTCCAGAAATAGCAATCTACTCTCTCAGCCTTAAAACCCACTTTCTAAGATTTTGAAATTAAGAAAGAAAGTGGGTTAGTATATAGAAATTATGGGTTACACTAGGCAATACTGAACAATCTTTCATGTGAATGACACAATTAAATTTGATTCAGATGCCAACCCTCTATGTATCAGACAAAGAAACCCCCTTAGAAATTATCCTATTCCAAAAGGACTCACTAGAAGAACAGAAATCATTGGCTGAAAATTCTATCGTTATGATAATCAAAATAATAATGACAATATCTTTTATTGCCAAACAATAGTCTAAAATTTAAAGTACTATTTGCAGAAAACCTTGATTAATAATGAACTGAATATAATATTATTATTTTAGAAGATTTAGATCACAATAACATTGATTAAAACTTAAAATTTTGTCAAAAAAATTTACAATAAAAGGGTAAAAGTAACAAATGAAATCCACCACCAAAATCATGATTGAAAAAAAAAAAAAAAAGACAATTCTATTTAGTTATGCACAGTGTGATTTTAGGGGCTGCTAGGGAAAAGAAATATAGGAGAGGGAAAAATATTTCTTGTGTATACATTCAATCATTATAGAGATACATATATAGGCAGGGTTGCCTAATTACATAATAAATGGGAAGAAAATAAAAAAGGAAATTAGATCAAATCAAATAACGAATAAATCAGTTCAGATCAGGATAAATCTAAACTTAATCCTAATTATCAATCTTCTAGAATATTCATCCCAAGAATAAACATACAGCTGTCGACACCCCCCCTCAAGTTGGTGCATAGATGTCTAGCATACCCAACTTGCTTACAAGAAACTCAAAGTTGGGCCTAAACAATCCTTTTGTAAGGATGTCAGCAACTTGCTGTGAAGTAGGGACAAAAGGCATGCAGATTAGGCCGGCATCCACCTTCTCCTTTATAAAATGTCTATCAATCTCAACATGCTTGGTCCGATCGTGTTGAACAGGGTTTTGAGAGATACTGATAGCAGCCTTGTTGTCATAATACAGCTTCATTGGAAGTGTCATAGGAAGTTGCAATTCTTCTATAATCCTTTTAAGCCATAGAATCTCACAAACACCTTAGGCCATTGCCCTATACTCAGCCTCGGCACTACTTCTGGCTACTACATTTTGTTTTTTGCTCCTCCAAGTAACTAAGTTTCTCCAAACAAATGTACAGTATCCGGATGTTGATCTCCGATCAGTGATGGATCTTGCCCAGTCTGCATCTGTGAATACTTCAATAACCTACTGTCCAATTTTTTTAAAGAACAAACCTCTCCCTGGAGCACTTTTGAGATACCGTAAAATTCGGTAGACAGCTTCCAAGTGTTCTTGGTGTGGTGAGTGCATGAATTGGCTCACTAGACTGACTGCAAAGGCTATATCTAGACGGGTATGAGATAGATAAATTAACCTCCCCACTAATTTTTGGTATCGAGTAGTGTTTACAGGGTCTCCTTTGCCTTCACTCCCAAGTTTTTGGTTGGGATCTATAGGAGTATCAGCTGGCCTGCAGCCCATCATCCCAGTTTCTTTGAGAAGGTCTAGAATATACTTCTGCTGAGATACAACAATTCCTTTCTTTGATCTTGCAACCTCCATCCCCAAAAAATATTTTAGGGATCCAAGGTCTTTAATCTCAAATTCAGCTGCAAGGGATGCCTTCAAATTATTTATTTCTCTGGAATCATTCCCAATAATTACGATATCATCCACATAAACAATTATCACAGCCATCTTTCCTTCAGAGGAGTGTCTCACAAACATGGTGTGATCACTCTGGCACTGAGAATATCCCTGCTTTTAATAAACTAGGCAAATCTCTCAAACCACGCTCTAGGTGATTGTTTCAAGCCATAGAGAGATTTCTTAAGTTTGCAAACTTTTTGATTAAATTGAGATTCAAAGCCAGGGGGTGAGACCATGTAAACTTCTTCTTCTAAGTCCCCATTTAGAAAGGCATTCTTCACATCAAGTTGCTGTAAAGGCCAGTCTAAATTTGCAGCCAATGATAAAAGGACTCTAATGGTATTAAGTTTCGCAACAGGAGCAAAGGTTTCAGAGTAATCAATACCATAAGTTTGGGTGAAGCCTTTGGCAACTAGTCTGGCCTTGTACCTCTCAACAGATCCATCTGCTTTATACTTGATAGTAAACACCCATTTGCACCCCACGAGTGTTTTCCCTCTAGGCAGGTCCACCTTTGTCCAAGTTTGATTTTTTTCTAGAGCTCTCATTTCCTCCAAGACAGCTTCCTTCCACTTAGGAACCCTTAGAGCCTCCTGTATATCTCTTGGAATTTCTGTTTTTGTCAGTTTACAAGTAAAAGCTCTAAAGGTAGGAGACAATTTTTCATAAGATATGAAATTGGAAATAGGATGTTTTGTACAGGACCTTATACCTTTCCTGACAGCAATAGGAAGGTCAGAATCATCAAAAACAGGTTCAACAATGGCAGAATCAGTAGGAAGAGGTTCAGATTTATCAATATTTTGAATGGGTTGAACGGAGTAAGAGAGATTCTTACCTGATGGATCCTCGGATGCCTAGCAGTTTTGAGGATCATTTGATTCTATTCTTTGAGGTCCTTTTCTCCTTGAGTAAACACGGTCAAAGGGTTCGAACCTTTGTTACCGACTCTAATTGTCTCATTTTCCACTCCTGGTTCTGTCAAGACAGCTTTTGGAATATCATTTTCATGGCTGTCTTATCTTGGTTTGCTTGATTCACCCAAGTTTTTGTGTTTTGAACATCTGTTGTTACTAAATTTTCCAAAAAATCCAAATTTTCTAAGAAATCTAAATTTTGTGTTTGAAAATATGAAACATCATCTTCCTCTTGTCTCCCCCCCTAAAGATGATCACTAAAAAAAGGAGTTTTTTCAAAAAAGGTAACATCCATACTAACAAGGATTTTCTTGGAAATAGGATCAAAGCATTTGTACCCTTTTTGGTTGGGAGCATATCCAATAAAAACACACTTTTTTGCTCTAGGCTCAAGTTTGCCTTAGTTTGGTTCATGAATATGTACGAAAACAGTGCACCCAAATATTTTGAAAGGTAGAGTACATGAGAGCTTGTTATTTGGAAAAACACTTGTGAAAACATCAAATGGAGTTCTGAAATTCAAGATTTTGCTAGGCATTCTATTTATCAAATATGTTTCGGTGAGAATTGCTTCATCCCAAAGGTACTTTGGGGCCTTATAGTGAAACAGCAATGCCCTAGCAACATCAAGAAGGTGTCGGTTTTTTCGTTCAGCCACTCCATTTTGTTGTGGAGTGTCAACACAAGAGCTTTGATGAATTATACCATTTTGAAGAAAAAACTGGTTTAAATGTTTGTTAAAATATTCCCTCCTATTATCACTACGAAAAACTTTAATTTTCTTTTGAAATTGTGTTTGTATCATTTGGAAAAAAATTGGGAATATGCTCTCAACCTCGGATTTAGTTTTCATCAAGTAAACCCATGTTGTTCGAGTATGATCATCAATGAAGGTTACAAACCATCTTTTTCCATTCGGTGTGGGGTCTCGACAAGGTCCCCAAACGTCACTATGAATTAAGGTGAATGGACTAAATTGTTTATAATCTTTAGGGGGATAAGAGGAACGGTGATGTTTTGCAAATTGACAAATTTCACAAGAAAACAAATTTGGATTTTTATTTTTAAAAAGATCAAGAAATAAATGCTTCAAATACAAAAAATTGGGGTGACCTAGCCTATAATGCCATAGCATTATTTCTTCATCTTCATGGATACGAGTTGAATTGAGGCAATTACTCTGGAGTTTATCCTTAGGACCATTCTCATTGTCGAAGATATAGAGACCATCAACCTCTTTAGAACTGCCAATCATCCTCCCCGAGCTCAACTCTTGAAATTTACAAGTAGAGGAGTCAAAAACAACCAAACAGTTTAAGTCCTGTGTTAATTTACTTATAGACAGCAGGTTGCATGATAAATTTGGAACATGAAGAACATTGTGAAGGGTTAAATTTTTAGATATAGGAATAGAACCAACACCGGCTATCATAGAAAGAGTACCATAAGCTATTTTGACCTTTTTGTGACCTACACAAGGACTATATGTGGAAAACAATTTTGGACAAACTGTCATATGGTCAATGGCTCCAGAATCAATGATCCATGGAGCTTTGGAGTCCGGTTTAGTACTCAAGAAGGCAGTGGAAAAAGAGATACCTTTTTGAGCTAGAGACAAGGATGGAGTCACTGACATTTTTGTGATAAAGAGTTTATACAGGTGCTCTAGTTGTTCCTTAGTGAAAGGAGATGACTCGAAGTTTCCCTTTTGCTCCACATTTTCTTCATTTGAGGTTTGGAAAGCCCGACCCTCTCCACTTGGTTTTTTTTTTGAGTTGGGTGGTTTTCCATGGAGTTTCCAGCAAGTCTCCTTAGTGTGCCACGACTTTCTACAGTGATCACACCAAGGTCTCTTCTTTCTCTCTCCTTCTAGTTCGTGTCCCTTTGCAGCCAGGGCTGAACTTTCAGCCTCTTGCATCCTTGTACCATCAGGGTTTCGTAGCATGATCTTCCGCCTGGATTCTTCCCTCCTAACTTCAGAGAACACTTCCCACATTGACGGCAGTGGTTTTCTGCCACGAACTTCATCTAGTTCTTGGTTGAAGCCTGCTAGAAACATGTAAACTCTGTCATTCTCTTCTCTCTTCCTGAATCTGGCTGCATCATTGGGATTTTCCCAATCATCCTCGTAGCATTGATCCAGCTCCTGCCATAAAGCAACCATGAGATTGTAAAAGGTTGTGACATTCTTGTCTCCTTGTTTGGACTGCCACAGTCGAGTCTTTAGTTCATAAATCTGAGAAGAATTCTCCAGATCAGAATAACAATCGTGAACGGCCTCCCACACATCTTTTGCAGTCAGGAGAAATAAATATGGCTTCCTAATGGAAGGGTCCATCGAGTTGATCAGCCAAGCAATAATTAGTGAATTTTCTGACTTCCATCTTAGGAGGGAAGGGTCGGTCTTTTCTGGTAGAGGGATGTCTCCTGTCAAGTAGCCCAGCTTTCCCTTGCCGTCAAGGGCCAGTTTCACAGATTGAGCCCACTCAACATAATTTTTACCATTCAGCTTTTGGATCAAAAGCTGTAGGTTGGTACCTGTGGACAGAGAATTAGTTACAACAGGGAATGATGCAGTTTCAGGACTACCAGAATTCTTAGAGGAAGTGGTGAAGGAATTTCCTCCAGTTACAGCGTTTTTTTCCATGGTGGACTACCACAGGATCAGAGCCGAAGCTCTGATACCATGTGATTTTAGGGGCTGCTAGGGAAAAGAAATATAGGAGAGTGAAAAATATTTCTTGTGTATACATTCAATCATTATAGAGATACATATATAGGCAAGGTTGCCTAATTAGATAATAAATGGGAAGAAAATAAAAAAGGAAATCAGATCAAATCAAATAACGAATAAACCAGTTTAGATCAGGATAAATTTAAACTTAATCCTAATTATCAATGTTCTAGAATATTCATCCCAGGAATAAACATACAGCTGTCAACACACAGTATTGTAAAATGGTAGTAACTTCATCGACATAATAGCTGCCCTTCTAGCGTATAAATGTAGTGAGAAGACAACATGCAAAGGATAAAAAATCCTTCCAATAGTGATGAAACATACTTTGGATATTCATATTTCTTTTGTATAGAAGTAACATTAGCATAATAAACCTTACCATCTTTGACTGTGTCCTTGTAGGTCCAATGCCATTGAAAAGACCAATGTACCAAACACCTGGAGATATCTGAACAATCATTTGTTATGTTTACTATCTATAATATTATAAAAGAACAAAAGAAAAATCACTAGTGAACTAACCCTTCTCAACTAATAATAAAGGTGGTAGAGATATAAAACTAATATTGTGCCATCACCTAATAAGTTTTGGTTTTTAGGAGGGTTTGCCCCATGTGTAGCATTTGGCTAGACTGTTTTTGGGTTTTGTTTTTTTGGGGGGGCATCACCTAGGTTTTGGTCTTTCCTATTATTTTTTCTTTTCTCATTTCCTTCCCTTTTCTAAAGTATCTTTTAAGCTAAAAAAAATTCTAAAATGACCAAACAGCTTCAGTTTTACTTTTACAGGTATTATATTTAACTTTAAAGTAGCTTTTAAGATAAAAAGAAAAAAGCCAAGCCAAACACTACTATGGTATCAAAGCCTCTATAACCTAGAGGTCAGGAGTTTTAATCATGCTGCCCCCATTCTTCATAGTTAAGTTGAATTTTAGTACAAAGTAGAGTGGGTAACTACATTGTCTGCATTTCAAGCCCTAATGGGCTTTGGGGGGCATGTCAAAGATATTAAGCCAATTTTATCTTCACCTAATAGCTTAAACTTTTAAGAGAGTGGGTCCTTGACAATAGGAATTTCAATATTAAGGCTGGTATTTCTATGTTAATAAAAGCAAGAGAAGACACTGAGCAAGAAGATACAATGCCAGTAAAAACAATTAAAAAATAGTGCTTCATGTAAAAAGGACCTATAACAATACCTGACTGTTTGTCAGTTTCATAGTGATATTTTTCTGCATAGGAAAGCACTGCTCCACATCTAGACCATTTATCCCTAAAGGAAACAGGGTACAAAAAGTATTTATAATAGAACAATGGCACTAGAAAGTTCAAAAAAAAATATCTTCTCTTCTTTCTTGTCAAGAAAGGAGATTGACAATGAGAGGGAGAACAAGAGAAGGGGGGAATGGAAATACGCTGTCTCCCTTTTCCTGTCCCTCCAATTGAATGACGATATTTCAGCGAAAACAATTCTCCCTTTTAAATGGTAATACCTTCCCTCTTGGTTGTTAGTTCTATTAATAAGTTATCAACATTAAATTAGAAGGAAGGGAAAGGAAAGGAAAGGGGATAGAAGATTCAAATCAGTGAATTTGTACTGTCAAAGTGATTCGAAAAAAAGTACAACAGGCAACAAAGAAACATTACACACTCATGAGTTCAGTTCTATCCATTACATGGTAAAAAAAAGAAAGAAACCATCACAGTAGAGCATGTAAATTAAAGGAAGAGATGGAAAAATTAAACATGCGCTATTGAGTCAAAACAAGAACCTGCTCCTTTAGAAATTATGACACTAAATAATTAGTGTGAACTTGGCAGAACTCCAACATTTCATTCATGTTGATGGATTATAAGGTATACTAAAAGGCAATTTCTTGGCCTTTTGCAAAATGACTTAGAGAGAAATTTAAGACAAAATTTATGTTCTTGAACTTCAATTTTAAAAAACAGTATAATTAACTTTAGTTGAATGTATTTAGGTGGGTCCCCTACCAGCAATGGCTGAATCTTTCAGAGATGTGTTTAAGGCATCTGGCAGTGGAGGACTTCCATCTCTAAAGCATATTATGGGTAATGTGCTCATTGGAACCCTTTCAATTCTTGAGACATCCTGAAAACAATGTGTCTATGAAGTATGAACAAATGAGGAAAGCAAATAAACCAGAGACAACTAAAAGGAAAGATGATATCCTAAAAGGAAAGACGATATCCTGAAGAGAGTACTCCATGGACCTTTTTTATTGCACAACCAACAATGACAATTTAAAAAGTTACATAAGAAAAGAAAATTGTAAAGGGACATATTAATAGGACTTTTTATCATCAGAGAACTATATTTTTTGCATTTTTATCTCATGGAATATGTATTGTAAAACAAGAGATATCAAAATAGAAAAGTATGAAGTCATCCAAAGGCAACAACCATCATATAGATGCTATCATTCTAAGGTGATATGTTAGGATCCAATTGCAAGGTATAGGACTTAAGTCCCACATTGGTAGTATGGGATTCTAGTATGGGGTTTATAAGGCTTTGAGCTCTCCAATTACAACAGCTAGCTTTTGTGGTGTGGTTCTCCCAAGGTTCTTATCAATTGGTATCAAATCATGTTCGCTAGGACTAGTCAAATGGCCAATGCATAGCCAGCCCACCTGGGTGCCAGGGCTAGGGAGGGTGGTGGGATGTTAGGATCCAATTGCAAGGTATAGAACTTGAGTCCCACATTAGAAGTATGGGATTCTAGTGTAGGGTTTATAAGGTTTCGGGCTCTCCAACTACAACACTAGCTTTTGTGCTATGGTTCTTCCAAGGTTCTTATCACGATCCTATCTACAAAGAAGTATGAATATACTTACAAGGTCTACATCTGAGTTCAATGCTATAGACAGTGCAGAAAACCATGGCGGCAAGTCAACTGGAGCAATAGAAAACATTAAGAGACAAGTAAGATCATCCATAAGTCATCATGTCCTTAAATATCTGACAATGAGTTGTTTTTAATCTTTAATAATTTGTAAAAAAAAAAAAAAACATAATTCAAAAATAAATAACTAATTGGATCACCAAAACATAAGGAAGGGAAAAATTTAGCTTCTTCAGTGATACTATCTCACCTCTGTTTCCATTTGATACTTAGCAAAAGTAAATGACACAAAGTTGATTATTATCCATTTCTTGCTCATATAGGGATTCTAATGATAGTAGTTAAATGCAACAAATTCAATGCATCACAAATTAGAGAACAAATAGTAAACATCCAATCAATTATGATTATATCCTATGTTTCAAGTCAATTTATGGTTCTTACAGTGTTAGCTACACTGATCAAATATTGCCATACAATCTGCACATGCACTCTGAAATTTCTATCAGAATGATTAACAGAAAAACATAATACTCGTAATTTAATAAAATCAACTCCTTCATAACCTAAAACAGGAAAAAAGAAAACAGTTACATTGATGCCAGTCTCCTAAATTTCCTTAGGATTAATTTTTAATTCTCACATTAGCCCTCTTATATAGAAATTAGAAAAACAGACCAACGGTATAATCATTAGAAATTCAGCAGACGAAGTAAGATCAAAGGAAAACATGGAGAGAGAGAGAGAGAGAGAGAGATTATTCTCCAATAAATTCACCTTTACATTGAAATCCAATTACAACCCATTAAAGTTCACACTAGACAGTGCTTCATGAAGAATAATCACACACAACAATAAAGCAAATAACGATCACTATCAAGAAAAGGGTCGCTGCCAATAGGTTCACACACCTCTGATATAGCGCAAGTCAAAGGGCCTGAGCCTAGTCTCAGGGTATCTGAAGCTTGAAACAGTAAAGGTTTCCCCTTCACCTGTGCCCACTTCATCATTTGCAGAGAAAAGGCCAAAGGAGCAGCAAAAGAGCACCAAAACACTGAGAACCAGATTGAGATGACACCATAGAATCAAATTGAAACCCATGTTTTTATCACTGTTCCTGTGATTTTGAGGCAATTCTCAGATCATGGAGAAGCCGGAAAGTGAGTGACGCAAAAGGGTGTTAGTGGATTAATTAAATAATAATGAAAAATCTTTGTCAGTGAGAATGTGGTTAAGACAACTAGAAAGTGGGAATTGTGAGTAAGTGGCCAAGTACTAATAAATAATCACACAATTGACACAAAATATATGATACTCTGATGCTCTTTGCTTAGGACTTAGTTAACTCGTGTTGGGTTGACGTTGACCTGCGTCAAAGATGTTAGACCTCGATCACTCTACCCTGTGTGGTTGGTTTGTTTGGAATGTTGAGAACAAATGCTATTTTCGCATGTAAACAAATAAAATAACAGAAAAAGAGGGGAATAAAATTAAGCATATTGAATAATAACTTTTTTAATAAAAGATACTATATATATATATATATATATATATATATATGAGAACTGTTATAGTGCCATCTAATCATAAAATACTATATATAGTAAATTTGTTAATTTTTATAATAATTATTTTAAATATTATATGAACGATAATTTTTTATTGATTGATAATATAAAATTCTTTACATTAAAAATGCATAATTATTAAACTCTCTCTCTCTATATATGTGTGTGTGTCTATATATATATATATATATATATATTGAGAGAGAGAAAAAAGAGAAATGTGCATGAAATACAGACATTCACGTTTCACTGTTAAAAATTCTTTCTCCGACTTTGTGTAACTATGTGAATTAGTAATGGAATTCCTTGATTTGAATTAGTAATGGAATTCATGCAAATTCTTTCGAGTTATATAGCATTTCTTGTCGTAATTTTTTTATTTATTTTTCTGCACTAGTATGATATAGCTCTGGAGAAAGAAACTAAAAAAATGTAACTCGAATTAACTTTATGTTTCTCCAATTATATTCCTTTGGTGAGTTAATTTTAAGAATACTCTTAGAATTACACTCCAACAAATGCATTAATTGTGATATGTGACAATAACAATTTCTATAACCCCTTTTCTAAATTTTTTAGGTAAATAATTTCTCACACTTTAAAATTCAGCCAAAATAATGCAAAATCTCCAACCATGACGCGTTTGTTAAAATAAATAAAATTCTAAAAGTTGCCTGATATATTTATAATGATGCGAAAGGAATGGTACCTGTAATGCTATCGTGTAGAAATAGATAATTAAACCCACATTTGGTGAGTATCTACAAAATATACTCATGATGAGGACGGTAAATACCTGTTGTATGAATTCAGATACAGGTATAGATATTTATCCATAAAATTTTATGGTGATCAATGCAAGTATGGGTACTTTATTATCTAACTCATTCCATACCTACATATTATTTAACATATGAAATTCAATATTAAAAATAAAACTATGTTAATAGTTCGGCTCCCAATTAAACCAGTTCAATCGATTGGTCCGGTGCGAATTTAAAAACACTAGTCCTCGAGCACCACTCTAAGTAATATCTCCCCTAATCCTTATGGACTCCATTCTAATTGTTGTATGTATTTCTCCTGGCCCTTAGACCTTAGTGGGTCAAGTAAGAAAAAATTCAAATAATAAAGATGGTCCAAAAGGCCATGTGTAGCGACTTTTTTCTTTTCCATTTCCTTTCATATAGATTCGGCCCTCTTCTCTAGGGTGTTTCTAGCATTTTCGTTGTCCAATTTCAGCCTTTTTTATTTTTCTTCAAATTGCAACTTAAACCAAATTTCCCCTAAGATGTCCATCGCAATTGCTAAAGAAAGAAAAATGGAAAATATTTTGGACAAAACAACATAAGCCCTGCATTTGCTTCTGGTCTAAGATCCATGGTAGCTAAAACTAGAATAATGCCATCTTTTTATTAAACACAATCATATTAGTACTCAAGATTACAAAATAAAACTCTATTGCCAATTATGAAAACTGACAAAAAACTACTTCAGAGTCCTAAAATGTTCTTATTCCACTAAATGTGTGAGATATCACCATGTACCCTCTGGAGTACCGTAATGTGGTTTTCATCATCATCTTCGTCATCATCCAACATCCCTTGAGTCTGCAATTCAGATAATTGCTGGAACTTAACTGCCTCTCTCTTTTTCTTGCTGAATAGTTTCTTGCCATAAATGGCACCAGCAGCAGCTGCTCCCACTGAAGAAAAAGCCAAGACAACCAGTAGTCTTCTGCACTTGACAACAGCACATGGTCATCAAATAGTAAAATGGGATAATAAGAACAATTGGATCTAGGGAGAACTTGTGTCATACTCACATTGGAGTCACTCACTTTAGTCAATTCAGTGGCAGTTGAATTTGAGTAAAAATCTGCAGTAGAAAATCTATTAGGTAAGCCTATTAAGTTCTCTAACTCAGTAATAACTAATAACTGTATAATGCATCTGAGTTTGTCCCGTTGAGATTGTCCAGAGCCTAGGTATTTTTATTCAATGCCATAAGGCATAAGCATAATTCAAAAATTATTGCATGTTTGGATGAGTATATAAATAAACTAAATAACTGGATCCAAATAAATAGAGGAATGTTTTGGCAAGCTCAAGACTTCTAGCTTGTAAGTTGGAAAGAGTTTAAAGTTATGATTCAAGTAATTTCATATGGTTAAACATGCTTGTGGTAAAACAACCAAAACAGGTATATTATTATATAACTCTTCATTTCAACAGCATCCAAACTAGGTTGTGATTTGAGAAAGGAAGTAGGGAGAGAACCTGTTGGTTTGGTTGGAAGAGAGCAATCAGCACTGCCTTTCCATTCAGATGGGCACTGGCAAACATCACCTGCTTCAGCCAAGCATTCAGCATTATGAAAACAGAAAATCTGACCACAGGGTGCTCCAGAATGCTCACAATGCTCCCCAGCAAATCCAAGTGGACATTTGCAAGAGTACTTCTCTCCTTGAACAATCTCCTCACAAGTTGCCCCATGTTCACACCAGAAGGAGTTTGTCCCATCACACATGGTCATTTCTTCATCACAAAACTTACCCCTGTAGCCTCAAACCCCCAGTAGATAATCTCATTCAGAAAGTTGACAAAATCAATGTTGAACAAAAAAGACTGATGCTAATAGGATTCAGGATATGATAACGAACAAGGTTTTAAGAAACGGTACGTGACCACAAATGTCAAGGTTTTTGGGGTCACCGTGACTGCAATGCGACCGCAATTGTAGCCGCATTTACTACATTTATCCGCAATTTCCACAATATCTAGGATGGTGACAAAACTGTGATCGTGACCAAAATTTAAAACCTTGATATCAAATATGATCATTGGAAGCAATATTGGAATTCTTTTCATTCAATTTTTAAAAAGTAAGACACTTTTACTTTGATAGGCCTAATTGATGATGATGACACATAGTTTTCCTCCTCACCCCTTTATTTTATTAATGCTGATAATAATGAGAAATGACATTTCTTGCTTCAATAAACTAAACCAAGTATGAATGCTTGGAAGAAAGAGCAGTTGAACTCGAGTTTTGAGATTTGAAGTGTTTTTTACCCGAGGAAAGCTCTATCACCATTTAAGATGGTGGAAGGATCCGGGAGGTTGCAAATGCAGGCACCTGTGCTGTTGCACAACCCAGTTTTGCAGCGATCATCTTCACATTCCAAGGAATACACATTCAGTGATCCCAAAAGCAATGAAACTGCAACTACTTGACATATTCCTGTTGGGATTGACATTTTGAAGATTCACTTTTTGAGAGAGTTTTTCTTCACTTTATATTTCTTTTTCTGCGATACAATGTTTAAGATCGGTGAGAGAGTTACTTAAGATTCAGGCAAAGGTTAGAAAGTTTGTGATGGCTAGGTAGTGACTAGTGAGCTCAAACTTGGAACAGAAGTTAAATCTGTGAAAGAGAGGGAATTTTAATTTTAGTTTACCAATATTGTGCTTCACAATATCCTTAATTCTTGAAGACTAATTGTTAGAACATGGAATTTTCAAGGTCAACAATGGCATTTCTGGCAATTAGGTTTGCAAGTGGTGTTTATTTGGAAGTCAAACGAGGTTCTGTTCTACTTTATTATGGAGTCTGATCCAAGGAACTCAAGAGCGTGTATTAAGCTATTAACTGAATTTATTTATTTTTTCTAGGAACTGGATTGGGTTGAAGAAACAGTAAAAGAACAAGTACAAATTGCAATAAGATTTGATTGAGCTTTGATATGCTTGCAATTGCCCCAAAGGCCTTGTTGGAGCCCAAATTTCATACTACCATATATTAAGCGCAATCAAACCTCTATTCTAATGTACCAAAAAGTAAAATTGTCTTCTGCAAAACCTAATTTGACTTTTTTCCTTTGAGCAATGCTACTACTATAAATTCCTACTTTGTTGTTGTTATAGAAGAGATTGCCATCTATACAAAAAAATAAATAAAAGAGATTGCTACGAACAAATATGACTCATGTCGTATGAATAATAATAAGATTCACGAGAAGTTGTTATATCAACTTCCAAACCTCAGAGGTGAGAGGGCAATTGGACATTTTTGGGGCACTTAAGTTGGGCCTCTTGCATGCATAATTAATAATGGACAGCATCTATCTTAATTTCTTGTTTCTTCTATGATGAAATGCGTTTTAGAAGTGTAGAGGTGAGAGGGCAAGCCTTTCCTTGTGGAAATGATTAGAATGCTGAGGCAAAGATGAAGCAACTGAGGGAAATTCATCAAACTTCAACGTGTGATATAATAGTAGAAAAAGAAAGCGATATTGTTAGATATGCCCATTATCAACGACAAACTTACTAGGCCTAATTGTCATGTCAAAAGTTTTGTGCTCTTATTTTCTTTCTTGGATTCAATGTCCTTGCACAGTTTAATTTGATTTCATACAATCTCTATTTATAACATTTTAGTGGCACTTTAATTAAAAAAAAAAAAGATTAATTGTATTTTTGGTCCCTCTAATTTGTTAGATGAGTAAATTTGGTCTCTCTAATTTTAATTGCTCAAATTAAGTCCCCTTACTTTAAAAGTCAATAAAATCCAGTCCAAATGTTAATTCTCCGTTAAATTACTAACCATGTAAGCTGACATGGCTCTGGTAATCTATGGCAACACATGGCTGTTTATTTTTATAAATAATTATTTTTAATAAACAATTGAAAGGCTTGTGTAGACTTCAAATAAGGGAAAATTCCCAAAAGCTGAAAGAGAAGGAAACATCCTGTACGTGAACGAGAAAAAGAAGGCTTGTGTAGACTTTACGTCATTGAAATGCGTGTATAGATTTTGTGTCATTCCTACGTGAACGAGAAAGAGAGGAAACCTCCTGTACGACATATATCAACACAATAAGAGAAGATTTTGATTGTTCGTGAATCAGAAAAAGGCTGTGAGACTCCATTTTTATTATCGGAGAAATCACAAAGAAACCATGGCTTTTGACCCCTACGATTCACGATTTTTTTTTGTGGGGGGAGGGGGAGAGGAGATTACTAACAATTATAGATTTCGGTAATGTTAACTATGAAACCCTCTTAAAAATGTTAAGTTATATTATTTGCACAGTATCTAAACATGTTTACACCCAAATATAAGAATGTGTGTATGTATCTAATTTATCATAAGAACAAAGTTTTGTTAAAGTAAAAATTATGTTTAATTTTTTTTTTTGTCTCTATAGTTGTGCAAACTTTACCTTTTGATCGTTATAGTTAAAAATTTTAGTTCCTATAAATGCATTTTGATATCAATTTGATCTCTACCGTCAAGTGTGTCTTAATTTCGTCACAAAATGAAATTAGCGGTGTAAAACCGTCACAAATTAACATTTTCTGACATTTTTTATTTAATTTGTAGCGGTTTAAAATGGTAGGAACCAAAGCCAATATCGAAAATAGATGTATAGAGACTGAAACAGATTGTTTTTAACTATAGGAATCAAAAAATAAAATTTGTGCAATTTTAGGGACTCAAAGATAATTAAACCTAAAAATTATAAATACAATAAAGGGTCCGAAATTAAAGGCCACCAGTGCGTCACCTGTGATGGAATCAATCATTGAAGTGGAGGACAGAGAACATGATCAATGAAAGTAAGGGGAGACAACCATCACAACCTGTAAAGCATATGATTGCAGTCTATTGACCCATTAAATTTGACATGCAGGCGGTACTGTGTTTGAATGGATGCAGAGGTGAAAATTTACCTATGCTCTGATGTTTCTCACAAAATGCAGTTCTGGTTTCAGAAAAGTTGCTCTGATGTTTCTCATCATATGTAGTTCTGATGCTTCTCATAATATGTACGGTACTTGCACTACTTGGCTATTTGTTTCAAACAATACAATGAACAAAGCTTCAGCACATGGCCTCAATTTTTCTGTCCTGTGAACCATATCCTTCTCACGGTGAAAAAAAGTACGATGGACTAACTTTATTATAACAATGGAATCTGTGTTAATAACTAACAACTGGGAACTGCCCTGATGTCTTTTGTATTAGGACTAAGTTACCAACCACTCTTCCAAATCACTTGGTGGCAGAACAAAATACTTGATAAAAGCACTGTTTAGGCTCGCAATAGAGTGCATAATCATAAGGAAAAATATCAAGTCTCAAAGCAAAATACAATCACATAGATGAATAACAACAGTTCATCAATTTCAAAATATAAGGAAAAGAAAGTTTAATTTAATTACTCGTGAGTTGTAATTAGTGAATTTGAAAACCTACATTAATAGTTTAAGATATTTGCTCACAGCTCAGTTAATTATGTACAAACATAGAGCAATGAGTATATAATACTCAAACGACACAACACAGATTTCCCATTATATCAAATTTTTAAGGAACATTGTACAACAAATACTTCAAATAAGAGCCTAGTCAAGAAAGAAAACAACACACCCAGTTCTAGTAACATTGGAAGAGCAGACAAAGCTTTCTTATATAATGCCAAAAGCATCAATGTCTCGGTCAGCCAATGCATTTTATCGAACAGTTTGGAGGCATCATCCAAGGAATGAGATTGGATGTAAATTGATAAAGTGATTTTCTTTTTGTTTGTTCTATTGGAGGCCCATGGCCAAGTTTAAGAAGAAATAGAAAACGCAGGGGTATTGACCCTGATATCGGATTCCATAATAGGTAATAGGCCCGATGATATATTATACTTATAAATGTCATGAATTTTCTGTTATTGTTTTTGTTTAAAAAGGAAAAAAAAAATCATTGTTGTATTTTTGTTTTCACTTGGCAGGTAAGTGGGATTCCAATACTTGAGCTTCGTGAGCATCAAATTCTTCTGTATAACAGGGATGGCATGCAACATCTCTTTGAAATGGCGCTATGGCTTGGCCATGGGTCAAAACCATTTTGATGTTTGCCATGTCATTAAATAATAACCACCATTGGTAATTTAACGGAGGATTAACAGTTGGACTAGATTTTATTGATTTTTAAATTAAGAGGACTAAACTTATGTAATTAAAATTAGCGGGACTGAATTCACTCATCTATCAAATTAGAGGGATCAAAAACACAATTAAACCTAAAAAACTGATTTGTCTATTCTAAAATGATGATCATTTAATTGAACATGGCAACTGGAAATAAGGAATGACAGAAAACTGTGTCCTATTTAAGGATTTTACTCTGATGTCTTTGAAGGAACTTCAACTGATTAAAATGTTAGAGAAAAAAAATTGTATTTCATGACACATGAAAACTAATAAAACAAGACAAAATCAAATTCAAAATTCGAAAATCAATCATGAACCAAAATGTTAAATTGATTATACATACATATAAATCCCAAGGGGTTGGTCAAGTGAAACAAAACAAGGCTTCGTATCTGACAAGTTGTCGATTCGAATTCTCACTATCTCTGTAAATGCTCTTCAAGTCCGAAGACATTTCTTGTCTTAGACTGGGGCATTATTTCCTCTCCCTAAACTTTGGTATTAACAAAAAAAATATTATACGTACATATTTCCATTTTTTTCTTTATCATCTTTTTAAGGAAAAGACTCAGTATCAAAGTTTTATAACCCGCATGGATATCTGTAAGAGAGAAGGAAAACGTTGATGTTTCTTTCATTTTCCCTTGATTTCATCACGTACATGTTTGCCAATATATCAAGAGGAATGTTAAAAATAATAATAAACCTTTAACTAGTTCCCAACTATGGTAATTGAAACACATAATTAATAAATACCCAAGCAGGGTATAGTAGTTGTTGGAAGGTTATGTCATTTCAAAAGTAGAGCATGTGATTAAATATCACTTTGTTAAGGTTATTCTATTTGTGTCGGAACCAACCCTTATTAGTTAGTCTTTGTTAAATTGAAAAGTCAAAATATAGTTAAAAAATAAAAGGCCAAATTATAAATATATTTTTTTAAAAAAGAAAAAGAGTAAATAAAAATGACATAGATAAATTAGAGTTTAATTTTCATACACTGTGTGTGTATATATTGTCAACAAAATATAAATTACTCTAAATATAACTTTTAATTAAAATAATTATTACATAAGTCAACAATCTTATCATACATTATAATATGTAACTACATCATAATGTAAAATTTCTAACTAAGTAATAGTGTATTATAATTACATTCTATATAACTTATTTAAAATGAAAGCAACTCTTATGAATAGAAGAGAGCTACAAGTCATATATGGTATAATATAAAAGGCTAATATTAGGTGCAGATTAATTTAATAAAAAGTGCATTTTATTCTCTCTTTTTTTTATAGTTGGTGGGGCTTGTATTTGATGGATCTCAATAGGTGTATCGAATTATTGTAAGTAATAAATTAAAACAGTAAGACTAAGTATCGTTATCAAAGATTGAAAGATGATTCACAATTTACCAAACACAATTTTAATAGGAATCAAGAAAGATAATTTATAATTAATTAATTTAAAGAAAAACAAGAATTTAAATTGAAGAAAGCAAAAAAGATTTATTTTTGGGTGTTTTATTTTAAAATGCAAGAATCCAAGAATGCAAAAAACATAGAGAAAGGTTAATTTAAGCAATTGAGAAAAACGTTGGGAACAGGGTTCATCTTATTTTGCCTATAATTTCTAATGTACACTTTTAATTCAATTTGATTTTTAATTTATCTACCAAATTTTCTAATTTTTTAAATCCTAATTCCTTACACAATTAAACCTTTATCTATAATTAACAACCTTAACTCCTTATGTGAAATTAAATAGGCATAAGCATTAAGATTTGAAATTCCTAATGGTAGCAAGCATCTAGTGACTATTCCTAACTTATTGCTAGATTTGTATCTCAAAGCACATCTATGAAGTAAATTTCCATTCACAAAATAAATGTAAGACCTTCCTAAGAGTGGCCAATTCTTCAAAAGCACAAAGATTAGAGAACACAAACACAAATACGAGAAAAACATAATTTTATTAAAAATCTTCAATTCAAAGATCCATGGATTATATAGAAATTCCCCCACCCCAACAAAATGGGGTTTAGCTAAATATAGAAAAACTAAAAGTAATAGAGATTAAATAGGAAGAAAGATAGAACTCCATTGACCTTTGAAGAGACATTAGCTTCCACCATAATTGTCTTCCTTATGCTCATAGACCTCCTAGAGAGGGGAGAGAAGAAAAATCCTAGATGAGGCTCCAAATTAGAGAATCTGAGAAAATGTCTCTCATCTACTCTTTTTTCCTCCTTTTTATTTGTGGGTCAAATAACTCCCACTAAAGGGGAAGACCTAAAACACTTAGATGTATTTTGATGGTGTATTTGAATAATTGAAAGTAATTTTCATGGAATTTTAAAATTCTTTGTACTAAATTTGTTATTTGGATATTTTATTAAACAAATTTAAAATTTAAGATTTTTAAACAGAAATGTTGATTCACTAAAATTCAAGAATTCAAAATTTCATCTAAAAATCAATAATTTTATAATTCTTTTTTCTCTTCTCTCTTTGTCCTTCCCTCCCTTCCCTTTCTTTTTTCTTTCTCTCTCTTCTCCAATTCTCTCTCTTGTTTGTTTCTCTTCTCTCTCAAGACTCCTTTTGTCTCTCTCTCTCTCTCTCTCCTCTCTATCTTCTCTCTCCTTTCTCTTCTTTATCTCTCTCTTTCTTCTCTCTCTCTCTCTCTCTCTCTCTCTTCTCTTTATTCAAATACTAAATATTAGAAATGAAGAAATTTGATTACTTTATCCAAACACAAAATTTTAAAACAAAGGAATTTGATTGCTTTATATCTAAACCAAAAAAATTAAAAATGAAGTAATTGAAATTTTTTGAAATTTAAATTCTTTAGATTTCTCAAATACTCCATCCAAACACACACTTAAGGGTTTTTGTTTCTTTCTTTCCTTTTTTTTGCTGCTGTTTTAGTTTTCTTTTTTGATCCATTAGAATACTCATTCTTTTATTATCTAAAAATAAAATATAAATAAATAAATATTCAAATTCAAATTTAAAAAATAAAATAAATAATATCTTCTATTATAAAATTTTATTTGAGGACAAAATAAGATAAAATTTATAAAAAATAATTCAAAATATTCTAAAAATTATAGAAAAAAATTAGTTAATCTAAAGAATTATCAGTATTCATACCTCAGATATCAATACTATAAGGCTCACTCTTTCTGGGCACATATATTTTAGATCTTTGTTTGAGCGTTTTAAAGTGAGAATAATGAAAAATAAGAAACAATGCAACTTTTTAAAAAGTGTCCTTTTTTTTTTTTTGATACATAACTGTGTCATTTTTATTGTATACTTAGTTGGACGATTTTTATTAATCCATTACAAGTTGCCCTCCATGTTCACAAGTCAACTTTAAATAAAGCTACAATGTTATATCCTGAAGATCCTCATTAATGTTAGTTTAATAGCTAAACTACTGCTTGTTGAATTGGTATGTCATATGTGAAAGCAAAAGGATTTCAATAACATCAGTGGACAAGTGGAAACACAGCTGCCTAGTTGACCGACAGGCCAAAGCCTGCAGGGTGCAGGCATAGAGTCACCATTGTTGAAGTTGATGATGCACACATGTTACCTACCTTCTCTTCTAGTAACTACTACCATAACTAGTGGTGGATCCAAGACCATGGGTCAGCAATTTATTTAAAAAAATAAAAAATAATAATGATAATTATCATATATATAATCATAAAGACATAAACATTAAAATCATAAAATTTTATCAATATAATGGGTTCAAATGTATAAAAATAAGGAAGGCAAAATATATAAAATTGACATATTTATTTGTAATTTTATCAAATTAAGGGGCTATATTTGCATACACTTATTTAATTATAGGTCCATCCTTAGTAGTGAATTCAAATATATTAAAATAAGGAAGACAAAATATAAAAATTTAACATATTTATTTATAGTTTTATTAAATTGAAAGGGTGCATTTGTACACCCTCATTTAAGTGCAGGACCGCTCCTGACCGTAACCACGAGTACCATTTTTCTTTCTCTTGGTCATGTATGGTTATTATGCACTATCATATCCTTTACTTCATTACATTTATGATAGACTTTGATTATATGAACTTTCTTTCTTTTGGGGCTTTTCCACTTACTGTTCACCCTCTCTCAATCATTGTTTTCTTTTAAAGAAAATGGTTGTCCAAACTTCAATTGCCTTCTCACTTTGTTACTTTCCTTCTTCGACGCATGTAGAGTCCAAATTACAAATCTATCGTATGCTAATATTTATTTGGACCACCTTAGTACGTATATTTTTAACATGGATAGAAATTAAACTTTTTTCTTTTATATTCCTATTGATAAAACATTCATTTATTCATCATGCAAGAGAATGTATTTATTAGCTTATTTATAATATAAATTACATCCATTGATAGAAAAAATTATCTTTTAAATTACGAGTAGTATTATTAAATATTTTTAAAATAAAATTTAAGTTTATGATATTATTAATTAAAATTAATTAATTTAATTATTTTCATTAATTTGATAAAAAAAATTTATATAAAAGACTAAAAGCATTATAAAATTATATTTTTTAATTAAAATAATAAAAATATAAAAATATTCTCTATTAATCATGTCAATGTATTTTTAAAATAATTTTTTAAACGTTATATATTCATCGTTGGGACGGTATTACAAAGACCATTAGACCAATCATTAATTGCTGTTTCGGGCACGACAGTCATATCACCGTCCCAGAACCAAAAATAGAAAGTTGCTCCGATTATAAATTTACAAGTGTAATTCTTTTGCATACGACAAGAGTGAAGTTGTTAAAAAGGAGAATGGGAATAAAGGCAGTAAGGCACCAATAAAAAAATGGATTTTAATAAATATATATTTATTTGCTTTTAATTTTTTATATTATTGTTCTCTTTATACATCACATCACTTATTATATTTGTTAAATTTTTTTATCTTATTTTATTTTAGAAAAAATAGACTATGCACTGACAGTATAAAGTAACTTTACACTATCATCCAATCACAACCCACTATGTATGATAAATTTGTTGATTTTTTATAATAATTACCTTAAAAATCATACCAACGGTGATTTCTAATTGATTAACAGTATAAAATTGCTTTATACCAACAGTGCATAATCATTAAATTCTTTCTTTTGTCCTAATATATC
The DNA here is from genome assembly GCA_004329165.1 of Spatholobus suberectus. Classification (NCBI taxonomy): domain Eukaryota; kingdom Viridiplantae; phylum Streptophyta; class Magnoliopsida; order Fabales; family Fabaceae; genus Spatholobus; species Spatholobus suberectus. The sequence goes on along the minus strand of CM014731.1, from coordinate 16,871,476 downwards.
TCAAAATATAGTGTACGTTTAAGTTTTTCTTAAAAAAATTAAAATAAAAATATTAAGAATTTAATTTAAGTATATTTTGTAGTGTAAATAAATTGCTATATAACATAAATATATTAATTTTATAATAACTATATTAAAACTCATCTAAAAATTATTTTTGATTGGTTATTTATATAATTTATTTTACATACATGACTATCAAACTCTATTATTAATATACGTAATTTTTATTATAATTTTTAATAAAAAAATTATTTGTTATTCCTTTACCCAGTATGTTTACGGCACTCCTTAACAAAATTTATTGTTAGTTACCTACAACTAAATCGAATGATCACTAGATCAGATCTGGCCCCCAAAACCTGCATGGTCCCATGATCATTTACAAAACCGCGGCTACCATAATAGACAAGACAATTAAGTCAACAATTATTAACTACTATATTAATTTTTTCAAGTTAACAAACGTCGTTAAAAACACTATTTAAAAACACTTCATACACTAAAAATATTTTTCAAAAAAGAAGAAGCTAAATTTACACCCCAAATTTAAGGTGAATGAGAAAAGGAAAGAGAAAAATAATAATAATAAATATATATATGTGTGTGTGTGTGTGTGAGTATATGACAATGATTTAATAAAAAATAAAATAAAATGAAAGAAAAAATAAGTGTACAAATTTAGTAACCCATAAAAAAATACTTAAATTTCTGAGCCCCAGAGTAGAAAGACCCAAAATCTTCTTTTTGCCAATATCACTTACAACATAACAGGAATCTTGCTCTCACATATCTTAACAATTCAAATTAAAAACACCTAATCCACTTTATTATTAAATTCTCCTGACTACTTGGGTATGTTTGGAAACTGGTTTAGAGCCTTAAAAGTTTGTACTCTCCAAAACAACAAAAGTAGAAAGAATGAGAAGGATGGATTAACAGAAATCCAAACACACATTTAATAAAACAATAATAATTTTTAATACTAGAGTAATCCATTGTCAAATTCATTTTACCAGTCTAGCAGCACCAATGAAGGGTGTATTTGGATTACAGTTGCATCCAACTGAATCTACATTAAACTCAATTCACTACTCGTATAACTTTTCCATTTATATATTGAAAAGTACAAAAACTTCATTCAACGTCATTCTAACAGATTTTCAAACACACACAAAATCTACTACATCCCGTTTGAAAACAAATAAAAAAAACTACTTCAAATCAATTTCATTTCCTGTCTCAAAAATCCCTTTTACTTGAAAAATAAGAATAAATGATAAATTTGTTAATTTTTGTAATAATTACATTGAAAAAAACAACAAATATAATTTCTAATCAATTAACATTACCCCAATAATGTCAATTAGTTAAAAACAAAACCTAAGATAAAAAATTAAAAAATAAATAATAACAACACACTATTAGTATAAATTTTAAGTTTAATGATTATGTACTGTCAGTATAAAAAATTTTATACTGTCAACCAATCACAAATTATCATTATTATGACTTTTAAAATAATTATTATAAAAATCAACAAACTTACCATATATAATGATTTGTAAATAAATGACAATGCAAAATAATTTTATACTGTCAGTATATAGTCTTTTTTCTCATAAATTTTTTACGTTGTCAATCAAATATCATCATTAGTATAACTTTTAAAATAATAAATATAAAAATTAATAAATTTATCATACATAATAATTTATACTTAAATTGTCGTATAAATATATAATAGGGCATAAAAGGCATAAAAATTGAGTCGGAAAAAATATATATACCAATCCCAAAATTTCTCACCTTTTATTCATAGATTTAGCTTTTTTGGTTTACCTACCTATATACATTTCACTGCACTAGCCCCCACCATAAAGATATATATAATTATAAAAATATAAGTGAAAAAAGAAGGGGAAAAAAAATAAAAATTCAGAGGGAAGCGTGTAATCCTCTTCGTAAACTGAGAAACCCCAGAAGCTGCCCATAGGCGCTGGTTATATTCGTCGAGCTTGTGATGCGGGACAAAGGGGGTCCTGCAGAGCGGGCACGTCTTCTGATCGTGATCGATCCAACGGTCCACGCAGGCGCGGTGGAAAATGTGCTTGCAGTTGGCCATACACCGGATTTCCTCCTCGGCGCAGAACTCGCTGAGGCAGACGGCGCACCCCGGAGAGGGCGCGGCGGCGGCGAGGTCGCGGAAGGCGGCGACGGGAGGAACTCCCGGATGAGGAGCGCGGAGAGCGTGGGGGCGCGCGGCGGCGGCGGAGGGTCCGGCCAGGCGGCGGAGAGGTCGGTGTCGAGGAGGTCGGAGAGGCGGAGGAGGCGGAAGAGGGAGAAGACGAGGGAGCGGAGCCACGCGAGGAGGGAGAGAGCGTGGAGGAACACGTTGGGGACCAGCACTTCCGGGTATCCTACGGGGAACCCCATCGCCGACGCGTGAAAACGCGCTTTTCTAGAGAGAGAAAATCGATGGGTTTTTTTTTTTTTTCGCGTGTGTTTTTGGGTTCTAGAGAGAGAAAGTGAGAAGGGGAGGTGGTAGAAGAACCGAGGAAGGGACTTGCGCTGTGGGAATGCGAATGAATGAGGAAGGGGTGAGGGGATATATATTGGGGGTGTTGGGAGGTGATAGAGTCACTGGCTGTGACATGGAGAGCGGAGAAAGACCAATGGGAGATTGCGTCGGTTAAGGGCTAGGTTGGTGGATGATGTATATTTGTGAAAATGGAAAATCTAGTACGCTTCTTCTTTGGTGAATAGATCTGCGCCGGTTTAGATAAATAATGAAATAAATTCTTTCTATAAATTACAGAGGAGTGCTAGTAATATATATTTTAACACATTTTTTTCAACACACATTTTATTATTAATTAAAACTTATTAAAAATTATAAAATTAGAAAAAACTCATTAAATAAAAAATAAGACTGCCAAAATTTGTACTCTTTAATAAATTTCAGTTGATAATAAAGAGTTTGTTCAAAAAATATATTACAAAATGTGTTGTTAGTGTTTTTTTAAACTAAAATTATCTTATGCATAAATTAAAATAAAATTTTGAAGAAACTAAAATAAAAGAGATTTTATAAATTAACTTATGTATAAGTTAATTTTAGTTTATGAGATAAGTTTATTTTATTTCTGTTCTCATTTTTTTTCTTTTATAAATATTTAAGAAAAAGTTTATGAAAAAATAGGTCATGCACTAACAGTAAAAAGTAATTTTACACAGTCATTCAATCACAAATTACTATTTATTGTAAGCATGTTGACTTTTATAATAAATACTTTAAAAATCATACCAACGATAAATTCCAATTAATTGATAGTATAAATTTTTTTATATTAACAGTATATAACCATTAAACTCAAAGTTTATTGTATAAGGTCTTAATACGCTTTTAATTTGGATGAGTGAGTGACGTTATTTTAACTGGAATAAATAATGATGGAAACTTCTGATTTTTTTTATTTTTTTTCCTTAAGAGTTTCCACGTTCTATGGTTATGATTTATGAAACTTATAAATTTGACCCATTTTAAAAGGTCTATAGAAATTGTTTTTACATATCACGTCTTCTTTTACATTTATAATTAAAAATATTTTTTTGATACATTATTAAAAATATTTTAATTTAATTATGTATATTTTTTATAATTTTAAATATTTTCGATCTATATTCTTAAGGGAATTGGTATGCATCAATGTAAAACTTAGTACTGATTTATTAATACTTTTATATAAAAAATATTTTTAATTGTTCAAACGTTTGAATCATTATTACATAATATATTAATTGTTTATATTAAATCTGATAAAAATTGAGTAACAACTTTTTTTTTATTTTTCTCTTTTAATTTCATTTTTTAATATTTTAACTAAATTTAAAGACATTTATTTTATATATAAAATCCCAGTTAATTAGTTTGTGTTCAACTAAGAGCAATAAAAAGTATATAATATTTTCACAAAAATTAAGTAATATATTAAATTAATTCTTAAAATGACAAACACGTATTAATTTAATTTTTAAAATTATAAAAATATTATTAAAGTCCTTTTTTTAGGAAATTATTAAAGTCCTTAATGTTACTAAATAATGATCATTTTAGTTTTTCAAATCATAAAAACATTAAGAATAAAATAATTATTATTTAATATTCTTATTCTCATCTTAAGGTCGAGAATTATTACTTCCAACTAACACTCGGGTTCAAATATATTGGTTCATCAGTGCTTGTTTCGAGTATATTGTATATACATTAATTGGATCAACGAGTTGTGTCCGTACTGCATATTTTTCTATAAAATGAATTAGACCGATATCTAATCAGATCTACAATTTTTGTTGGTCAGGTTGATATCATTCCACGAAAGAATAAACTTCCAAAATTTTGATTTAATTAAAAGGAATTATGCTTCCAAATGGACTAAAACCAAGAGACCACGCTATATTATTATCCTCCAATAATGTTTTATTAATAATTGGATAATAATACTGCTTTCATTTAATAAATTCTTATATTACAGAGTCATTTTATCGAGCCGAAAAAGAGGGAACATTTTGTAATAAAGAACCATGAAGCTTAAAATATAATAATTTAATGCATTTGGCATATATATCACCAGAAAATCTAATCATGTTAGGAGAAGATCCAAATTTAAATAACACTTACATTTCGTTTCCAATAATCTAGATTCCATGTTACATATTTAATGATACAGATGGATGAGGACGAGAATTAGATAGGTTAGTTTTTTGTTTTGGCTTAATAAATTAAAGTGCGTATGACTTACTCTATCTTTCGCAGAACTCGGTGCTTTGCTAAAATATTGCACAAGTCTCACATGCTTCAATAGGGAAAGAGTGTGGAAGTATAGTAGGCACTGGGCAACTAATCATCATCATCATCTTCTTCTTCTTCCGATTAACTAATTAAAAATATTCATCATCTTCGTCTGAACGGTCATAGAATCGTAATATATATGTAAAGAACACTAACGCTGATATGATTATGGAGAACATGAACAATCCATGTCCTGTCTCAAATATAAATATATTTAGTTATGAGCTATGTCACTTTCTGAAAATACATATTAATTATATTCATATCATGAGCCTATAAATAAAAAAGAATACAGTTTAAGACAAACATGTTTTAATTTAAAGTCATGTTTTGTTATAGTTAGCTCTCTAGGCTTTTGTTGTTAAAGCCGCATAAACTAATTGAGTTCCTTTTTTTAATTTCTTGAGATAAAATAAAATAACTATGCTCACCATCAATTTTAATTTCTAATATTTTCTGAATTATTCTCTCTCCCTACATCGATGGCTGCTGATGATCAGAAGAATTTCTTTAGGATTCAAATATTCGACACCTTAGCTATTGGAAATTAAAAGAGATTCGATCGTAACAATTGTCATTTTTTTCTTTCCCTTAAAAAAAATCAACAACAATATTAAATAACCTGTTTTTAAGATGTCTGGTTAATCAACCAATATAAAAAAGGTAAATTATATATTTTTTTTATTCAAGAAATCTTACCATTTGAGTTTTAATCCTAACTCAACCATAAAAGTTAGCTTATAAGGTGAGGGCGACCCCCTACTTATATATATTATCTTTAGCCGACGTGGAATTTGGGTTTTTCCCAATACACTCCCTCTCACGCCAACACTATTAGACTTGGTCCGTGAATATGGTAGGTGACCCGTTAATGGATCTAAGATAGGTTCTGATACCATCTTACAATTTGAGTTTTAGACCTAACTCAACTCCGAAAGCTAACTCATAGGGTGAATGTTACCCCATACTTACATACACTATTTTAGCACTATCTTTAACCAATGTAGGACTTAAGGGTTTTCCTAATAAGAAAGCTTAAATTACACTTTACCTTACTTTTATTTTAAAAATTACAATTCTCATTCTTTAAAAGATTAATATGTGTTGTACATAAATTTATTTTAATGCGAACAAGTTAAGATTGACTTTTTCTGTTCATGTACTTGAGCATTATTGATAATGATAATTAGTTTCAAATCTTAATCAGCCCAACGTGAAGGGCGTATGGTAAACTGCTTTTGGATTTCAAATCAAAGAAATCATTGCTAACACGACGAGTATATTCAATTTTTCAAGGGAGTTGATAATTACAATTTATATAAGTTTTTTTTCTTCGTATTATTACTATGTATATTTAAATTGATGGTTAATTGTGGAAAACATCACAATCACCGATAAAGAAGCATAAAGTGGGGGGTTTAATAAAAATTTTGTTTTGAAGAATTATTACTGATCAGTTAATGAGGATTTGTTTGATTTCCTTTTCATTTTTGTTGTTTTAAAAAATATTTTTTAAAATAATTTTATACTGCTCAATAATTAATTTTTTATCTAAAATTTATTAAATTTTAAAAATTGTTTTCAAAATAAGTATCTTAAAAGCCAAAAAAAGAAACAATTAGGGTCTGTTAGTCTCTCATCTCAGTTTTTGATTTTAAAATCCGTTTTATAAAACAATTTAAAAAAATAATCTGTATGGTAATTTTGAAATGAACACTGTTTTAGAAATGAAAAAAAAAACCTTGTTTGTTAAATTTGTTTTTAAAATATGTTTTGAAAACTAAAAAATAGAAAACTCGTTTGATTGTGTTTTTTTTTTTTATGATTTTTTAACTTATTGAAAAAACTTGTGTGTGTGTGTGTTTTAGTCCTCATCTAGGATAAAAATCACATGCTTTTAAAGAGACTAAAATAAAAAATATAAAAATTAATTTTAGAAACCATAATTTTACAAAAAAAAAAATAGCCTAAAATATGTAGAAGAGTATGAACAAATTTATATTAGTAATTAACTTACTAACATTAAAGTTCAATAACAGAAATGATAAAGTTCAACATAATTAATAAAAAAAAAACACCAAAAACATAATTAATAAAAAAAGGACATATATCATATTAGTAATTAAATTTATTTAGTATGTTTTATTGGCATGAAGTAGTTTTATATTAATATTTGTTAAAATTTTAATATATTATTATTATATTTATTTTAGTAACAAATAAAAAATCTTAATTTAAAAATATTTTAAAAGGACAGTGTATATCAATTGATACGTTTGTAGTTTAATTTCAATTTTGATTAAATAAAAAGAAATGAAGAGTATGTTTGGGTACACTTTAAAATTTAATTTGAAAAGGTGTTATTTTTGAGTTGTGTATATTTGAACATAATTTTGAATATCAAATCACACTATGAGTAGAAGTGAAATAAAATATTTTTCTATTAAGACTAACCATGATTTATAAATTATAATCCAAATACACCCAAATACTTCTTGTTCATTCCGTGAAAAGTTTTGAAGAAACAACGATACACACGCATACAAAATGACATTATAATTTCCCCAAAAGTTGTTTTAAGTAGTGGGATATCAAATGAAATCTATATGAACAGGACATAACATTTATAGGTTTGTTTTGTGGTGATTCTAACATATCTTGAAAGGTTATATTTAATAATGTAAGATACTACGAAACGGTGGGACAATGCTTGTAAGGTATATTACTAAAAAATACTTAATAGTGTATTTTTACCCTCAAAGTTTTACAATCTTATAAATTTTGTCTTTTCAATTTTATTTTATTTTGGTGAATTTTTCTCCTAAGTAGAAAAACCTGAAAGAAACAGAAACACACAAGAAGAGAGGTTGAATTGCGTGTTAAAAAAAAACTTTTTGCAAAACTTTAATAGTAAACAAAAAGACACAAATAAAAGAAATAAAAGTAAGAATAAGGAAAGAAAAACACAAAAGGAATTTTATACTAGTTTACTCAACTTGAGCTATGTCCAGTACCTTCGTCCAAAAGGCTTTCTAGTAACCAAGAGGTATTTTATCAGCCTCTTCAAGCCTTACAACAATGATCAATCCAAGATCACTTAAAAACTCAAGTACTCTTTAATCACCAAGCCTCTCCAGGCTTTCACAGCACAAATAAAGTGTTTAAAAGAAATCACCTCACAATGTGAGGATATGAAAGTTTAAGAGCGATTACAAAACTTTGCTAAGTAAAGTTTATGAAATATGAGAGAATTTGCAAGATCGTCCAACAGAGAGATTTTGTTTTCGTTCGTTCGCTACTCAATTGCTCTACTTGAATCTGCGGACTTGATATATATATATATATATATATATAACCTTTGAGAAGATAGTCGTTGAGATATACGAGCTTCAATTTTCAAAGACACATTTTGAAGCTTTGTCACGTATGGTTGTGCGTGTTTCAAGATTGTAGATGAGACAGAAAAACAATTTTTGTTTTTGCACCAAAGTGGGAGGTGTAGTTCTATGTTTCAAAGTTGTTTTTTCTGAACATTCCTTATACCGATTTGGTAGCTTGATAGGTTGACTTACTTTTCTACAAAGCTGTACTTATACACAAAAAAATATCTGCTTTTCATTTAATGTGAGATATTTGAACGTTGGATCTCATAATAAAAAAATAAAACATTAGTTTCAAGGCGTACAAGAATAAGCTGATTGAAACATTAAAACTTAGTTGAATTTTAAGACATCTCAAATAAGACATTGGATGATTTTCCCAAAGAGCGCATATGTTTATAGAAAGCAATTGGACGCTTGTTATAAAGTGGCACATTGGACACTAGATTTCATAAAACAACATTGGACACTTTGAAAAGCTTTTTACTGTATAACGATATTTGAAAGGATGATTAAGAGAAAATATTTACGAACTCTAAAATTTAATAACTTTTGTTATCTTCAAAACTTTAAGAGATTGAACGCTTTATACGTCTTTAGTTCTAAGAAAACCGCCACAATTAGATAAAAAAAACCATCACAAAATGTCTTAATTGTGGCGGTTTTTCTATATTAGGGTAAAATTTGAGATATTTTATAAATTGGAGGGCAAATTTGCGAAAAAACTTTGGAGGGATAAAATTCGTGAAATTGTAAAATTTTAGGAGAAAAAAATGCAATTAAACCTATAAAAAAGAAAATATATAAGAATAGAAAATAAGGATATATTTATTATTGATATAAATTAAAGTACCTTATAAATATAATTTAATAAATACACTTTTATATTAATTTTTAATTTTACACCTCTTCTCACTCTAGAAAAAGATAATTTATAATCATCACCATGTTGATGAATTTTTTTCTTTTTAACTGGAATCGGTTAGGGTTAAGGAAAGTATCACCATTACAATGGTACCTAAAAATACTTATTATAAAGCTCAAGAAGGATTTCAAAAAAAAAAAACAAAAACTCAAAGATGGAAAGAAAAAATAGAATTTATTTAGTCAAAAATGCTTTTTTTTTAAGTAAGCCTAAAAAAGTTTTATTTACATGGAGTATAAAGGATACCCAAACCTTTTTACATACTAAGCCACACCTTTGCACAAATAATCAGCTTACAATAAATATACTCTCCTTCCTTTTACATTAGTAAAGAGTCCAAATAAACTTCTTAAATAATTTGTAACTATTACATTGTTAATCAGTCCTTAGTCCTTTTAGTTTTACCCATAATTCATTTTACCAAACTATATCATACATATGTTGTTACAAGGCCCTGCATAATTATCCAACAGTTGTATATATGAAATTTACATACATAATTATGCCCCTTCTGCTTGAGAAATTTGATCCAACAATTTTCCTTTCACATAGTTCACCCTACAATGTTAACAACACATCCTACAATCTTTATATTGAGCTAACATTATTAGACACAAAGTATTTCCTGTTGTCATGTACTTTTCATCCTACAATCCTTTCAAACATTCCTTAAGGTTTATGGACCATTCAATGAAAGAGAAAGAAAAGTTCTTCATCCTATTGGACACCCATAACCATGATTCGTATTTATTTAATTAAACACACATTTAGAATTAGGAACATCTTGTTTAAAAATAGTATTGCTCTTATGTAACCAAATAGATGCAAACTAAATAGACCACCATGCCATGTTAGATTTCTTTCACATGAATCCACAATTATGCTGTAGAAAATGCTCTTTAGTCTCCATTAGATTTCACATCCTTGCCTTTTTGTGGATCTTCTCCCTATCTACCCTCTATTAACACCAATCAAATATTCTTATAGCTTCCTTTCAAATAAGTTACAACCTACTAAAATAATTTGTCTTTCATCCCTTATTTTTAGACATTTTTGAAAGTGTACATTTTTTTTGGCAAGTAATTGCTTTGGGCAAGTTGCCTACTAAGAGCAATTCGTTGCACACGAAGGTGATATTAGATTCCAAATTAACCATTTGTGTTTTCTATGGTATGGCTATTAAAACTGCAACCAATATATTTTTCACATGTTTAGTCTCTTATATTATATGATCTCATTTTTATGGATGGTATGGGTACTTGGTGGCTCTACCTCTTTCTTTCTTCGATCACTTCTTTTTTAACAGAGATTGGTTTAATGTAAGAGGCTAAAGAATGTTTGGCAAATGTTATGACATTCTATAGTGTGGAGCATTTGGGTGATGAGAAACAACACCATCTTTAGCAATTCTACTTTTGATTTTATCTCCGTTATAAACTTGATTAAGGTAAGATCTTCATCTTGATCTTGGATGGTTGCAAAATTTGGGAGGTCGAATCTATAGTTTTCACATTAATGTTTTTGCTTGATAAAATGTATTAAGGTTTCATGTAATTGATATAGACATTGTGTTTTGTATGTGGGTTGAAGTACTCCTTTATAATCCTGTTAATAAATACTTTCTACAATTAAAAAAAATATAACTTAATAAAAACTTATTAAAATTTTATCCAAGAGGTTAACTCTAAGGAATATTTTTTTACAAAATAACATACTACAGTCTAAATCTCCATATGAAGAGAAGTACACATATTTAAATGAGTTAGGCTCATTTATCTCTCGTATTTTGTATAATCATATTTAAAAGATAATCATATTTTGTGTAAAATTATCTCTCATAAATATACTTATTAAAAACTTATAAGAACCCTGCTTACTAAAAACTTGTAAGCAAATATTTTAAATGAGTTAGGCTTACACAAATGATAGGATCATACCTTTATTACTTTTAATTCTTTTTACTATTGTAAGGTGTCAGTTCAAATATGAGTCTCATTCGCATTTTGGCTCAAAGTTGGAAGGTTGTGTATCCTTAATGTCCTTCGACTGAGGTATCATCTCGGATGTGAGCCTTATTCACCTTTTGGCTCGAGGCTGGAGGATTGTGTATCCTCCGAGTTCCTCGACCAAGGTGTCAACTAAAATAGGAGCCTCATTCACCTTTTGGCTTGAGGTTAAAAGGTTATGTATCCTCCAAGTCCCTTGACCGAGTTATTAGCTTAGATGTCAGCCTTATTCACTTTTTAGCTTAAAGCTAAAGGGTTGTGTACCTTTCAGGTTCTTCGATCAATTTTATATAGGGATATCAAACTGGCCAACCTAACCCGCTTTCCACTTGACAAAAAAAAAAGGTTAGGTTAAGTTATACCTATTTTATATTGGGTTGAAGATCTTAACCCAACCCAACACAGTTAGGTTGGCGGGTTGGGTTAAGTTGACCAGTCAAAACTTAAAAAAAAAAGGTTATAGAACTTTTAATCATTTTATTTGTCTTAAATTTTCCCTAGACTTGATGATCAAATATAATTAAAAAAATGTTATAAAACTTTTAATCATTCTATTTGTCTTAATTTTCCCCCAAACTTTATAATCAAATATAATTAAAAAAAGGAAAAAAATGTTATAATAGTTAATCAAGGAACCCATTTAGTGAAAATCTAACTTAATTTAAGAAAAAAAAACCCTAATGGGTCAACCCAACCTAACCCAACCCGTCATTTGACTTGTCGGGTTGGTGGGTTAAAGGGTTAAATTGCATAACCCAACCTAACTTGTTTGGGCTAGTTAAACAAATTGACCCACCTGGCCCAACTCGTTTTGACATCCTTAATTTTATAGCTATCACTTGGGAAGATTCATTATCTCAAGTAGAAGCCAAGGTCATATGACTGATGTTTTCGTCTTAATGACTTATTTGCTACATTTCTTAATTGGGGGTCATGACCAATTTAAGATCGTGCAGCTTGACCCATGTCTAAGTATCCTTGACAAGATGTCATGTCCCTTCCAGCGATCATGGGAGCAAGGCATAAACTGGCCCCGATATTGCAGAAGGACATTACACCCATGATACGGGAATACCACATCCCACAATATCAAAGGTTTTATCAAGTATAACCAACTGAGGATATAAGTTAATTCAAAAAATCCTAAGAGACAAAACACACTTTTATGTCTTGAGTGCAGGCCATCTTCGGGTTATCCTCTAAAAGTGACACTAGAACAACTATAAATTTTATATTGCTTTTTATTTAGTTTTTAATTATAGTTAATGTTATTAGCCAACAAGATATGTAATTTGGTGAAAAGATGCATTCATTATCAATAATTTGGAAAAAGTTATAATTTGATTGGTGACATTAAGTATAATTCTCATTTCATTCATCCTACTTTAATATAACACTTATTCCCTCATATAGCACTTGTTTCCATTACACTTGATTTCTAATACCAACACTGAGACTGTAAAATCTAGGTCAAAACTGTTCTAAGGAAAGTTTGCGTATAGACTGTGGATTCAACTACGTGTCAAATGTCAAACTTGTTGAAATAAGTTTACTCGGTGTTATCCGTGTGATCAGGGAGCAAGTATAAAAGAAAAATGAAATTCGTATACTCATTAAGTTCATACATTTAGTGAGAAATCTTAGCGAAAGAGATGAAAAAAATTGATAAATAATTTGATATGATAAAAAAAGAGACAAATAACAAAATAAAAGAGAAATAGAAATACTATAAAAATATATGAATATCATTATTATATATGGACAATATTGTTTTTCCAGCTGTCAACTCTACCTTGATTGGTGGGTTTTGACGTACGAAACTCATTATAAATCTCTTGAATCTTGATAATAACGAATCAAAAGGATGAGTGAAGGAGCAGAAACTACCAGCGTGGGACCATGTATGGTGGTGGAGAGTAGAGAAAAATGCACGTCGAATTAATTGAAACGCTTCTAGATTTAGAATTGTTTTTCTTTCTCCAACAACAGAAGTCACATTTGATCCGAAGACTTTATCCGTTATATTCCTTTGTACATAAAAAAATTAATCATCCTAACAATTTTTTTGTTAATATATAAAAAGGTAAAATATATACACGTTATTAATTTTGTAGTGAGATGAGATCTCAGCTACTAAAAAGGTAAACTATATAAGAGAAAAGTTAGACAAATTCAAATCACCTCATAGTCTAACAGCATGGTATCTTATTTTTCTACACATATTTTTTTTCAATGTATATTAAAATTATCTTTCATTCAGCCAATAAATATGGTTAACTCATTTAAAAAGATCTAACTATTTACTAACTATACCAGGTTTTGTTAAATAAATATGTTATGGAAGAGAAAAAAAAAGTTATCATATTTCAAAATAACGAAAAATAAGAAATATAACATATATTTTAATGGAGAGCGAATATAATAACTTTTACGTATGACTTAATATAAAAATCATAAATCAAAATGAAATTAATTAATATGTTTATGACTTTATGTTGACACGATTTAATCATAAAAACACTAATAGATAGATTGCGTACACATTTAACTTTTATGGTGATAGAATTATGATAAATGAAATGAATATAGCAGAAAAAATAAGCGTCCCGAGTATTTTAAGGATATTCATTATAAAGTATTTAATATACATTAAGTATTTTAAATTATTGAAAACATAAGTATTAAATATTTTTATATTTTTAATATAACAAAAATTTATTTTTATTACGATACTATTTTTTTGTTTCCTTTACCATTATATATTTGTTCATTTTCCCAAAAAAGTTTGTTGAATACCCACGAAAGTAGAAAACTACTTTATTCTTAACACACTCAGCTCCTCGGACAGCTGAAGGTAGGTCTGACTAGAGAATATTTCACGTTTTGATCTTTGTCTTGCATTGCCTTTCGATGGCAATATTTTCTTATAGGTTAAAAAATACTAAAAACATTTATTCAATTGTTGATTTAATATTGAAACTATACTCTTGAGTGGCATTTTTCCTAACTACAGTTAAACCACACTAGCGAGCTAGGATGCCTTGTCAAGGTTTGACTGTGAAGTATTTCATATTATCAAGTCACTAATATACGTACACATTAAAGTGCGTACTTTAAGTACTCCTTCGATATGTTTTCCATTTTCTACTTATTTATTCACTAATCAAGTACGTGAAGAAATTTTCAGTCAATAGTGAAGCAAAATCTTACTTGTGGTCATGGAAAAATTCTCAGAGCAACAATGGTCATGCAAAAAGTCTGGCGTTGGTTCCATCATCCAATTAAATATTCGAAAGACGCTCTCTCATGTAATCCAATTGATTCCTTTTCTCCCGAGGGCCTCACACTGAAGGAAACTCTTTAGAAATTTTATTGTATTATTAATTTTATTTTGACAATATTACACCCAATTAATTAAATATTTATTACAGTGATAATATTTTTTGGTTACATTTACAATGATAATGTAATTATATATAAGTTATTAAATTAAATTTAAAATATTATGTAATGAAAAATAATTAAATTAATTTATTTGTTGAATACAACATTATTTGTTTTGGGTGAATCCGGAGTGTCTCTTGGTTGAGAACCAAAACTTAATCTTTTGAAGTGCTGATATTCATTTATTGATCTCTCTCAATAAATATTTTTTTCATACACATAAACCTAAAATCGAATCCCTGGCTACATATTTAAGAGACAAGATTATATGCTAATCATGCCATGCTGAATACAACATTATGAGAATACTTAAAAAAATTTCCTTTTCTTTCGTCTTTTTTTTTAGGATAAAAAATCTTGTAAGGATAATTTATTTAACCAGGGAAAAGGAATCGGAAAAAGAATAGAGAATTGCAAGAAATCAAAACCTGCATCTCTTTTAGGGAAGTCCTAGGTTCCCACAATCTAAAGTTCTGAACTACTTTTGCGGGTCTGCAATTTTTAATTTATGGTTAAGATTAAGAAAACATGATTAACGTAAAAAAAAAACATAATTGAATAAATTAAACTATATAATTTCAAAAACAAGATATTAATAAATATTTGAAAGCAGTTACAATTATAAAATAAGGTGTAATGTTTAAAATGTTTTATATTTTCCAATATTTAAATTTAAGTAAATAATTGTGTTATTTTAAGAAAAATAAAATTGAAGAAATCAATGGTCAAGGTATAAAAATATTCTCTTCGTTTTGCAATAAAATAATGCTATTCATTTATCTTTTTATATTTGAGTATTTCACCACCTTCTCTCTCTTTCTCTCTCTCTCCCTTCCTCTCTTTTACAATTTGATTTATACATTTTTCTATCTTTGGAAACGTTTTTCTACATAATCTTTTTTAAGAAATTCTTTCTAAAAATTACAAAAAAAATAAGTATTTCTCCAAAGATTTATTAATTCAACCATGCATAACATCAATTTTTTTAATTAAGTCGCAACCAACATTTCGACAACTCAATTAATTACTTATGATTCTATCTCTCCAAGCATTGTTAACATATATCATTTTTATTACGATACTCTTGTTACAATAATTTTTTTATATAATGTTTAGTTTTAACAACTTTTCTATGAATTCTTGTTTGGGTAACTTGCTAGGTGACCACAAAAAGAGTAAAAAGAAAGAGAAAAGAGAATCAAACGAAAGAATTTAAACATGTCAATTCAAGTACTTATTTTAATTGGTTTAAAACAATTTTATTGGCAATATTTGAATTGGTTAATAAGCATATATTGCTCAAATAAAATCATTTACTATCATCAACCAAATCTTTTACTATTGATTAGAGAAACTAAATAAACACATATAGAGTTTATTATAGTCGCTGATCACAATGAATCGCAATATTTTAAATTACAATAGTTTGTCTAATACGATTGTAAACATGCTGTAGCAACATCAAGCGGTCATTTCATTAACCGTTGCTTAAATGATGATAACAAAAAAAATTTCATCATGTCAATGCTTTATTTAATTAGGTATAAGAAGATAGTCATGATGGTTCAAACTTCAATCACACTCTAAACATTGGTTATATAAAGAAAACAAAAGGGAACATAATTTCCATGCAGATGCAGTTCTGATTTTGAAACCTGGCCTACCTTGTGAACTGTCTCTGATCATATATATAATGGCTTCAAGACTGTTGACCATACGAAAAGAAAGATATAGATAAAGGGGGGATTAACCTAAGCATCACGCATAGGGGACCAAGTGAACATGGTTGGACATGTCCATTCAAGAGGACAAAGGGAATCAAAAGGCAGAAGAAAATTAATATGGACCGTTGGTAATGATGCACGGGAACCTGACCAACCAGCATATACAGCAACATGGCTGGGTTAATTAGGAGAACATCACCCTGATTGGTGCACCATAATACATGAATCATATGAATTGATATCAAGTCACAGCTAACGATTGAGGTTTGATTGGAATGCTAAGTTTCGGATCTGCCTGGCTATGCCGAGACACTAATGGCCCAACGGTCAGTATACCACATTACAAGGCCAAGGTTTCTCTCTAACTTTTTCAATGGCGCCAATTCCTTCATATACTGACATGAAATTGAACTGAAAATGTATAGATTATGGGTGAGACATGACTGTCAATGATATTAAGAAATTTGTCTTAAAAAAGCAAGTTATCATTTACATCAATTAATAATATTAGTTAGGTGAGGCTATTATCATTTTGTACAGACCCTAAGGAATAATAATTGAAATTGAGGTTTGGTTAGCGGGTCCTCACATCATATGTTGATATTGAAAAAAAAATTATAGTAAAATATTTAGGGGGGAAGGAAGAGAAAAGACACCTCAGTCCAAAGCAGAACCTCTAAGCTCAAAGAACACTTATAAAATTACTTATATTTACCTCACTCTAAATAGAGACTCCAACTTGTGACTTGTCAAATGTTAGACTTGTCTTACTCTACTCAACCAAATCAACTCCTTGGAGTTCCTCACATCACATGTTAACTACAAATCAAAACAATAAAATTTATTAAATATTGAAAAACATATATTTAATAATATATAAATGTCAAATGTATTCAATACACTTAATTTTAAGTTATTAAGATGCATAATAAATATTATTTTTATAATTTAAGGATATGTTTTGGGTGATTTTCAGTTGTAAGTTTCAAAAATTACAATTAGTTTTTAGTTTTAAAAATTAGTTTTAGTTCTTTTTTCTAATTTTTAGTTCCAAAATAAACTCATATTGAAAGTTTCATATTCTATTAAAACTAGTTTAAGGGTGTGTTTATGTGTTGGCGACAGTGGTGACAATAATAGTAATAGTGATAAGGATAGTAATGGTAGTGATAGTGGCGGTACCCATGACGATGGTGGTGACAGTGTCGATGGTAATGGTGACAATGTTGATGCCGGTGTTAATGGCATTATAGTGCTACTTGTGGTGGCAGTGCCGGTGGTGGTGGTGATAAGAAAGGTCATCGTCAAATGTAGTGAGAGTGTATTTTTTTAAAATTAAAAATCAAATTCACAATTTTTTTTTGGTTTTGAAAAATGAATGTAAAAGTATTTTAAAATTAAATTAAAAATTATTTTAGCTCCATTTTAACCAAATACATTTTGCTTTCAAAATTATATTTAAAAACCAAAAATCAAAAACTCACAATCACCCCAAACATGCATAGTTTTGAATTGCAAAGTGAAAATCTTCACAATCGTGTATTATAACCACGGATTTGCTTGCAATTTTTCATAAGTTTACAATGTAATTGTAACAACAATTTAGTACATGTTTAGTAATGATTGTTTTAAGAAAAATAACTGCTTTTTTTTTATGATTTTCTTAAAAGCTTAAAAAATAAACTAAACTAAATACGTAATTAATTAATCTATAGTAATATTGCACATATTATCTTAACCGATCAAACATGTACTATGAATTAACGTGTAAGAATTTCATTACCTCAGCTCCCATTTGTGATGATAGCATAAGAATGAGCTTTACTGCTAGACTACAATTTTTGTCGAGATTTTTAGAACAGTATTTCGACAGCTATGCATGTGCCAAAAACATAGAGTGGGGGACAGAAGAACAGTTGGTCAAGTAAAGGTCATTTGAGCAAAGACAAAAAAAAAATGTTGATATGCTACAATAGTACAAAGTATTCTCCCAAACGAGTTCAATATATTACTCTTAAAAAACTTTAATTTTAGATCTAATTCTTTGTAGAAAATGGTAAAAATTGCATATATGATTTCTCTCTCTCTCTCTCTCTCTCTCTCTCTCTCTACAAATGTACAAAGTATCAGGCTCCTAAAAGATTTCAATACATTGCCCTAATGCTCTTAATTTTTATTTTAGATTTACCTCTCTAAATGCATGAAAAAAAAATCATAAAAAAATTGCATAAAATTATATATATATTCTCTTAAAATTAATTATTCACTTAACAATTTATAAACAAAGAACTCAAGTGGTACAAAGATTTATGTCATCAAAAGAACGCTCATTAAGAATAATTGAATATATAGATACTTATACACTTTGAAGTTAATTGATTTGCTTTTGTGATAAAAGTCATTGTCTAAAATTTTTCTTTATGTCATATATGATTCATTTAATAAGGGACTAATGGTGAACATACAAGGGACCCAACACATAAAACCAATCTGTTGAATCTTTGCCTCCCATTTGCACTTCACATCAAACATGCACACCCACGTGCTCACCTCAGGTATTACCTTATCCCTCCAGTTACAGGGTTGCTAATTCTTTGACTCTTGATTTGGATCTTTTAGTATTAAGTCTTTCGGTGGTCCTCATGATCTGCTTAGTCTCTGTCGTAACACCATCATTTTATTCCTTTTGCAACTATTTTGATTTTCAGTATGATTTGTGTGGACGCTTCTGTTCACTTCCATTCATTTTATTATGATAAATATTTATCAGTGTCAAAGTAGTTGAAAAATTAAAAGTCATTTTTTACTAAAAAAACATTATTAATATATCTTACACTATAAAAAAAATCAATAAATTAGTAATCAAATTTAATGACGAAAATTATTTTTTTTCTCGGTAATTCTCGGGTCACAAAAACTTTAGTGACAATTTTTAAAAATTACATATAAATTATTTCATCACTAGTTTTAATTTTTCTTCTAATGTTACCATAATTTTTAATACATCTCAATCTAACATAATTTTTAATAAAAAAACTTTATACTATTGATTCTTTAACCAATATTCTTAAAGCAAAAGACAGGAAACCTGTTTATTATATAATTAAGTGTTTCACTTCCATTCATTTTATTATGATAAATATTTATCAGTGTTTCGCTTACTAGGGACTCTGACCCTTATACGTAGTCCAATCAATTGGAAATGAACCAAAAGTTACATCATGACAAGAAACACCCCACTGAATTAACACACCAACCTGAAAATAAGATACGAGACCGCGTACATTCACTAAAACCCAAGACCATGAACAAAGTTTAACAAGATCCATCAAACTAAGCAAATTAAATGACCTGTTGTGAAACAAAGTATATTATTTCTCGTCAACCACATTAACCAAACTGTAGCATGCCAAAGAATCATCCATGAGTTTTTCTTTTCTTTTAATTATCCTCCTATATGTTATAAATAATGTGACTCACCGGAATCAGAAATAATAAAGAAAATCCAGTTCAACAACATAAAGAGCTCTAAACTTGTATAGCAACAAAACAATAGAAGAACAAGTGATTCAAAACATCTTCCTCGTGTAAATTGCAAAAGACTCATTTAGCTTCTAACACGTCCTGAATGACACCTCTTCAAACCAAGGCAGAGCGCGTGGGCAATATGTCAAGTAGCAATCTCTATGAAAAGGCCAAAACCTTCGAAGGGATCGAAATGGACCAAAAATTGTTGAATATTTCGGTTGATATGTTGTGGCTCCCTGCAGACATTTGTTCATGAACCAGAAAAGTATATGCAAATTGTATAGAAAAAAATATGAGAGTTATCTAGCTTCCAAATCCATTCATCAGGAGGCCCATCTCATACAATAGAAGTAGAAGATAGTAAATTTGAGAATTCCAACATGATTTCTTGCTCCCACACACCAAAAAAAATCCCTTCCTCCACTTTCATGTCCAACATCACATATCATTTATCAATTCCCCCATAGTAGCAATAAAGGCACCCTTATCATCAGAAATTTGATACAACCTAAAATAAACATCTTTCAAACGAGTTGTACCCATCCAAAACTCTTGCCAAAAGCTTACTTATTTTCCATCTCTTAACCTTCCAGCAAGAGTATCGTAGAAGAAAACCAATAAGGAACAACACACTTGTAGTTGTCGCTGTCCACAGAACAAATATCCTTCCACCAAATAGAGCATGCTCTTGAGTTTAAATTTGCGCCTAACTACACCTATGATAGTGAACCATAATCTAGAAGATAATAATTTATATCGTACTGTCTATTTTATTAGTCAAAAAATGCCACCTCCATTTTGCAAGTAAACAATTGAGAATCTCAATGTTTTTAATACCTAAACCTTTTAACTTCTTTGGTTGGCACGCTTTTTCCCATCTAACCCAAGCTATCTTATGAGAATCTTCATTGACACTCCATAATTAAGAAGGATCTTTGGATACCAATAATAATTTTAAGCACTTTCTTAGGTAACTTAAAAAAATATAAAATATAAAGGTAAGCTTGACAAGACAAAGTTAATCAAGACAATCTGACCTCCCAAAGAAAGATGCCTCCCCTTCCAAGATAACAAATTTATTTTTCATGGAAATAATGATAAATGGTTGCCAAGTAGATACCAACCTCAGATTAGCCTAAATTGGAATCCCAAGAAATTTAAAAGGAGCATCTCCAATGCTACTCCTTCCATTTCATATTAATTGATATTTAAGGTTTTTTCACACAGCTTAAGGCTATGTTTGGTTTATAGTTACAAAGGTACTTTTGTGAATTCTAATGTAAAATTGTGCATTCTAATGCATAAAATGAAAAGGAAAGATTTGTTACTTTGAGAATAAAAATAGTTTTGAACTCTCCCAATTTTAATCCAAACATGCATTAAGAAAGACAATAAATAAGTTACTTAGTGAAACAATTTTACTTAAATATCCTTGTTCTCCTATTCAAAAATTGACTGGCATAACACTCAAAAATCATTAGGTGCATGTATTTATTTAGGATAAATTTGAAATAAAAGTGTTAACATTTCACTGAAAACTAAAAACATCAATCAATATGGAGCAGAGAGAGTACAATGTAGAAAAGCAGTAGTTGAATTCAAAAAAATTTCATCCACATTTAAGCCAATTAACTTATTTTTGTGAAAATTGACTTTCAATCCCAAAACAAGCTCAAAGCATCTCAAAACAGTTTTTAATACCGAGAAATTAATCCAGCTAGCCTCCCCAACCAACATTGTATCGTCCGTATATTGTAGTATTGAAAATTGAACTTCTTCACTGATTTTAAAATCAGAGAACTTTCTTGATTCAAAAGCCATATGCATAAGGCCAACAAGTCCTTTAGCCACTATTGAAAAGAGAAAAGGAGCAAGCATATCTCCTTTCTTGAGACCTTTTGATAATTGAATTTCTTCAATAGGAGTGTCGGTAAAAGATAATTAAATCAAGTTGCAAAACTTGACTTTTGAAAACTGATTGCACCAGCTGCAATTGTTGACCACCGATCCAGTTTTGCTTCAATATGAAGAATTCTTTAAACCTTGTGCTACTGCCTTTATCTTAGCCTTTAAGTTCTAATTTTATATTACTATGTATTGACTATAAAATGGATGCTTATGTATCGCATTTTTACTATTGAAGTCAATGAATTGAAACTCCAAGAAAAATACTTTCTCTCCTCTGCTCCATATGTGTGTGTAGAGTGCAGTAATTTGCTTTGTTCTCTCTGCGTCTATGTATGTGTGGGTTTTTTTAATTATTGTGTCCATCTGATATCAAATTGGTATCAGAGTTTAAGAGCTTGGTAGTATATATATATATATATATATATATATTGAGTGTGTGAGGAACAAGAATGTTCTCACTTTGTCAAAACAAATTTTTTTTAAATTGATATACTTTTGAGAAAGAGATATGGCTACCAATTACAACATTGTTTAGTCTGGTCCCAAGTTAGATGGAAAGTTAGATTTCAGCTATTGGGAGATTTTGATGTCCACACATTTAAGAGCTCACAATATTTGGAGCTTTGTTGAACCGGGATTAGCAGAAGAAGCTGATGATACTACTCGAAGGAGAGATCAATTGGCACTATCACAGATTCATCAAGGTGTAGATTATTCCATTTTTGGAAAAATAGAAAATGCCAAAACAGCCAAGGAAGCACGGGATATTCTAAAGTTGTCATACAAAGGAGTAAAAAAGGCCTAGAAATCAAAGCTGCAATCTCTGCGAAGAGAATATGAAAGGTATGAAATGTCCAGTTCTAAATCTGTAGAACAATATTTTTCACGTGTTACAAATCTTTTCAATAAGATGAAAGTGTATGGAGAAGACAAACCAGATAGTAAAGTGGTAGAGAAAATTCTACGCATTATGCCAATGAAGTTAGACCACGTGGTGACTACAATAATTGAGTCCCACGACATAGACACCATGACAGTAGCAAAGTTGTAGGGACGTATTGAAAGCCATGTGAGCAGAATATTGGAGAAGACAGAAAAAGTAAATGAAGAAGCCTTGAAAAGTCAAGTGAATCTCAACAATGATGCTGAATCTAGTCACAGTGTAGAAGGCAGGGGTTGTGATAATTACAATAGTAGAGGAAGAGGAAACTGCAGAGGTAGAGGCTGAGGTAATTATAGAGAAAGAGGACGTGCATTTTCAATCAAAGAAGAGGCAATAATTTTAGATCATCTAGTCAAGGAAGAGGTGGAAATAATTATAGTTCAACCAACCAAGGAAAAGGTCGTGGTAACAACAACTATCAAGAAAAAACAAATTTTAATTGTTTTTGCTGTGGAAAGTTCGGGCACAAAGCTGCAGACTGTAAATTTAATCAATAGGCAAATGTAGTAGAAAGTCAGCATCAAAATATTGGTGAGAATTTTGTTAACCCACAAAGTTTATTTTTGGCAAGCACTACATTTTCAGAGGATGAAAATATCTGGTATTTGGATATTGGGTGTAGCAATCATATGTGTGGGAAAAAGGAGTTATTTTCTTCTTTAAATGAAACGGTAAAATCTACCGTTAAATTTGGAAACAACACAAATATTCCTATTTTGGGAAAAGGCCAAATTACTATCAAGTTGAAGGATGGTTCTCAAAATTTTATCTCTGATGTTTTCTATGCTCTTGGTTTTCATCATAATTTGTTGAGTATAGGACAACCATTAGAGAAGGGTAACAACATGTAGATTCATTATGGTTACTGTAGCGCCTGGCCACTTTCAGGATGAGTGACTGTCCCAACAAACCAACAAAAGACTTTTCAGCGTGCTTTGTCCTCACCCACACACTTCCTGGGAAACTTCCTAGGAGGTCACCCATCCCTAAATTGCTCTAAGTCAAACACGCTTAACTGTGGAGTTCTTAAGTGATGGGCTACCGAAAAGTAGATACATCTTGTTAGTATAGGTAGCACTTATTAATTCCTTTAAGCTATCCTCAACTGTACAGTCCTATACCTGCACAGCCTCTGATCCCTCTCATTCTGGTCTATATTCGATTCATTCATGTGTCTCTCTCGCTAGAAGCCTGCCAGGAGCCGCTCCTTGTCCGTGCCTTATCTCTTTTGCACCGGCGATCACTCCCTGTTCTCGTCAGCGCCCGGGATATTACAGTTACTGCACATTGATTGACAAAAATGGAAGATTCATTACCAAGGTAAAGATGACTCCTAACCGCCTATTCCCTTTGACAATTCATCATGAAAAATTTTCTTGCTTGAGTTCCGTGATTCCAAATGAAGATTGGTTGTGGCATATACGTTTTGGACACTTTAATTTTTCTGGTTTAAATTATCTATTAAGAAAAGAATATGTTTCTGGTTTACCTGTTGTGAATATTCCTGATGGAGTATGTGAGACATGTGAGATTGGAAAGAAGCACAAAGAATCATTTCTAACTGGAAAGTCTTGGAGGGCAAAAAAGCTGCTGAAGATAGTTCATTCAAATCTGTGTACAGTTGAGATACCAACACATGGTGGTAGCAAGTCTTTTATTACTTTCATTGATGATTTTAGCATAAAAACTTGGGTATATTTTTTGAAGCAGAAATCAAAAGCATGTAATGCCTTCAAGATGTTTAAGGCATTTGTAGAAAAGCAAAGTGGATGCAGAATTAAAGCACTAAGAACAGACAGAGGCCAAGAATACCTTATCTGTGTAGATTTCTTTGAGCAACATGGAATTCAACATCAACTGACAACCAAATACACGTCTCAACAAAATGGAGTTGCTGAAAGGAAGAATTGAACAATCATGGACATGGTGAGATGCATGTTGAAGGCCAAACAAATGGCTAAAGAGTTTTGGGCAAAAGCAGTTGATACCACTGTCTATATTTTGAATAGGTGCCCAACAAAAAGTGTTTGTGACAAAACACCAGAAGAAGCTTAGAGTGAAAGGAGACCATCAATCCGACACCTCAAAGTTTTTGGATGCATAGCATATACTCATGTTCTAGACCAACTTAGGAAGAAACTAGATGACAAAGGTGAAAGGTCTATTTTCAATGGATACAACACAAATTCCAAGGCATACAAACTTTACAATCCAAAGACAAAGAAGGTGATTATCAGTCGAGACATGACGTTTGATGAGAAAGGCATGTGAGATTGGTCCTCACAGTCCCAAAAGGAGCCGATGGTGATTCCTGACAACAATGAAGAAAATGAAAGACAATTAGACCTAACTCCTGATGAACTAGAATCATCTAACAGGCCACAAAGGTGTCATCAGCTACCAGCAAGATTGGAAGATTATGTTGTAGGTAATGATAATGACCAATCAGATGAAGACATTATTAACTTTGCTTTATTTGCAGATTGTGAGCCAGTGACCTTTGAAGAAGCCTCAAGTGATGAGAATTGGAGAAAAGCCATGGATGATGAGATTCATGCTATTAAAAAAGAATGAAACATGGGAGTTAACAGATTTGCCACCAAATAAAAGACCTATTAGAATGAAGTGGGTGTACAAGACAAAATACAAACCCAATGGAGAATTGATCGCTTTAAAGCAAGGTTGGTTGCAAAAAGATATAAACAAAAGCCAAGTATTGATTACTTTGAGATATTTGCTCCTGTTGCAAGATGAAACACTATTCACATGATTATTTCTCTTTCGGCTCAAAAATAATTGGAAGATATATCAAATGGATGTTAAATCTGCTTTTTTGAATAGTGTTCTGGAAGAAGAAGTATATATTGAACAACCTGCAAGATATGAAATCAGAGGAAAAGAAGACAAAGTCTACAGATTGAGGAAAGCTTTGTATGGCTTGAAGCAGGCACCGAGAGCGTGGTATAAGAAAATTGATTCCTACTTTATACAACATGGTTTTGAGAGATGTCCTTTTGAGCATACTTTATACTTTAAATTTGTTGATCCCTGAAATATTCTTATACTATGTCTATATGTTGATGATCTAATCTTCAATGGCAATAATTCAAGGATGATTGCAGAATTCAGGGAGGCTATGATAAGTTTCTTTGAGATGACTGATTTAGGCCTAATGTCCTACTTTCTTGGCATTGAGGTCATTCATGCATGCAAGTGGTATTTTGAAGAAATTCAAGATGGAGAATTCAAAGCAAATTTCCACACCAGTTGAAGAAAAGTTGAAGTTGACCAAAGAAAGTGAAAGCAAAAGGGTGGATGCAACCTACTACAAAAGTTTGATTGAAAGTTTGAGATATTTGACTACAACTAGACCAGATATAGTCTTTGGAGTCGGCTTGCTTAGCAGATTCATGGAAGAACCTCGAGTTTTCCATTTACAAGGAGCTAAAAGAATTCTTAGATATATCAAAGGTACTCTAACTGATGGAATTTTTTATGCTAATAACAATAATGTAAAGCTTGTTGGATACACATACAGTGATTGGGCTGGAGATATAGAAACAAGGAAAACACGTCAGGGTATGCATTTCATCTAGGTACTGGTATAGTATCGTGGTCTTCAAAGAAACAACTGATTGTTGCACTTTCAACGGCTGAAGCAGAATACATAGTAGTAACTAGTTGTGCTACACAAGCAGTATGGCTGAGAAGAATTTTAGAAGTGATACACTAGAAGCAGAATACTCCCACAGAAATATTTTGCGACAACAAGTCTACCATTGCATTGAGTAAGAATCTAGTCTTTCATGGACGGTCCAAGCACATTGATATCCGATTTCACAAAATATAAAAGTTGATAGCTGAAAAAGAAGTAGGGATTAATTATTGTTCAACTGAAGAGCAAGTAGTGGATATTTTTACGAAGCCATTAAAGATTGAGTTATTTTGCAAGTTGAAGAAAATGCTCGGAATGATACAAGCTTGATTTAAGGGGGGCAATGTCGATAAAAGATAATTAAATCAAGTTGCAAAACTTGACTTTTGAAAACTGATTGCACCAGCTACAATTGTTGACCACCGATCTAGTTTTGCTTCAATATGAAGAATTCTTTAAACCTTGTACTACCACCTTTATCTTAGCCTTTAAGTTCTAATTTTATATTACTATGTATTGACTATAAAAGGGATGCTTATGTATTGCATTTTTACTAATGAAGTCAGTGAATTGAAACTCCAAGAAAAATACTTTCACTCCTCTGCTCCATATGTGTGTGTAGAGTGCAGTAATTTGCTTTTCTCTCTCTCTTGTTCCAGTCTTCCGCTACGTCTATGTATGTGTGGGTTTTTTTAATTATTGTGTCCATCTGATATCAAGGAGAACCGCTAAGAAGAACAAACACTTGACTAGTAAAAGATACATCTCCTAATTGAACCCCTCCATTTTTTACTAAGCCAAGTCTACCCAACATGTAAACTAAGAAAGCCCAATTGACCAACTCATAAGCTTTCTCAAAATCTACTTTTAGAATTAAGGATTTTTTTCCTTTTAGCTGCATCAACAATTTCATTAATCACCCCGCATCCATCTAGAATTAACCTTTTAGAAAGAAAGGTTGTTTGACTATACGCTTGCCTAGAACCAGTTTTAGTCTTGCTGCTAGCACCTTAGCTATATGATCTTAAAAATGCTACCAATAAGAATATTGGTCTATAATCATTCAAAGATGGTGGATGATT
Organism: Spatholobus suberectus; assembly: GCA_004329165.1. Lineage (NCBI taxonomy): Eukaryota > Viridiplantae > Streptophyta > Magnoliopsida > Fabales > Fabaceae > Spatholobus > Spatholobus suberectus. The sequence continues at coordinate 16,844,029 of CM014731.1, read as the reverse complement.
CCTTTGGGGATTAAAGCAATAAAAGAGGATGAGACACTCCTTGGCATAATTCCATTAATGAAAAATTCCTTAATAACAACACATACATCATGCTTCTTAAAAAAAGAAAATCGACAACACATACATCATTTTTTTATGAGTTCCCAAGATCGTTTAAAGAAATTGAAATTAAATCCATTAGGCTCTAGACTTTTATCTCCCTCGCACCTCCAAACAACTTCTTTAATCTTATCTGTAGATCGAGACCGGGGTGTCAAGATCAAGTTATTAGCACCATTCAATTGTTTAAATTGAACACCATCCAAAAGTGGACGAGAATCAAGTGATTCAGCAAAAGCATTTTCGAAGTACGACACCACCTCCCTTTTGATACCATTAACATCTTCAATCCACCCATTTGCACCCCTAAAAGCAGTCATTGGATTTTGTCTCCTACGACCTCTAATGTAAGCATGAAAATAGCTTGCATTAGCATCTCCCTCCTTCAACCAACTAGTTCTAGCCTTTTGGTAAATGAGGTTTTCTTTCATCTGCCATTGTTGCCATAACTCAGCTGTGACTTTTCTTTGTTGGTCCACTTCAAATGCAGTCAATGTACGACTAGCTGCCTTTTCATCTAAATCATTAATCTCAAACACCAATTAATTTTCCTATGTTATGCTCCAAAACCCCAAATAGCACCTTATTCCAACATTTCAATTTCTCCTTTAATAGCTTAAGTCTTTCTCTCAGAATAAATAACTTCCCCCGTGAATAGTTTACCTGCCCCTAAGAAGTTGCATTGAAATGGTGGAAATCTTTGTGAATTGTGATGAAACCAACAATTATTGAACTTGAATAGCTTTGGGCCCCAATTTTCAGCACCACCTTTCAACATTATTAGACAATGATAAGAAACATCGTTATTTGTAATCCATTGTGCTGAGACATTCCATTCCATCTTTAGTTCTCCAGAGAGTAAGAATCTGCCAGTCCTGCTCATAGCCGACCCATCTAACTTATACCAAGAACGCAGCTTTCCTAAGATAAACTGTTGGAATTCATCAATTTCTCTGTAATCCTCTTGTAAGCTCACTCCTTTTTTTTCCCTTCTGAATCTGAAACTGCGTTGAAGTCTCCTGCCAAGCAAACAATTACCCCTAAAACCTTTCTTTTACATCAACAATTCCTTCCATAATTTTCTTTTTCCGACAAGAGAGCATGAAGAATAAATATTTACCATAAAACGTGTATACCATACTATTCGTACCCCACTCCACGCATACTCCTAAAACTCTTCTCCTGTAAATGAGAATTTTAAAGTTATCACATTCTCATTTCAGATACTAATCAGACCTCCAGATTTTCCAACTGCAAAACGAGAAATCCACTTACAATCAGAACCACTACATACATTATTTATCAAACTATCTTGAGTTAAATATGTTTTTGAGCCTCCAAAAATATAATAAAATTAGTTTTTGTCTACAGATTATTTTTTTTTTGAATAAAGTCTTTAAAATATTAAAAATACTATAATTAGATTTCTGTGTTAAATTCTATTTAACTTTTTATTAAATGATGGTCATATCATTATCACAGTCACCATTAATTTGCTGATGTGACCATTCATGTCAACTGTTATATTCAGGTTAGATTAATAACATATTTTTTAAATAAAATTATTATATGCTTAATCCTAAGTCACCGATTTTTTTAATCCTAAAATAAAAGTAATTACACGATCTTTTATTAAAAATTATTACTGGACATTTCAGATAATAAAATAATTTCCTTGAAAGCTGATGTAGTCATCATTTAACAAAAAAGTTAAACAAAGTTTAATACAGGAATCTAACTAGAGTATTTTGAATATTTAAGAGACTTTATTCAAGAAAAAAAAAATTCTAGAGACTAAAACCAATTTTATCATAATTTTTTAGGACCAAAAACATATTTAATCTAACTATCTTCTACTAAACTCAGTTTTGTTTCTTGGATAAGACAACAATCCACATTTTCTGAAGCAATGAGAGAACTTATCTTCTTTTTCTTAATCCTCCCTCCAAGACCCCTTGTATTGAAAGACAAAATCTTCATCTAATGTTAAAAAATTAAAGTCAATTAAAAAAATATATTTATTAATATATCTTACCATAATTTTTAATGCATCTCCAACATATTATTTTTAATAAAAAAAAAACTTTTAACTCTTGAGTCTTTAACCAAATTTCTTAAAACAAAACATGTCAATAAGTTTTACTTTCTTAATACTTGTCCACTAGACTCGTACTTTTCCTCTCTCATGTTATAAAGTCTAAACCCCCAAAGAATAATGTTAGTACATATTCAAATGTATACGGATATTTGTACTCTGTCTTGTGGATTTTGCAGCCTGGTCTTGTGCGTTGGGTTCATTAGTCTAATTTTGGGTTTGGTTTAATACGTTAAGATGTGTAAAGCCTTTGTTCTTCGAAATTTAAAACGTACCAAATGTGGGAAATTTATCTTTTTATACGTTTTTCGAACTCATGATGTTAATGGCTTAACTTGTATAAGATTTTGGTAAAAAAAGAAAAAGAAAACTAATAATAATAATAATAATGAGTCTCTGTTTTGTATTTTTTATTTTAAATCTGTAGTTTGACTTAGGAAACTTTAACATTCATTTTTTCTTCATGAACTGGAGAATAAAATATATGACACAGGAAAGTGGTCGTAACGGGTATCGCAATGGGTCAGCAAATTGAAAAACTTAAAATACTGAGTTTGAACAAAAAAAGGAGAGTTACTATCCAATTTTTTTTATTGGAAAAACATTAAAAAGTCATTAAAAAAATGTCTTGGAAATTAAGATTTGACTTCGAGAGTTGATTACTTATATGAAAGGTGTTATTATTATATGACATCCGTCCTATAATGATTATATGTGCAAAACTAATATAGTTTTAAAAAGATTTATTTTACACCTTTTGAAATAAATAAAAAAGAAACAAATTTAAATGGATGAACAATATTTATTTAGAATGAAAAGTAAATTATGAAAAAATAATTTTCGCTAGACAGTTTGATTCTCATTTCTACCTATCCTCTAGTGTAACGAGAAACTCAAAGTCATGTAAGGTTTTCGAAAATATTTGTGTTTTGGTGAATTTTAATTTTGAAATGGATTTCTTTTGAGAAAAGAACTTTACTTTAATTAAAATCCACATTGCACAGGATATAAAATAATGCAGTTATACAATATGTATGACACTCAAAGGTAAACTAAACTACACGTCAATGTCTCATTGCATGGATTAAAAATGATTGAAATTATTTTGATCATTGTTATTATAGGAGGAAGAAAAAGTAATTTTTTTTCAAATAAATTCACATTATACAGGACTTAAAATAGTGCGACTACATGTAACTCCATCCTATTCTTTTTTTTTTTTTTGGAATTAACTCCTTACTATTCATACAACACGCGAAGGTGGTGTGAACCACATGCAGCAGGCATTGTAGATTGTTACATGAATTAATGGGAAGGAATTTGATATAAAGAAAGGTTAAAATAATAATAATAATAATAATAGTAGTAGTAATATTAATATTAATAGTAGCAGTAATTTTAAAATGGAAAATAAATCTTATTTTTTTGAAAATAAACTAAAATTGCATAGGGTACAAGATAGCACCGCTATGTGTGTACCTCTACAACTCTTATAATGTTGAAGGTGGTGTTAATTTTATTTTTACACAAATAATTTTTATTTAACACTTATTAATCACTATTATGGTTGAGTTTGATTAAACTAGCAAACAATCAGATTTACTAGGATCGGTCTAATAATGGGAGGATTTGAATAATTTGCACTAGATCATAAATTCAAACTTCATTTTTGTCATTACAAACACACAGACAAAAAAAAGCCTAGCAAACAATTAAGTTTGGGTTATATCTTATGAGAAGAACACTGGGAACAAGATTAGTAGAGGCTGGACCGAACCCAGCACAAATTTGGAGACTGTTATTCCAGAGCCCAGGACAGGTCCAAGGCAAAACATATCACTTAAAATCCTAAAAGCTAAAAATTGGGCCGAGCCTATCAACACAACCAGATAAGCTGCACATTCATCAGCCCCAAATCAAATAAAATAAAACGAACACAAAAATGCACAACCACAATAAAATAAATAAATAAATAAGTAAAGGATTAAAAGAGGCTGAGCCCGTGAGCCTTGTCAATGACAAAATGCAAGGGGAAGGGTTGAGTTTTTTTTACCAAAATAATATAAAAGAAAACATTAATTCCCAAACTACCTCACATGCAACAATATTTTCCAAAATACCTTAATTTACTGTTCACGTGAGAAAGCAAGCTTTCCAATGCTTTTTTTTTTTTCTTCACGTAGGGATTTTTTGCCAAAATATATAATGGTTTTTTTAACAATATATATAATGGTTTTTTTACCAAAATAAATTAACAAAAAAACAATATTTCCCAAAGTACCATACATGAAATATTATTTACCAATCTACAGTAATTTACTATTCACCTAAGAAGCCTTTTCTTCAACCACCGAATTCTCTCTTTAGTTTTGCAAAAATTTTGATATTTGCCTCATGAAGTTTGGGTCTCCAAGACCCGACTTCTTAGAGGCTTTTTTTTTTTTTTTTGCTTTTCAATTTTGGTAAATATACTTAATCAAATTTTATTTTAATTACAGGTTAATTTAAATGTCCAATTTTTTTTTGAAATTATGGTTAAATAATATATTTAGTGGTTAATTAAAATAAGTACAACCATAAAAAAAATTAAATAAGAAGATTTCTATTAATTAAAGTCATTTAATCAAATTAAATTAATTACTATGTTTATTAGGTTTGTTAGTTTAGGAAAAATTAAGACAAAATAATATTGACAAATGTAATTAAAATAATTACTATGTTTAATTTTAATTATGAATTAATTCTATAAAAAATTGAAATTGTGGTTAAATAATACATTAAGTGCTTAATTAGAATAAGTACAATAAAGGAAAAAATTAATAAAAATAATTAAATTATTTAAATTTTCTTAATTTTATTACTTTTGTTAAATATAAATTTAATTTAATTATTATTATAATTATAGGTTAAATAATATGGTTAAATAATACATGTAGCGGTTAAATAATATGGTTAAATAATACATGTAGCGGTGAGGATGACTGGGTTTGGGCATTCGAACTTTGCCCCCTCCTCGGATTGAATCATCTGGCCATTGTAGTAGATAATAAGATTAAAGTTGGATGAAGTCATGACGAAGGTGGAGAGTTTAAGGTTTTTGGCTAAGAATGGATGTTGAGTGAGGATATATTTCTGGTTTGCAAACTGAAGTTGAAGAAATTTTGCAAAACTAAAGAGAGAATTCGGTGGTTGAAGAAAAGGCTTCTTAAGTGAATAGTAAATTACTGTAGATTGATAAATAATGTTTAATGTATGGTATTTTGGGAAATATTGTTTTTTTTTTAATTTATTTTGGCAAAAAAACCATTATATATATTGTTAAAAAAACCATTATATATTTTGGCAAAAATCCCTACGTGAAGAAAAAAAAAAAGCATTGGAAAGCTTGCTTTCTCACATGAACAGTAAATTGAGGTATTTTGAGAAATATTGTTGCATGTGAGGTAGTTTGGGAATTAATGTTTTCTTTTATATTATTTTGGTAAAAAAACCAAGGGTTGAAGTAGTTTTAACTTTTTTCGCTTTCCCTGTCATTTTGTGATTTGTCTTATTTGCTTTTTCTAAATCGAGTATTCTGAGCTTTTGTCTTTGGCAATTGTTCAAAGCAATATCAAGGAAGCACAAAAGCACGAAAAATTACAATAGATTTCACTCTGAAGCTTGGATTCGACTTGTCTATGATCTTTTTTTTTTTATTTGTGTGTGTGTGTGTGTTCTATTATTTCTTGTGGTTTTCCATTTTTATATTCGATGTATTTTGTTAATTTTGTAATTTTTACTATTTTTTTATATTTGTCCTGATTTTGTAATTAATATGAAAAAGATGAATGAGTGAATAAAATGGACAAATTTTAGTGTTCACAAAAGTCAGTTATTTATTGCTCCATAGAAGTTAGAAAAAATAGAAAAAAGCATAAAAAAAAAAGAAGTTAGAAAAAAAACAAACTATTCACTTGAAATTTCTTATAAACACATTTTTTTTCATGTAGCTGTGTATAACGAGATTCTTTTTCCACATAATCCTATCCTCTTTAGTCCACATAAGCCGTAATTTTATTCTTTCGTTTATCATCATTTTTTATTGTTTTCTTCACCAAACTAAGATGAAACATCTATGTAGTGTAACTGGATATTTTGTTAATTACTTTTCTTTCTTTGTCTCCAATATTAGTACGTTCATCCACGTGGGTTGTGTTGATATTTATGCTTGTAGTAAAATGGCTACCAAATGTAGATCAAAAGGCCATCAAATTTTATTCTAAGAAAAAATAAAGACTTAATCGTATTTTTTATCTCAGAAGTTTTACAATATTGTAAAATTTGCCTTCAAAATTTTTTTGTCATGAATTTTGTTCAAACATAACATCGCCACAATTAAGACAGTTTAGAGATAAATTAAGAGGCAAAATTTGTAAAAAAAAAAATTCTTTGAGACGAATTATGCAAGATTGGAAAACTTTAAAGGCAAAAAATACAATTAAGTCAAACATATGAAAATAAAGCAAGCAATTATGTGCATAATTAGTTACATGCTTTTAAAATATAAATGCTATTAGAAAAAATAACATAAATAAATTCAATATAAAAAAATAAACTAAGTTCAAGCAGATTCAACATATTGTACCAAAAAAAAAAAGAGTAAACAATTAATATAAGAGTAAACCATCATTTTAGTCCTTGAATTTATGAGACGCAGTCATAATAGTCCCTAAAATTAGGAAAATGTTAAATAAATCCTTGAAATTGAAATTGAAATTGCTATAATTTTAGTCTCTAAAATGTACAACTTGTTATCATTATAGTTCCTAAATTTTATAACTTACCATCATTATAGTCCCTAATGAAGCTAACAGGAGGGACTAATGTGACTAACGAATTTCAATTTTAGAGATTTATTTGACATTTTTCTAATTTCAAGGACTATTATGATAGCTCCTCACAAATTTAGGGACTAAAATGAGAGTTTACTCTTAATATAAATAACAATGTAATATTTAGTCTCCATATCATTTATTAGTTTCGAGAACTTGTCTCACATTTGTTTTTGTAATTGCAATTAATTCTTTAGTTTGTTTAATTATTATCAATATAAGAGAGTTAATAATATTATAATTAATATTTTTTTATTAATCCTACATAAATATTTTTCAATTTATAAGATAATATAATATTATTATATTTATCATTAACATATATTCACTCTAATTTAATATATAATTATACAAATTAGAAAACTAGTGTATTTCAAATAAATGTTAAATCCAAAGAGACACAAGTATAATTTATTTACTAAATAATGTGTTAAATGTGCTTGAGAATGTGTTATCTTCTATTGCTAGCACCTAGTCACCAAGAGTAGTGTTATCAGACTAGATCGATCATTGACTCAATAAGGCTACTAGGTCAATGAGTTACTAATTAAACCAATGAGTCATGGGTTGAATCACATAAATTGATATAAATTATAGAAGTATGAATACACACACACACACACACACACACACACACACACACACACACACACACACACACACACACACACACATATATAGGGATTTGCTAACATACACACTTTTGTTTTTTAGTTAGAGTACGTTAGCAAACTACACTGTAGGTGTATTTTAAAATACATTGTAGTTATAGCTTGCTAACGTACTCTAACTAAAATATAAGTGTGTGTATGTTAGCAAATTTGCTAACGTTGCTGACGTACATGCACTTATTTTTTAGTTAGAGTACGTTAGTAAACTATACTGTTGGTGTATTTTAAGATTCATTGTAGTTATAACTTGCTAATGTACTTTAACTAAAAAACAAGCATGTGTGTGTTAGCAAATCTCATATATATATATATATATATATATTATATTGAGAGAAAGGTCATGGGTTCAATTCTAAGGGAGTTGTAATAAGTAAGGGAATCAAGAGAATAGAAAAGTGGGAAAATAACATATGTGTGGGAAAGCGGGAAACAAAATTAATGAGAATAAGACATGTGTTCAAGTCAAGACATTGTTTTAATAAATAATAATTATGCATTCTGATAGAGAGCAACTTTAAATTATCCAATGCATTCAAAAATAAGTTATTCAACTAAAAGTTTGGGGGGGTGATGAGAGGGTTATATCTTTCACTACTTTACTACATAGTATATTGTGTCTATGGATGATAACAGGTGGAGCAGGGTGAGCTTGACTATTTTCGTCCCACTAAGAGTAGGATGGGTTTGTGGGCAAGTTTAAAAGAGGCGAGTATGAAAAATTAAAACTCAATCTTATCTCTTTTGAGGCTGGAAAAATCTATGAGGAGTTTGCCCATTTATTTTTAAAAATTAATTTACTTATATAATTTTAAATAAATCACATATTAAGTTATTAACTATATATTAATTCAAATAATATAAAAAATTGATAATGTCAACATGAATAAAAAAAATAAGGAATTTAAAAATAAATTATTTTTAATAAATTGTGTAATTTTAATTTTATTATTTAATTATTGTTCTAATTTAAATTATTTAATTATTATAATAATTAATTTATTATTTTTTAAAATATAAAAAATAAAGTGTAAAATTATTTCTTCTCTCTCTTTCTAATATATATATATATATATATATATATATATATATATATATAGGGTATTTCAAATGAGAAACTTCTTAAAATGAGAATAAGAACTATTAATAGTAACCATTGGATTACAATTAAAAACAATGAACGACTGAGATTAAAACTCAATTAAACACCTTTTATGAGACCACCATCGTCCCTACCACTACCACCATCGTCGTCGCCATCACTACCACCACCATCGTCGTCACCACCACTACCATCGCCACAACTACCACTAATATTGTTGTTGCCCCCGTAGCCGCCACCACCACCGCTATTATTACCACTACCACGCCACCACCACCGCCACTTCCATCGCTAGTTACAACGGCGGTGGCGGCAATAGTGGTGGTGGTGGTGGAGGTAGTGACAATATTGGTCTCATAAGAGGTGATTAATTGGGTTTTAATCTTAGCTACAAATTTGGTTTAATTATGATTTAAGGGCTATCATTGAAAGTTCTCATTTTTTTCATTTTAAAAGTTTCTTATTTGAAACATTTCTTATATATATATATATATATATATATATATATATATATATATGTGTGTGTGTGTGTGTGTGTGTGTGTGTGTGTGTGTGTGTGTGTATGTATGTATATATGTATAAAGAGTAAAAACCTGCCCATGCAACCTATCTATATAGAAGTTGCCCTTGCGATGGAATCAGTAGTATATTTATTCAATGGACTTGGCATAACTTTGACTTAAGGTAGTAAATGAGAGAATCAATCCATAGCCTAACTTCTTTGATGATGAATATAGTAGCGAATGTGGAGATTGAGGTTGATGATTGAAGCCTGTGAAATTGAATGGCTAATTAATGTGCCTATATTTAAGACCTAGTGATCGTGTTAGAATTTGATTACTTTGCCATCACATGAGCATTAATATCAAGTTGTTAGCTACTACTATGTGCTAAATTCACATAAACCTCTTTAGCAATTTGACTGTATAGCATTGAGTTTGATAAAAAGAATCCAATTTGGCTCACACTTATATTTAGATTTGATCACCAAAGTCCTAAGACCTTTGTTATCATAACTTAGGCTTCAAAGTAGCTTTCATCATGCAAGCATTTCTCTTCTTTCATATGTCAAAACCTAAACCACCCATTTTTTTCGGCGTGCATATTTTATCCCATAAGACTAGATGGGCATGTTTAATATTATCAATGTCTCCCTAGATAAAGTTACAATATCTTTAAACTTCATCACAAAATACTTTTGGGCACAAGTGTTGATTGCATAATATAACTGGGAAGACTTGAATTACTAATTTGGTAAGGGTGACCTTTCCTGTTAAAAAGTTTGTTGTGGGTTTCTAGCTTAATATTTGATCAACTTTATCTAGGATAAATTGCATCTATACTACTAATAATTAGAAATAACACCAATATTAATATAGAAAATAATATAAGTTAATCCTATTGTTAAATTATGTTTATCCAACACATAAATTTTAAATTTGTTTAGCTTTGTGCTCACATGGACGGTCTTTGAGGTTGGTGGAGGATGTTTTAGATTTCTACAGTTTAGAAGTTGTAGACGGGTGCAATAGTGGTAGTCACTTGTAGAAACTCCGACACCTAAATAAGAAACTAGTCGCGTGACAATATATAAGAAAGATAAATATACTTGGGATGGGGGTTTGCTGGTGCATATATGAGCAAATGGGGGTGATGTGTTTGGTAGACAATCCAGCGTAAAACACTCAGCTATTATAGGGCCACGCTAAAAGTCAGTGGTTGATGCCCATATTGCAACAGGCGATGGCAGGGCACAAGGTCCATGCTTATGTTAGAAGTCTAAGTGAATAACTAAGCCGAGATGAATAGTCAAATGTCGACCACAATTCTAGTTTAAGCGAAGCCAATCATATTGAGATATGTCATCAATTAATAGTCTGTATACCAGAAAAAAATAATAGTATGTGAGTTAGGCAAACTTAAACCATATACGAAACACAATTAATAAAATATATGATCAGTTTTTATTTATTTGGCTAGCATAAACGATGATTTATGCATGGCTAAGTTTGTATTTTGCATTATACTTCTCTACAGTGTTGTAGTATATCCAAGTGTTTACACCACCTACCTTTCGCTCCATCTGCCAACTTCAATGGACATCACCACACAAAATTATTATCTTCACATGCCTATATTAAATATGTGCGTCCAATTCTACCCTTAAAATAATACTCCTTTTTTTTTCTTTTTAAATCATTACTCGATTATAATGTTTACTCAAAAACAGAAAACCACTAAATTCATAAATTATAAACAAATCTACAAATTTTAAGACGAAAATTTATATAATAATAGTTGAAGGTAACAAGAATCCACGCAAGTACATATACTTGTACTTAGTTACAATGTATTAAAAATGTAAATAATCATTTAATCATAAATTATCATATATAATAAAATTATTAACTTTTATAATACTTGTTTCAAAACTATGTATAAATTATTTTTAATTAGTTAATAATGTAATTTTTTTATAAAATAGTATGTTAAAATTAAATTCATATATGTATTATATGACAATATAAATCAATATGAAAAATATTAACCAGTGCTCTACCTAAGTTAAAAAATCAAAAATAATTTTTTTATTGAAATGTACAATAGTGCACTCTGCCATTATTTTTAATGTAATTTTTAATAATAACTTTTTATTCATTAATTTCTTAACTGTTGTCTTAATTAATATTTTGGGTGAGTATGTTATTGATGTAGAGTATTTAATTACTTTGTCGATAATTAATCTTTACTAAAACTTGATTGACTACCTTTAATGAATTTCTCCTTTCAATTATATTTTTCTCCATCTACGTGCTTAAACTCAAAATTTCAAGTGTGTGTTTGTTTTTTAGTTAAACTTAATTGAACGCCAATCCATTATATTTCTTTCTTCTACTTTTTTGTCTTAGATAGTGAAAAAAATCTGTTTAACGTGGTTGAAACGAAAAACTAAACATATCTTAAGAGATTCGAATTCAGTTTTACTCATACCAACCTTGGTAATGCCTTAATTAATATAGATACACATATAGGCAAAGATACAGATTAATTGTTATTAATTTATTATTTATTATTATGTATATTGAAATTATTATCATTATTTTGTGATACACACGATATTTTGATTTTATTTTTCAGTGTGTTGTTGGGGTGGCCCTGTTGTTGAACTTGGTTGTTCCCAATCCCAAATCCAAATCGTGGATCAAAGCTGAAACATCAGCGTCCTCAGGAAATGCTCGTGATCTCGGTTTTGCAGTCCCTGATATCGCTCTGCAGATTCTAGATCCGTGATAGATTGCAACAATCGGAAGCAAATCTGAGAAAAGAAGAAGAAAAAGAAGATGTATATGGCATATGGGTGGCCTCAGGTCATCCCTCTGGAGCAAGGACTGTGTCCCTCTGCACAGAAGATTGTGTACCTCAAAGTCATCAATCGCACGTTGCTCGTTGTCTCCCCCACTCACTTTGAACTATGGAGCACTTCGCAGGTACGTGGATCCGTGCACGACCGGTTGTGTTCTGTGTAAATTTTTTGTCTTTGGGAGAGAATTGACATGGGTTTTCGTGGAGGTGAGTTTTTGCAATGTGGGTGTTTCAATTAATGTGTGTGTTGTTTTTGGGTATGAACTGGGTTTTCATTGAGGTGAGCTTGTTGGGAATTTGTGACTAAATTTAATTGTATGTTGGTTTGAAATTTGTGTGTAATATTTGTCTTTTTGGAAAAAAAGTATGAACTGTGTTTTGATGGAGCTGAGTTTCTGAAATGTGTGTGTATTTGGGTATGAACCCGGTTTTCATTGAGGTGAGTTTATTGGGAATTTGTGACTATGTTTAATTGTGTTGGAATTTGTGTGTAATATTTATTTATTTATTTTCTTTGGAAAAAAATGTGAACTGGATTTGGATGGAGGTGAGTTTCTGGAATGTGGGTATTTGGAGTTTGTATTTGAAGTTGAGTTTAATGGATTATTTATTTATTTATTTATTTTTACAATTTTTGGAGAAAGTTGAAGTGGGTTTCTTGTGCCTTTTTGATTTTGTGTTGGTTCAGCATAGAGTGAGATTGGGGAAGTACAAGAGAGATTCGGATTCATTGCAGAGGGAAGGAGAAAACTTGCAGGCCGTGTGGAGCCCTGATGCCAAATTAATCGCTATTATTGTAAGTTTGCTATTGTGTTGATATACGGTTTGATTTATGCAATGAATGACCAACTTTTTGGCATTCCAGCTCTGAGTTTCATCTTTAATGTGTGTACTGCATAGTAAACTGTTTGATTACATGTTTAATTAACATGTAATTTGTATACATGTTTGATCACCTGAATTTTGGTGTCGAAGACAGAGTATGGGGTATTATCTTTGGATGCTGCCTGCTACTGAAATGAAACTCGCTCATATTAGCTAGTTGACATTCAAATTTTCTGATTGGCAATGAGCTATGCTGTGAAATGACAGTTGTACCTTAACCATTTGAATCATATTTAGGTGTTTTTTGGATTCAGATCAACTTGTTGTGTGCAAACAAATTCAGGAGAGTTGAAACTTGTGTGAATATTTTCTAGCTTTATCATGGTTTTAATTTATTCAGATTTCTATCTTATTATTTGAAGATGTCAAAACCAAAGCTATGATACCATATAAGAACTTGGTGAATCTAGGCATGTGACCCAAACTTTGTAACATCATAGAGCTGAAAATAGAGAAGAGGGCTTCGGTAAAAAATGCCATAGATATTGAAAATGAATAATATGTGATGGTACAAGTGTAATACATGTAATTAAAGGGAGCAGAATCAGAACAGCTGAAGCAGAACTGAGAGATTTCTCCTACACACTAACTGCTGAACTAACCTAGGCACCTAGCTATTCAGTTACAACCGTAACCCGGCTGTATATGTTATAGCATTTGTTACCCCCCCTTTCCCCTCAAAAAAAGAAGCTGAAGGGTGGTGAAATCAACCACAACCCAGCTTGGAATGGGATCCATAACAGGCATCTTTATAAACTCTTAGAATTTGAGGACTGCCCAAGCTTTATAAGCTTTATTTAAGCCATATTTCTAGTCAAATATGAGACTAAACCACAACCCTTGAGGCTGCAATTAAGGCAGCCCCCAAAGAGGCCACAACTAATGCGGGCTAGGGGTGACCAGCAATTAAGGTGGCTTTCCAACACTCCCCCTCACGCCCAAGGCTACTAGCCTGGAGCATGGCAAATGCAGGTGGCCCAACAATGAATCTAGGATAGGCTCTGATACTATCTTAAATTTGGACTTAGGACCTAACTCAATTCCACAAAATCGGCTTGTAAGGTGAGGATTGCCCAAGCTTTATAAGCTTTATTTAAGTCATATTTCTAGTCAAATGTGGGATTAAACCACCATCCTTGAGGCTGCAATTAAGGCAGGCCCCAAAGAGGCCGCAAGTAAGGTGGGCTAGGGGTGACCGCAATGAAGGCGGCTTTCCAACATAAACTTGCACTGCAGTAGCCTTCAAATTGCAATCTTGCATTGCAGCAACTTTCGAGTATCCATAATCCCAAAAGACTTGAACTGTGGTAACTGAGGATATCAGAATTCAGAACTTGAATCATTTGTTTCCATTCCTCAAAGTGTGTTTCTTGGGAGTTGCTTGTACAGTCACCAAACAAAATTAGAAAGTGGTCCATGGAACCTGCCTTGTACAGCCGGTTGCTTGTACCCACGGATCTTGTGTTTCTTTTCCCTTCTCTTCAGTGAGTTTCTCTGCCTGCACAGAGCTTGGGTCTTTGGCCATGGCTGCCTTCTCTTTGTCATCTTTTGCAGCAGAATCAAAGCTCTTTTCAACAGAGCTCTGATATCATATCAGAACTTGGAGATGTGATGCAAGTGACACCAATTTGATGTAGCCATACATCATAGAGCTCAAAGTGGAGGAGGGAGTTCCATAGAAATAGAATGTCATTGTATTGATTGAATGAATAAGAAGACACAAGTGACGGTACAACTAACTTCTAACTGACACTCCATCATGCAACTAACTTCTAACTAACACTCCATTATGCAGTTACAATTAATATGCAGCAGCAACTAGCTAATGGTGCAGGGAGCCATGCCCATGTGCCTATGATATCTCTATTAGAAGATATTCTACCTTTAATTTCTTCTCATTTCCTATTTTGTTACTAGTAACTCATTCCTTAGAATTAATATATTAAGTATAAATCTGCTCTTAAATTCATATTATGTTCCTTATACTTCTATAATTTCTGTTTGCAGACATCTTCATTCTTTCTTCACATTTTCAAGGTCCAGCTCTCTGATAAAAGAATACACACCTGGTGGGAAACAACCCTCTGCTTTGTGCCTAGCTACTATTTCTCTTCTGCTTACAGAGCAAGTTCCTTTTGCATTAAAGGATTTTTCAGTGTAGGTTTCCCGCTTGTTTTGATTTTATAACTTTCTTCATCTATATGAATTCATGTGATTGAACAAAACTCCTACTGGTATGGATTATGGAATATGAATCGGAATCCTTATAGTTGAATGAGATTGTCTAGTAATTGTGGCTTAAAAAATTATATTTTCCATTTTAATTGTGGCTTAAAAAATTATATTTTCCATTTTATGAAACCAGGAAAAGATATGTTTATTTCTTTTTTTAGCATTGAAAGTGAGTGTAACATACTACTTTCTTCCACGTTACTGTCTTACTGATAAGTAGGAAATGCAGAGAGAAGTAAAGAGTTAGGTATTTGTAAAGCAAAAGTAGAAGAAATATTATATTAGCTCTGAAGAATATGTTTTTCACAAAAGTCTGTATCCATTTGATTATGTAACTGCCAATGCTTTACAAAGTAACTATTGTTATCTGTCATATTATGGGTTATTAATTAATATGGCAATTGAGTGTCTACATGGTGTCTACAGTGTGATCTTGATACTTCTCTTTATCCAACTGTTTTGCCAGGAGCAATATTGTTAGTGATAACAAACATATGCTACTTGGACTTTCTGATGGAACTTTATACAGTATGTCTTGGAAAGGGGAGGTAATTTAAAACATACTGGACTAAACAATTTTGGACATTGTATCCTAATCTAAGTTACTTTCCACGGTCATTGGTATACTGACAATATTCAGTGATGTACACTGCAATCTTTTTTGTTTTGATGTTTAACAATATTACTATCATTTTATGATCTCCTGAACAGTTCTATGGGGCTTTTCAATTTGATCGACATCCTACTGCTAGCTTTGACAATTCTCAAATGCCACTTACTCTAGAGAATGGTCTTTCTCCTAAAAGTCACCCAAAGGTTCTTACGTCCAATCACATTATTCCTAGAAAGTCTGAAATCAACCAACTGGAACTTTGCCTTCCGTTGAGGTTGCTATTTGTCTTGTATTCTGACGGGCAACTTGTCTCATGTTCCGTGAGTAAAAAAGGCTTAAAGCAAGTTGACTGTATCAAAGCAGAAAAGAGGTTGGCTTGTGGTGATGCTGTATGTGCTTCAGTAGCTCTGGAGCAGCAAATTCTTGCTGTTGGTACCAAAAGAGGAATAGTGGAGTTATATGATTTGGCTGAATCAGCGTCACTTATACGTGCAGTCTCTTTGTATGACTGGGGGTAAGTTTTATTTATTATGCATGTAAGGAATCAGTATCAGATTGAAAACCTTCATTATTTACTTCTCCAAGCTTGATGTGCAAGTTCTCCCAAAGATTGTTTTTAAGTACTTGGTTTAATGTTTTGTGTCATGTGTTCCTTGTTGCTAATGCTATCTCATTTTTATTACTAATTAATGTTTTGAAAGTGTATCATCACAGTTAACTTAATTGGGAAGATCAGCACATTCCAAGTTATTCCAGAACCAGTCATCCTAATAAAATTACATTTCTCTGCTGTCTAGTGAATGCATGCAATTTCAGAGTGTCAGAAGAAATATGACTATAGTGATAATTTTCTCTATCTTATCAGTGTATTGGGACTTGTGTCGAATGTCATTTACAAATAAGGCTACTCTAAAATGAGCTTATCTATAAATCACACAAATAAGGATGTATCCACCATTGAATTTAAGTGTGCTAACTGTTAAGATCATGATGTACTTTAATAAAATCAAGGATGCGTGCACTCTTCTGCACCTTAGAGGCAAACTCACTCTAGAGGAGCCTTTTCCTTTATTTAGATAGACTTTGGTTTGATGTCTTGAAATATACTGTTATTATTTTGCAGATATTCGATGGAAGACACTGGCCCTGTTTGTAGCATTGCTTGGACACCTGATAATTCCGCTTTTGCAGTTGGGTGGAAGTTAAGGGGCCTTACAGTTTGGTCTGTTTCTGGGTGCCGCTTGATGTCAACCGTCCGACAAATAGGTTTAAGTTCTGTGTCTTCTCCAATTGCTAAGCCAAACCATGATTGTAAGTATGAACCATTGATGGGTGGTACCTCACTGATGCAGTGGGATGAATATGGATATAGACTTTATGCTATTGAGATGGGGTCTTCAGAGAGAATTCTATCATTCTCATTTGGGAAATGCTGTCTTAGCAGAGGTGTTTCAGGCACTACATATATCCGTCAAGTGATTTATGGGGAAGACCGTTTGCTCATTGTGCAGTCAGAAGAGACTGATGAACTTAAAATGCTACATCTTAAGCTTCCAGTTATGTGTTTGATTGTCAAACTGTGAACATGTAATTTTCACTGATGGATATCCCTTCTAAAGTTTAAAAGTTTGTGCAGGTTTCTTATATTTCCCAAAACTGGCCTGTTCAACATGTGGCAGCTAGCCAGGATGGGATGTACTTAGCTGTTGCTGGTCTTCATGGTTTGATATTGTATGATATACGATTGAAGAGATGGAGAGTATTTGGAGATGTTACTCAGGAGCAAAAGATTCAGTCTAAAGGTTTGTTATGGCTGGGGAAGATTGTCGTTGTCTGCAACTATGTCGATTCGTCCAACACGTGAGATACTTTTTATTTACTTACATGTTACATGCTTATGCTGTTGATTCTTACAAATTTTAGTGTTTGTCAAAAATTTCTTTCATAACCAAGTGGTGTTTAACAGTGTACATGCATGGAAATGCCTAACTCTAATAGACCCACACAAGAAAAAAAATTTAGGTCTCATTAAAATTAGAGTTTCTGACTTTCTGTAGCATTATACAACACCATTTTGTTCTACATCCATGGTCTCTTAGGTCTCCTTATCTTTATCTCAGGTATGAATTGCTCTTTTACCCAAGATATCACCTTGATCAAAGCTCATTACTCTGTCGAAAACCATTGCTCGCTAAACCAATGGTGATGGATGTGTACCAAGATTATATGCTGCTTACATATAGACCATTTGATGTCCACATATTCCATGTGAAATTATCTGGTGAATTAACTCCTTCAGGAAATCCAGATTTACAGGTAAATGCATACTCTCAAATAGTTTTTCTACTTTTTTTGTCCTAAATAGTACTATTGCTTGTTATGTTCCTTTTTTTTATTTGAAATTTCTTCAATAAAGCTTGCATTGTTATAAATTTTTAAGTGATAACATGACAAACAGCTTTCTGCAGTACGAGAACTTTCAATTATGACTGCCAAGAGCCATCCTGCAGCAATGCGATTCATTCCTGATCAACTTCCAAGAGAATCTATTTCAAACAATTACATTTCGGTTTCATCAGATTCATTAACAAGAGAGCCAGCAAGGTAATGTCCTTGTGAACAGCTATATTCACTTTCTCCAATTTGTTTTGCCATTTCTCTAATTGAAATGTTTCAAAATACCACTATCAGTGAATCAGAATGCATTACCACCAAGTATCCCATGTGATTGTCATACCAATTTAAACATATATATGGTTGGCTAAACTACATCTGAGTTCCTAACTTGTTGAGTGGAAATTAGGATTGATATGCCCTCCTAGACTTAGTTGTTTTTGTTGCTGTTCTCACAGCCAATACTAGAATGGAAGCATCCTAGGGGGGAGGGGGTTATTATACTTTCATATAACATTCCTCATGAAAGTGATTTGTTCTAGATGTTTGATATTGAGGGCAAATGGGGAGCTATCACTTCTTGATCTGGATGATGGACGGGAGAGAAATCTTACTGATTCAGTTGAACTATTTTGGGTCACCTGTGGCCAGTCTGAGGATAAAACAAATTTGATTGAGGAAGTTTCATGGTTAGATTATGGTCATCGAGGCATGCAGGTAAACTGTTAAGATCTTTCTTATTCACTGTACCTACATCCCTAAATTTTACTAGGTTTAGGACTCTTGATTCACCCTCTAGTGTATTTCCTTTCTACTTGTCTGATAGTTTTTTACATGGAAGTTCATTGTTGCAGGTTTGGTATCCATCTCCAGGTGCTAATTCTTTTAAGCAGGAAGATTTCTTACAGGTCTGGATATAAATTAGCTGGAAAGGATGTTTATAACCTAGTAGGCTGCATTGAACATAATGCATGACTTCATAGTTCATTTATTCACAATTTTCTTTCCTTAACATTTGATATTGTAATTCATTCCTTCAGACATATTTTTTTGATATTATAATAATAAAGAATCACATGCAACTGTAGGTCCATGTAGTTAGTGTGTGTTTGTTTATGTGGCTGTGTGCATACTGCTGATTGGCTTCATATTCTATATGACTCTGATTTCTCCCTAAATGAAACACTAGGCAAGGCATTTTACATGTTATCTTCTTTTCTCTGTTTCATCTATTAAGTAATTCCTGCATCATCTTACAATTCATCTGGTAGATATAGATATTGTAAAGAAAAACAATACTTTGGGCTTTTTGTAGCAAATAAATTCAGTCATTCCTTCATTCTGGAATCAGTTAATTTACTGATATTGGCCTCAATTTTTAGTTGGATCCAGAGCTGGAGTTTGATCGTGAAGTATACCCTTTGGGACTTCTTCCAAATGCTGGTGTAGTTGTTGGTGTTTCGCAGAGAATGTCATTTTCAGCAAGTGCTGAATTTCCATGTTTTGAACCATCCCCTCAAGCACAAACAATACTGCACTGCCTACTCCGCCATCTTCTTCAGGTATTACATTGAGTTAAATTGAAGATTGTTAGAATTGCTTGAGCTCTTGATTCATAATTTTATATTTTATTTTTGGGACTTTTTGGTCTTTTGGTTGCCTTTTTCATTCAATTCTTAAAAGGAGATCTTATAGCATGGCATCATGCTCTATATGGTCCAATAGATATGATATATGCCCAAGGTAGTCAAAATCAGGATTTTACCTTAAATTCAGAAGGGGGTAAAATTGTAAATTGAATCGTACGATTTACAAAATTCATATACATATGCTAATATGCACATAAATTCATATATATGCATATTAGTACATATAATCCAATAATCCATATTCCATAAATGTCAAGTCATAACCCATATAGTAGTAAAAATCTTAACAACTCAAAAATACAAGTACACAATACATCAAGTTTTTGACAAGTTACAAGGCATAAAACTTAAACACCAAAAGAACAGAACAGAGAAGAAATGGTGGCTGGTGCAGAGAATTGAACTTCAAACAGCAATGGTGGGTGGTGGCTGGCTCAGACGGAGGAAGAAGAATGGTGGTTAGGGGTTGGGTTTCCATGTCGCAGATGTTTTGTGAAGAAGAAGCAGCTTTGATGTTAGGGTTCGCAGTCACACAAGACGAAAAAGCTTCAAACAGTGTTGTACCAAATCAGGGGTCACTAACTTTAGAACTGGGACATGTTAAACCGGGTTGAAAATCTTTCAAATGGATCAAATTGCGAGATTGGAAAATCACACGATTTTCACAATTTTATGACTTAAATCCCAATTTCATTCTGATTTCATGTTGTCTGCGATTTCATTGGCAATTTGAATCTTTCAAAGGGATTAAAATCGTAAATTAGTGTGATTTTATGATTTGGGTTCTGATTTTAACAACCATGGATATGCCCCATCTTGGAGCCACAGATGTATTAAAAGAAATGGAGTCACAGGTGTATTTTTACTAGGTATCTTATGAACTTCAGTGTGATAAACTTGCATGAAATTTTGTAAGTTCATGTGCATTGACATAACAAGTATCTAAGAAACAAAAAGAAAATTCCAGTATTTCATTATTAATGTTGATCTTTGAGAAATTTGATAATTGTAGTAATATTTTACCTTCAGGCTCAATATTTGAAATAGGAATTGATCTTTTGTTTTATTGAATTTGTCAAAGTTTTTATTCTTATTTGCCATAATTAGTGATCCATTGCTTCAAAACACGTCAAGATTTTAATAAGAAAATAATTCAAAACTATCACATAGGATGTGTGAATTATGAAACATTTTTTGTCCTGGTTTTCGTGCCAGATGGAACATATACATGTCTGTTATGTTTCTGATAAGGATTGTTTATTCTCTGAATTTCTCTTCTTATTTCTCACTTCTTTTGTATAAGAAAGAATAGATTAAACAAGATAGTAGAATTGTCATATATTCAAAGAGTTTTGGGAGCCTGCAATTGTCTGGTTAAAGTTAGGGGTTTGTTTTGTTTTGTGTTTCTTTTTATGCCTTTTGTTTAAGGGGGATGTTCAACCTTGTTTTTTAACTTATCATTTCTCTCTTAATGAACTCTTGTTCTTTAGAGAAAAGTGATATCTGTCTGACTTTTTCCTGTTCATTTATGTGTCTGCTAGAGGGACAAAATTGAGGAAGCTTTAAGGTTGGCAGAGCTATCAGCTGAGAAACCTCATTTTTCACATTGTCTAGAGTGGCTTCTTTTTACAGTATTTGAAGCAGATATATCCAGGTACTTCAATTTGGAAATGTTAGTACTTGGAAAATGGGATAAGATCAATTGACACTAAGTGTCATACTGTGCATAATTACACTTTTAATAACACTTAAAAAGTAAATTTCACCAATGCAATTGTTGAATCATGGGATATTATCCTCATGATCATGCAAATCAAATTTTAGATAGTTTAGACATTTGTAGATGTGTAATCTGATAGTAGATATTTACTTATATTTTAGATTGCATATTGTATATAAAGTATCATTTAGTTTTTAAATTATATGAAATTCTGTTTTGTAAGACTTGATTTACTTCATGAGAACTTTAGACATAACGGTTAGATTGATAAAGTTTACATTTTTGTAAAAATTTCATAATGGTGCAATTTTACGAAGTTTGACATTTAGTGGCAATTGATCGCATCTCATAAAAAATATGTAGTCTTATAATTCACTAATTAATATAATAATTTTGCTTATTTTGTTGCCTCCCATACTGGCTCTTCGGATCAGTCTGTGTGCACTTCTTGCTGCTTCTGGTGCCTTAAAGGTGCCATTCACCTTTAACTGCCTTGGTAAAAACATAG
This sequence comes from Spatholobus suberectus, assembly GCA_004329165.1. Lineage (NCBI taxonomy): Eukaryota > Viridiplantae > Streptophyta > Magnoliopsida > Fabales > Fabaceae > Spatholobus > Spatholobus suberectus. The sequence goes on along the minus strand of CM014731.1, from coordinate 16,821,830 downwards.
TTTAATTCACTACTTGGATTAGTATTTTGGTTTTTTTAACACTGAAAACTTGTCTAAAAGGTATAAACGCAAACACTTTGAAAGTTAGCTGCTGAAGCCCACATTTATAAGATCAGTAGGACCTAATTTCGTGATCCTGTCATTCCTGTAATTTGAAACACAATATTACTTTGATGCTGAGGCAATTTGATAGTTGGCTGTAGTTTCTTGGCATTTTCCTTTGCTTGAGCATGGATGCAGTGATTTCTTGGAGTAAAACTTAGTTGCCAATTGGTTTTTGTGTTTACTGTTAATTTTTACGCCAATTATTCCAGGCCAAATGTGAACAAGAACCAGATCTCAGTTGTTAAACATGCTAAAAGCTCTCTTTTAGAGAAGACCTGTGACCTGATCAGGAATTTTCCAGAGTACCTTGATGTTGTTGTAAGTGTTGCAAGAAAAACTGATGGTCGTCATTGGGCAGATTTGTTTGCTGCTGCTGGACGATCAACAGAGTATGTCCTTCAAGCATTTATGCTTTTCATTTTAATTTCAACTTTGATTAACATGTGAAATGCTTTCAACTCAACTTTTACAAAATTTAATATTTTTGCTACATGTATCTATTATATAATAAACAGTTTAACCTTCTACTGTGAAAATGGTTGCTATACTGTTTTTGCACTGCATTGTCATCTGAATTTTATTGCCCTTTGGCTAGTTAGTGCAAATTATAATGCTTTTTTCACTGCATATATTAGATGTGTAATTTTTTGGGGGGTTTCTATATAGATTGTTTGAGGAATGCTTTCAACGTAGATGGTATCGCACTGCAGCTTGCTATATACTTGTAAGACTCACTTGCCTTTCTCAATAGGTCCCTTTTTCTGTAGGAATGTTAATATGTTATCATTCTGACATTTCTTGCTTTCTTATATATATATATTTTCCTTTTTTCTGCCCTGCCCTGTATTTAAGAATTGTTTGATTCAATTTTAAATCATAATTAATAGGTTTTTTATTCATGCCAAGGTTTCTTTTTTCTGATAGAATTGGTTTATGATTTGAGTGTTGCATAATTGTTGACAAGGGTGACAATTCTAACATTTACTTGGTTTTAAATTTTCTTTCTGGTTAGACAAAATTCTTGTGTTTAACCCACACGTTTTGCACTGTTACTCTAAAAAAAGAGAACAGCACATTTTATTTTATTTTTGGTTTGATTGTTGTATTATATATTCTTTAGGCTTGCTTAACAAAATTTAATCAATTTCATCTGAATATAACAGGTGATTGCCAAACTTGAAGGTCCTGCTGTCAGTCAGTACTCTGCTTTACGGTTATTACAGGTTTGGGCGTAATTGCTTCAGTCTTTTTTTTTTTTTTTTGAATTAATAAACCTTAGTTACATCAATAACGTGATTATCCAACTTACACAGGCAACACTTGATGAATCATTGTATGAGCTTGCTGGGGAGCTGGTATTGTTTTGAAACCCTATTGGATTATTCATTTTAGCTGGTCAAGTAATATATCTTGCACAAGTTCCTTTTTGTTAACTATTTTGTTTTGGGTCCTCAGGTGCGGTTCTTGCTAAGGTCTGGTAGGGAATATGACCAAGCATCAACCGATTCAGATAAACTGTCTCCAAGATTTTTAGGCTATTTTCTTTTTCGTTCTAGTGACTGGAAGCAATCATTGGATAAAAGGTTCGTGTAAGACTTTAGTGAATTGTATTTTTTTGGTTGCTTTAGCATCAAAGTTGCCAACCATACTAACTAGTAATTATCTTTGGAGCAGCACCTCATTCAAAGAACAAAGTGCTAATGTTACCTCTGTTAAGAATATTTTAGAAAGCCATGCTAGTTACCTGATGTCTGGGAAAGAGCTCTCCAAGCTTGTAGCATTTGTAAAAGGAACTCAGTTTGATTTAGTGGTAAGATCTTGCTGATTGACTTATTCTAATCCCTGTAAGATAATTTTCTTAAATGTTTAAATTATTCAATGGCACTGATTGTAGGAGTATCTACAACGTGAAAGATATGGGAGTGCTCGGTTGGAGAATTTTGCTTCTGGGCTTGAACTAATAAGCCAAAAGGTTTAAGATTTTAACATTTTCATTTCATTGATTTTTACATTTGAGTAGCCTAATTTTGCCTTTTCTCTTTTCAACCTCTCTTTCTACAGTTGTTAGATGATGCATAAAATCTTTGATACTGTGGTGTAGCTTTCCTTGTTTTATTTACTCAAGCCTTAGTTGTATACTCTGGTGATGCTACAAACTTTTTCTGTTGGTACCCATTTTGTTGTTTAGATATGGGTTTATTAGGTAGGTTTTTTGCTATAACGTAATATAATTGATCAATTATGCTCTAAAAGATCTCATGATACTGGAGGATACTTTATCCTCATGTCATTTTACTTTCCTTCTTTTCTCTCTTTGGTGAAATTTCTTTTACAGTGGAAAAAATTATCAAAATAACCATGAATCATGATTAAGATCTTAGAAGGGGTAATTTTGATGATTCACTGCTGAAGCCAATTTTGAATGCTGCTATAATGTAAAGTCTTTGATCATTTGGCTGGAGTTCGTCTTGATTTATGCTGATATTTTCTTTAGCTTTGTTTCTTTTTGCTCCATTATTGAACAATATTTTTTTGTTATCAGCTTCAAATGGGAACATTACAGAGCCGTTTGGATGCTGACTTTCTCCTGGCTCATATGTGCTCTGTCAAGTTTAAGGAATGGATAGTTGTCCTGGCTACTCTCTTAAGACGTTCTGAGGTATGTTTGGCTTCTCTGTGTACAGGACAATGAGATCTGAAATTATGCTGACATGATTTCATCAAAAATAATGTTGAAATTATAGGGAAAACAATGGAAAAGAGAGAGAAAGATGTTTGGCTTCTCTTTTCCTTTGATGAATGGATTATCCTCCATTTAAGTCTAGTTGGTTTTGAAGTTAAGTAGAATTAATTTAATAGAATTGATTTTGAACCGTTGAACATAATTGGGATGTGTACCCAAATTAATCTAAACCACAAATTTTACATTAGAACATAAAACAAACAGGCCCTTAAATCTACTTTCTTTATTGGGTGGGGCCTTCATATCGCATCTTCACGCTTGTCTGAATCAGCTGAGGTGAGTTTTTTTTTTCCATCTTTTCCATCATAGGTACTACCCTAACTTTTTTTCTAATACATACATTCCTAATCCTATCTTGTCTATAATGTTCACTCATTTAGTGCAACATTATCATCTATGTTACGTTTAGTTTATTCTCTTGTTGACTTTTTACTGCTCAACATTTATTTAGTTCCATATGACATTGTAGGTCTTATAGTTGTGTGGTGAAATTTTCCTTTGAGCTCGAATATTACCTTTTTGTCACATAGCCCTGAAGCACTCCTCCTTTTCATCTACCCTGATTAAACCCTGTGGTTTACATCTCTCTTTTTCTCTATCGTTCTATATGGTGAATTCTTGATACTTAAGCTGTATGACTTGTGGTAAAGCATGTTCTCCAAGTTAGTATGGCTCTTTTCCTCTCTCATCTCTGTCTTTAGACATAATTGTAGTGTGAGAGGCTCATTATGACATGCTTTGGAAGTTAATGGGTAAACCAAAGAAAAACCTTAATCTTTATTTTTTTAAATCCTTAATAGTTAATAAGAACTACTGTATGGGCTGCTGATAGTGGTCCTACCTGACTTGAATAGGATTGCCTCCCGTAAAGGATACCTGTAGTCTCTATCAAAAAAACTACTGTATAACTAACATGTTACTCATTAAGTTAGTGGATTATTGATCCATGTGAGCAAGAGAGATGAGGTGAAAGGGAATATGCATAGGGGGAAATTTTTGGTAACTGCCTACACATATAAGTTGTGCTTATTTTTGGAATGTCTTCTTAGAAACATGTCATGATATGCCCGATTATGTATATGCTTAATGTACTTCCTTACATCCCTCCCACCACCCCCCTCTTTCCCTTTTTTTTTTCTTTTTGAAGAGGTGGCCAAATGTGTCTAAGGGAGATATTTTTATGCGGCTTTGCCACTGGTGGATCTTTTGTCATTATTGAAAGGGTTCACTTTGTTGACCAATATATTCTTTTGAGATTTTCAGGTTCTTTTTGACTTATTCCGTCATGATGTTCGGCTGTGGAAAGCGTACAGCACCACCCTGGAGGTATATCTATTTTTGTTTTCTGATGCAGGTTATTGTCTTGGCATCATGTATACTTGAATGAACAAAATATGATGCTCCTGTCTGTTTTCTATGCACTACAGTCACACCCAGCATTTATCGAGTATCAAGATTTGCTGGCAGACCTGGAAGAGAAACTTTCATCAGTTGCAAATGTGGAAGGAAAATGAAAGTGTATAGATTTCACATCTGGACTGGGGTACACACTTGTTTCTTGCTGACGAAATCTGATTGGGTGGTTTTCACCTTGCCCACATCAGTAGTCTCATTGATCATGTCACACGTAAGGACTATGCGTCCTTTCCCTTGGATTTGATTGTGGGGACCAGAAAACTGCAATTATTCGCTGGTTTACCATGATCTTGGCAACAAATCATTTTATGGTGCTAATCCAATGAATCCAGAGTAGTATGTGTAGATAGAGGTCAGAAATATCTGTAGGGAGGCTTGTGCATGTCTGAGGATTTCATTATTCTTTTCACTTTTGATCCACATTTTGTAACATGTGTTTTTGTAAAAGCATAAATAGATTCACCTGTATATATTAGTTATATGCTGTTGATCAGCCTTACATTCAAAGTGGAATTTATGCACTTGTTTTTTCTCCCCTAATTGAGCTTATCATAGCTTGTTTGTTCCTGTTTTGTGTTTGCTATTTCTTTATACACTGCTATTTTCTGTTTTATGGCGCTAGAGTTAAGATGTGCTCATACATTTTGACTCGTCTTTATTTTATACATACATTGCATTATTTCATATAAACATGGCTTATTGATATAAACACTCTTGCTTTGGCATGGTCCTATTGTGGAGTGTAATGGCCAATGAGGGGGTTAGTTGGTAAACTGAAACACATAGCTTGCAAGTTCTTGCAAAGGACAATGACATTGGCCGACATAAAAATGGGATAGCTTCCCTCATTTTTAGACTTATGCAGTGGCAAAGAAGAAAAAAGAAGGAAAGTAAAAAAGCCAACAAGGTTGCCCATTTCTTTTATGGGTTTTATGAATTTTTAGTCCCAAATATGATTAATTTTGATTTTAGTTCTTCAATAAATAAATAAATAAAAATTGTTAGCTTTAGTCTTTGTTAATTCTTCGTTTTGAAAATGGTCCTTATTAGTATTTACATATGATGTAACATGTATTTAAACATGTCACGTTATATGTCATCTTAGAGTAGTCGATGACATGACGTGTCTAAATGTGTCACATTATTACTTAATGATAATAAAAGTAATTTAAAAATAAATAAATTTATTTGCTTAAAATTTATTAAAAAATTGTAATTATATAATCTATTTATAATGTATTAAATCTAAAGCATAAGCTCTAGCATTGACATTTTTATCTTTTATCATGATAAGCAATTTTGTTGGCATCTCTTGGCTTTAGAGAAAAAGTTTTTTTTTTTATTTTAATTATAAAATTATAACCTTATTTTACTTTATTTGTTTTTAAATATTTGTATAGAAAATGATTAGGAGCTATTTGGTTTTAAAATATAATTTATTTTTCTTTTTATTTTTCATTTTGTGAAAATAGTTCCCATTTTACAAATATTTAGAATTTAAAAAACAATTGTTTTGATTTTTAACTTTCTTTTTTTTTGAAACTGAAAATGTTGAAAATGAATTTGACTGAACTATTTTTAATAATGAATTTATATATTTTTACATGAAGTTTAAAATTAATTGTGAATAAGAAGAATATGCTAATATTTTTATTCATGAACATTTTATCCATTTTATTTTTTGGTATAATCTACATATATCCTTAATAATATTAAATTTATTGCATTGTTTATTTACAAAATTTATAATTTAATTTTATAATTAAACAATGCAATAAATTTAATATTGTTAAAAGACACACACATATATGTCAAATACAACCATCATGACAAAATTAAATATAAATATAAAATCAGTATCATTAATTATTGAAATCTTCTGAAGACCTATGGTAACTTTTCCACATTTAATTTGTGATAGTTTCTTCTACCATTTTAGAAGCTTGATTAATATCAATATTGACACTTTCGTCCATAATCAAGTCTTCTTTAACATATTGGCCAAAATGTTTACTTTTATCATATTGCATTTTAAGCTCCATTTTTGTTCTTCTCGTTTATGTGATATATCATAAACAAAGTAATTCTATTTTTTCAATTGGGGAGAGATGACTGAGTGGCTTAAAGTGTCGGATTGCTAATCCGTTATACAAATTTTTGTACCGAGGGTTCGAATCCCTCTCTTTCTGTTTCCGTTGACGATTAAAATTATGTACAGTACTACAAGTAATAAAAATTAATCTGTCTTCTAACAGGATAATTTACATCAACTTCAAAGGAAACCTTTGAATGTTCCAAAACATCTTTTAATGATATTCTTTAACGAAGAGTTTCTATAGTTGAATAATTTTGGTTTTTCTCATCTTTGTCTTCCATTACAAAAGTTATGTAAATGATATTTTTGCTTCAAAATGGTGGAAGATAGTCAAACATATTGGAAAATTTAGAGTCAATAAGATAAAATTGATCTATAAATCAACAACGCATTTATTGAATAACTAAAAAGCGTTATAAAAAAAGGGAATACTTTAAAAAAATAAAGAAAAATACATCCACGAGGCTTTGGAAAATTGTTATTAGGTAAAATATCTAAAACATACTTTGCATCTCATTTGTTGTCTCTCCTCATCCAAATTAAACAAATGTGGATGACATATTAGAATTACAGTGTTAAAATATTGTGTTACTAAGACTTATGCGAAAAATATTTTGTTTAAAGTAGATACTGTATACCATCGATGACACCAATACAATCCTACATTTACAACATGAATAATACCTTAACAAAAAAAATAAGAAAATAGGCTATGCATCGACAGTGTAAAGTCGTTTTACACTGCTATCTAATCACAAATTTACCTCTAATCACAAACCACCATGTATGGTAAGTTTGTTAATTTTTATAATAATTACTTTAAAAGTCATAACAATGATGATTTATGATTGGTTGATAGTATAAATTTTTTTATCCTAAGAGTGTAAGGTTGGAACGAAGGAATGAGTCAATTCAATAATAGTTGAAGATATTTGGGACTCATATAGTTGGTCCTTGACAATAACATGATCATTGCTTCTAATGAAGAACACGGAGCTGCCAGTGGCATGATATCACATATTTGACCACGAAGGTGTTGCACAGGTAAAACAACTTAGGACATTGTCAATGCAGGCAGGATTTTCGGTATAAGAAAGTTTAGATATCGTTTGGAGGGCCAACTGTCTTGGTTAGATTCAGTAGATTAGACTTGGTGTGGTTTATATTTGAGCTTGGTGTAACTATTTAAATGAGACCACTTGAATCTATAAATTAATTAAATCTGTTTGTACTTTTATATTAAGTAAAAATTGAAATAAACACCTTTTCTTTTTATATTTTGGTATCCTTTATGACAAACTACATTTTTAAATGAATTTTTGTTTGCCTTTTTGTATAAAAGAAATAAAATATAGATTTCTTAGAAGCAGTGATTAGCACCTAACTGTTTCTGGGTAACTTATTTACATTTGAATTAAAGCAACAACTAGCTAAACATTGGTACAATGGTACCACTACCTTCTAGTAGCTAGATACAGAGGTGAAACATCCACGTTTTACAACTTTTACAGCAGTACCAGTAAAAAATTACCAGTTAAAGCTAAAGGACTCAAAATGAAGATTTTCGGCTAAATCAGATGAACAAATGGCTGCAACCTCTTGCCTCATCTTCTTGGGTCCAGAAACAAAAACTCCCACTCTTGACCCTTTAAGATCAAATAGCAGTCCTGCAAAATTAGAATAAAAAAATTTGAGTGAATTCATTTCATTGATGAATCTCCAGGCCATAGTTAAAGTAATAGGTAAATGACTTACTTCTTAAATCAGGTCTTACACCATAATGCACCTTTGGAGCTTGAACAATGGATTGGTGTGGGAGGCTTTCCAGTTCTTTATATGCTTCATCAATCTTCAACTTTGGGGATTCTGCTGATGATGACCCTTCTAAGTTCTGAATATGTTTTGCTTCTTTGTCGTTGTGTCTCTTGTTCCAAAGAACAGCTGCACTAGCAGCCATTGCTATGGACACACATATTGCTAACATGTTGAGGAATGACCTCAAAGGCTGTGAAAATATTTTATTAGAATTATGGTCTATAGGGAAAATGATGTACCGGGTAATGATCCCAATTAAGATAAGGAAAATTATGAACGAGGATGAGATTATAGCACATAGCCAAAGCCAATTGTTTGGACCTAAAATAGCAGATATGGGTGCATCTGTTGCCTTGGGTTTGAACCATATTTGTTGAAGGTGAATTTGGCTTTCCAGTTTATGCTCCTCCTCTCTTGTGACGTAGGCCTTAATTTGTAGTTGCATGTTAGAAATATCATAGGGGGTGCCAGAATTTGGAAGGATCAGGTCTAGCATTGAGAGATAGGAAGAGTTCTTGAATGCACAAATTAGGATAACTTTTGGGGTTCTATCTCTGAATGTTGTGCTCAAATACATTAGCTCCCGGATGATGGAGATAAAGGGGGTGATTCCACTCCCTCCACTAACCATCACAAGAGTGTCATACCTAGTCAATAAAAAACTGAAGAGTCATTATGAGGAAATTAAACGCTTACTAAAAGTGAGGGGTCCAAATTGCTTATAAAATTGTTTATGCTTCTGAGATGCATACCTTAGATAATTGGTTGATGCAGGTCCATAAGGACCTTCAACAGAGACATTCAGATGATCTATTGCAGAAGGGGTTGAAAGCATGTGGTAGAGCTTCTGGGACCAAGTTCCTTCACCTTTGATGACAACACTCAACATTTTTGGCTCCAAATTACTATTAGAAGTAATTGTAAATGGATGCCACTGTAGTTTGGATATACTTGGTACATTTATGAACATAATACTTGTGGGACTAAAAGTCAAACCTGCCAAAACCCAAAACACATGTCACACTTTCTCTGAAGAAAATCTTAGCATGAAAAATAAGGCATTTCTCAAGAGGTATATATAGAAAGTAAAATAGTAGTGAACTAGGATAGTCATGTTGATTATACCATGGCTCTTGGAGAAGTTGAGTTCTACAGTTTCACATGGCAAAACACGAACAGAAACCAAAGGAACTTGGCATCTTGATTGCAAAAACCTTATGTAACGATCAACTAAGAAGAGGTAGAAACCAGGGAGCATAGTGCATGCATGGAAGATGCCCACGTGAAAGATGAAGAAGACAATGAAGAGGATGTAGAGGTAGTGAGTGTAGAAGAAGAGCTCGAAAACTTTTCGCCTAATGCGTGGGATGGTTGCAATCCACATGAACAAACCAGCAAGCAAAGCTAGCTCTCCAGCTACATTTGATATCCCAATTTTTTTCCATTCCAACATCTGCTTTGATAAAAAAATCATAGCCACAAGATCAAAATTACAATAATATAGGAATAACTATTAACTGTATGTTAAATTTGCATTATTGCTTGCGCGATCAACATTCAATTCAAATGAGAATACCAAATTAAACTAAACAAAATTCGAAACTCGGAAGCTTCTTTATGGGACATTTTGCATGCCCAACTAGCTGATGGTTTCTCTCTCAATCTTCATTCACGTTTCCCTTATCAATTTATTGTCTCCGTTTCTTAGATTCATGCAGCTCTTTAAAAGTTCGAATACATTAAATTTTCTCGTGACGTAAATAATAATGCATTTTAAGGATAAAACTCAAATATAGCTCCTTTAGTGTTTTTGGTATTGCTTTTTAGATGAGAATTAGAATTTCAGCTCAATATCTTATATTGACCTTTAATGCAGATCCTTGTTGTCCAAACTAGTTGAAACTCTACTTTTGATTAAAAACCAATACTAAAAATACCTAAGATGCTAGGAAATTACATTTAACTTTGGTCCTAATTTTAAATCATTTTGCAACATCTTTCTACAAGAAAAAATTAAATGTATTTTATATTTACATTCACTTTTTTATTTAATAATTACTTTATAAAATATTAGGAGAATTAGTAAAAAGAGAATCCATACTTGTATATTCTTTTTCAAATGTTCAAACTTTGTTGCAGTCATTTTACACACAAAAAATATTCCATTTCAAATTTCAAAATGCACCAAAAGAAAGAGATAGTAGTATGGAATTAGGGATCTTGATGAACCTTTGAAAGTTGATCAGTAACTGCCCAATAGATGGTGAAACAAATACCATGAGCAGTGAAAAGGGTCATGGTCATGTGTCCTAGCCAAATATGGTATTTGATACATCTCTCTGATGTGAGTCCAAGCAGTGGCAGCACTGATGAACCACGAGCAACCGGGAAAAACAGGAATGCCAAACATATGTTCCCAACTAAGCCCAACCTCGTAGCTGCACTACCTAGTTTCTTCTCCCAACTGCAAAAAATGAAAATAAAATAAAATAAAAATCCAACATCATCACCACCAAGCCTCATTATCACAATTAAAAAGAATAGTCTTAAACCTTGATGCAAAAATTACATACCATGTAGTTGAAATTTAATCAAGTGTTTGATAAGAATGTTCTTACACTTTTACACCGTGTTCTGCTGCTGATTTGTGGGTGATTTTGGCAAAGCCATTGTGCAGATAAATTGAAAAGGACCAAACTAGGAGTACAATGAACATAAACAAGAAGACCAGTTCTGTGCCAGAAACTATGCCAAGAGGGCCTCTCACAAGCACCAAACGCTTCCATATGGATACCTCACGTTTCTTGCCATAAATACTGCAGCTGCTAGAGCAAAAGCCAATTCTCAGAACTAGTTTTCCAAAATAATGAGTAATGATTAGTGCTGAAATTTTAAAGCATAGTTAACCACCATTAAACATTTCAATAAACGTATGATATCATTAGACATTTCAATATGCCTCACAAGTGGTTAATAGTGTAATGAGGTTATTGAAATGTCTGATTATGATTAACTATGCCTTAAAAGTGGTTAACCCGTGTTGGGTGAATGCTGGGTGGAGAATTCCAGCTGGACATTGGTCATTATTCCAAAATAAAACACTTGGGCTGAACAAATATGATAAGAAAATCGAAATGGGGTTTTAAGAATGAGAAAATATTGGACCTTTCCATGCTGAAACCGTTTGCTTTTTGGGCTATGTGGACGTAGACACATCCCAAAACAGCTATGAACAATATTGGAGTAGTGTAAACCAGAAGCGTTGCACCTGCAAAAGAAGATCATTAGAATTTGGATATTAAATATAATAAACTAAATGAATATAGATGAATCAAAAAGAGACCTTGTTTACCAAAAATAGAACTAGTCTTTGCTTGAAGCCGAGGCTGCCATTTTTGTTTGTAAGTGTTTGTGGGAGCCATTATCCATATGAAAATCCAACCCAGAAACACAACCAGCACTAACAACCTTATTAAAGATTGAGCCCTGCCATATTTTTCTTGAGAAGGTGACTTTTGAACCACTTCTACATCCATATTTGGTTTCTTTATCTGTTGCTTTCTTCTGCCTTATAGTCTACACACCAAAGAAAGAACAGTGAGTTGGAGAAAAAGACTAACGTAGATATATGAGTGGAACTTACTTATGTGTGATGAAGAACTAAAACTAATAATGTGACAGATTATAAAAGTAGAAATCATAATGAGACATAGGAATGAAAAAACAAAAGCAATGTTCACGTCCTAATGCTGTGTTTGGAATGTAAAAAATAATATTATTTTAGAGTACGTGACAAAATCATGTGGGTGGTAGAGAGTTGACATGGTTTGAAGGTCAACCTGTTCAGTGTGGTGATTTATGCCAACTAAAGCATACAACACAGAGCAGATTCAAAGGATGACACTTAAATGGGAGGCAAATAGTGGGTGGAAAGTGCAACTGGAAAGTATCTGGCTTTATATGCGGGGCAAAGAGTCTTTTGTTCATTTCACTGGGAAAGTATTCAGGATTCGTTGCCGAGTCAGTGCCTTCAAAATAGGGAGTAATCAAAGGTAATTTAGGATATCTTGGACTGTAAATCTTGCGGTTAATATACAAGGAGAACACACTTCATAGCATCCGGGCTCGTGCCTGTCTGAAGCTTCATGTGGTTCTGCGTGTGTTTTAAGTGTGTAGGCGTGTGTTGAATTTTGGTATGTAATCAAGGATACAATCGTGCACACCTTTTTTTTTCTTGGTGTGGTTGTTAACTTAACCTCAAATAAAAGTAGAGTTAAATATATCCCTTATAAAAAATAATTGGTGTGATCTTTTATATATTTCTAACTATATTTAAATACATAAAAAGTTATATTGATTATTTTTAAAGAAAGTTATTTAATCTTATTTTTATTTAGAATAAGTTAGACAACTTGATACAGTATGAAAATAAACAAAACAAAACAACAACTAGGAAAGAGAACTAGCGTCCCTGACCAAAGCAGGTAACACACTATCAGGTGGAGACTCCCACTGCTTCCGCCAAAGATAATTATTGGAACCCCAACCAGCAAGCATATCCGCAACAGTGTTGTGCTCTCTAGGAGCACAATCGTGCACCCCGGAAAGAAGAGAAGCAAACACTAATATATCAAATTTTAAAAAGCAAAACAAATCAAATTTTAAAATAACTATTGCCACAAAATTAAATAAAAGATGAACTTAATTATAAAGTTTTTTTTTGCACCTTTATCCAATTATAAATTATTATTTATAACAAGATTGTAAATTTGTAATAATTACTTTAAAAGTCATATTTAATATGATTTGTAAGTAAACAACTGTATAGAAATGCTTATAAAAAAAACTATATCAAAATTTTTACACTAACAATAAATAAAAACCGAACGCATAAAAGATAGTAATTAGCATTGTTCTTTTAGGGTTTGTTTGGATAAACTTCTCTATAAGCATTTATAGGAGAAGAAAACAAGAAAAAAAATGAAATAAGTTTATCTTAAAGCTAAAATTAACTTATTCATAAGCTAATTTTAGCTTATGGAGAAATTCATTTTATTTTTTTCTTCTTATTTTTTTATCTTATAAGTGTTTATGAAGAAGTTTCATTTTATTTTTTTGTTCTTATTTTCTTATCTTATAAGTGTTTATGAAGAAGCTTATTCAAATAGACCCTTAGTTTCTTTTTAAATTTTAAGCATGAAAAGGCTATATATATATATATAGGGTCAGGATCTGTTGACACCAGGTATCAAAGTTAGTCAAATTACACCTTCAATAACTTTTTGTAGAATATAAATTTAACCAATTCAACCATTGAAGTTGATGTTCTTATTAATTAGATTAAGTATACAAAATTTTATACAATTCTAAAATTATTTAATAGTTCATTACATTACTTTATTTTAATGTACAATTTATTATTAAAATATATATAAATATTCAATGTTAGATAATATATTTAGAAAAGTCCAAATGGTGTGAAATTTGATATACATGACCATGAAGATAATATTACATAATTCAACGGTTAGATTAGTTAAATTAGCATTTTATAAAAAGTTATTGAAAGTGTAATTTGACTAACTTTGATACCTGGTGTCAACGAATCCTGACATATATATATATATATATATATATATATATATTTTTAAGATAAGGTTACGAGAGAAACAAACTAGTAATAGTTTTGGCGCATGTTCGTTGTAAAGTATGCATCTCTCTAGAAAGTACCCAAAAAAATTGATCCTAATTAAAAACTTATCAGATCCATAATAATATGGAGTATGGAGTTTAAAGAGAATAAAGGAGGGAAAATATATATACATAACTCAAGCATGTACTCACGAGTCACGAGAGGAAGAGTATGTTTTCACTCTATGACATTGGAATCTAATATATGTGATACAGATTGCTCGTATAAGCGATAGCTAGCCTTTTATAGGATGAATTGTGTAATAAAATATTAATAATCAAAATATCGAAACTTTAATAGATAAGGAGAGATATAAATAGAAGTAGAGACGGTACATAGGAATGACAATGAGTAGGATATTATAGTACTCATTTTTATATCTATGTTTGAAAAAAATATTCATATTCACCCCCATACCCAAGTAGATTTTCATTTTCATACTCACTGACTACCTATGTACCATACTTGTACCTGCTACCCTCACTGTACTTATATGTAAAGTCAATAAATTAATAAAAAAAAATATTAATTAAAAAATTACTACAACTAAATTGAAAATTCACTTTTATATAGTTCAAACATAACCCTTATATCATTCCAACGTAACATTAAAAGCATTCAAACATAACCTTAAATCATTTCAAACATAAGTCATAACCAAAGAACATTAGAAACATAATTATTTTTAAATGTGATGTTCTAATCATTTAACATAAGCATTAGAAACTTGGATATCATGTGTACTCTCAAGACCTACCAAAAAAATGATACATTGATACAATTATCTTATAACTATAGTCTATAATGAGCAGTTATAGATTATGGACACTTAGTTGCATAGAGGTTAGCTGCATATATGGAGTATTTATTAAGCACATAATTTATGCATATATTCAATAATTAATACTATGTTTTAGTAATAAAATTATATATATATATATATATATATATATATATATATATATATATAAAGAGAGATTAAATGGCACCAATATAACTTACACAAACTATTACACTATTCAAAGCTTTTTTTGTGTAGATAATATCTACAAAGTATTATATTAGTGCAAAATTATTTGATACATAATTTATATACATTAAAATTGACGTAATATATGCTTTTAAAATATACAAAAATATGAACTATTTGATTACCTTCTTATTGTTGTTCAATTTTCACAAAATTTGACAAAAACAATCAAGGCAATATATAATTACAATTCAACAGTTGGATTGATAAAATTACATTTTATATAAAGTTATTGATAGTGTAATAGTTAATATAAGTTACATTGGTATCATATGATCCCTCTTTTATATATATATATATATATATATATATATAGGGTTAGGATCTGTTGACACCAGGTATCAAAGTTAATCAAATTACACTTTTAATAACTTTTTGTAAAATGAAAATTTAATTGATCTAACCATTGAATTTGATGTTCTTATTAATTAGATTAAGTATACAAAATTTCACACAATTTCAAAATTATTTAGTAGTTCATCGTATCACTTTATTTTAACGTACAATAAAAAATTAAAATATATGTAAATATTCACTGTTAGATGACACATCTAGAAAAGTCCAAATGATGTGAAATTTGACATACATAATCATAAAGATAATATCACATAATTTAACGGTTGGATTAGTTAAATTTGCATTATATAAAAAATTATTAAAAGTGTAATTTGACTAACTTTGACACCTGATGTTAACGGATCTTGACCCATATATATATATATATGTGTGTGTGTGTGTGTGTGTATACACACACACACACACACACACACACACACACACACACACACTATATATATATATATATATGGATCGGATCCGTTGACACTAGGTGTCAAAGTTAGTCAAATTACACCTTTAACAACTTTTTGTATAATGCAAATTTAACCAATCCAACCGTTGAATTTGATGTTCTTATTAATTAGATTAAGTATACAAAATTTCATACAATTTCAAAATTATTTAGTAGTTCATCATATCACTTTATTTTAATGTACAATATGATATTAAAATATATATAAATATTCAATGTTAGATAACATATCTAAAAAGGTCCAAATGATGTGAAATTTGATATACATGATCATAAAGATAATATCACATAACTTAACAGTTAGATTGGTTAAATTTACATTTTACAAAAAATTGTTAAATGTGTAATTTAACTAACTTTGACACTTGGTATTAATGAATTCTGACTCATATATATATATATATAAGAATTCATACCTGCACCTATTCCCATTAAAATTTGCAGGTAAGTACCTGCGTGGACCCATCCTCAATAAACAGATATTTATCTTACTCATTTACAAATATTTTTTTGAGTATCCATAAGTTTCGGATACACTTTGTGATCCCTAACGGTGCAAAAAATTTTTATATTTGCTTTTGTAACTGCAGTCCTTTATTTCCAAACGGTGGAACATTAAGTGTGACTATTATTAATTGTACATAATGAGTGGCGGTGGCAGCATTGTGTAGCTGAAAAACTAATAACTGAACCAAACGTGTGAGTATTGTAGGCGGTTTATAGTGCTATTTTGTGCGTCGAGTCTCTGCAAGTATAAAAAATATGAGAAATTATTACTATGGTCCTTATTAATTTTTAATTGATATATAATTAAGTGTAATTAATTTTTTTATAAATTATAAAATTTAAATATATATTATATAAACATTAGTTGAAACACACTTAGTAATCTGAACTACCAAATAATTTCTCCAAAAATGAGCGCCTAAAATATTTGGAAGAAAGTCGATTATCTTTCGGAGTTATGTGATTTGTACTTTTCAGCTTGCTTTTGGAACACAACTACAGGGAGAGAGAGAGAGAGAGAGGATAAACATTTCCAAGATAAATGCATGATATCAGGAATCTTTGATTGGGTGGGTTTATTCTAGGGAATGATTGTTTGTTTGTTATTTTTATGTAGTTTAAAAATATAGTTTTGATGATAAGACAAAAATATTCCTAAAGATAAATATTTTTTTTTCCTACTATTTATTATCACTACCCACAATTCAATTTGTAAATCTTCAATCATTCTTATGGGAATTATTCCCATCTCTCTCATTGCATCTGAAATGATGAGAGTGGTGCTTAAAAAATATGCATGGGAATAAGTTTTGCCCGAGAATAATATTTCAAAGAGTTTAATTGTTATAAATTGTCAATCAACCAATAGAAAATCAGCTTTAGTGAAACTTTTAGGGTAATTATTATTAAAGTCAACCAACTTACCATACAAGATAGGTTGTGATTAGATGACAGTGTAAAATTATTTTATACTGTCAGTGTATAACTTATTTTCTCTATTTCAAAACTTGAAACAAATACAAAAACATTTTAAAATACCTCCTTTAATTAAGTTGATATTGTTTTTCCTAGAAATAAAAATAAACTCGATAAATGAACAAAAAAAAAAAACTAGATAAAACTTGCATTTTATTGTTAATTGATTAATACGAGTGAAAATAAATATATAGAATATAACAATAGTGTTATGGTAAATATTTATATAATAAATAATATAGAAGTATTTCATAATGGAAAGGAAATATTAGTTTAAAATAATTAAAGATAATAGATTGATCCATAGTACAATTCAAAAGTAAAGATGGATTCATTTGGTCAAATACAATTTATATTTATATTTATCTTTTATTATAAATTTTGTCTTTATTTATACATGTTTGACTTCTAAGTTGTGTAGTTTTATTTTGGGAGGGGTGGAGAAGGGGGATTCACTTTTCCTCAAAGCTTTATAAATCAAGGTTAGCTATTTATCTTGGGATATGTCGTATTGTTTATTTGTTTAGCTAGCTTTAATTTCCTCTTAAATCACGTTTCAAGATAGCTCTTTATCTTATGATATTGATTCCATTATTAGTGTGAATGTCTTTATTCTTAAATTATCTATAAAGATTGGATTCTTCTATTTTAATTGATAATGTTATTTCTTGTATATCTTAATCTTCTTTAATTGATAATGTTCTTTAATTACCCATAAAGATAAAGGCTAGCTCATTATCTTGGGATGTTTTATTATTTGTCTGTTTGATTAGCTATAATTTCTTCTTTAATAACTTTCCAGGATTAACTCTTTATCTGATGATATTGTCTTCATTATTTGTTTGAATGTTTTATTCTTAAATTATCTATAAAGATTGAAACTTCTTCAATTAATAATGTCATGTATTATGTTATCAATGTCATTATTGGTTGCAGATTATTGGATTTTTTTTATTCAAAGATTATTGGATTGTATCTCTAAACATGTTCTTCAAATATAAAATATTTTCGTGTAAAACTAAAACTAAAGCAGCATGTTTAAAGACTAAATTATTAATTTAACCAAATTTTTAAAAGGAAAGGCTAATGAATTTTTTTGTAGGTGGCTAGAAGGTGACATATTATTTGCTCATATTATAACCTTTGAAAGTAATCTATTCATAATATATATTAGAAATTTGAGCACTCATTTTAAAGAATAAGACCCTTACTCTCTTCACTTTCTCAATTAACTTAATTTTTATATTCTCTCTTTATTTATTACAAGTGATCTCCATACACAACTTCTAGGAGTGAGATTGATTTTTTAAGATTTTATAATCTTATTAAATTAAATTATTTTTATTATTTTCAAATTAATATTTAAATTAAATCATATTTATTTTAAATTATAACAACTACTATTACTTTTAAATTTAAATTAAATTGTTTTCATTATTGTTATTATGAATGTTATCATCTTTAAATACAAATTAAATCATATTTTATTTAAATTCCAAAAAATCTTATGTCTTTAAAATATTATTGTTATAATTACTAGGCGAAGGAGTTTTAAAAAAAATAAAAAATAAAATAGAGTATGTGTAGTGAATAGTTTAGAGAGTAGTTAAAAAGTAAAGTAATAGATAATTTAGAGAGTAATTAAAGGCTATAATAGTCTAATAAAAAATAGAAATCAAAAGAGGACATCTTCTTTATTATAGTTATAGATATAGATATTATTATCTTTAAATTTAAATCAAGTTAAATATTATTTTTATATTAATTTAATTTTTGAAAAATATAATAGTAATTTAAATTTATATACTTAAATAATTATATAATTTTTTTTTACTATGTACCTTTGTAAGAAGTAAAATACTAATTAAAAATAAAACCGCATTAGTGCATTGCGGAAAGGATAATGCGTCTGTTGAATATCTACTATCTAGTAATTAAATATTCTAATGATTTTCTGAAAACTAAATATATACATGGAAATCACTCTTATTTCTTATACTATATATGTTAAAAAAGAAAATATTCGATTAATCTGGAAGTTTCTATATTGTTTAGAAATTTTAAATTAAATCCTGGTTTTTTATTTTAAATTTATAAATAATTGTATACTTCCAATTTTTGAGAATCTCTTTTTCAATTCCAATCATTTGAACATCGTGGTGGTCCTATAATTGAATCTTTATAATTTCAAAATTTTCCAAGTCCTTGTGATAGAACCTACTCATGCTTTGTGCTTTGCTTCCTGCAACGATTTAGACTATACGAGCAACATTTATAATATACTATAGCGTTGCGTTTTGTGTTTGTCTGATGAAAGACGATATCATCGTTTTTCTTAGCATTAGACCGTGTTGGTTAAATTACTTGAAAAACTTATTATTTTGTTTAATAAATCAAAACAATTAAGGGTCTTATTTGTCCTTTGTCCTAGCACCTTAATTGCAATTTGAATTTAAATTTGAACAATTGTTGTGAATTGGATTTCTAAGAGCATATTCTTTTATAGCTTCTGGAATCTGTCAAGAATGTTACTTCAAGTGATTGCTCTTCTGTCAGATGCTTCTTATAGTGCTTCCAAATACTACAGTACTTGTGTATTAGTCTTCCTATCTTTTGGTTGCTTTCTTTGCATCAGTACTTGATTGTCCATGTTGATTCTTTGCTTTTGAAACAAAGTTCAATTATGTTAAGAGCCTATTGCTTTTGATATTGTAGTTTTGTTGCTTCTAAATAATGTAGATATCTTTATCTCATTTCTTGTTTAGGCAACATCTTTTGATGGACTTTTTAATCACATGTAGCTTCTGGTCTTGTTACCCTTTGGTTAGATCTATCTTCTAATCATGCTTCTGACCATACATAACTTCTAATATTATTGCACTTTGATCTTCTGAAGACATGTTCAATCAAATA
The DNA here is from genome assembly GCA_004329165.1 of Spatholobus suberectus. Lineage (NCBI taxonomy): Eukaryota > Viridiplantae > Streptophyta > Magnoliopsida > Fabales > Fabaceae > Spatholobus > Spatholobus suberectus. The sequence goes on along the minus strand of CM014731.1, from coordinate 16,801,728 downwards.
TGCTTCTGATCAACTATCCTTCTAATAAAGTTACTTCTAATGAGTAGACTTTGTTTCTAAATGTTTGCATACTTTAAATTGATGCTTCTGAAGCTTAATTCATGTTCTTTGTGATTTGGTCCAATGTATATTATCAAGTCCTATTTATATAATCACATTCTCAAAGCAAATCATTAGTAATTTAAGTTTAAAAGACTTAGAATTTACTTCGTGACAATTTGTTATCATTGAAACTTACATCACATGAGAAATTTGACCTAATAGTGTGGAGTACAGTGGAGCAAGGCAAAACTAGTTTTTTGTTATGGATAAGTTTAACATATGTAAAGTTGGTTTTGCCTGTTCTTGTTGAATGATTTTTCCTGGAACTTTTGTTGCAAAGAAGTGGAAATATAGACAAATTGATCGGGCAACATGTATTCTTTCTTGGGCATGCACACTTCTACTAAGTTAGTTCTCTTTTTAAGATCTGCCTTTATGTTTTGGTTGCTTAGGCTGTGAATGTTCACCTTTATGCTAGTCATTAGCAGATAGTCCTTTCTGAGTTATTGAGAAATCTTCTAATTATAATGGTATATTAATACTTCATCTAGACTCAATTATAAGCAACAAAAATAAAATAAAATTAGTAGACTCAAATATAAGCAAATTTTAACTACTTTCACTCTATTCAATGATACTATCCAAAAAATATCCTTTAATTAATAAAGATTTTATTTCCAATGACTCTTTTTTATTCTTTATATCAAGTTTCAATGAAAGAGACTTTCGGTAAAAAGCTTATTTTTTAAATGTGAATAGAGAATTAAATGATATTAACTACTTTTCTTAATTAGAGCAAAAGTTAGTTAATTTTACTTATATTTGAGTCTGGAAGCAGTATTTGCTATCTTGAAATAGCTATAAAATTAAATCCTCCAAAATGACGTATTATTAAACGTCTATTGAAATTACATCACCTCACCTGATGGGCAGACAAAATAAAAGTATAAGCATGTAGAAAAGAATTGAGGCTAGTTGCATTTTGATAATGAAAATTGCGCAAATATAAGGTGATGGGTGTCTATTTAGTTTAGTATTACACCACACAAATAGTAGTAAATGTTATCAATCCAAATTTCTCCCGTACTTATATAAATTAATTAAAGATATAAACTGTGCTGACGTAGTCTCCATCACAAGAACGATTGTTTTTATTTGAAAAAAAGAAGAAGAATGAGTTGGAATGTATTCTTTAAGACAAACCAGGATGGAGAGATAAACTGAAATACGTGAAGCTTGTGTGTGTGCACAAAGCACTATTGAAGGTGAGTAATGTTACATAAATACTTTTTTTTTTTTAACATAGAACTTACTAGATTTTAATTCACACCATTTGTTTTTCTTCCACTCTTTCTCAAATTTTTCTCATGATTCAATGCTCTTCACATGAGTTTTTGTGGGTTCTATTCACAAGAATGTGCACAAAACATAAAATTATTGAGTTAAATATCTTCTTGAACTATTGTTTTGATAATAACAAACCTTTTAGATATAATAATATCAAGTATTCTAAACCATGTGGTACGGATGTTTTACTTGAAAATGCTAAATAAAGATAAAGTGTATAATTTGGATGAAGGAATCAATTAAGACAGAAAGGAACAAACTTCGAATAAATATAACATGTTTAGAAGGCTATCTTTGAATAAATATAACGCGTTCAAAAGACTATCTCAAGTTTTAGAAGATTGTATCTCAGAAGTCTAGTCATCATAAAGAAACTTTCTAAAGAACAAAATGGATGCAACATATCATTAATCACCTTTTAAGTATCTGTGGCAATGTCTCAAAAGACTAGAGGAAGTTTCAAAAGAAAGACTTAAGACCATCAAAAGCTTACTGCAATCCTTTAGAAGACTCAAAATCCAGAAGATTCACGAAAAAAATCTGAAGCTACTCAAAATTTACAAAGTCCTCACACAACTTAAGCTACTTATCCTCAACGATTATCAAGCTAAAGGACCGTTTTAGAGAAGTGTAGAAAACAGTTAAAACTAAAACAACTTCATAAGCTTTTGAACATTCTTAAAAGTAAAAGATTTCTGAGTATGACCCATGCATTTCACATGTATTGATCCTTAAAAACTTTCAAGATGGAGGACAGGGTATTTGTGACTTTAGAATATTACTGTACCTCTCCAAAAGGCTCCCTTCAGAAGCCTATTCAGAAGGGTTAAAAAGTCAAAAGGCTACTTTATGAGTTCAAAAATGATTTTTGGACATTCAAAAATGTATTCGACACCTAGTGAGAGAGATAAAAGAAAAAATTATAGATAATATAAGTGATATGACATGATAAGAAAAAGAGAGATATAGAGAAATGATGAATGTTAATTAAGTGTTTAGAAAAATATGGTGTTCAAAAATCATTGCTCTTACGAGTTATCTTCTTTCACTAAAAAACAAAATCATAACTCTCACACCAGAAAAGAGCTCAGTACTCCATTCAAAACTGCTCCAAAAGTCCAAAAACAAATCACCTTGGATGGAAAATGCTATAAAAGCCAAAGGGGCTTAATATTAAATAGAGAGAACTTATTGAAAACAACAAGTGTTGCAAAAAAAAATAAAAAAAATCAAATAAGAACTTATGACATGGCCCTGGAGGAAGAAAAACTCGTCCAAGGAGGATGTCAGAACCTCTCTGGAAAAGCTGGCAAATGCTAATGAATATTTTCCAGCGAGAATTAGGAATGGTTCATATATTATAAAATCTCAAATGCCATTACCACCTATGAAGAGGAGTAACATTAAAATTATTCAAGTGCTTAAGTGAATCGTTAGATAATAGGTAACCAGTTAACCAAATGAGCCACAATAGCAATTTTCTATGCAAATGCTCAAAATTGGAGAAATGGGTAAAAGAAAGCCTTCCCTTCGTTCTTCAGGTTCAACGTGCTCATGGAATTAGAAATTTGCTCCATGATTAATTTAAACAAAACTCGGTCCAAGCATAAACCAAAACAGATAATTTGGGGCATCAGTAAATTCATATAACCACTCAATATGAAAGTTACATAAGTATTTTCCAAAAGTTCAAACAATTACATTGACGAAAGCTACAACATTACAAAACAGAGCAAAATGAACAATGATAAGAAAACAAAGTCTAGCGGCAAAAGGAACGCCTTAATATTATGATATCAACAGGTAAGGCAACTTAGATATAAAACAACAATCCCTAAAAAGTTGATATTAGTCGATCTTTCAAGAATACCTTCCTTTTCTAGCTTGATCCGCAGCATGTTCCTTCATGTTTCTCTTTTCTCATGAAAACCACCTTAGATGGCCAGATTTGCTTATAGTTTACACACAATTATTCACTTGCTGACTAAATATTGGCAATCTTTTTTTTTCTTATCTTTTGCTATAACTATATATCCCCAATCTTATCACTACCATTCGATAAATTCACAGGCAACCTTGACCATGACACAGATTCCCTTGACCATGACCGAATCAACCTCTTACGAATCACTATGGATAAGCTCAACACAATGCAAACAGCAGCCACCAAAGTAAACAACATACCTGAATTCCCGGTCGACCAGCTCTTCATAACAAAATCAGCACAAACCTCCCCATCAAGACTATTGTGAGAATTGTTCAACTTCATAACCTCAACTCCATTCAATATACCATCAATGACATGCGCCATGCTGCTCTTCGAAGGACCTACACTAACACTCAAAGCCTCTCCTCCATCAACCACGAAGTCAGCGTAAAACGGCGAAGCCAGCGAATTCGTGACATAGGAGAGATCCAAGTCCTCATAAGCCAAATACCCATTGACATACACATTGAAATAAAGCAAACCAAGCGAAATGCTAGCAATATCACAGAAATGCAACCGAACCAAGTACTTATACCCTCCAACAACAGGAAACGCCCAAGTCATATTAACGTTAGGAACAGAATCGTTCCTACTCCTTATCAACCGTGCACTGTTGTACACATTATCAGGTCCAACCTCACGACTAGCCCCTCCAACGCGATACTTGATCCTACCACCAAAGTAAAGCTTTTCAGACCCATCACTCGATTTGAAAAACCCATCATCAGGAACCCAAGTTCTCCACAAGGAATCGTTAAAAGGGGTAACTTTAACACCCCCAACAGTGACCCTATAAACAACCTCAAGGGCCTGTTTGTTTAAACCCTCAAAATTCTCTAGTTTTGTCGACCTCACAAGCCGTGCTGTCTCGGGAACAAGGTCCTTGGGCGCAGAGATCACCTCAATGGCGTTCACAAACGCCAGTTTGGAATCCTTGCTCGGCACGAACACGATCACAAGCTTGTCCGCATCGACCCAGATCAGGTACTCCACGATCCTAGGGTTTCTCTGGGGGCTCAGTAAACGACTGAAGTTGCTCAAAACGACGTGCCCGTTGACCAAGACGTGAAACTTGGGCGCGACCCAGGTCGAGTTCGGGGGAGTGGAAGGGGTGGAAGTGGAGGCGCACCATGTGGGTGCCTTTGTCGGAGACGGGGAAGGAGTACCTCGCGGGGGTGGTGAAAACCCTAGCGGTGTGGTAGATTGGGGGCGAGTTGGGGAGGGGGTTGTCGTCTCGGAGCGAAACAGCGCGGGGGGAGGGGGAGAACGGGGAGTGGTGGCCGGCGAGGTCGCCGGCGAAGGCACGGAAGTCGATGACGGTGGAGGGGGCGGCGGAGCCGCAATTGACGAGGTAGTTGTCGGGGGGAGAGAAGAGGTGGGAGAGGGTGGAGAAGGGGAGAAGGAGGAACAGGAGAGAGAAGAGGGGTTTGAGCGTGGAAGGCATGGTTGTGAGGTGAAGAGATGAGAGGATTTTGGTGGGAGAGAAATGAATTGCATTTGGGTGGGGGAGTAGAAGAAAAAGAAGACTCACTCGGAGAGAAGAGTCAGCTGGACCCACACGCTCTTCACAACCTGGGAACCCACTGCCTTGACTCATTCCGTGATCACTTTTTTTTTTCCTAAAGAGTGGATTTTTTTTTCCACAGCCACTCGAGTATTAAGCCTAAAAGGTGAGGACGCTGTTTAGTTGGGTGATCCTTAATCGACCAATTCATAAGTGTTGTCTATACTCGGTCGGTCTATTTCGATGATTTATAACTCTTCAAGCGCTAAGCTCAAAAGGCACAAGCACTTCATAGTTAGTCTGCACGATCCAAAAATTACTTAAAGTGTACTATCAACCATAGGAATTAACTAACAATATTATTTTAGCTTAATAAATAGTTTTAAGTTTGAGCAAAATTGTCTTTCATGAAAACACTTACTGATTTCATATCAAAAAAGTTATGTTCAATCATAAATTATCATTTATGATAAGATTGTTAATTTTTATGATTTTTAGTTTATTACTTTAAAGATCATATAGAGAAGTGATTTTTAATTAATTAATAGTATAAAAATATTTATACTCACGATACATAAAAATTAAACTCCTATAAGATTTTCTTTTATGTAGAGTTGGTTAAATAAGAAGTTTCTTTTTTCATGGAGTGTTGGTTAATGATGATCAAAGTTACTATGTCGTGTATATCCTAGCATGTCATTTTGGCTCTTCTTTTTCTTCTTTCTTTTTTGTGCTACAAATTCTTCTTCTATGTTTCTGTTGCCCTTCATGTTTGTCATGTGCTACCTCCTCACTACTATTTTTCTCCACAAATACTCTAATGCCAATTACGCCTTCCTTTCCTAGTATTACATCCCTCTTCTCATTTCCCTACATCTACTACTTTCTTTTTTTCCCACCTTCCATTTCTCTAATTCCAATTGGCTTTTATGAGTATTGTTATATGAGTCATTTATCTTTATTATTATAATTTTAAAAAATATATAGAATTGGGAGTGGATGAAGTAGGTGTTGGAAGGGTCCCGGGAGGAAGGCAAAAGGTAAGGGTAGGGGAAGCACAAAAGGTGGGCTTGTTAGAAACAAAAAAAAAAAAAAAGATGATAAATGAACAAATAAGGTAGAAGGGAAAATGATGGATGGAGGAAGAGGAAGAAAATGAATGGGCGTGATATGTGAATTAAAGATGAAGTGACAATAACATGATAATGACTAGGATATGCATAAGAGTAGTGGTGACTTGGATCACAGTTAGTTAACTCAACATTTAATGCAAGTTAGATAACAACTTGATCCCAAATATTTCACTTTTTAAAAAATAGGGACTCGAATAATTTTTTTTTAAAATGCTAAAACTAAATTTTAAAATATTTATAAGAATCAAAAACATATTTAGTTAATGATGTAATAGTGACTAAAATACATGTGTTATTGGTAAATTAGATCCCAATTAGTCAATTCAACATTTAACAAAAATTACTTAATAATGAGAGTTAAAACTATTCATTTTTGAAAAATAAGGAGTTAAACCAAATAATTTTTTTCTAAAGACTAAAACTAAATTTTAAGACATTGGTTGTGTTTGGATGAAGAATTTTAAACTTTCAAAGAAATTGAAATGTTAAAATTTGAATTGTTTTGATTTACATTTTCTTTATTTATTAAATATTTTGTTTGTTTAAATTTTAAATTCTTAGTGTGGATATGACATTTTAATTTTCACTATATACAAAATTTAATTTTTAAATATATATTTAAAAATTAAAATTTTAATATTAAAATTTACTGAAAATAAACATTATTTAATTTTTAAATATTTAATAATTTAAAAATAATTTTAATATTAAATAATATTTAATAATTTAAAAATGCAAATATTGATACGTATAGAGAGAATAGACAGAGGAGAAAGAAGAGAGAGAAGAAAGAGGGAGAGAGAGGAGAGCAATGCAGTAAAAATCGAGTGAAAGACTGGAAAAACGCACGATCATGCGATTTAGAAGGAGAAACTCGTGCTACGTTGTGGTGAAAATCGCAGGTCATATGTGATTGCTCCAAATCACGATTTTCAACATCAAGATTTGCATGCGTCGTTCTGTTACGATCTTTAAACAATGATGTGGGCTAGTTTTTTGAGTCAGATTTCGGTTTCGAAACCCATGTTTTATGACCCAACTAGATCACGAATGAAAAAAGAAAGAATGATGTGCGCGTTATCTTCTTCGTCTTTTGCAATCATGTTTTCTGAGTTTCAAATTTGACTTTCGATCATTTTTTATCTTTTGCTATCATTCTTCATCTTTTAAGATCGTTATATATGGGTTTCCCTTTTGATCATTGTTGCACTGCAAAATAAGAGAGAGAGGGTTCGCAAACGTCTTTTGCGACTTTTCTTCTGTTGTTTTTCGTTCAAGCTCTTTGCCTAGCTTCAAAGATTCTTTTCGTGTTTCTCACCTAAAGCGAAGACTCAAGAGTCCCATTCTTCATCTCCGAGGTACCTTTTTTGGTTCTCTTTCCCTATTCTTCATCTCGCTTGTTCTTCGTTTCTTTCCTCTGTTGTTTACCTCTTGCAGTTCGTTTCTCTTTCTTGCTCTGTTCTTGCATTTCTTTTTTTATTCTTAATTTTACTTTAAAAAATTGTGTGCCTGATGACGCGTGTTAATGGCTGATGCTCCCTTTTTACTATTTGACTTAAGTGACAAGTGTTCACAACGCGTCCCCTGATGCGTGTTGCCCACCCCTAGCCTTCCCTCGATCACGAAAAAGAAACACATTGCCCGCAACCGTCTATGGATAGGTGGAAACTTGGATTCACATTATTGCATGTAAATTACGAGGAGAGGAGAGATGAGATGAGAGCTATATATAAGTAAATAAAGGGGTTTAATGATTGAAATTAAATTATATAAACACAAAGGTGGATAAAAGTAATTAATCACGTAACGTAAGGCTTATAAGTTATATGGAATAAAATCATCTAACTAAACCACCAACCCATCTAACATTAACCTTATCAACCTCGAATACAAACATTATAGGTTGGATTATTTGAAAAAATAAAAGAAAACAGCTATATTTTTTCAAGTTTATCCGAAGCACCTAACTATAGGGTTGGGCAAAATAAGGCCAATTATTGGTTTATATTCGTAACACACTAACACTAGACCACTAACCGCATTAATATTTTCATTTTCTCATCAAAAATATTTTCACTTTAAATATTCATGTGCCTCTATTTGTCATGTTGTATAATTTGTGTTTCATTGCCAATCTGCTACTTATTAATTTTTTTGTCTATTTAAAATTGCAATCTTTTTATCTATTGTGTTATGATTTAGTGATTTTGATTTCTAACTTCTATACAATTTTTCTGTTATTTTAATATAGTATTGAAATTTAATTTAAAAATGATTTTACTTGTAGGCCAGGTAAATCTTTTTTGCTTTTTTTTTTTTTTTCCTGAATCAAACATGTCTATGTGTGGCTTTAGAGCTAGGTCTAGTGATGTAGCTAGTAGTTAGAAGAATGTTGGACTGAGAAATGATGTGGCTTGGAATCATGGTGTCTCAATCGATGGAGATGCGAGAAAAATAAAATGCAAATGTTGTGAAAAGATTTATATAGGCAGAGTATATCGATTAAAAGACCATTTGACTAGGACTAAGAAAGATGTTGGAGCTTGTCAATCCATTCATGATGATGTTAGGAAGAAGATATGGGATATTGTTCATGGCCTACAAGAAAATCTCATAAAAAAGTCAAGTTCAAAAGAGTTTGAAGGTGATCTCCTAAAGAAGAAAAGACATGAAGAAACTCCTACAACTTTTTTCAAGAAGAGGGGAGTGAGCTCCCAAGCCACAATCAATTTTATTTTCAACAAAAGTTTGAGAAATGATGTTTCCTTGCAAACTACCAAGTTTTTTTTTTTTTTTTTTTTTTTTTACAATAATGCTATTCCATTTAATGTGGCAAAGAGTGAGGACTTGTCCAAGATGTGTGAGTTGATAGCAAGGCATGGTCCTGGATACAAGCCACCATCCTACCATGAGATTAGGGTGAAGTATTTGAAGCAAGCAGTTGAGGAGACTAAGAAAACATTGGAGGAACACAAAGAAGCATGGAAGAAGTAGGGATGGACGATGATGATGGTTGGATGGACTAACAAGAGGAGGAGGACAATGCTAAATTTTTTGGTGAATAGTCCCATAGGAACCTTTTTTTTAGACACATTGATGCATCTAGCATAAGTAAGACAATTGATAAAGTGTTTAAGATGATGGATTAATTAGTTGAAGAGGTAGGTGAAGAAAATGTGGTTTATATAATCACAGACAATGCAACAAACTATAAGGCAGTTGGCAAAATGTTAATGGAGAAGAGAAAGAAGCTTTATTGGACACCTTGTGCAGCTCATTGCATTGACTTGATGTTGGAAGCATTTGAGAAGAAGTTGTTACTTCATAAGGATACAATTGCAAGTGGTAGAAAAATCACTTCTTATATTTATTTAAGAACATTTCTTATTTCTTTCTTGCATCCATTTACTAAGGGAAGAGATTAATTAGACTAGCCATGACTCACTTGCATACTTGACATTAGGTTACTTGCATGATAATAAGGGGAAATTGCAATAAATGTTTGACTCTGACTAATGGAAATCTAGTATTTTGGCAAAGACTGAGGATAGGAAGCTTATGGAAAAATTGGTGGAGATAAGGATTATTGGAAGAATGTTATGAATTACTTGAGGGGTGCTTTTCCCCTAGTTAAAATGTTGCAATTGGTGGATTTAGATGAAAAGCCAACCATGGGATTTATCTATGAAGAAATGGACAAGGCTAAGAGGATTCAAACTAATTTCAATGATATTAGAAGAAGGTATATATTACTTTCACACTCTCTTGTTCAATTTTTATAGGATTAGTCTCTTAGTTTATATTTTATGAACTAATTTAATTTCACCCTCATTCTTTAGTTACATTCCTCTATGGGAGATCATTGATTAGAGGTGGGATAGCCAAATGTATAGGCCTTTGCATGCTACAGGCTACTACCTTAACCTAATGTTGCATTACGCTCCAAGTTTTAAAGTTGCTTATGAAGTTAAGAATAGATTTTATGAATGCCTAAAAAGGATGATGGGAAAAGATATTGATAAAATAAGTATAATTGATGGCCAAATTGAGGACTTTAAAGTCAAAGCAAGTTTTTTTGGCAGTCTAATAGCTTTGGCTGCACTTAAAAACAAGACTTTAGCACAATGGTGGGCATCTTATATTGATGGTCATCTAGAGTTGTAGAAGTTTGCTATTCGCGTGTTAAGCTTGACTTGTAGTTCCTTTGGTTGTGAGTGTAATTGGAGTGCTTTGAGATGGTATAATTTAAGATATATGATTTTTATTTCTTCAAATTACCTATTATGCTAGTACTTATAATGTATTAATTGATTTTTTTTAACTGCAGGTTCACACAGAAAAGAAACCATCTAAAGCTAAAAACCATGAATGATCTTGTGTTTGTGATGGATAATTCAAGGTTGGGCAAGAAGAAAAAAGCTAGAAAAGTACATGATTATGGCATGCCTATCGAGGTTGTTTCTTCTAATGATGAGTGGGTTGTAGAGGAGAGGAAGGAAGATGATGAAATGATGTTTATTTGAACAATGTTGAAGACAACTTGATTGAAGTTGAAGTTAGAAATGCTAGAGCAGGTGGAGATGGCATTGTGCATACACTTGTGGATGATTTAAATGTTCCTCATGTTGGTAATGATGATGATGAATGTGAAAATGACATTAATGAAAATGAGGATGAAACTCCTTTGGAGAATGACTATTATGATGGACACTTGCATGATTTGTTCTAGAGAATAAAGATTTAGGCTAGCTGATTATGAGTTTCTTATGTTTAATATTTTTTACTAATTATGAGTTGTTTTGGACTTATTAGTTATGACTTATAAATCTATGCATGTGAATTTTCAATTTAAGTTTAGTTTAATGTTCATGAATTACAAGATATTTTCTTATTTATGTTATTTTTATTACATGTGTATCTTTATATATAATTTTGTATCTTTTTAGAGGATTTTATGATTTGTGTCATGATCTTTCATCCACCTTCTGATCTCGTGTAAGATCTTGATTTTTACAACATTGGAGAAGAGAAAGGAGAGAAAAAAGAGAGTGAAGAGAAAGAGAGGGGAAAGAGAAGAGATAGAAAAAGGAGAGAGAGAGAGAAGAAAGAGAGAGGAGAGAGGGGGAGAGAGAGAGAGAAAAGAAACATAGTGGTGTGAGAAGAGAGAGAAAGATAAGCATGAAGAGTTTTAAATTTTTACTTTTGAGGTAAAATCAAAATTTTATAATTTTAGGTAATCAAAATATATTTACAAACTATTAGAATTTCAATTTTTTAGTTCTTACTAAATTTACTGTCTAGACAACATATTTCACCATAAAAAAATTTAAATTTTCTAAAACTAATGAATTACCTTCTTAAAATTTCTCATCCAAACACAAGGTTAGTGAAATCAAAAACATAATTAAGCCTTTTATTTATATATTAAAATAAAGTTAAAAACTAATTTTGTATTTAGGATAGTTATTTTAATCTAACCATCAATATTCTAATACCTTTAGGTGCCATTAGTTTGATTTGAACCGAATAAAATCACTAAAAATGATAAAACTAGTTTAACAAAAAATTATTAATTTAGAGTTATTTTTATAATAGGATGTTTTTTCCTCCGTGTTAGCTGAAGGAACAAGTATGTATATTTCTACACTAGGAGTGGAATTGTTACATACAGCAAAGTTAATAATGATTGATAACAATTGTCAAGTGCCATAGCCCTAAGAAGAAGCATATGTAACTTCCTCTTAATACAAAAGCATTCTCAAAAAAATAAATAGAAAAGCTTCTTTTTAGGTGTAAATTAATATTAATTGAACACTGCATCACAACCTGTTAGTTAAAAAAATGTTAAAGCTATTTTACAAACCAATGAAAAACTAATGAGCCTTTTCATTTTGGTCTAATAATCCACATACTGATATTTCTTTCAATGTTAAAACTTAAAACATTTTTTTTTATGTATAATTTGCATCTGTTCGAAACTACATACAAAATTATGCTGAAGAAAATTTGTACTTGGAAAATACAGAAAAAGTATTTACGTAATTAATATGTAATTGGAAAACTCATTACAATCAGTATTCTTTCATTTCATCACATCTTAAAAATCTAATGTATTATAACATTTTTACATCTTCACAAGACCCCACCCCAAAAAACACCAATTTACACTTTTAACACTTGTCTTTTGCATACTCCAGACTTCCGCTATGAAATTCTCAAAATCATTTGAAAACGACATATAAGGGGGGAAAAAACATAATAAAGAACATGATTAAGAATTATCAGCAGAAAGTTGGATTATTCCTCATGCCTCTAACTATTTACCAACAAATTCACCTTTTCTGCATTCTCCCACGTCAATCACCAGAGTTCCTTCTTCCTTTGTTGGTTGAACCCTGCAACAATGTCTTCTTGGAGACTGTTCAAACAATAACACAAACCAAAACCCATTTAAGTAAGTAAATTCTCAGTTCCACTCATCAATATCAAATCAAAATAATACATTAAGGGCAAAATGTGTTTTTAGATCCTTCAATTGGTCAAAATAATTATAAAATCCTTTCTCTTATATAAAATCATTATGAATTTCAGTTGATAATTACCATAACAATTTTTTGGGGTCACAATTGTTTCTAACAATCAACTAAAATGGGACAAATAAAACAATTTTTTTGCAAATTAGTCCTTATTCTTTTAAAACAATAATTTTGATCATCATATTTTTTTATAATGGATGAATTTCGTCTCACCCTAGTATTATAAGTTCTACAAAGAGAGATAAAATTCACCAATTATAAAATAACACAAGAACTGAAATCATCATTTTAAAAATATAAAGACTAAGACGAATTTTCACCAAAAACACCATATTTTACTCATACATTAAACATTTGAAACACTAAAGAGATGGGGCCAAAGTTTGGGCCTTATGAAAATAAAGAACTAACCTTGTCCCACAAATGCGAGTTGGGTTTCTTATGGACCTTTATCATTTGGATTTGGGTTGGATCTGCCATTTTCCATTTGCACTCCGGGTTGGGTTGGACCCGAATATACTCACTCACAGTCTCATTAGCAACCCCATCATAGGTTGCATTAGACAAGTAAAAAACAAAAGGTTTCTGACAAAAATGCCGGCTGAATGGGCGCGTGTTAAACGGAAATCCGGTATAATCTGCCCGGCGATACCAATTCAGAAAGGTTCTCGCCGGCATCTCCATATCCCGGGCCAGGAAAATGCCCCGGAATATTTGAACCACATAGCCCCAAGACACGGATATGGTCCAACGACGGGCTTTGTCATAGCAAATGGATTGTTGCATAAGCCCATACGAGTCCAGTTTCATAGGCTCTTTAAGTCGCTGTAGCGCCTGAATCCGGTCCACATTTGGAAATATGGGCTCAACCAGGTCCAAGTGATGCATGGATACTAGCGGTGTGATGGGATGAGCTGCTAGGAGCCCAAACACGTTGCCGTACACATCAAACTAAAAACAAAAAATGAAAATGAAAATCAATGTAAGTTGAGTCCAAAAAATTGTTACTATAAAAAAAAAAGGTTAAATATGTTTTTGGTCATCCAAAAATTGACCCGTTTTAATTTTAGTCCTCAGAATTTTTTTTTGAATAAAGTCCCTCAAATATTAAAAGTACCCTAATTAAATCACTATACTAAATTCTGTTTAATTTTTTTGTTAAATGATAGCCATATTAGCATCACCATCACCTTTAATTTGCTGATGTGACCATCCATATCAACTGTTATGTTCAGGTCAGATTAGTAGCATAATTTTTGAATAAAATTATTACATGTTTAATTCTAAACTACAGATTTTTTTAACCCTAAAACAAAAATAATCACACGATTTTTTTATTAAAAATTATCACTGGGCACTTCAGGTAACAAAATACTTTACTTGGAAGTTGTTGTGGCCATCATTTAACAAAAAAGTTAAGCAAAGTTTAGGGATCTAATTAGGATATTTTTAATATTTGAGGAACTTTATTTAAGAAATTATTTTTTTTGAAGATCAAAACCAAAACAGGTCAATTTTTGGAGGACTAAAAACATATTTAACAAAAAAATAAAAATGCACAATTAATACAGGATTACATGAATTTATATAAATTATGTGTAGCAGTACCATAAGGAATGCTAGGAACAATCTCTTTAGCACTCTTTTTATTATTGGTTGAAATTTTTAACAATTTTGGTGCATCTCACTTTTAAATCAGGAGAGAAACTTATTAAATGAAAAATGTGAAAATTTATTATTTTCAATAAATATCAACTAATAGTATAGAAAGTGTTAGAGTGAGTATTGCTAGCATTCCTCTTTAATACTATATAGTAGTGATTAATTTCTTCAACTCTATTCTCTCTCAAAACACGATCTCTAAGGCTCATAGAATTAGAAACGGAGATTTCTTATTAATGAAATCAAGAATTTTAGTTACAACACAAATAACAATACAAAAACTTAATGAGAAATGCTTGTAACATACTCTTTTAAATACACTCTTTCTCATTGGTTGAAATTTGTTGAAAATTACAAAATTTTGTGAGTTTCACATCCTGTTTAATAATTATTTTTTATCATTTTGTGATTTCTAATAAATTTTAATCAACAAAAAAAATGTGTTCAAAAGAATGTGTTAGAGTGTGTTACTAGCACTTCTCAACTTTAATTAGCCAGCCAATCACATGCCGGATCCATTTACAGCACTATCTAAATATATAATTATGATGTTTTTACATTTTTATTTTTTACACTTACTTATATCTCTTTTTAATTTTATTATATTACATCACTTATTATTATTATTTTTTATTCCTTTTATCTTTCTCGATCTCTCAAGATGTGAAGGGTATTGAGTGTGAGAAAACATTTTCCTTAAACAAATACCAAGAGGGTGCCAAAATTATGTAGCAGATGTCGCAGCTTAGATGCATGCCATCTAACAGTGATAGTGAGCAGAACAAGAATCGATCAGAGGTTTTATATTATATGACAGGCATTTTTTTTTATATATAAAATATATCGCGTCATGAGCTATGTTAGGACACCTCTGCACAGCAATAGTAATAAATTTGCCACGTGCATTACACGTGGTGGCTGCGCATGTCTCGGACATTCTTAAAAGCTCATGTTAAACACAAAATTAATTTTCAAAAATAAATAAGAAAAGAAAAGGAGAAAGCAACAACTTTTCATTTTTGCTCTTTTGGATCTTGGGAGATGGAGATGAAATTGTCACTGGTGGGTGGTTTTGGTTTGGTTTGATAGAGAAAGTCCAGAGGAATTGGGTAACCGGAGCATTTCCAAGGCATCTTGAAGAAGAAAAAGAAATTTCTTAAAAACAGACAGATCTTCGCCTCAAATATGAAAGCAAAATATTGTATTAAGTATATGCCACCTATGAATATTGTCTTTTTCTGTTATGGCATTTATGGCCAGCTAGAAAATTTTAATTATTGATAAAACAAACACCCATGTTTCAAGTTTGTATAATATTCGTAGAAATTATCTTCGATAACTATATTAACACATTTTTATAATATGTAAGCTTCTATTCTATTCTATAACCCTTCCTAGGGTCTAGACTAAGAATATGCAGAATAATTAGCTAGTTACGTCAATGTGGTATTTTCACATTATTGTAATTATCTTTAAGCTTTATTTTATTATTGCATTATCTCTTCAAATAAATTTCCAGAAACAAACACAAAAAAAAAAAAAACAAATTAAGCAAAATAAATCAAAAAGATAATCCGCATGGAGAAATTATGGATAATGCGGTTCAAAAGAGGATAAGACAGAGACATCTTATTTAATATTTTTTTTATTGTTATATATTTAAAGGAAAATGCTAAAAAATCAAAAAGTGAAAATTTTTTAATTCACTTTTTTTATTAAATAGTGTAACAGTACACTTCACTACAATTTCCAATACAATCTCAACTTAAAAACTTTTTACTTATTAATTTCTTAACCAGTACCTTAAGAGCACTGATTAGCAAGACCTATATTTAAATTAGTCAATAAAATTATTAAGGATAATTAAATTTAATTAGTATAAAAAAATTCATCTAAATTCCCCTTCATTTAGAAAATTAAATTTGAGTGAAGAAAGATTTTAACTCTCTTTTTTCCTCTAAAATTTTGAAACAAATAAAAAAGTTCATAAAAAATTCTCTCCTTTGTTCTCCTCTCCTCTACTTTCCTCCAATAAAACATTATATAAAGAAAGACTGAGTTTTTAACTTAATTATAATGAACCATATGAATCATCCATCACCAACCTTCTCGTCTGTCCTTTTATTTTGGTACTTACCTCCATCCTCAGTCATATACTGGTGACCAAATTCAAGCAGCAAATACTTAATTTTTTTTGTACCTACTTAATTAATGTTACCAAAATAAAATAAAATAAAATAACATTAAATTCATGTTAAGATAAACTGAGCAATTTCTCAGGGAGCCAAACAGAATCAGTGACACATTCACAAATCACAAAGCATGCAAGTGAGAATTTTAGGTACCACTAACCTGGTGAAAGCCAATCTCCTTGGTGAGAGGAACACCAAGCTCTGCCATGCAAGCCTGGATCCTATCATCTGAGCCATACAATGCAGGGTACCTCTGGAGGCACTTGTCCTGCATTCCCTCCAACGCCAAAGCCAAGGGGTAACTAATGGCAAACCCTCCACCCCCAAAAGCCATATTATAAGAAAAATGAATATTCTGCAAGTGGCTCTCCGAAGAGGTCCCAATATAATAAAAATGACCGTGGTCATATTTTCGCAACACCTTCACCAAATTCTCGGTCACAAAGAAAGTGTCATCGTCCCCCATCACAAACCACCTCACATTCTCCATCCCAAGCCTCACGGTCTCCGACACTATGCGAGATATGCGAATCCCCGACCTGTCGCCACGTGGATTCCTGCACTTGAACCTCGAGACGTCACCGGATATTTTCAACGCGGGAAGGAAGTACTCATCGCCGGGCTCAGTTTTCACTCCTTGGTCTAGCCACACGTTGCCCCTTGTCTCATTGGGCCTCCACCACAGCTTGATGTATTCTTTTCTGTGGCTCCATAGCTTGGATGAGGCCCCTATGCCAAACACTATGTGGGAAATGTTGGTTTTCTCAAAGGGGTCATGGGATGGTGGAGGGGGAGTGTTGGAAAAGTGGGTGGTAGTGGGAAGATTAATGTAATGGGAAGGCTTTTTTGGGGCACAATCATATGAATGGGTGAGGAATCCTAGGGTGTAGAAGAGGTAGGAAAGGGAGACTAAGAGGAAGAAGGAGGTCATTAGTTTTGTTATGGTCCATGAAGAGTGGAAGTGATCTGAATCTTTGAGGTTGTTGCTCATGGTGGACATGAATGGTTTGTTTGAGTTTTCACACCAAAAAAAATTAAATAAAAAATGGGCAAGGAAGAAGAACCCCACAAATAAGTAGCAGCAGAGAGAGAGAGAGAAAGTGAGGCTGGGGGTGTGGTTTTGTGGGTTAAAAGAGCTTTGGTAAAGGATTATGGTTAATGTGGGATACTTTGAGGTTAATAAGAATAAGAATTCTCAACAGAACACAACAAAGGCACCTCTTGTTTGAAACTCGGAGATTTATCTCTTGACATCATTCCTTTGGAGTTCGTATGGATCTTATCAAGTGTTAATATATGATTAGTGTTTAATTGTCTCTTCTAGGTAGTTATGTAATAGTTGAAGTCAGTTAAACTTTTGAAAGAAATTTTTTTATATTCAGTACAAAAAATTGAGAATGGATTATATTGTTTCTTTTCTTTTGAAGATGGATTATATTTTATCTTAAGGTTCATAATTTAGAAATTGCAATTTATGGATAAAATTATTGATATAATTTACAAGCAAAAGCTATATTCAGTCACATTTGAAAAAATTATGGATAATTTTTTTTTCTCTTTATCTTTTCTTATCACGTTACACATTTTATTCCGTATTTCCCTCTCTTCTTTTCCTATCATTTTCCTTATGATAAGATATGTTACAAGATATTATTATTTTACTCTACTCATCACATATCATCAATATTTATTTTTATATAACCTATTAGGGTTGGCCTAATAGTGAGATGTTTGGATAGTATGTATGAGATCATAAGTTTTAACTTCAGTGCGACTTTTGTACAACAAAAAAATCAATATTTATTTTATATAATTAAAATATATAATAAATAAATATCTTTGAATATATAAATTATATTATTATAATTAGAATTCAAAATAAAGAAATATACTTAAATATATAAATTATATTTTAGATTAATAATGAACCATTTAGATACCTTTATATATATAAACTTGTAAAACTATATGCTTTTTTAGGCTTCCACTCTCTCTACTCTCCCTCACATTCACTTTCATTTTAATACTCTTCTTTTTGAAGAGATGTATTTCACTCCCTTAACATGCATATGGTATATTCTCTTATGTTTTCGATATTAACTAAATGGTTTAACAAGTTGTAACTGAATAGTACACACACACATACATGTATACATGTATATATATATATATGGGTTAGGATCTGTTGACACCAGGTGTCAACGTTAGTTAAATTACACCTTTAATGATTTTTTGTAAAATGCAAATTTAATCGATCTAACTATTGAATTTGATGTTCTTATTCATTAGATTAAATATACAAAATTTCACACAACTCCAAAATTATTTAGTAATTCATTGCATCACTTTATTTTAATGTATAATAAAAAATTAAAATATATATAAATATTCAATGTTAGATGACATATCTAGAAAATTCCAAATCATGTGAAATTTGATATGCATGATCATGAAGATAATATCACATAATTTAATGGTTGGATTGCTTAAATTTGCATTCTACAAAATGTTATTGAAGGTGTAATTTAACTAACTTTGACACCTAGTGTCAACGGATCCTGATCCTATATATATATATATATATATATATATATATATATTATTTTCAAAATTTAAATACGCTCCTAACATGCATATGAAATCTCTCTATCCCTTTTTCTATATAAATTAAATAAATATCTTGAACGAGAGCTTTTTTAGTTGTCATTATTCAATGATAGCGTTTTTAGGAAATTTTCTTAACTTCTTAACCCTCCTCTGCTCCATTTCCCAATCTTAAAACTCTTACTCCAATTTTTTTCAGCCACTATCTGTCACCCACTTTCCTATCTCAAAACTCCAACTACCCTTTTTTTTTTTTCTTTTTGATCACCATCCTCTGCCTCACTCTATCATCTCAAAATCTTAACACCCTATTTTTTCTAGTCACCCTCCTTTGTCCCACTACCCCATCTTAAAACCCAAAGCCCTCATTTTTTTCGGCCACCCTCCTTTGCCCCACTCTCCCATATCAAAACCTCAACCCCCATTTTTTTTGGCCACCCACCTTTGCTTCATTTCCCCATCTTAAAACATCAATCCCATTTTTTTTTTATCACCCACCCTCCTCTAGTGAAAGGCACAAAAGAAATGTAAAGTATATCAAGTAGAGTAAGACCTATAGAACATTATCCAATAACCAACTTCTTTAAGTTTTTCTTTAATTTAAAATGCATTATTTAGCATGATGACATGGCTAAATAGTGAGATTTAATTGGCTGTCAGTGTAAAACAATTTTACATTAATAATATATAACCATTAAACTCGTTTTTATTCCTTTTAAATATATTTCTTAATTTTAATTTTAAATTTAATTTGATTTAACAACTAGTACAAAAATGTCTTTCTCTACCATCTCAAACCACGTTTCTTTTATCTTTATTCGTATACTTGATTTTCTTAACCATATATCTCTTTCAATGTATCATTTTCATCCTTATTTCTAAATTAAATTTCAATAATTTTTTAAAAAATTATCAATAGTTAAAAATAACCTTGTATATAAATTATCCTCTCTGTATTTAAATTAGAATAACTATGTTAAATAAGAGTGTTTTTTGGAGCTATTTTTCAACGAGAGCGATTTTAGATATTTTCTTAATCTCTTATATCTTTTAATCTATCATTTTCATTTTTATTTCTAAATTTAATTTCAATATTGTTTAAAAAAATTATCAATAGTTAAAAATAACCTTTTACCAAAATATAAATTGTTTATCATAAATATAAAATATAATCTATATGTTTAAAAATATTTATTTATTATAAATTTTATTTATTCAAAATAAACATTTATTACGTGCATTGCATAGGTTAAACACACTAGTTTATCATAAACTGAAAATATTGTATGTATGTTAAAAAAATATTTACTTGTTATGAATTTTAATTATAATATAATTTATATATTCAAAAATATTTATTTATTATAAATTTTATTTATATAAAAATAAATATTTATTGTGAACTCCAAGGAGTTGGTTAAGTAGAACAAGATATGGTATCACATTTGACAGATTGTAGGTTTGAGTTTCTACTTGTTTCCTTAGGTGAGATAAATGTAAGTGCTCTTTGAGTCTAAGAGCTTTCTCTGCCTTAGACTGACGCACCATCTCCTCCCCTGAATTTGTTATATTTAAAAAATATTTATTGTTAAAATACTATTTGTTGTAACATATCCAAATTTTGTTGACCGGGATGGGTAACTCATAAAATTACGATGCCATATGTCAATGTTGAGAATAAGGTCCACCGAGTTAAGAATTTAAATCAAATTTTATCTTGTTTGGATAGATCTTTAATAATGATTATGATAATTTTGTTAATGTAAATCCTCAAGTACATTTTAAGGGAAATTATTCTATGGTTATCATTTAAAAAAATATTAAAATGGTTTTTAATTTTCAAGACATTAAACATAGTTATTTTCATGTAATAATTTTATTTTTAATCCCTCTCATTACGTGCATTGAACATGGATACTACATTGTTTATAATAATAATAATAATAATAATAATAGCATTTTTTGTTTATTATTAAGTAAATTTAAGTGGATCCCACTAAATAATTGAGTTTTTTTTTTAATTGTGGGACCCCATATAAAACTGACATTTCAATGAAAGAAAGTAGTAGTTTGTATACCAATTGAAGACTTAGTTGGGCGGAGGGGGGAACATATCAAATCGCATGTTTTCTGTCATGATCACAAAATTTTAAAGCAATAATCACGCTAAATCTATTTATGTATATTTCAACACGGATGAATTTATACTATATATATAAACTTCATGCATGTATTAATGAGTGTTGTTTTCAGCTACCCATCCATTTCTTGAAAACTTATCGTCTTTGTATTACAAACGCAAGCAGGTCAATGAATCTTAAAATCAGATGGAATGGAAACTATAAATTAAATAGCCAAAGCGTGAAGCAAGAAAAGTACACAATTTTAGTTCATTGTTTCTATAAGTAAAAATTTTGACAGAATATTTTTAATCAACAAAAATGGTGTTTTTTAAAACAGTCTAGTTGTGATTGATATAACTTCAGACATTTGCTACTGTTAGGAGAATAGGAGCGACAAATTTAAAAAAAATAAGAAAAGGAATGTAAGATAATAAATAATTTTGATATAAATAATTGTATTAGTAAATTATAAAATTATAAATTTTTCTTATAAAAAATAAATTTTATGTATAAAACAATTAAAAAAAAAGAGGGATAAAGTTGTCTTGAGTTTGGAGTTCCTATCATATTGATTATATTAGTTTAGTGAAATAAGAGTTTTATAATTTGGGTCCACCTATTAGGGAAACAACATTTTCTAATTAAGAAAATCACCAACTAGTAAAAACTTTTTGCACATGTTAGAGGGAAGGTAACCAGTTACTAATTTAAGCCTTCAAATAACATTAATGATGGTCAATAATGTTTGTAGGAAAGAATGGGATGAGTTATTCTTTGTCATTACTTGATGTGAACTTTATGATAGAATTATTTATTTAAATTTGAACTCAATATAATGGTATGTGTGATAAAATTGAATAAATTTAATTTATTGACATAATAAATTAAACTTAATATTCTACTAGCTTTATATGTGGGGTGTATAGATAAAGGAGAGACAATATGGAGATTAAATAAGAAATAAAAATGTATATTTATTTTGAAATCGAACATTATATGTTGTTAGTATTTTTTTATGTGGTTAAAATATAATAGTGATGTAATTTATAATGTTAGTTAAGGGACAAAATAGTTCAAAAATGTGGACACAAAAAGCGGATTTTGTCAATATAATAATTATAGATATAGCTCAAATATGGAATTAAAAGTAAAATTAAAGCATATTTTATATAATATATTTTAAAATAAATAATCTCAATCTAAATATAATATTATATTATACGAAATATTCTATATTAAATTAAGAAATCCTATTATTAATATATAATTGTTAAAAAATTAGTATTTTAATATTGCATTGTACAAGATAAATATTTATTTTTATATAATTAACATTCATTAGGAGTGGCAAACGGATGGATCGGATAAATTTTTAGTCGGATTATAATAAATTGGATAAAAATAATTCATTAATCTATTTTGGTCCATTAAAATTCATTTAAAAAATCCAATCCATCCATGATCTATCTAATAAAATCCAATCCAATCCATCCATTAATAATTTTTTGATGGATGGATATCCAATCCATTCACAAAAATAATATATTTTAAAATTAAATAATTTTATTTTTAAAATATTCTCTCCCCCTCTCTCATTTCTTTCTCTTCTCTTTCTCTAACCTCTCTCTCTCTCCTCTCTCCCACACTCTCTCTCCTCCCTCTCTCTCCAATTCTATCGTGTTAAAATAATATTCTTCCAAGTTACCAAAGAAGTTATGTTTAAGGAAAAATGGAAAACAACTACCAAGGAATCTTCAAAATGTAGAAACTTGAAATTTTTTTACCATAATTCGAAATAAAAACATATTTTAATAACTCTAATTTTGTGTAGGGAGAATTGACAATATTTAAATGCAATTTCTTAGCAATTCACATAATAGCCAAGATACAGATTTGAATCACCAACTAGCTATATTATAAACGTTTATGCTTAACAAATTATTTTTTAAACCTGATTAGAAATTTTTTATTTTTTTAATGGCAACTCTATTTTTTTAATGAAAATCTAATTATAAGACCAAAAAACAAATTATTTTGAAAAAAAAAATGATTAGACATGTCTTTTTATTTTTTTTATCCAGTGAATTTTATTTTTTTATTTAATATAATCCAATAGATTTTGAAAAAATAGTAGATGGATCATTAACCATCCATAAAATTAAATGGATGGATTAGATCCAATCCATTATTTTTTGTGTGTAATGGATGGATTGGATGGATTTACTTGTGGATGGATTGGATGGATGATGGATAAATGAATTGTTTTGCCACCCCTAACATTCATACACTACAAAAAGAAAGATTTAATGGAGGTTATTTTTAGGTCTCCTATTAAATGCATTGCCTGTGATTTTTTAAAAGATAGGTAAATTGTCCATAACATCGACTATTTATAACAACCCCAAAAATGCGGGAATTACCTGCGATTTTGAATCCCCGATAATTAACAAGCGTGACCAACCCCCAATAATACCATAGTCAGTACCTGCAATTTTGGAACCTTGCTAATACTTAGTGGGGGTTTACTATCCCTGTTAATATCATAAGTCATTGAGACTTGTTAGGAGTTTATTACTAATTCCTGTTAATATCATTTTTTAAAAAAATTATCATTGTTTAGGGTTTACCTAATTCTTTTCTATTTGTACATATAATAAATATTTCAATCACTATTATATTTGCATTTGTGGAAAACACTAACAAATGTTTGCATCCAAAAATACTATTGGGGTCTACAACTAACATGAATCAACATGATGATGCATATTTTCTGACACCACACCTACTTAAATTTGCTCTACTATGACATACTAGCTATCAACAATCCCATTTTTTCTTAGCAACATTGGTATGAGTGTCTGTCTTTTTCATACTCAGTATTTTCTTAATTAGAACCTATTTCCCCTATAATGTTATCCTCTACTTTAAAGTTTTCTACATTTTTATAGACAACCACTCTCGTATAAAAACTCATCCTAATATGAATGAATTAGAAAAATTATTACAATCCATATTGGTGTTGATAGTTTTCTATTCTTCTTCCTCACAAAGTTCTTGGTTCTTTATACTACCACACACTTAACATGATGACAATGTGATGTAATAAGAACTTGATATCAACTCTAGTGTTGTGATTTAAGAGGAAAGCATGCTAATGATACATAGCAAACATAGTATATGAGGAATTGATTAAGTTCTTTAGATGCATAGGCAACTTGAAATGAAAAACATATGACATTTGCAATAATAAAGCCTTCTGATTGAGAGGTGCAACACCAAGTCGATTATTCACTGAGAGGGCAACAAATGCTTGCTTTCATCATTGGACAAGCCTACGTTCAATGCTATAACACCAAAACAAAAAGTTTGTATGATCATTACCATTTCATTCGAAATTATTCCTTAACCAAATTAGAAATGTAAACATGAAGTTACTTGAAAAATACAACTCTAAAAGCTAAAATGGGAGCTCATTGAATACTTTTTGTTTGTTGTCCTATAGACATTGTAAAAAAGCATGAAAAGATCATTATCACCAACATAACTGCATTTATAAAAAAAAATAGAATAATTTCAAAAGAAAAAAAATGACAAATTTGGAAGAAAAGTATATTTTCTTTCTTTGAAGCATGTATAATGAATGACATTATGATCTAGTTTTGGAATAACAATTTAGAAATGAACAAAGTTAACTATCAATTTGGAGCCTAACTTAAAAATATCTGCTAATAATTATTATTGTTATGCAGTTGTATGTTAAATATTAATTAAATTCTAAAAGGGGCACATCACTACTCAGATACAAAAGAGAAAGCAACAAAGTATAAATAAGGGCAACAAACCCTACACCAATAAAAAACACAAACATATTATAAAATAATGCTAATACAATAAGGGAAAACAAAAAAGTTTAGGCACATAAAGTTGCAACTATATAAAATGGCAACTAAAACAAATTCAGATCTTTAAAAACATTAGACTAACAATTTACAACAATTAGGATTTATATTGTATTTAGTGAATAATCAATAGAATATTTTTAATTTCTTTTTTTTGAGGAAGATTTCCACTTAGGCCCTAGATCTGCAATAACTAAAAACTCCAAACTTGCTAAGGTACAATTCATATGTACAATCCATATTGTGATATAAGATTTTTTTTAGGGTAAAATATGCGTTTGGTCCTTTAAAATATTTTGAAATGTTGGTTTTAGTTACTATAAAAATTTATTACGTTTTTAGTTTCTACATTTACCAAAAGTGATGTGGTTTTGGGGTGCATTTGATATGTGCTAAGGTACAACACAAGGAGAATAGTACAGGACAAACATTTAAGTTATAGGTCAACTTTTTATCCTATACATTGTTTGGTAGACAATGAACAGTACAAGCAAAATAGTGTAAAATGTATTGCAATACCCTTTTTGATATTAATTATCTTAATACAATTCATATTAATTATCTTAATACAATGGCGATGGTGGCAACAACAGGAGTGATAGCTGTAGTGGGGGTGGAGGTGTTGGGGGTGGGATAGTGGTGGTGGTGGCAATGACGATGGTGGCGACGATGAAGACAATGGTGGTGGGGGTCATGACGGCGATGGTGGCGGTGACGAAAATAATGGTGGGGGTGAAGACAATAGTGGTAGTGGTGGCAGCGGCACCGACGACAGTGGTGGCGATAGTAGTGACAATGGTGGCATATTTTTGTCTTTTGAGTATTTTGTACTTGGGACAAAAAGTTGTGTCATGGTTTATTGAGTAACAAAAAATTAAGTTTTTATTCTGTCCATCATCATTTGAGTTGTGTTATCCCATTATCATTTTTCAAATCAAAGGTAGAATAATTATTTTTGTGCTGTCCAATGGCATGCTTTTTAACAAATCAAATGAAACCTTAGTCTTTCATTAAAGACTAAAAACGCATGTTTTTGGGTAAATGTAAGAACTAAAAATGTATTAAATGTTTTTAGGGACTAAGACCAACATTATGAAATATTTTGAGGGACCAAAAACATATTTTACTCTTATTTTTAACTACTGATAATTTCTTTTAAAAATTGTTGAAATTCAATTTAAAAATTAAAATGATAGACTAAAAGAAATAAGATGTTAAGAAAAATCTTTAAAAATGCTCTTCTTGATGAATGAGTCCTAAAAAATGCTTTCATTTAAGATAACTATTCTTATATATATATATATATATATATATATATATATATATATATATATATATATATATATATATATATATATATATATATATATATATATATCCTCCTTGTGCTTGATATATTGTTTTGCAAATTTTTTTAAAGAATTTAATTTACCCACCCTTTTGAGTTTGACTAACCATTTTGGTAATAAGTAGAATATCAAAGCTTAGATCTTGGGTAAGAGCTTAACAACTTCAAGAGAAAAATGATCTCATATAACATTTTTCCAATAAAAGGGTGAGTTTATCAATTAAGCCCCCATTTTTAATGGAGAAGGATGTACATATTATAATGAATACATAAAATTTTTATTGAGTTAATTGATATAGATGTGTGGGATGCCATCGAAAATAGTGTTTTTGTACTCACCCACATTGTTGATAAATGTCAATTATGTATCTATTTTTGGCATTTAACTGTGTGTTCATTGCTCTTTTTCCTGAACCAAAGGCTTTGTCTAACCCAATTTTAGTTGATTTTTAAGTAAGTAGCAGTTACAGATAGATTTCTTACATTTTGGGCATTTTAATTGCCAGCTGATATTTTTTGCAAGAAATGAAGACAGAAGACTGAAGCAAGATGTGAGGATTGCACATGCCCAGAGTCGCTGAGGGAGTAGTTCTCTTGCTTAGCGAAAGTGCCTACAGAGAGTATCTAGTTCTCTCGCTCAGCGAATACAACTCTTGTTGAGTGACACTTGTTACAGAGAACAGCCAGTTCTCTCACTTAGTGAACATTAAGCTTGTTGAGCGAGACCTGCTCTAGAGACCACAAAGTCAAGTCTCTCGCTTAGCAAGCCTTGTGTTCGCTGAGCGAGACCAGTGCCACCTCACTTAATGAATATGCAACAAAAGAGTAAATGAGGGGGGAAACTGATTCATTAGGTCTCACTTCATGCTAGGGCTGAAAGGAACAGTGTGGGAGCATTTCCTTGAAGCTTCACTCCAAGATCTTTATTTTTTCATCTTTTGTTTGGGTCACTCAATCATGAGTGTCTAATCCTCTCCTATTTGGGGTTTGATGTAACTAATCTACTCTTATGTATACATTTTGATTTATTTATTGAAGTTTATGTTCTATTCATTTGTGTCTTTACTTCTATTCCTAATGCTTGTTGTGGTTTGATCTCCCATAACTTGTCCTTTTTGCTTTGATGGATGTTGGAAAACTCTTTCTTTGCATAGATCTGAAGAGAGCACTTAATAAATCTTGTAGCTAGGAATAGAACATGATTTATTACTCAGTTTTTGAACCTTTTTTCGTAAAGCAAGTTGTTTGGGTAAACTCATCAAGGGATTGATGTTTTATTCAAATAACTTAGGTCCATTCAACTAAGGAATTAGGATTTGGGTAAATTTATGGGTTAATGGTAATGAATAGGAGATAAACTCAATAGACAATCTTTGTGTTTCATGAGAGGATGATTAGTGTAATCAAACCCCAATGCTTTTGCTTATTGTGTTGTTTATAAAAAATGCACTTTACTTTTTTGTTGAAATTTCTCATTCAACAATCCCTTTAATTGAGTAAAAACCTAGTATTACGCAAGTCTCTTGGGATACGATACTCTACTCACTACTGTTTACTTGCAAATATTGGTACACTTGCCAATCGGTTAACAATTGTCGATGGAGAGTTAAAGGAAAAACTTAGAAAGGATTGGACTAATGACGAAAAGAAAAAGGTTCAACACAATTTGAAAGCCAAAAATGTTATTACCTTTGCTTTTAGTTGTGATGAATACTTCAGGGCTTCAAATTATAAAACTACCAAAGAAATGGGAGATACCTTACAACTTAACTATAATGGTACTAGTGAGGTTAAAAGAGCAAAGTTAAACACCCCAACCAACAAATATGAATTGTTTTGAATGAAAATGGTGAAACTATATTTGACATGCAAAATCATTTTACTCATAAGCTCGACTTGAGAATTGGCCATAGATTATAAATGGTTTGCGATCAAACCAATTTAAAATCTGTGTGCATTATTCTCTAACCTTTATCTATTTACTTTTGTGCACTTTATTTTCTTTGTTATTTGCATATTACATATAGATCATTGTTTTTCTATTGACATAGTTTATTAGGGCTTTAGCATTTAAACATCAATTGAATTGTTTCTAGGGTTGTTCATACACACACACACACACACACACACTTCACATGCTCAATAAATTGTTTTCTAAATTTTTTCAAAGAACTCAATTCACCCTCATCTTGACTTTAATTGACCATTTGGTTATGTCACCATCTCCTTACAAGTGAGAGAGACACCATGCATGCTACCTTTTGAAAAAGTCAAATCCCCCTGATCACGCTAGGTCATGTTGTTTAGAGCTTTGTTGAAGTTTCTTGAGTTCTTAATCAACTTTAAGACTCCTTTGTGAGTGTGCTTTAGCGTGAACAATAGAGCTGTCAAATTGGATGGCTTAGCCTGGCCCGGCCATTATTATCTAACTGGCCAGCCCAGCCTGGTTTGTGTTCGGGCCTCTATTTTTTTGGCCCAGCCCAGCCCTATATGGGCCACCTAGCCAATTTGGCTTGAAATTTTTAGTAGACCAATTAACATTGTTATCTATTTTAATTATTTTTTTTCCAAAAATTATATAAAATTAAATTATTTAAATGATATTAAATATTTAAAATTAGATTTTACATACTTTCTAGTATTTCATATATAATTTGCTTAATTATATGGAAGGGTTTAGTCATTCATTGTCTTGCCCTAGTAATTCTTCCACGGTGAAAATTGTCCATTGCAGTACAAAGCAAAGAAGCAATGATGGAAATATCAATTGATTGAATTAGTTGATTAAAGTTTGTTTATAAATATTTAGAAATTAGAAATTTATTTCAAAATAAAATATAAACAATTTGGTAGATAAAATATTTTTAGGAAAACAACATGTGAATGTAATCTTATACACCTAAATAAATAAAGTTGATAATTTCTTTTTCAGATATTCAATACATCGAAAAATAAAATTACACGCTCATGGAGACATGTACTAGTCTGTAGTCAATAATCATAAACATTCCTCATTTTTTCCAAAAAGTGAGGTACCTAATATTGTAAGCATATATCATTCACTAGTCATAAACATTCCTTATTTTCTGGAAATAATAACAACAAAATAGAGCACCAACATAAAACCAAACATCCATAATGAAATATTTCCATTTAAGCAAAATCAAACAAGTCATGTCAAATTCAGAAATTTAGAAACAAATAACTTCAACAACAAATACATGACAAAAGTTCTACAAATTTAGAAATCCAGATACAAATGTTCAACAACAATTTAAGATGTTGGCTTTTCTCCTTGATCAACTTGCTTTGTAGAGAGCTATATCTCCTCCACTTCTTGTGCATCTACAATTCATAATACAAAAGAAGTAAATAAGTAAAATTAAATATTTAAATGTAAATTGAAGTTTTAAAAAGAAGGATTAAAACATAATTCACTAATCTACTATTACCAGAATGTCCAACTTCTTTGAAATCGTGCAACCAATTATGAGTACAAATGAGGGCTTGCACAGTTTTAGGGAGTAGGCAATTTCTATACTTGTGCAAAATGAAACCTCCAATACTGAATGAAGATTTCGAAGCCACTATTGTAATTGGAATGCTTAAAATGTCACAAGCCATAACAGCAAGCTGAGGGAATTGGTACTTATTTAGCTTTTGATTTTGAAGGACATCCATGTCTTCACCAACAATTCATGATTCTCCTAAGTATATGTCAAGTTGAAACTTGCCATTAGTTGAACTCTGTTGTCTTATTTCCTGTTGGTGCACCTATAATTAGACAAACACAACACAAATAAATTTGAGACGTTAATAAAAAATTAAATGTAATGTAATGAATTAAAATTATAATTGCAAAGTCAATGTCACCTGAAGAATGGATGAAGAGAATGTTCCCTTGGCATTGGATGAGATTGCATGTCTCTTGATGAAGTACTAGGTAAAGATGAGCTTGATGTAGCCAAATGATTTACATATTCACCAAAAAGATGATATAAGGTCATCTTCTCTTCATAATCATGTGGATAAAGCCTCCTATAACAAAAAGTGATGAAATTCAACTTTGCCTTTGGATCAAGAACACAACCAAAGGCAAGACTGACACAATATTCACTCCAATACTTATCAAATTTTACATTAATCCTTGATGCCATATCTTTGATCACCTTATCATGGTTATTCAAATTTGCATGCAATCCCATCTCTATAATTGGAAGTGGGGTAAGATGGCCCGGATATCAAATTAGAAATGTCATAAAATGGGGCCAAGAATTCACATATCTTCTTCGCTTTTTCCCACTCTTCATTAGTTGGACAAAACTTGTAATTTCTATCACAAAAGCTCAAATTAGTGAATGCATGGCAATACTTAATAACGCTTTCAAGCATCATGTATGTAGCATTCCACCTAGTAGACACATCCAACCTCAAGAAACCACCACTAACTTCAATTAAGTGCACTTCTTCAACACATCTTTGAAATTCACTCAACCTTTCTTCCGAAGCTCTCAAATATTTCACACTCTCTACATAACAAGTCATTTTGCAAATTAAGCCTTTCTTTTAAAATTTTTATCATGCTATCATTAGAAAAGGCATTATCCAATGTTAGAGAAATTTTTTGCCCTTTATCCCCCAATCTTTAAGCACTCCAAGTACTTTACTAGATAATTCTAAACCGATATGTGAATTATCCAAATGACAAAATGAAAGTAACTTGCTATTTAACTTCCAATCTTCATCAACATAATGAGCAGCCGCAGTTATATAGCCTTGGGTAGTTACAACTGTTCATACATTAGAAGTCAAACATATTCTACTAGGAATATTAGCTAGCACACTTTTTAGCTTTGCCTTTTCACTCAAAAACACATTCTTGCAATCAACTTTTGCAATGTTTTTAGTAATAGGTTTAAAATCAGGATTCCAAACTTTATTTATTGCCTAAACCCCCCTCATACTTGGCATAGCTAAATGGAAGATCATGCTTGATGATACATCTAGCAAGTGCATCTCTATAAGCCTTATTATCAAATTTCCATTGCCTCAATAAGCTAGCTTGGTTATCTAACAACACTCCCACATCTTGGAACTTAGGAGTTGCATGACATCTAGGAATATGACATCTTAAATGATTGGTACCTGAAGCAACTTTACAAGTATACAATTTCCCACAACCCTTACATTTACATTTTTCCACCCCATCAATTAGACCAAGCTTTTCATAATAATTCCATACTTCAGAAGTATTAGTCCTATTTTTCTCTGCCTTTACAATTTCTTAGTCTTGCCCACCTTCATCCATCCTCTTACTCTTATGACTAGCAATAGTAGTATTGCACTTAAAAGAGGGATTACTAGTTAGAGTTGCCTCGGTGTTAATTTCAGGTGGAGTTTCCATGATATCATCCATATTCTCCAAATTTTCTTCAAGATTCATGATTGCAAAAACACAAAACAGTAGGATTACATGAAGATCATTGTGGGCCTGAAACTAGTAATCTAACAATTTAGGATGCCTTCTCCAAAATGGACCAAATTAAGCACATAAGCAAATGATATATAAGTTATAGTAATTATTTACAACATGGATTTCAATTAACCCTTTAAAACCTTAAGATCCTCATGACTTTAGATCCAAATCCCCAAACAAATTAATTTTAGCATATATCATCTACAAAAGGAAAAATTCAATAGTAAAAAAATCAATCTGAAAACAACATAAAACAACACATCATACCCTTGCCTGGCCAATAATAACCAATATAACATTAAAGCAGGAAACTTGCCCCATGCACAATAATTGACCATACCTCACTTCCAGTTAAAGGGCGATTGGTAGAAAATTTGTAAAGATAGGCACCACAGCAAAATTTGATATAGTCACCATGGCAAAATTTATAAAGATAGGTAGGCATCACAATTCACAAAATC
Organism: Spatholobus suberectus; assembly: GCA_004329165.1. Lineage (NCBI taxonomy): Eukaryota > Viridiplantae > Streptophyta > Magnoliopsida > Fabales > Fabaceae > Spatholobus > Spatholobus suberectus. The sequence goes on along the minus strand of CM014731.1, from coordinate 16,769,414 downwards.
ATAGTCATAACCCAAATTAAAATAAATAAATTACAAACATAAGAACAATCGAATAGGTCCTGGGGAAAAAGATTTGGTACAAGACAATAAATGGTTAACCTGTTGAAGTGAAGCAAACAGTAAAAGATTAGACTCGTGAGGGCAGATAGTGCCTTGCGCCATTCTTTTTGCGGCAAAGCTTCGAGATGAGGGTGAGTCAACTCAAGAAGGCGGATGGGAGGAGGAGTAGAGGTAGAGGCGGAGGGAAGGTGGAGGCAGAGGGGACTTGGACGTGGAGCGAAGGAAGACATGGAGTCAGAGTGGATGTAGAGAGGACGCGAAGCAGACACAGAACTGACGCAAAATCGGAGCGAAGGCAGATCGGAACTGAGAACTTAGAAGTAAGAATGTAAGATGTTTTATGCCTTTACTTAGGGTTCTCAATAATCTATTTTGAATCCAATTTACAAAGGAGAAGGAGAATGTTATTACTTACTTGTTGTGGCTTGCGGCTTGTAGTCGTAGACGTGTATGAGTGACGCCTTTTTTTTGTTAATTTTTTTACGTATAGAAATAATTTAATATTATCTATTTAATTTTTAATATATATATATATATATATATATATATATATATATATATATATATATATATATATATATATAAACCAGGCTAGCCCAAAGCCCGCGTAGGCCGGGCTAGGACAAAATGGCCCGGTTTCTTATGGGCTATCTTTTTTTGAGCCCAGCCCAACCTTTTTTGCGGGTTGAGCGGGCTAGCCCATTGGGCCGGACCCATTTTACCGGCTCTAGTGAACAAAACAATTCTTAATTTACATAAATTGTGTAAATTAAGGCAATTTCACATTACTACATTGTCAATACAAACACACACACTAGGAATTTATCAAATGAGAACTCTTTATATTATTATGAAAAACAAGAACTATAAATATAAATCACAAGATTATATATATATATATATATATATATATAAATGGTTGATATTAAAAGAAAAACACACGTGACTTTTTTAAGTGGTCATTTGACCACTAGCTAACTTTTAATCTTGACTTTTCAAATATAGTTATATGGTCCAAATTTATTGTGTGTATGTGTGTTGTGTGTGTGTGTGTGTGACACACTAATTTATAATTGACTTAATTTACACAATTTACGCAAACTTTGTCTAACAAGAATTTATTCACTTCTGCTCTGCCTTTATCACGTGGGCTTAATGTACTAGAAAACATCGATATAATTTTTTGTCAATTATAAAGCGTTTAAGTTTCATAGTTAGGAGATATTTTATGACGAAAGTAAAAGAAAAAAAGTAAAAAAAAAAATTCAAATTAATGCTCATCCATTCCCCCTACAAGAATAATTAATATGAGAATAAAAATATAGTTAAAGATTGATTAACATTTGAGTCGAGAACACTCACTACATAGTAAGGGTAGCTTTTTGAAGAGATTTCCATGATCTTCATTCTATATGTATTGATTTCAAACTCTAAAGATTGATTCCCCTAGCTTAGAATTGATTCCCACACAGTGGAATAGAGTAATAAGTGACTGAATTGATTTTTGAACGAAGGTTTCTCACAAGGAATCAATTCCCAAGCAAAGGAATCAATTCCTTCTTGGAAGGAATCGATTCCTAATGATCACTTTATTAAATAAGGAAAGATTTGTATTTATTATTTAAGTGATCTTTTCCTAATCAAGATCTATCTTTAAGGGATCATATTCTAAACTATTTTAATCTTCTAATCTCTATAAAAACTTAATTTTTTTCGATATCAAATTGTGAGAATAGAGAGAATATTAAGGATTAGGGTTATTTTGCTTAAGCCAACACTTAGAGAGGATTGTGAGTCATAGAGCTTCAAGTTGTGCTATCTCCACTATTGAGAGTGGTAATTGTTTGGATTTTGTTTTTGAGAAAATCCAGGAGTAGGTTTCTCTTGACAAGGAAGTCCTAGTGTAGGTGTCCCTAGGCAAGGAAGTCTTGGGGGAGTGTGAAAGTAAAATGAAGACCATGCTTTTCCCTATGATGTTTTGATGATTCGAGCCTCACTTAAAAAGTGCAAATTGTAATTGCTCTCTATGTGTGTTTTGTCTTATGTCTTGAATTGTTTGATTGATTCCTTAAGTAGTTGATTTGTTCCCAAAGCTTAGTTAAAACTTAAACAAGATAAAAAGTGAAGATTTTTTTGAAAAAGTTAAAATTGGACTTGAAACGTTTATGTAATAACCAATTAAATTGGTATATAATCGATTAAATTGATCTTGTTTCTGGAAGATAACATCAAGAACAAAATAATCAATTATTTTTAATTATAATTGATTATTTTTCCTAGTTCCAAATTGAAGGAAGTTGAGCATTATTGTTTTAATCGATTAAATAAGTAAAACAATCGATTAAATGATATTTCAAAAATACTAAGCTTCTACAATAATCAATTAAAGGTAAAATTAATAGAATATATTATTCTTGACTTAAACCCAAGTGTTTGTATGAACAAAATAATCGATTATACAGTGTAAATAATCGATTATTTCAATTGCATTTATAAATAACGAACTTCTGATTCAGTCTAACATGTGACTTCATTTCAACATCAAAGTTTTTCTTTCAAGAGAGAACAATTCAGAGAGTTATTCAAGAGTGATCACATGGCTTAAACCTTTCATATTTCAACATCAAAATTCGAGTTCATTAAAGGATCATCATCAAGATCAATAGGAGTCACCATCACCTAGATAAGTGTGCTTCAATTTGTGTGTGTCACAATTCCATGTTATACCAAATCTTGTAACACCTTAGAAGGCATTACCATACATTCATACGTAATTATACAGAACTTAAACCTTTTAATAAAACCTCATAAACATTAGATAAAAAGCAAAGTACCTCAAGCAAAGACTCACGTAGGAGGTTATCAAATGAAATCCAAACAATAAATAAAAAGATATCCTAAACTAAAGGCACGATTGATTCCTTCACTTCTCCTTTACTCTGATTGCTCTGAAACATGTTAGAATAAACAAATGAAATAAAAGTCTCGGTGAGTGTCCTAGGGACACATAACAACATCACATATGTATAAATAGTAGGCATAACATACTTAACAATTAACCTTATACATCATGATAGGGAACTCATAACACAATAGAAGATGTTAATTAATAACATAATACATTTCCTTTAATTAAATCTTTTATCTTCTTTTTCGTCCTTCTAATAGATTTGAGCTTAAAATCTCAAGGAGCGTCCCCCTTGTATGTGCCTAACAACCTTTCATAGTTGAAGGTTGACACCACTCTTTAAGAATCGAAGGAGACAGATATCCTTTCTTTATCAAAGGTGATGTTACATTTTATTGTCCTTTTCCTTTAAATAGTTAACCTTTGGTCATCCTTTAGGGACCGAGGGGGTTATTACCCTTCCTTGCCAAAATAGACTCCTTAACAACTAAAATACATCACATTTCAATCATATATTGGGATAAGGAGGTCATATAATAGTCAGGACAATTCAACACATGCAATTTAAGAAATTTCAAATCAAATAGAACTAATCACGCCTGTGACAGGTGGGTCACGCTCGTGACTCATAACACACATGCACTCCAACAAAGCCGGTCACACCTATGACCCATGACAAACTTACACTCTGAATCTGAGAACAGAGTTGGTCACACCTCGTGACTCGTAACAAACGTAAAATTTTGAACTTCCACCCTCAAGGAGAAATCCATGGCTTCCCAAACCCCTAAATCACAAAAACACACGAACAATAGGAATCATAAGCAAACCCCCCCCCCCCCCCCCCCGCACTTTTAACTCACCAATCATACGTATCCCTCACTTTTAACTCACCAATCATACGTCTATCATATACTCTCACAAACCCCAATCACTCATAACATCAAAATACCCCCTTTAAACCCAACAATCAAACATTCATACAATAAACATCAATTTGCATAAGAGTCCTTTTCTAAACCTTAACATGGCAATATAAAACCCTTATATTTAGTCCCAAACATGGCATAGTCATACAAAATATTAAGAAGAAGACAATTAAGCAACATATAGAGGAATGGGGATACATGCAAAGGGATAACACATAAAGCAATCAATGCAATTACGGGGAAGTGGGCACTTGTAAGGGACTGCACTTACTTGGAGAGGGTCGACACGTCTTTAAAAGGGTGCCTAAGTTCTCCCTTCTTCTCCCCTTCTCCTTTCTCTAATTCATTCTTCTTTCTCTCTTTCTTTCCCAACTCAAGTGTGTTATGTGATGTGTGTGTGTGTGTAGCTTAGGGTTCATATACCTTAATCTTTTATTGGGCCATATAGGCCTATTATATTAATAACCCTTTTCCATTTTTAGTTAAGACCCATTATTATATTAAAAGCCCATTATTTTCTTAACTTAAGCCCACTAATAAGTTTTTAATTAAACCTCCTTAATTATTTAAAACAACCTGTAATTATTAGTTATAATTTTGTGGGAAGTTACAAAGTTTACCCTTGTGGTGTCTGATTGTTGTGTTCTTGAGAAGGTGTTTCTCAAGTGTTTCTTATAGTACTTACAACAAGTGGGCCTCAAGGTAAGGTTCAAGAACCTTAAGGTAGTGTTTGTTCTTATGTATTTATTTTTTTTGTTTTCTTTGTTGTGTGTTTGTAAAACAATTGAATTACTAGTGAGACCTTAGTCAGTTTGATTGGGAAATTGGATGTAGATCACAGTGGGGTGATCAAACTAGTATAAAAAATTTTGTGTCACTTTCTCTCTTCCCTTCTCTTTTAATTTCACAGTTATATTTTTGTTATGTTGCTCATTAAACACTATTTCATGCATTGATCATTAGACATTGCATTAGTATTTTCATTTGGGTAAATCTTTCCACCACATCCTACTATTAAGATCAATTGGGTTAATAATATTCTAAATTAGTTTTTGAAAGATTGTAAAAGTCTGTGAGGGCCTTAAAATTTTTGTCGATCCAATTCACCCTCTCTTGGATCCTTCCATTTTAACTAACAGGTAGGTGTCCCTCGACAAGGAAATCTAGGAGTAGGTTTCTCTTGATAAGGAATCCAGGGGTAGGTTTCTTTGGTCTAAGAATAGGTTTTTTCTAGTGGGTGGTTAAAGTAGGAAGGTAAGAAACGTCCCGGGTTGGGTTGCTAAGGTAGGTTTTCTTGTGTGTAAAAGGCTTGTTGAACTGTAAACTCTAATCAATTAGTGGATAAATCTTAAGCGTGGCTTGGGGATTAGATGTAAGTTGCGGTTTATGACTAAACCAGGATAAATCACGATGCATTATTCTTTATCCTTTCTCTTTACTATTTTAACTATTTGAATGTTTTATTTTCCATGCTTTTACTTTGAATTTTATTAATCAAATAAAACAAAGGGTTTCTCTCTTTGTCTTTTTTCATGATTATATTCTTCACGATTTGGGGTGGTTACTTTGTTAAAATGTTTTTATTATAACTCAATTCTCCCCCTTTTTAAGTTATTGAGGCCATTTAATTAACAAAAAAAGTTTGGACAAAGAGAAAACCCTTTGTGAAGCACTTGAAAGTTTTTGGATCCTTGTGCTTTAGACATATTCCAAATAAAAAAGAAAGAAACTTAATGATAAGATTGAACTAATGATACTTGTTAGTTATCATTCAGCAGGGTTCTACAGGTTGTACAATCCTGTAAATTAGAAGATAATAACTAGCAGAAATGTTTTGTTGATGAGAAGAGTAGCTAGGATGGGATGGTTTAGTCTTATGTTCCTATGGCACTTGGAAAGGATCACATGGTGAATATCAAAGGAGTAAACAATGTGACCACAATTGGAGAATTTGAGACCTTAGAGAAGTAAGAGGTTGCCACAAAGATTTAATGATTTTAATAAAGAGTTGAGCTACGTTTCACTTATTGGTGGCGAGAGTGCGTAAGTAGAGGTTTTTATTAACCTTGGGGATTTAAATGGGTTTTGGGATTGTATAAATGACCAAGTGGGTGGTTCTCTTGAGTCGTACTACCCATAGCAACCCTCATTTATCTTGACTAATCACTACACAACTCAAGATTGGCTGTTAAGGCACTTGGGTACAGTTAATCGTGCACATTATTAAATTTTAACTTATTATACTAAGTGTTACTTCGCTAATCGCTCCTCTGGATTAAAATAATTATTCCTCCATGGAGATGAAATTATTTGGGTCCATGCATTATCATTCATGTATAAATTTCATGTTTTAGAATTGTAATAATATCATGCATTCATTTGATTATGTTTGTATGTATGGTTATATTTCTGTTTTAATTGTCCTATATGATAATTGTCCTCACTCCTTCATTTTTATTTTGATTTTGGAATAAAATTTTATTTTGAAATAAAATAGATGGATGGACCGTTTATGCTCGGACCGTTTATTGCTGTAATAAAAGCTATTTTCCCTGGGACTAGTTAGGCTTTGGATACTGTAAATAATACAGCAACCTTCAGAGGGCAAGGATCGTCAGCCATATCATTTCCCCCATTGCATGACCCCTTTGTTCTTTATAGATTGGTGGTTGTCACTTTCTCCCTTCCTCCTACTAACCACGCAAACCCCTTCGCTCTTTTCTTTCCACCACCCCCGTGAAGTAAGAAAGGATAGTCTGTAATAGGAAAAGATTGTATACAAATAAAACACTTTTCCTTTTAGATATGTAGTGTTCGTAAGTTGATGGAGGGATTTTTGGACTAGTTGTGCTTGAAACTCCAAAAATAATATATGTTCTAGATTCTTTTAATTATATTTTCTAGTATTATTATTCCTTTCATTACTATTTTGTTTTTACTTTTTAATTATCTATTTTAGAAGAATAAGGTTAAAGAATAAAATAAAATTATGTAAGAAAATTCATATCTTCCAAAAGAAATATCAAATACGATTTGTGAAGTCAAAATAGTAAATAAAATTTATGAAATATGTTAATAATAATAATAAAAAAGGGATGTACCAATAGCCAATTGAGAAACATTCTATGGGTTAAATTTTGTGAGAATTGATACATTAAAATAAAACTTATTTAATTGAAATTAACAATTAATTAATTTTTAAGTGATAGAATAACAAAAATATTAGGAATCTTCCAAAAAAAAATAATTTTTCTTCCAACAAAGTTCGAACTCCATTCACACAAAAAAAAAACCTTAATTATCATTATACTAAACCAACTAATAATAAAATTTATATAAACACTAATACTAAATAACTTTTTTATTCGGGAGACCTTAAAAGTAAGAGCTTAGGTCGCTGGCCAGCCCTATCTAATAATTATTCATGTTTTTTTACCTATAAAAAAAATAGAAAAAAATGTTTTTATTTGTCCCATGATATTTACAAGATTAACCCCGAAATATACGGGCAAGCGCCAAAAGTAGGACAGGAACCTTGCCTCAATAATGTTTTTCCTACACAAGAATGTCGGAATGGAACTAAAACTCACATGATTAACCAACCCCATAAAAACTAATAAACAGTTAGTTACGTAAAAACATTAACATGGTTTTATTAATTTACTTGTGTGGTTTTGGTAACAATCTGGCTATTACGTAGCGACGTGGGTGCATGGCGTAGCATACGTGAGGCAGAGAGAGAGAGAGAGAGAGGAAGGAGATGGCGATGGAGGGAGAGAGAGACGAGTCGGACGAGTCAACTCGGTCGGAGGAGGAAGTGGACCCGGTGAAGGATATCCAGCGAATCATCGAATCGGTGGTTCAATTCGGCGAGTACCGAAAGACGCAGAGGAAGGAGAGCCACAACCTCGTGCGTCGTTTCAAGCTCATGTTGCCGCTCTTGGAAGAGCTTCGCGACCTGCCTCAACCCTTTCTAGAAAACGGTGTTGCTTGGTTGACCAAACTCAGGGACGCGCTTTTGTTCGCCAAGGACTTGTTGAGATTGTGCAGCCAAGGAAGCAAGATTCACCTCGTAACCCCCCTCTCTCATATGCTTTTCATGTTTATTTTTTCTTTTGGTTCCATATCTTCTTTCAGAAACAATTTTGTTGGAGCCTCGAGATATTATTAGGCATGTGGACACCTTTTTAAGTGGGAATTCAAACCTTAGTTCGTTAAGTTATAGGATTAACCCTTGGTCTTTCTGCTAGACCCAACCTATTTGTTCTTTTCACCTTTATCTAAAATTACATGAATGCTTCTTAGAGATACGTACGGAGTCCGGATCCTTTGCAGTAGCTATAGTCCCTGCAACAAACTATATACCTTTTATAACTAATTAAAACATATTATTTTTATATTTTTAAGCTTTTATCATCGTCAGATATAAATCTAATGGCTATTGTTTCTGCTGCAGAGGCAGCATGGCAGTAGAGGATCCAATTGGGTGTTTCCAAATAATGTTATGATCCATGAGAGTATTATTTGATGTGAAACTAATGATGACGTAATGTTGGGCTATTGTTTGACGTAATTTAGGAATATCATGTTTGACATAAGTGTGGTTATTTGACCTTTTTCCCAGAAGTTAGTCCTTGACATAATTTAAGAATTAATGTTTATGCATAATGCATTGTTTGTCAAGGCTGTACGGGTTGGTGGGTGCTGAAGATGTAAAACTAATGTTGAGCATTTATTTACATGAGTTGGATTCATGCGAGTTTTGATAAATGGGGTGTTTTGTTTTTGATCTATTTGTTTGGTTTTTTGGGTTCAGGCTTTGGATATCGAGGCAGTTATGATCACGTTTCAGAAGGTGTATGACAAATTAAGCCTAGCGTTTGAAGGTGTGCCTTGTGATGAATTGGGTATCTCGGATGAAGTCAAAGAACAGGTGGGTCGCTTTTCATTTCTCACCTCTCTTCGTGTTGGCGATCTTTGTTTTGTTTATTTGTGTAGGAAAAATGATTTTTTTAATTTTTTTGGAAAAATGAATTTGCAAGATTGTAAATGTTTGAGAAGTAATTTTTTGATCGTCAGTTTTGTTTATATAAACATGATGCCATATCTGTTAAACAGTGAAAGCCCTAATGTTGTTGCCTTTTTGTTTTCTTAGCTCAAATAATAATTTGAGTGTGAAAATGCATTTTGAGGACAAAATGATGTTGAGCAATGCAATGTTGGCTTAGTAAACGTGGCCCTTATGCACATTGAGACATCTGCTTAATTGCTTAATCGTGTCCTCATTGAACGTGGATGCATTCCAGCCAGATATAGTAATGTATCATCCCAGGCTCAGTATTGTTTTCCTTTGATAGATGTAGTTGTCTATATACTATGAACAAATATAATCATGCCCATGGAAACCTGATTTTTGGTTGGCTTTGGTATCATAGTTACAAATGTGGAAAGAAATTCCCTAGTCTTTGATTCCCGGACAAAACTTAAATGTAGTTCTTTAGGTGTTGTTTGTGTTGTTTTCTAATCAAAAGTAGAGTTTTACCTCAATAATCCATGTAATAAAAGTTTACATTAAAAGATTATACAAATTACCAAGATGAAACTTCAATTTTGATTAAAGAATGGTATAAATAGTACCTAAGGGTCTGCATATAAGTTTTGTCCTTGGTTCCTCTGCTGGGATCTCTAATTAGCCATTGCTGATGATTGATTTGTTCTTCTTTGTGGTTGTCGAGTATGAATTCTAGTGCCATTTATAAAATCATGAAGTTTCAGTTCATAATATTCCTCTTCATTTCTATATCTGAAATCATACGTCTTGAGGTAATCTTATACTGTGTGCATCAGCTTGAGCTAATGCACGTGCAACTCAAGCGAGCCAGGAGAAGAACTGATACACAGGATATAGAACTTGCAATGGATATGATGGTGGTGTTCTCTGATGAAGATGATAGAAATGCTGATAGTGCTATCATTGAGAGGCTGGCAAAAAAGCTGGAGCTCCATAGTGTTGAGGATCTTAATACAGAAACAGTGGCTATTAGGAACCTTGCTGCAGAAAGAAAGGGGCAACAGGTTGAGAGTACTCAGCGAATAATTAACCTTCTTAACAAATTCAAACGAATTGCAGGCATGGAAGAAACTAACGTCCTTGAAGATCCTGCTATGCCCAAGATGCTTGAGAGGTGCACCTCTTTGCTCATCCCTCATGAGTTTCTCTGCCCAATAACACTAGAAATCATGACAGATCCTGTTATTATAACAAGTGGACAGGTAATCACATGGTTCTTAAATGGATCTTCTTTGGCTATCTATTGAGAGGAAAAAGAGCAATATCTTATTGCATGTTTTGTAACACTTGTAGAGATCCCACATTGATAGCTTATAAAGGCTAGGTCAATCCTCCTTAGGCCCAATTGATACATTCAAGAACATTTAAGTTTGAAGATATATTTTTTTTTTAATTTCAAAAGCTCTTTTGGGAAATTGACAAATAGAACAAAGATTATTTATTTAAAATTAACTTAACCAAGCAGGCATCTAGATGAAAAGGCATCATGCATGTTGTTTTAACCGCTAGTGTTTGGTAGATTGAGTTCAATAAAGAAATATGATGCCTTTTTTCTATATATGACACTGACAAAAAAAATTTCTTGTGATTATCAAAGACATATGAAAGGGAAAGCATAGAGAAGTGGTTCCAATCCAACCATAACACATGCCCAAAGACTAGGCAACCTTTGGAACACCTGTCATTGGCACCAAACTGTGCCTTAAAAAGCTTGATTGAAGAATGGTGTGAGAACAACAACTTCAAACTTCCCAAAAAGTATAATTCTTCAGGTCAAGAAAATTGTTCCATAGACAGCAAAGAGGAAATTCCAACTTTGGTTGAGAGCCTATGGTCTATTCATTTAGAAGAGCAGAGAAAGGCAGTGGAGAAGATACGTCTGATATCAAAGGAAAGTCATGAGAACAGGGGTTTGGTTGCTGAACATGGAGGAATACCACCACTAGTGCAACTCCTATCCTATCCAGACTCAAAAATACAGGAACATGCTGTGACAGCGCTTTTAAATTTATCAATTGATGAGGGTAACAAGAGACTTATATCCGCAGAAGGTGCCATTCCAGCTATTATAGAAGTTTTGGAGAATGGGAGTTGTGTGGCTAAGGAAAACTCAGCAGCAGCTTTATTCAGCTTGTCAATGCTTGATGAGATTAAAGAGATTGTGGGGCAATCAAATGGGATCCCCCCTTTGGTGGATTTGTTGAGGAATGGAACAGTTAGAGGGAAGAAAGATGCTGCTACAGCACTTTTTAACTTATCTCTCAACCATGCAAATAAAGGTAAGGCCATTAGTGCTGGCATTGTGGCACCTTTATTTCAAGTGCTCAAGGACACAAACTTGGGCATGATTGATGAGGCACTCTCCATTCTGCTACTCCTTGTATCAAACTCAGAAGGGAGACAAGAGATTGGACAACTCACGTTCATTGAAACCCTTATTGGGTTCATGCGAGAAGGGAGTCCCAAGAACAAGGAATGTGCAGCATCTGTTCTTCTAGAGTTGTGCTCAAATAACTCATCCTTCATATTGGCAGCACTTCAGTTTGGAGTGTATGAGCATTTGATGGAGATCAAACAAAATGGAACAAATAGAGCACAGAGGAAAGCAATTGCAATCTTAGAGCTTATAAGCAGGAGCGAGCAAATTTAATCTTGCTTTCTCTAATGTAGGTACAATTGTATTACTTTATAGTAAATTAAACTAATTCTTTCATATATCCTGATGTACAAAGTACAGTTAAAAGGTGTAATTAAAACTTCTTTTTGATTATGATTAGTTACAATGAATATATACTTCTTTTTCAAATTTGAAATCCTAATGAAAATATGTGAAACTTTGATTTTTTTTTAAATTTCATTTTGCAATATTTAAGTAAATAAGAATATATCAAATACATAAACATCCTTTTCTGGTCTCAAGTCTCAACATTATCATTAGGCACCATAAAATTGTGCAGATTCATGGTACATTGATTCTTCGGAGCAGAGGGTATCAATTGCCTCAAATTTTTGGGGCAATATTGGAGAAATTAAAAATGCATTCAAAGTTTGTGGGATTTTGTGTGCACATTTCGGCATTCCTATCATAATTCAAAACTGTAACATGACGGTCACTGTTGTATCTTTGCTCACCTAATCACGGGCTAGCGGAGTCACAAAAAAATATGATCGTTTGTGGGACACACTGAAACCTTTTTTTTTTTTAACGAAGACACCGAAAGTATTCCTTTTTTTTTTTTTTTACAAAGAAACTATTTCTTACTCTTTACGCTTAGCTAAACTTTGTAAATGGTTTTTGTTATTTACACCTCCTTATATACTAAGCACACTTTCCTTCCCTTTTTTATGGTATCTAAATTTACTTAAATATCCTTTTGTAACAAGATAAAAAAATTAAAAAATACCGAAAATTAATTTCCAAAATTGGAAAATGTTGTTTCGAAAAGTGATTTTCGATTGTAACAACAAAAACAAATTCAAGCAAGTGTACTTGTTACTGAACGCATATGATTATATGATAAAAAAAAGAGATTATCCTGAACGCATGCGATTAATTGTCTTTTGTCAAAAAAATTTAAAAGTTGAGAGGCTGATATTGTACGCGTACACTCGCTTACGGGATGTTGAGAGACAAAGGCTAATAAATTAATAAATGTCTGCTTTTGTAAACTGAAAGTTGTGATAAAACAAAGTATCATGGACTTTGAAATGTATAATAGATAAAGTTGACGTTGGATGTACCTTGAAACGCAATATCATGTAGAGGAAAATGTATAGTATTAGGTACAAATTTGATAGAAAACGCACGTATCACTTTGATAAAAAATGTGGTATTACGTAATCAAGGTTTAAAGAATAATGAATACGAGGTGAAGATGGAGGTTCAAAATAGGATTTAAAGAATAATAAATATGAGGTGTAAAAATAGGGTTTAAAAATATTAAGTATGGGGGAAGGGGGGGGGGGGTACAAAAATACAGTTTAAAAGGGTATATTTAGTAATAAATAATATATATATATATAAAAAGAAGGTGGGTGTGCTTAATAAATACAGAGGTGTAAATAGCAAAAACCTAATTTTCTTTTGTTTGTCTCTTACTTTTTTAATTGAGTTGGGCCATGATCTTGGGCTCATTTTGAAAACAAACATAAAAAAAAAATTGAAAAAAATAATATAATTACGCTAGGCCACTTGTGCTTGTTCTAAGTTACCACGCCCACTAAGCTCCTCCTTGAGCCAGTAGCGATCATCCACAACTCAACAAAGGAAATTCACCATTGAACAACTAACTACTTCGACACCATTAACACTGTCAAATTGCCATCATCTTCTCCATGCACCATTGCAACGCCAGCTAGACCATAAAGAAAAAACAACTAGGCAGTAAAGAAAACCACTTTTGATTCCCCTTTCTTTGTCGTGTAATGCATCAAGTAAGGCCTTGTTCTGGTTCTCCTTACATCTGAATTAGGCTCGGACTAGTCCCTAAAGGATCTTGATTTTTATTTTATTAGGCTTTTGCTATTTACACTTTCTTCATTTGCTAAATACACTCTCCTTTTTATTTTTTAGAATTTTTTTCCCCCAAACTACCCTGAACACACTCCCTTAGCCCCATTATCTCCTCCCTCCAATATCTCTTCCGAAAAAACACACACACATACACTCCTTCCGCCTGTGGTCCCTTGCCCCCTTGGCAACAAAACTCCTTATACCTTTGTTCCCATGAAATGATCAACATTTTGCCATAGACCTGTTTCCTTTAATTTGGGAAGGATCAGAATTCCTTTCAAAGTTGTAGATGGACGAGTGTTTGAGATCACTGTTTTGAGGGGAAAGTCTTGCTATAAAGTGTATCAGCCATTAATTTGTTGTTGGTGCCATGGGCAAGAAGAATCATGACAACTTCTCTTCTTCTGGTTTGTAATTTGCTTCAATTTCATATTTGCATACTTTTACAAAATCAATAACTGTTTCTTTTGGGTTTGGAACTTTCTTTCAGTTGCTTTATTCGTCTGAGATCACAATTACATAATGGAACGAGCAGAGAACGAGAAACGTTACATTACATGACTTGCATGTGAATTGTATTATGGCTTCATAAAAATATCCATGTGTGCGTGTGATTGTATATTGATGACGGTCAACTTGAATTTGCACAAAGATAGGTACTAGGGCCTTTTAATTGAAACATTGGGCCCTTTCTTTTTTATAACCAACATATATCTAGCCCAGAATCCTTTTATTAGTAAACTACTAATCTCATTAAATTAAATATTTAGAAAGGATAAAATAATTAAAATATATATCACTAAAAAATAAAAATTAGCATCAATCAATTTAACATATATTATATTTATGTACTTATTTACTGTTAAAATGTTACTAGTGGTTAAATAATAAAATATTCATTTAATTGAACGTTAGTAGTGATGATTAATTGTTAAATAATTTACTTGTCTGTTTAGAGTATTGTCTTAGCATTTATTAATTTCTTATTTATTTTATTAGAGTCAATTGGTAAAAGATAAAATAAAAAAAATCAAATGTTTTATTTTTGTATTCACCATAAGATTTTATTTTTTTTTGAAATTATGTGTACATTATTTTTTATATGTGTAAAATTATGTTATTCTAAATAAAAGGGAGTTGATCTTATGTTTTGGCAATAGGGTTGGATATGATGTCTCGAGTATTACGACAAATTTTAAACATGTAGAATTATTTTATTCTAAACAAAAAAGCATTAATTTGAATATGACGCTTTGTTGATCTTATGTTTTGAGAATAGGATTGGATATGACTTCTCAATTATTCCTAAATTAAAATTAACTAAATGTTTTGCGTCTTAAAATTAAATAAAAATAATTAAATTAAAAATTTTAAAAAACCAAGTAAATATGAGTTCTCAATTACACTGGGAGATATATAGGAGCAAGCCTACCCCCTTTCAAGCTATAAATAAATAAATAAAATATAATTCTTCTCTTTAATAAAATTTCTTATATTATGAAATAAAATTCAAAAATAAAACGTTTTTGTAATTTTCCCAAAATGAAACATGTGTATAAAAAGAAAATAAATATGATTTTTAATATTAAAAGCAAGGGGTGAGATCATAATTGCTTTTGTACATTAAGTTAAGCTTGTGTTTGGGTGGAGAATTTTAAAATTTTAAATAATTTTAAATTCTAAGAATTTCAATTGCTTCAATTGAAGTTCCTTCATTTTCACATTTTCTTGTTTGGATAAAGAAATTAAATTTCTTTATTTTTAAAATATTGTATTTGGATGAAACAATTAAATTTCTTCATTTCTAAAATTTTTTATTTTGATAAAATAACCAAATTTCTTTCATTTATAACCAAATTTGGCAAGATAAATTTTGAATGAAAATTGGTAACATAACAAAAGTAAATTGACATCGTTGTCTTGTTTATACTTTGATATTTATTATTATTTAATTACGCTTCTTATGTATCTATTTATGACTTTATAAACATTTATTATTGTTTCTTGACTTTGCAATTTTAAAATATCTCTCTATGTTGTAGTCGATAATGGTACTATCACATGGCCTCCTCCCCCTTTTCGTGTAAGTTGAATTGAGATGGACAGAAAGGGAATCGAATGATGAAGCGAAGAACAATAGGTAGAATGCACTGAAGCTTAGCATAATACTTTTCTCAAGAACAAGGACAGATTATTATATTACTTATACACATTCTTATCCTCTTCTCCCCAGCTAACTACCATAATAATAATACCATTAAAATACTAACCGTGTTCTTCTTATTCCCTTCTCTTCTTTCTGAGCAATTACACTTTTTTAATTGTCATTTATATTTTCTTCTCCAATTATATTTTCTTTTCCAAACAAAAGGTTAATCACTTTCATATATATCATGGAAAAACAAAGGGCCATTTTTTGATAAGCACACAATATCATGGAAAAACAAAGCATATGTATCATGCAAAAGCAAAGGGTCATTACTAATCTCAACGAACTAGTGTTTGCCTAATGAGGAAAAAAAAAACATCACAAATCCCACAACAATCATGTAAAAACCCATAGCTCTTTCATAATCCTGTAGTGAACTATAAACAAGTCCAAGGGTGTGACATGAATCAAGCAAATTTGGTACCAGCCTAACAACTTCAAGTAATACAACTTTGGCTAGCAAAAAGCCAACAGAGCAAAGCAATGCATAACTAATCTGTAAAAGCTAAAACAATGGAAAAACCTATAATATAAATCAAGCTTAAATAGATGCAAAAAGCATTCAAAATCAGAAAAATTAAACACCTGGCTAATATGCCATCTAGCATAGTTGAGACAATTAGAAATTGGTAATGTTAAAAAGCATTTCAATAAACAGGAATGCAACTTCCAGCTAATGAGTTTCTGCTGGTGGCAACCATATTCTTTGCTCACTTTCATTATAGCTCGTAGGAGGTTATTGAATTGCCTACTTATTGTTTCTTTGGATCTACAATAAGTAAAATGCACAACTCTATACTTGAGGTTGTGAGCAAGGATATGCAAAAACATTGCCATCGCTTCAGTTATATGGACATTTATTGTTCTTACTTATTGCCCTTTCTCCTGTAAAATTCTACAAAGCTTAAAACTAACCCTAAGTTGTTCAATGCAATCTTTATTTGCTCCCCTATATAGACGATTAAGGAAACTATGCCTTTCCAATTCCCAATTTTGGGCCAGTTCCTTAAGAAAGTACTTGTCACGATACCAAGCCATTACACCCAAAAGCATAGCATCAACACTAACCATAATGAATATAGCTTGGTCAAGTTCTTCCTCCTCCTTTTCATCTCTTCTACGTTTTCTTGAAGCAATCAAAGTATCAACAACACTAGTTTCCATTTCTTGACTATCCACAACATATAGCACAACATTATTAGCCATTAACAATTTATAATAACAACAATAGAATACAAGGAACACCAAATAAAAAAGGAGGCAATACAAGGAAATGAGCATGCAAGACACGTTGCCATAGTTGAAATGCAATACATGTTAAATTTTCCTTAACACCCACGTTAACAGCACCTCTAGCAGTCTAAAAATTTGAAAAGCACCCTCCTTTTATATGATTTACACCTTATTATAGATAAATAACATGATAGAAGAAAGGACAGTAAAACCTCTCTTCATAGCTAAACTTGCTAAATTAGTATACCAATAAAAATTGTCACAAGAAGGAAAAAAAACCCAGCATTGGCTTAAGGGGAACACAATTGAAATTATCCAAGGTAGCAAAAAATGCAAACATCGGTTCACAGTGTGCAAACCATGGAATAGCTCACAAATTAGAGCAGGTAATTAAAAGTTTCAGCACAACACACGAAGACCATATAAAGGAGTTGTAGTTGCCATGCTATCATAAACATTAAACAATCAAAATACACTAGCACAATATTATGGTTCTGAGATTTTTTTTTCTTCCTTTTTTTCTACTAGTAATTTGTTGTTGGCTAACAAATTGGTGCTACCAAGCTCTGACTATATGTTAGCTTTGCCATTCAATTCTTGAGGTTGCCTTATCAAAGCTAAATAGTACTTTCTTCACCAAGACAAAAAGCTAAATAGATATCAAAAGGGAACTTCAGAAGATATCAACAGAAGCTCGTCTGCTTTCTGTTATTAATTAACCAAAATCAAACTTCCCAGTAGGAACAATATATATAACCAAAATCAATGAAGCAGCATCATTAGAAACAAAGTATTGCAGCATATAAGACAACAAATAATATATTTCCAATTAATCAGCTACCATAATATATAACCAACAAGTGAAAAAAAAATAACAAGAAATTTTGTATTATTCTGTTGATAAGAAGATGAAATCTCCATTCCAAATTATTGTCCCCATATGAAATAGAAACAAAGAATATCAATTGTAAAATGGTGCAGTAATTATGAACTCTGAGCTCTACTCTAGAGTGTATATACATAATCAAAAACACTTCTCAGTGCGTGTGATTTTGAAATTTGTTGAACAATTAAAATAATAAATCCATAGAAATGGGAAAGTGTGTGTGGATCAAACAATTCAAAACATTAATCAAACAATTCAAAACATCAATTAGATTCGCCAAAAGGAAGCTAAAAAATTTGGATAAAAGAGGCTTACAGTTAAGTGAATGACAAAAAGGGTGAAAAGAAGGAAGTACAGAAGAAAATTTGAATCAACAAACCCTAGGACCAAATTTGAATCAATAAACCCTAACAAAAAATGGAAAGATGAGTGAGTGATTGAGACAAACCAGAGAGAGAGAACGCTCGAGGTCTACGAGTGAAAAGGTCTGTGCCCGCGAGCTATGAAACTTGTGTCTAGAACGAGCAAGTGAGTGAGTTGTATCGAGAATGAGCGAGCGAGCTTCGAGTTCGATAGCGAGCATTTGGAAGGAATTTGCAATTCTTTATTTTTAGTTCACTAAAATTTCTTTTTTAAAATTTTGAAATTTCAAAAAATTTTAAATAGAATATCCAAACAAGAAATTTTAATAGAAAAATTTTTAAATCCCCTGAATAATTACTTTCCCCATTTAAAATGCCTTATCCAAACACATTCTAAGGGTAATCGTTTTTATAACAAATATTGTAGAATGCTAATATCTTTCCTAGCCATAATTGACTCATGAATCTAGTTTCAATTCAAGATAATTTTCAAAGTTTTTTCAAATATTTTTTCTAATAAAAATAAACTTTAGTGGCGACTTACTATTATTTTTAAAAGATTTGATTTATTGTACCATCACGATCCCAGTTGCGACAGATAACAATTCTATTGTGGACCATTTTCAATAGTCAAGCTTTAATACATGTAATTGATTGCCAAACCCAATTGGTCTTTGGTAATTGATTACGCACTGCATGCAATCAATTACATGACAAATCTACTCATGAAAAATCATGCCATTTCATATGTTTTTCAAGTACTTAAACATACCCCTTATTTGTGCCACTTTTCACTTCACTGTTTCTCTTATTGGAAAAACTCCTATTTCTTCATTCTCCTTTCTCTAAGCTCAATCTTCTTCATCTTTTTATCTCTTTGCTCACCATGTCTACCAAATGCCCATGTACTCATGGTGACTCCTATAATTATAAATTCACTATACCACCTTCCTAGATAGGTAGCTGGGTTGTTACGTCTATGCCTCTGCTTCCATTGCTCGCGAAGGTAGATCTAAGAGAAGAGATAATCCTAGCTATTTATATTGATGAGTCTCTCCACCTTCTTTTCCTGTTGAGTTTTCTCAAAATGAACTTTCAAACTCGGAGTCGGAGTTGGGATCACACTTTGATGGGAGAGGGATAGATATTTCTTATTAGTTTGACCTCACTAAATACTTTTCCACTTACATCAATGAGTATCATATGAAGAACTTCATCAACTCCTACTACCTAGATTTTGATTTCTTTGAGAAGGAGCACTTTGCATTTGTTAGTATGATTCCTTAGTAAAATCTTTCATTATTGGAATTCTAAGGGTGATAATGGTTTCCTTTATTGCCACATTGCCAAGAAGAGCTTTATGATGAAGCCTTTTGATTGGGTCACAATTGTTGGTCTTCACAATTATGGGAATCGAATTCTTAATGGTTATGAGTTTGAAAACTACAAGAGGGAAGATGTTGTGCATCCATTTCTTTGGAACTCGGATAATGAGGATGTCTATGATTGTTAGAAGAAGATGAAGGTTAGTCATTTTGTTGTTGAAAGGAGATTGTTGCACTATGTTGTGGCAAGATTTTGAATCGTAGACATGCAAACATTGACATTATTTTGGAAATGATTTGTTTTTGATGGATTGACTCAAAAACAACAACATGATGATTGCCCTTAGTTCATCATGGATAGTATCTTTCGAGCAAAGTTAAGAGGAAAGCATATATACCTTATGTCTATTTAAGTCAAGCATTTTTGAATTATTTTAATGTTGACATCAATGCATATTTTCTTCTTGTTCATTGTAGATTTGACAATGTTACTTTGGCCAAGATGAACATTAAGAAGGTTAATGATTTGTGGTATCATGAGGGACATCCTAATAGGTAGGTGCAAGCTAACCTAGATGATCTTGAAGTAGGGTTGGAAACAATAAGTGAAGAGTTTTTGTATCAAACTAGTCAAGCCTCTAGAAGTGCCCAAGACCCTTAATTGACAAATCCTTTCTTGGCATTATGGTTGAAAGGCTTGATAAGATTGAGTCAAAATTTGATCAAAGAATTGATGCTTTACAACAAATGGTTAGCAAAGAGTTTATAACCATTGGTTTTCATTATGATGGGCTGTCTGTTGATGTCAACCTTGTATCAGATCAATTAAAGACGCTCCAAACACATTTTAGTGATGGTGATGTCTGAGGATGCTTCTCCAAGCTTTTTTGACTTTATGTTTTGTGATCTTTTGTAATATTTTGATGTTTTATGAACATTTATGTTATATTTGGATGTTTATCTTATGTTCTATGCATTATTATTGTATTGAACACCTTGATCTTTAATGAATATATTCATACAATTGTGTTTGATGCAATTGAATATTCTTATGGGACTATCTTGTTTGTGCATTGTTATTTTTCTCGCATTAACTTTTAGATTATCATTGGATTGTCTTTTTCTTTTTGATAATGTCAAAGGTTGAGAAATGTTGTGTGTTGTTTTATAGGTAATTGAGAGGGGGGGGACCTTATTCACGTTACTTCTTTCAAAATACACTAGATCAAAATCACTAAATTGGATGCATTCAAGGAGTTACCATTAAAGTCAAAGAGTTGTCACTATCACAAGGGAAAGATTGTAGATGATAATGATGTCTCTCCAAAGAAGCTTTCGCATTTGTAAGTTTGATGTTTTGATGATCTCCTAGAATAGAAATTTAATATGATTGTAATTTGCATTTCTTTTATGCTTAAACATTGAGTGCCATTGGGTTTATTTTGTTTAGGTGTTTTGATCATATCTTCTTAAATCAATGATGACATTAACATGATTATAATTGGAAAAGGTTTTGACAATTAAACCTACTTGAAAAATGTTTTTGAAACTTACAAAAACAATGTATAGATATCAATTGGGTTTGGTAATCTTTCTATAATCTCGGTGTTATCTTTATGCTAATATTTGAGTAATGGATTACTCATAAGTTACTGACAAGTAATTTAAGTAATCAATTACCTATGCCCAATAATTGAATACCTAGAAATAATTTTCTCAAAATAATCAATTACTTGATAGGAGTAATCGATTAACTTAGACTTGCTAATAGAAATGTTAAGTAATCAATTGTTGGATAGGAGTAATATAAATATAGAATTATTTAATCTTAATAAATAAGAATATCGTTATATAAAATTGTTTAGTGTAATCTAATTATACAATATTATATACTCTTAAAATTAGCATTTTTTTTCTAATTCTTTTCTAATCAGCAAGTTGGCAGTGTACCACTTTGGTCTTTCATTACTATTATGTATTATTAGATTATTAGATAGATGCAAGATAAAACAGATATTCTGTAATATATGAATATTATTACAGCATATACAAACAATATACAAATATAAAAGAAATAATGATGATTATGTGAGCTCTAACTTGGCATAAAGACAATAAGGTGGAATATTCCAAAAGCTATGAGTCACGTAAGTGGTGCTATCAACGACATTTGTTGGGTTGGGGGACCCATTCAGATTTTCTCCCCACGATCCCAGCACGTCTCCTTTTCAAGGGTGGTTATCGAAGCAATATCTCACTCCTTGTCATATGCCCCACCATATATAATTATTGATAAGTAAAATTCTTTTGTAGGAATCTTATTTTATTTCATATTTTTCAACGCCTGTTGTTTTAAGACATGTTTGTGAGTTATATAATCTTTGTGAAAATGAGTAAGTTCATTTAAATTAAAAGACTTATATAATATTTATAAAAAATAAATAAAATATTAAAATATTAAATTTATATTAGTTTATTATTTTATTTAAAAAAAATTAATTTAAAGAATATTTATTAAAAATAAAAATAAAAATATCTTCTCTTTTCTTTCTTTCCAAAACTCAATCCATGGACATATTCAAACGTTTGACCATGTTTATCTTCCGTTTCGTAATAGATAAACTAGGAAATATAATTTGAACATTTTGTAACAAACTCAACAATTCTGGAATCTGGATACACACAAGATCAATTTCATAAGATCATGAGTTCCAACGTGTCGACCAAATTCAATTTGGAAACGACAAATTACTGTTTCTGCTTCCCACATGACTGTTGTACATCAAAAGCAATTAATTAAAAAAAAAAAATCAATATCTGTTCATGAATTTAAAAGTTTATAGTATTTTTTTTATGTATGCATCTTATATTTAACCATTTATAGTTTTTAAGAGTTGTGTAATTTCAATAGTAATCTATGTGTTTAAGTTCATTATACTAGTGTATTTGTAAATAATTCAAGAAAATTCATTTAAGCCAATAAATTAAATCAAGTAAATTTTTACGAAAAAATTGAGTGTTTCCCTCCTTTTCTTTTCACCTATTTTCTTATTCTATAATTTAATGATACTTTTATTGTGGCGACATGGTTTACACGTTCTCATTGTCCATATTTTCAACACACACACCCCATAAGAATTTACTTTTGCATTGTAAATATCCTGTACATATATAAGAATTTACTTTTCATCTATAGTGTAAAAGTTTGTATATTATTTACTAATTAAAAGTAATTTTAAATATAAATTTTGAAATAATTATTATAAAAAGGGATTTGCTAATGCACACCCACTTGTTCTTTAGTTAGAGTACACTAATAAATTACATCATTGATGTATTTTGAGATAATTCTAGTTATATTTTGATAATGTACTCTAACTAAAAAAATAAGTGAGTGTACGTTAGCAAACTCCATAAGCATTTGGTAACATACACCTACTTAATTTTTAGTTGGAATATATTAACAAGCTGCACTATAAGTATATTTTAAGATAATTCTTAGTTATAACTTGTTAACGTATACCAACTAAAAATCAAGTGAGTGTACATTAGCAAATCTCTTTTAAAAATTAGCAATTTTAGTATATATTTTAGATATCAATCTATAATTAGAGACTAGTGTAAAAGTCTATTACAGTTTCAATATATTTAAATTAAATTTTATATGTAATTATATAATGTAAATTAGAATAGCCAAATCCCCTTTAAAAGATTTGTATGCATATTTAATATCCTACGAAAAGAAGCTAGTAGTTAAAAAAACAAAAAAATAAATAAAGAGAATGACCAAATTTATACGCCAAAGTTATCGTCGGTCATGGTGGGACCACTTATAAGTCAAAACCAATGTCTTTAAAATCATACCGATTATTGAATAAGTTAAAGCACTAGTTTAAGGTTCAATGGTTTAATTGTGGTTGAACCGTAGTCAAATCGGTATTAATAAAATAGTAATAATAATTAAATAATACATAAAATAATATTAAAAAACATAATATCATAACTTTATAATATTAAAAATTAAAAATAAAACATAATTTTATAGATTCTTTATATTTACAATATTTGCAAAAGTGAAAATAAAATATGTCATGATAGTTAAGTATAAGTTTTAACTATAATCATTAACATTTATTAATAAAAATAAGTTTATATTTAAAATAAAAAAATGATAAATATTTTAGGTTGGTTATTATTTTTTTAAGAAGAAAATTAAAATAATGTTGTATTAAACATTTTTTATTGACCTACTATGAATCGATTTTTAGCCAATTTTTGACCGGTTTTGACCAATTTTACTGATTTTTGATCGGTTTTCCAGTTATTTGACCGATTTTTTTTTTCAAGCCAGTTTTGTAGTTTATTTGAACTAGTTAGGTGATTGGTTCACCGGTTTTTCGGTCTAACCAACTGGTCTGGTCCAGTTTTTAGAACACTGGTCAAAACAGTCCCAATCCTCGTTTGTCACTGTCCCTATCCTTATTCGTGAAGACAAAGGTCATAACAATGTCTCAATCACCATTCCTACCAATCAACTAGAGTTAGTGGAGGTTCAAATAATATACATAATGTTATAGGTTTTAACTTAGTGTTTGATTGGGTAAAAGAAAAATATGAGAGAAAAGAAAATTTTGAAATTTGAATCAAAAGAAATGTAGAAAAAAAATTTAAATTTTTGTTTTAAAGTCAATTTTTTTTCTTTTATTTTTTCTTCAACCAAACAAAAAAAATACTTTATTATTTGTATTTTTTTTTCTTTATCTTCTTTTGTTCGAATCAAACATATTATTAATGTTATCATTGTATACTTAACAAAATTCGGTTTCCACCTTTTTTTCATTTAAGGAAACCGTTCCCATCATTCTTACTGTAAAGTAATAAAATCAATTCGTCTGCGGGGACCTGATCTAATCAACGGTGGATATTCTCTTCAACCTATTTTTTAAGAAAATAATGGAATAGGAAAGTTACTTTGAATCTAAAACCTTTTTTAGACTCGTCCCATCGGAATGAATGTACACAAAGATTGCCGAAGAATTCGTGGCTTCCAAATTGTCAACAAGAAAGGTTATTGACTTGTTTACGATCGATCGCCTATTCTGCCGTAACTAAAACCTTTCTCTCTCCTCCCTTCAGTCCTCATCCATGGCCGTTGGTGACAACGACCGCCGGTTACCTTTTCCGGCAAACCACGGTTGCCGGCGACGGTATAATCCACAGTCAAAACCCACGGATCGACTAAATCCATGTTTGAAACATTTTTTTAAAACTAAATAATCCTTTATTTTCTAAAAATTCTCTAAAAGAATTGCTTAAAATAAGTTATTATTTTTTGAAAATTAAGGTGATAGAAGTAAGAGATTAATTTTTCAAATTAAATTCAACTAAACAAGCATTTAGACATAGACAAGAGAGGGAGAGAGAAGAAGAACCAAATCCAAAAAAGAAGAAAATGAACATAATATATATTGTATATAGAAAGGTAAAATCCACACATGCACTGAATGACTTCACAACTTGATCACATGCATTAATACAAAGAGAGTTATTCTTTTAAAAATAAAAAGCAATACAAAGGATCGAGGTTGATCTTTGACTTGAGAATGGAGTCGCGATTGGAAGTATTACTTTACTTTTAAAATGGGTCGATCCGGTAGGAGAAAGATTAATTAGGCGCCAAATAGAAGTCCCACATATCTCTTAGTTATATTAAAAAAAAAAAAAAAAAAGCAATACAAAGGAAAAGTTGATGAGATATGTTGAGCGATGAGGATGAGATGGCATGGTGGATGTGGAATTGGTGTATGTGGTCATGATCCTCTTCCTGGGGCCCTGCGGGCAAAACAGTTCCGAATAGTGGGTAATGGCTTTCCACTATTAGAGGCTGAAGAGTTGGAATCAGCAGCAGGAGGGTTTTTGCTTGGTCGGGTGTAATAGCAAATACTATCTTTGATGGTAAACACGCGTGGCGTCTGCTGGGTGGTTGAAGTTTGAGAACCATTATTTTCTGACTCCGCCATTCGTAACAAAAGCAAGAGAAGGGAATTATTAAGTCACCACAACCTAACCAGAAATTGTTGATAGAAATAATTAATGAGCAATTGGAAGAAGGGGATGGGGTATTTTTATAACCAAGTTCGAAGAAGAATCTAGATTATTAATTTGACCTAGTAATTTAATTAAGTTTTGCATTTTATTCTCATTTAAATTCCAATTAAATTCAACGGATACAGATAAGTATTCACTTAATCACGCTTACCCGTTATTTGCAGCTAGCTAGCCAGTTGGGTGGGATCAGTGTCTTTTCGTGCAACAATATAATCCACATGAAGTCCTCTCTCTATCTCGCACCATTGATTTTTTAATACACATGCGACATTTCTATTTGTCTACATTACATGTATAATAATCATTGTCGTCAAAATGGGGTACTTGGATTTTTCAACCACACCTGGCTGATCTATTTTTTCGGCTATGACGTGTAGAATATATAATTAGTGGACAAAACAATCTACTTTTTATTCTTTAATAGAAAATATCGTTTGATAATTAGCTAGCATTTGAAGCAATTCGAAAGTCGAAATGTTCGAAAATGTTGGAGTTTTGAACAGCAACAACATCGTAAACTTATACAAATATTATTATCTCAATAAAAATTGAATTTAATAGATATGCATTCTTAGTATATAAGTTTTTAATTAATAAAAAATTAGTATTAGTATTATTTTAAAAATAATTATAAAAGTTAACAAACTTATTTGTAATTAAATAATATTATAAAAAAATTTATATAGTCATTAAATATACTATTTATTCATGAAAATCAATAAATTATTAGTATTGTTATTACTATTACTTATTCTATTATTATTGTTACAACATTTTTTCTTAAACTAATCAAGGATTCGTGATTCGAAAATGTCCGGCCGTCATATGTACAATGGACCTGCTCTCGCTATTAAATACTTTAATAAAGTTACTTTTTAATTAGTGGTTGTGACAACGTAAGCGTCACTGGTCACTATTATGTTTTAAAAATGAATTTAATAATCATGCACTGTCAATGTAAAAAAGTTTTATATTGTCAACTAATCAAAAATTATTATTAATATTACTTTTAATTTATTTATTTTGAAAGTCAACAAACTTACAATAAATGATGATTTATAATTGGATGACTACTTTACACTGTTAGTACATGACTTAGTTTCTCTTTGAAAATTGCCTCTAATAAATTGATAGAAAACTCATAAGAATATACAGTTTGAATGATCTGATTACGATAGAAAACGATGGTTATTTGTACATTATACTTTCATTATTTATTTTTTTTTAAAATTACTTTAAATATTTTAATTCATTGTAATTTATTTATCATTTAAAAAAATTTAAAAGACATCAACACTTTTTTTTTTTCTAACATTACCCGTGTGCTTTGATATTTTTACCAAGTGAATGAAAAAATATTAATAAAGTAAGAAAGCAATAATATAATTAAATAAATTTATCTTTCTGTAAATTAAATTGAGGTCATTTTGTTGGCTTTTCATAATTCATGTGTAAAATTTTAAGTGATAATTACTTTGAAGTAGAGTGTTGTATAAAAACTCCATTTTCATCATGCCTTTGAATAATCCTTGACTGTCTCCATTTCAAAAAAGAAACATGGGCATCAAGAAAGGAAACAGGCGATTCAAAAGAGATACATATGTAGCCGAAACTAATTCTCACATAGGTGGAAAAGGGTTGAACAATTGGCAATGTGAAACGATGCTTCTTGGCCTGAATACTAAAAATTAAATAAGTTAATCTCCTACTAACTCCGATAAGTAGCGATGTTTACTATAATAAAACAATTTGTTTCCCATTATTTCCTTTTCTATTTTTAATATCTCCTACCAAATGCATTTTTAAAAGAAAACTGTTTAGCCTAGACAAACACCCCGTCGATCCAACAACAGCTCTTAGTAACACAGAACAGTAGAATTGCTCTTCATTTTTTATTGAAGAAATTGTAAGGAGGGGATTGTTATAATAATTTAATATTTGATAGAATGTCTAGATTACTACTTTATGCATTGTTTTCTCTGTGAAATACAATATATTTTATAAGTTTAACAGGCATGTATTGTTATAATGTAAAAAATTTTACGCTATTAATAAATCATAAATAATGTTTGGTATGACTTTAAAGTAATTATTATAAAGATCAACAAACTTGTCGTGACAATTTGTGATTAGACAATAATATAAAAATCTTTTACATTGTTAGTACATGCATTATTTACATTTTAATAACACTTTTATAGTATTTTTTATTTCTCTCCATCACATTATCTAATCACACATTTCTCTTTCTTCTCTTTTTATCTCTCTTTATTACATGAGAAGTAATGCAAATATAGTTTCTCTTAATATATAGAGTTAACTACTTGTGTATGAAATATATGGTGATAAGTAGAGTGAAAGAAACATCAAAAGAGCTTCCAAATAATATACAAGTGAAAATTGCTATAAGAGCGAGCATATGTACGGGTAGAGGTGTCAAAACGGGTCAACCAAACACAACTCGCCCAAAAATGGGTTGGATTGGGTTGAACTCGTTTTTTGATTATGTTGGGAATCCCAACTTGTGGCGGGTTGGTAGGTTGGGATTGGGTTGACCTGCCAATCCATTAAAAAAATTATAAATTATTTAAATTTTTTTTGCCATAATTTTTTTCAAATTTTATGATCAAATATAAAATTAAAAAAGAGAAAAAATATTATAAAACGAGTAAATAAAAAAACCTACTTAATACTTAAGAAATGATCAATTCATCAAAAACTTTAAGTAACAATTTTAATTTTGTCCTAAATTCTAATAACCACAAAAATTTGTCTTTTTGTCTTAGGACTTCACATATGACATATTTAAATAAAAAGAAGCTATAATCTCAAATATTATATGAGATATAATACAATTTCAATTCAAAGGCTCAAGCTAAAAAAAAGAAAAGAAAAAGCTAGTCCAACTGGTCAACCCAACCCAACCTGTCATTTAGCCCGTAGGGTTGGCAAGTTGAATGGGTTGGGTTATACTGGTTAGAGGGCTGAACTGCATAACCTAACTCAACTTGTTTTATCAGGTTATGCGGGTTGACCCACTAGGTTGGACTTGTTTTGACACCCCTATGTACGAGTGAGTTTATTAATGCATACTTCCTTAATATATCATCTGTACATATTCTTGTATATATGCTGCATTTATACAATAGATGTAACACTCCTTTAATTTTAAATACAATTCATATTAATTTAATTATTAATTTAAGTTGATGAAAACGTAAGTAATTTTTTTTCTTTCGATTTTATAATAGAAAAATTTTAAATTTAACAGAATTTGAAAATAGAAGTGAAATGATAAAAACTGTTTATGTATATGTATATATATATATATATATATATATGTATATATATATATGTATATATATATGTATATATATATATGTATATATATATATATATGTATATATACATATATATATATATATATCCAACTGTACATCATGGTTTGAGTAATACATAACAGTCAAAAAGAAAATAAAAGTACATCAAAAGACATATACTACTGATGCGGGTACCGCAAATGTATGGTATCGTCAAGTAATAAATTATCGCTCTCTCCACAGGGATTGCGTTAGGTTTAGTGATTATCGCAATTTAATATAAATTAAACGAAGGTAATTGAATTAAGAATTTAGGTTTTAGAAGTAAAAGTAAAAGAATCAAAAAGGTAGAGAATTCAATTAAACAAGAAAATAAGATTGATAGTAATTTAATTCAGTAAAGAAAACTTCTAGGATCGAGGTTCACCCTATGACGCTTATTAAAATAAATTCCCTTATCCCATGCTCTTACTTGTTCTTCTTGAGGGTGAATTAACCTAAGGTACCTTCCGTTCTCTTTCAAGATACAAAAAGGTGTCTAATAAAATTAGCCCCCTACTTTCATGGTGGTTGTGTTTAATTAGACCCAATGAGCTCTTTGTTAATTCAATAAATCCCCAAAGGTTTCACCTACTTTCGTGGTTTAGACCTAGGTTTCTTCCCTATAGTTTCGGTATTTAAGTTCACCTTTCAATTCTTCCCTAAATCCCTAAGGTTATGTAAAACGTGGCCAATTCGTTTCGCAATAAAGAAAATTGATAGAGAAGAAATCAAGATAGAGACAAGAAACACACAAGGATAAAAGACATCAATTCATTAAGCATTCATAGGGCTACGCCCAATCCTAGAACAAAGATGACTACTCACACATAGCCATAGAAACAAACGAAAAAGAAAAGAAAATATTAAACCAGAAAAGAGAAAGAGTTAAAGATCGTAATCCTAAGCTCTCGCTCTCCACGATCAATACCAAGGTTCAAGATCATTAAACTAATCCTAAAAGGTCTATTTAAAACCTTAGGCTAATGGGAGTCCAAGCCCAAACAAAATAAAAATGTAAAAATACTTAAAATAGTTTGCAGGCAGTCATGGGCAAAAAGGTTGTTCATGAGCTGCCCGTGAACCTTGTTGTCTTGATTCTGGTGAACTGGCAGATTCGTTCACAGACTGAGGGGTATTTCACGGGCTGCCTGTGAACTCTGTTATCTGGTCCTGATATGCTTAACAGATTGGTTCACGGGCTGAGGGGTATTTCACGGGCTGCCCATGAACTCTACTAACTGTGAATATTCAATTTTCTTGGTTCCTCGCTACAACACTTTTCAATTCAAGCTTCCAACCAAACTTGACACCATCATCACGAGTCAACATAAGAGCTTTTCAATCCTTGCGCATTCTCCATGCTCTAAATCAAAGGAAAATCTGCTCCTGAAATCAAAATATCACTTAAACTATAACTAGTCTAACAAAATGGAAAAACAACTAAAATAACTAGAAATAGAACTAAATAAAGCATAAATATGCAACCTATCCTAATTATAATGTTATGCAAATATGGTATAAAATACGATACATCAAACAACCCAAAACTTAAGAATTTGCTTGTCCTCAAGCAATCAATGTACATGGGTAGAAACATGGAATCCAATGAACCGATGCCCTTAAAAAGGTGGGAGTACAAGCAATAGATTAAGATTCAAGCATATAAACAAATTCAAACAAGTCCAATTAGAGCTCAGCTCTTCCTGAATCAATGCTTACATAAACTAGTTCACTCCCTTACTTACACTCAAAGTGTTTAGGGACTAGGAAAATTCACTCAACACTTCTCAATTAAAGTAGTCTACCATAGGCTTGATAGGGAACCTCATCTCCACAATCGTGTCCTGAAAGCATGGATAAATCACAAGGTCTTTTACTGGATGTAACGTGGCTAGGGGAGAAATAATATGGTAGGAAATTGAAAGGAAGGATATGCAAATGGCTACAAGACAATCTTGATACCCCACCGGAGGATACATTAAGCAACAATTTATAACATAGGGGGTGTATAATAAAACTTGCTTCTTGTTTCCTTCCTTGATTTCCTTTGTTCGTGCTTTCACAATTTTCTCCAAATTTTAATTTCACTTCCACTTTCTCTCTCTCTCTCTCTCTCTCTCTCTTTAAGCTCTTTCACCACTTTCATCACTTGAATTCTTCTTTATTTAAGCATTTTCTATTCTTTCAACACATAAACTATGAAGACATTATACAGAGCACCCCAATTTAATTCACAAAGTTGCCATAATGTATCCCTTAAGGTACCAAGAAAATATGTATATATATAAATAATAGGGCACCAAAGAAAATCATAGTGTATGGCTCAAGTGGTCAACTAAGGGTCAATTTTTGCAGTCTAATTCAGGGGTCTGAAGGAAAAGTCCTAATTGCCTTGATCACATTTATCCATGAATACAGAAATTATAGCTTTAACAAGGTTCCAAAGCAAGTTCTAGAGGCTACAGTAATGAGAAGTTTACACTCAAGCAATGAAAATAGGGGTGTAGATATGCAATGGAAAAAAAATCCCCTAAGTTAGGCTCAAACCTCGCTTTTGGTGGCTAAGGTCTATGCAAGCATCCGAACAGGAAGATTATGCTAATTTTCAACTTGCTCAAAATTAATCTATACAATATTTCCACCGCAAGACTCAAACATATTGGGCAACTAATTCAAAGAATTCAAGAGAAGAACATATTGTTGTACACACATAGATATTGATCATGTTTCAGGGAAGTTTGATGCAACAATGAAAATACACACAAGCCTAAGGTTCTCAATACAAGATAGGGATGCTAGAACTACACAAACTGCTAATGAGTCCTAAATATAAATGCAATTGATGAGTATGCAAATGCAAGACCCTAGACAACCCCAAATTTAAAATTTCATTGTCCCAATGTAAAAGCCAAAAGTAAAGGGAAGCAAGGAACGAACTCACCGAGATAGTGGATGAGGTGCGTGGGAGAAGTCTCCGGGAAAATGGTGGACGTGCCAGTCATACATTTGTTGCACAAGATCATGATGCTGCTGCTGTTAGGCTTCCAGTGAGTCTAGATGTTGTTGCTGTTGTGCCAACATCCCTTGGACATGTGAATAATGCTGGAGGTTTTCTACACGCATATCCTGGAGAGTAGCCAAGATGGCTGAAGTATCTAATGGAGATTCACTAGAATAGTGGTGAGGTAAAGGGTCGTCTTCATGCTCAATTGTAAGGGTGCCCAAAGGGAACAACCAGTTGGCAGGGTCCCAGATAGAACGAGTACTGTCCGAGAGCCGATGGCGAGGTCTAGATCGTGGAATAACAAAGTAGTGGTGGTTGCCACGACGAGCGATATAGCCCATGGACACACAGCAATCCATGTCAATCCGACGACGCCCACCAGGAATAGGTGATAAGTGAGCAAGTTCAGCAAAGCCAAAGGTCTCAGTAATGATGGTGATCAAGCCGCCAATGACAAGGAGGCCAGAAGTAGCAACCACTTGGGAATGTAAGTGTCTAACAAGGTAGGCGCCACTATCGGGCCCGTCATCTCAGGGTGCCATCATAGCCCAAAGGAACTACAGGTCGCCAAGGGTAACGTTACTATCTGAACCACCACGCCCAAAAATTGTAGAGGCTAAAAACTTGTGCATAATACAAACAGAGGGGTGGTGGAAGGATGATGAATTAACTTTCCCTGATTGCCAACTAGGAGTACCATTAGTAAGTTCACACCAAAAAGATTCAGGGGAAAAACCAATTGAGGAGCGACGATTGCCCCTTGCAGGAAATCCAAAAATAGAATTAAATTGCTCCAGGGTCAATTCGTGGTCTTCATTGAAAAGTCAAAAAGCAATCAATCCCTTAGTACAACATGGGCCTTGCAAGAATTCAACATGCAGTGAACTTAAGAATTCAGGAACCAAGCGTGCATAAGTAGGGCGTTTCAATTTAGAAAAATGGTCCCAACCAACATTGTGCAACATATATTGAAAGTCATCCACTAAACCAAGAATTTGCAATGTGGGAAAATCCAAATACCTGGTGGGAACTATATCTCGAGCAAGCAAAGCAACATACCGATCATGTTGTTCTTTGGTCTTAAAGTCAATGGCTGGGACCTCCTGAGGTAGAGAAGTAACATAGGAGGCACTAGAGCTCTTGCCTTTTCCTTGGGGTTTGGAGGAAGACCCCTGGTTTGGTTTCCTCTTTTTGGGTGCCATAGTAAAGATTGAGGTGGTAGATGGGAAGGGGGAAGAAAAGATAGATGTGTGTGTGTGCATCGATGGTGTCAGGGGTTTTAGGCTTGTGTGTGTTTAAGTGGCGCGGGGGTTAAGTGTGTATGCGTGCGTCGATGGTGTGAAGTGTGTGTGTGTATGCGTTAAGTGTCAGAGGGGGGGGGGGGAAGTTAAATGGGGATGCTTAAATTTTTTTGTATTATTTTATTTTATTATTATTATTTATTTATTTAGATATACATAATAACAATAAATAAAACAATTAAAGTAATTTACTTATTTATTTTGTTTTATATATATATTTACATAAACTTTACTTTTATATATTTTTATTATGTTTATTTTTTTATTTTATTTTTTTAGAAATCAGGCTATTTCATGGGCTACCAGTTGTTTCACGGGTTTCCTGTGAACGACTTTATTATACTCTTACCTGCTCTGCCTGATGCGTTTCACGGGTTGATAGCTGTTTCACGGGCTGCCCGTGAACTCCTCTATCTTACTCTTCCATGTTCCTCTGATGCTTTACACGGGCTGCCCGTGAACTCCTCTGTTTTACTCTTATATGTTCCTTTGATGCATTTCATGGGCTGCCCGTGAACTCCTCTGTTTTAGTCTTTAATGCTCATCTGATGTGTTTCACGGGCTGACAGCCGTTTCATGGGCTGCCTGTGAACGCCACTGCTGTTTGTCGACATCACTTCCCAAAGAGTTTGCTATAGTGACCTTTGGTTGGATTTCTTCTTGTAAGGCTACCTAGTCATGCGAAATTGCATAAAGACAAAGGAAGAGCATAGAAGTAATAAAAATTAAAAAAAAATAAAAGAAATGGCATATCTAGCATCCTAAAAAAAACTAAATACAAGTGGGATCTCAAGGTCTAATTCCTTATTTAAGAAAATTAGATCCAAGTTCCAAATACCTGGAATTGTAAAATGAATAGTAGCTAAGAAAATAAGTTAAAGGACTTGGGTTGCCTCCCAAGAAGCGCTTGTTTAACGTCTTGAGCTCGACGCTTAGTAATAGCTAACTACTAGGGGAGGGATTAAGAAGGACAATTGACATTGCCTTCTCAATTGGGGTTTCGTTGAAGTATAGCTTCAACCTTTATCCATTGACCTTGAAGAAGCCAATTTCTTGGCTCCCAATCTCTATTGTTGCATGGGGAAACACTTCTCGAACCTTAAAAGTTCCAGACCACCGTGACTTTAGCTTTCCCGGAAAGAGTCTAAGCTTGGAGTTATAGAGAAGAACAATATCTCCTTCCTTGAATTCTCTACGGTGGATGTGTTGGTCATGCCATCTCTTGGTCCGCTCTTTATAAATTCTAGCATTTTCATATGCATTCAAGCGAAACTCATCAAGTTCATTCAAATCAAGTTTTCTCCTATCACCAGCTACCTTCAAGTCATAATTTAAAAACTTCACCGCCCACAAAGCTTTGTGCTCTAGCTCAACAGGAAGATGGCAAGATTTACCATAGACCAGTCTGAACGGAGACATCTCGATCAGAGTCTTATATACAGTACGGTAAGGCCAAAGAGCATCATTTAGCTTCAAAGACCAATCCTTCCTTGATCTGGAGATTGTTTTCTCAAGAATAGACTTAAGCTCTCTGTTAGACACCTCCACTTACCCACTTGTTTGAGGATGGTAAGGTGTGGCAACCTTGCGAGTAACACCATATTTTTTTAAAAGCGCTTCAAAATGTCTCTCAATGAAGTGGGATCCTCCATCACTGATTACTGCTCTTGGCACCCCAAACCTTGGAAAGATTATCTGCTTGAACAATTTGATCACGGTCTTTACATCACAAGTTTGGGATGGGATAGCTTCCTCCCACTTTGACACGTAATCAATCGCTACAAGTATATATTTATTCCCGCATGAAAAAGGAAAAAGGGCCATGTAGTTAATCCCCCATACATCAAAAATCTCAACTTCTAAAATGCCATTAAGGGGCATCTTATGCTTTCGGGATATATTCCCGATTCTTTGGCATCTATCACAAGAAGTGACAAACCTCCATGTATCTTTAAACGAGTTTGGCCAGTAAAAGCTGGCCTGAAAGATCTTAGTGGCAGTCTTGGAGGTGCTAGCATGTCTTCCATAAATGGACGAGGCAAGAGTCTAGAATTTTAGCTACTTCCTCTTCTGCAACACACCTTCTATAGATTCCATCATAGCATCTTTTGTAGAGGTAAGGCTTATCCCAAACAAAATGCTTCAAGTCAGAGAAAAACTTTTTCTTCTGCTGGTAGGTAAACTCAGAAGGAAGAACACCGCTAACCAAATAGTTAACATAGTCAACATACCATGGTGGGCTCTTCATTGACACGACAAGCAGCTGTTCATCCGGAAAGGAATCGTTGATGGGTAATTCATCCTTCCCAACTAAAGCTGGCTTAAGGTGGGAGAGGTGATTAGAACAACATTATCTGTTCCCTTCCTATCAAGAATCTCTAAGTCGAATTCTTGAAGGAGGAGAATCCACCTTAGAAGTCTCGGCTTTGCATCTTTTTTGCTCAAGAGGTGTTTCAAGGCAGAGTGATTAGTATAGATGATCACTTTTGACCCCACCAAGTAGGATTTGAATTTTTCAAATGTATACACCACCGCAAGAAGTTCTTTTTTGTGGTGGCATAATTAGCCTGTGCTCCATCAAGGGTCTTGCTAGCATAATAAATGGCATGCACCTTCTTATCCTTCCTCTGCCCCAATACAGCCCCTATAGCATAGTCACTAGCATCGCACATAACCTCGAAAGGGAGGTCCCAATCGGGAGTTTGAAGGATTGGGGCTAAAATGAGGGTTTCCTTCAACTTGCAAAAAGCGGTTAAGTAGGTAGAATCAAAGTTGAAGGGTACTTCCTTCACCAGCAAGTTGGACAAAGGTTTAGAGATGTTAGAGAAATCTCTAATAAATTGTGGATAGAAACCAGCATGTCCAAGGGAACTCCTAACTGCCTTCACGTTCGCAGGTGGGGGCAATTTTTCAATGACCTTGATCTTGGCCCGATCCACTTCAATTCTTCTTCCAAATACTAAGTGTCCAAGGACTATCCCTTCTTGCACTATAAAATGGCACTTTTCCCAATTAAGCACCAGGTTTACTTCTGCACATCGTTGCAAAACCTTAGATAAATTAAGCAAACTGGTTATCAAAGTTAGTGCCATAAACTAAAAAATCATCCATGAATACCTCCATGATATTTTCAATAAAATCACTAAAAATGGCAGTCATGCACCTTTGGAAAGTGGCAGGTGCATTGTAGAGACCAAAAGGCATCCTCCTATAGGCGAAGGTGCTAAAGGGACAAGTAAAAGTGGTCTTTTGCTGGTCACTAGGGTGTATTGGGATTTGATGAAACCCGGAATACCCATCTAAGTAACAAAAATAGGTGTGCCTAGCTAACCTCTCCAACATTTGATCAATGAAAGGGAGAGGAAAATAGTCCTTCCTAGTGGTGCTGTTTAATTTTCTATAATTAACACACATGCGCCATCCAGTGACAGTTTAGGTGGGGATTAATTCATTTTTATCATTTTTCACCACGGTCATCCCACCCTTCTTTAGAACTACATGGACCGGGCTCACCCAGGGGCTATCAGAAATGGAATAAATTACTCTAGCATCCAACAATTTTAACACCTCTTTCCTTACTACCTCTTTCATGTTGGGGTTCAACCTCCGTTGACGGTCAACGTATGGTTTATGACCCTCCTCCATTAAAATCCTATCACCTTCCTATACTTGCGGAGCTTACCCAATAATTTTTCAGTCTCCGCCTTAGTCAAACTAGCACTGACAATAACTGGATAAGAAGAGTTAAGGCCAAGGAATTCATACCTCTAGGTAGAGGGTAAGGGTTTCAGTTCTACCTTAGGAGCTATTTTATCATCCCAGTCAGTTTGCTTGGGCTTTGCTTCAATCTCTTCTATAATGGCTTTACAAGATTGGAGAATTAGGGCTTCCTCAATCAATTTAGCATACTCTTCCACTTCTTCCCTAAAATCTAAGGAAGTTTCTCTAGTCAGGTAAACCTCAAGAGGGTCTCTAAGGTATGCTTTGAAAACCTCTTCTTCCAATGACCCCTGTAATATGTCAATCCTGCAACAAATATCCTCAAGAGATGGTTGATTAACAGCTTTAGCAACATTAAACTCAATAATCTCACCATCAACAGATAAAGTTAATTTTCCATTTTTCACATCAACCATTACACTGGCTGTGGCCAAAAATGGCCTGCCAAGGATGATGGGGATTTGAGAATCTTCTTCCATCTCCATAATGACAAAGTCGCCCAGGATTAAGAACTTGCCTATTTGCACAGGCATGTCCTTTA
This sequence comes from Spatholobus suberectus, assembly GCA_004329165.1. Classification (NCBI taxonomy): domain Eukaryota; kingdom Viridiplantae; phylum Streptophyta; class Magnoliopsida; order Fabales; family Fabaceae; genus Spatholobus; species Spatholobus suberectus. The sequence continues at coordinate 16,731,882 of CM014731.1, read as the reverse complement.
AGACACCCACTGGTTGTTTGACAGACCTATCCGCTAATTGAATGGACATACTAGTTGGTTTTAGTTCGCCTATGTCCAACCTTTTGCATACAGAAAGGGGCATTAAGCTAACACTAGCCCCCAGGTCACACAGGGCTTTTTAAACCTAGTGTTCCCTATCAAGTAGGGTGTAAAGAAACTACCCGGGTCCTTGAGCTTAGTAGGAAGCCTTTTTTGAACTAAGGTCACCATCTCTCGCCCATCCATTTTCCTCCTGTTGGCTAGGATATCCTTAAGAAATTTTGCATATGTAGGCATTTGTTGCAAGGCATTAATAAATGGAATGTTCATATGCAATTGTTTAACCATTTCAAGAAAATTTTCAAACTGCTTATTTAGCCTAGATCTAGCCAACCTTTGAGGGAAAGGACTAGGTGGTTGATAGACTTTAGGGGGAGAAAACAGAGACACCACCTCTTTTTCAAAAACAGTTTCTTTTTCTTTCTCAACAGTAGGCTGTGTCTCCTTTTCTACTTCCTCCACAACCTTCTTTGAATGGTTAGACATAAGTCCGTCTAACACTTTTCCACTTCTTGTGGTGATGGCATTTGCATGCTTAGCGGGGTTAGTTTTGGGTTTACCTAGAAACTTACCTAGAGGACGGCTGGTGGTAGGGAGGTATTGAGCCATCTAAGAGATTTGACCCTCCAACATTTTATTGTGAAGTTGCATATCATCCAGCCTACCCGTCAGCTCCTTGATGGAGCTGCGCATTGTCTCATTGGTCTGCTTTTGGCTCGTCACAAAATTGACCATTAGGTTCTCAAGCTGTGATAATGATTATTGTGTTTGGTCTGGTTGTTGCTAGGAAAGATGACTACCAGAACCTTTACTGTAGGTTGAAGGCTGTTGGGAATTTGGCTGTCGACTGCCCCCTTAACCCTGATTATTCCAGTATGAGAAATTGGGATGAGCTCTCTACCCCGGATTATAAGTATTGGAATAAGGGTCAAATTTCTCTTTTTTGGGGTAGTCGTAGAAATTGTGCATGGCGGCCAAGTTTTCCATTTGCTCCTCCAGACCATCAGGTAGTCCTGCTTGGCACTCAATAGCGGTATGTCCCTGTACACCACAAATCTCACAAGAGAGGTTAAAAGCACCCACTATATTAACATTTCCCTTTTCCAGTTTATCAATTTTCTAGCTTAAAGCATCAAATTTAGCCATGATAAGGTCCATGTTATTTACCTCATACTTACTTGGGGCGACTTTCCTTGAGTTATTTCCTTGTTCTCCTACCCAATGGTGCTGATTTGTCACCGTAGACTCAATGATATCTAGTGCCTCATTGAGAGGCTTATCCATGAAAGCTCCTCCTAAAGCGGTGTGCAGTGCCATCTTACTCAAGTAGTTTAGCCCATTATGAAAGAAGTGGATTGTGAGCTCTTGCTCAAAGCCATGATGAGGGCATGCGAGTAGCAGTCCAGAAAATCTCTCCCACGCTTCAGCAAAAGACTCATTTTTGCCTGGCAGAAGTTAGCAATTTACTTCCTCATCCCATCCATCTTTGATGGTGGGTAGTATTTGTCCAGGAAGGCTTGCTCACATAGGTCCCAGGTAGTGACAGCATTTCTGGGAAGAGTCCTCATCCATGCTCTTGCCTTGCCTGCTAGAGCAATAGGGAATAGGCGTAGGCGGAGAGCGTCAATCAAGATACCTTGAAATTGTTGGGTCTCGCATATCTCCAAAAACCCTTCAAGGTGCTCCATGGGGTCTTCTGAAGGCAACCCGCTAAATTGGTTTTGCTTCAGTATGCTTAACAAAACGGGTGGTATGACAAAGTTGGTGTTTGCCGCAATAGTTGGACGAGCAATCCCAACTGGTAACCCACGGATTCTTGGGGCAGCAAAATTTTTTAAGGGTCTAGCCGTTTGCTCTTTCTGCCATTGCTTTGGTGCTTTCTGGATAAGTAGTTGTTCTGTGCTTCTACTTTTGCTATCTTCGCCTTCTATGGAAGGTTCTCTCTATCTTAGGGTCTGCTTTGATGGGTTCCCCAAGACAAAGAGATCTTGGCATACACAGAGGAAAGCACCTACAAAAGAGAAAAGCCTGTGAAGTTTGAAAAGGAAAGGAAAACAATAAATTAAGGGGGGAGATTTGTCTAATTCTATTAAAAGGAAAAAATCACTAGCCAAGAGACGCAGTTCCCCGACAACGACGCCAAAAACTTGATGCGACACCGCAAGTGTACGGTATCATCGAGTAATAAAATATCGTTCTTTCCACAGGGACTGCGTGTTAGGTTTAGTGATTATCACAATTTAATATAAATTAGACGAATGGAATTGGATTGGAATTTAGGTTTTAGAAGTAAAAGTAAAGGAATCAAAATTGTAGAGAATTCAATTAAACGAGAAAACAAGATTAATAGTAATTCAGTAAGGAAAACTTCTAAGATTGAGGTTCACCCTATGACGCTTATTAAATTAATTCCCTTATCCCGTGCTCCTACTTGTTCTTCTTGAGGGTGAATTAACCTAAGGTACCTTCTGTTCTCTTTCAAGATACAAAAGGGTATCTAATCAAATTAGCCCCTTACTTTCATGGTGGTTATGTTTAATTAGACCCAATGAGCTCTTTGTTAATTCAATTAATCCCCAAAGGTTTCACCTACTTTCGTGGTTTAGACTTAGGTTTCTTCCCTATAGTTCCGGTATTTAAGTTCACCTTTCAGTTCTTCTCTAAATCCCTAAGGTTATGTAAAATGTGGCCAATTCGTTTCGCAATAAAGAAAATTGATAGAGAAGAAATCAAGATAGAGACAAGAATCACACAAGGATAAAAGAAATCAATTCATTAAGTATTCATAGGGCTACGCCCAATCCTAGAACAAAGATGACTACTCACACATAGCCATAGAAAACAAACAAAAAAGAAAAGAAAAGATCAAACCAAAAAAGAGAAAGAGTTGAAGATCGTAATCCTATGCTCTCGCTCTCCACGATCAATACCAAGGTTCAAGATCATTAAACTAATCCTAAAAGGTCTATTTGAAACCTTAGGCTAATGGGAGTCCAAGCCCAAACAAAATAAAAATGCAAAAATACTTAAAATAGTTTGCAGGTGATAAGTCACGGGCAAAAGGGTTGTTCACGGGCTGCCTATGAACCTTTTTGTCTTGACTCTGGTGAACTGGCATATTCATTTACAGGCTGAGGGGTATTTCACGGGCTGCTTGTGAACTCTGCTATCTGGTCCTGATATGCTTAACAGATTGGTTCACGGGCTGAAGGGTATTTCATGGGCTGCCCGTGAACTCTACTAACTGTGAATATTTAATCTTCTTGGTTCCTCGCTACAACACTTTTCAATTCAAGCTTCCAACCAAACATGACGCCATCATCACGAGTCAACATAAGAGCTTTTCAATCCTTGTGCATGCTCCATGCTCTAAATCAAAGGAAAATCTGCTCCTGAAATCAAAATATGACTTAAACTATAGCTAGTCTAACAAGAAGGAAAAACAACTAAAATAACTAGAAATAGAACCAAATAAAGCATAAATATGCAACATATCCTAATTATAATGTTATGCAAATATGGTATAAAATACGATGCATCAACTACCTAACCTAATATATACATAAAAAAGATCCTATATAGAGCAGTATTAATCTACCTTATCCTTTAAGAAAATATTATAAACTTGGTATACAAATCTAGAGGAGTATCTTCTGACTCGTCCTCAGCATCATCAAGCATTGTCGTCATCTTCAATAATTACGATCAATCATACAAGAAAGAAAACAATGGAGTGAGGTGATTTGTTGTAAAATCACTTTCACATGTATGGTAGGAATTAAAATACAATTAATGAAGGGTACCTAGGGTTTATTCTAAGTTACACTACACTACCCTTGACTTGGTATGGATCCATACTTCCCATTAATGAGTAATAGTTCTCAACAGAACCTGGGAAGTGACTAGGAGTACATATATCTCATCAACATCATCACATGGTACAGTCCTCATCATCAATGAGGAACAAATATCTATTAGGACGTCCATTTATAGAGTTATACTCTCAAACCAATCCCGGAATGCTGAGCAGTTGTTGGGGTTATCGAGCTTAGTCAGGTAAATATCCCAGCTCACAGGCGCTATCCTAGCTATTAGGACTTTCACCACTTGATGCCTACTCCCGAGACCTCCCCAAATGGGTCCCTGCCTTTCATTCCTCAACGTACCAAACTGTAGCTTCCCTAATAGGGTGTCATGCCACTGCATGTCCCTTACTTTACATTACTCACTAATTTATTAATTTCTAAATGTTCACTATGGTCTCAAAAATTTGAGCACCAGTATAATTTCTACTAATATCTCCGCCTTATATTACAGAGATTTGATCCATACATATCATTCACATAATTCATAATTCAAATTAAAGCACATAATCAATAATTCGATAAAAATAAGGACATACGAATTAAAATAAAGACTGATAATTAAGAAATAAATCATAGAATGGTAAAAAAAATCATAAAAATAATTTTTAAGCTAAGAAAAATAATTAGAATTTTATCATGAATTTTTAGAAATTTTTGAAATTTAGTATTTTTAAGAAAAATGTGTTCACAAGCACTTATAGAACACAATTAGAAGTATTAAATAAGCTTTAAAATTTATGAAATTTTTACAGATAGTCTATTAGTGTGTCTAGACCTTACCTAAACGATAAGAACTTAAATTGAAATTTCTACAACAGTTTTCTAAAAATGAATTCATAAATAACTCAAAATAATTTTTATGCTTAGTTTCATATTATGAGATTTATAGTTTATTTCTTCAATTATTTTTACTAAACTAATTGAGTATTACTAAAATTTGGCAATATAATAATTTAATTATCTATTATAATAGCTAAAAATATTTTATCTAAATTTGGACAGTATAACAACTTAGTAATTCTACTATAGTTGTTTGAATTTGAGCAATATAACAACTTAATAATTATACAATAGTTGTCTAAATTTGAGCAGCATAACTACTTAATAAGTGTATTTTAATTGTCTAAAATTGAGCAGCACAACAACTTAGTAAAAGTTTAAATTTAATACTAAACATTATAACATTTATAAAACTTAATAAACTTAAATATTGAAAGGTTTAGGGGAAAACCTTTCCTACCAACATGCAAAGTAATTGAAATTTAGAACCAACCTCACTCTCTCCATTACCTCAAAAAGTTGGTGAAGTTGTTGGTGCAGAGCTCCTAGGAAGAGGATTTTTACTAGTTATTGGAAAACTAGTAGAATTTTAGCATAAAAACAAAGTAAAAGAATTTTTTTCTAGAAGGAGAGAGATTCTCTATGGAGACTCACGGCTAAGAAGAGGAATGAGAAATTCACTTCAAGTTCATGGCTATTTATAGAAAAAAAATTAGGCTTAGGTGTCCATGGAGTTATGTCACCCATGATGTCAAAATTTTAATTTTAATTTCTTTTATTAGGGACACATATTTCATATAGGTGGTGAATCACCTCCCCTCTAGAGCTGCAACGTGGGATAGCAGCTATCCCAAAGATTTACAGTATAATTTTTTATTGTTAATTAATTAGTCGATACCGATAAAATCACCTAAACTTAAATAAATTAACTTTTAATATCAAAATAATTAATTTAAATATAAATCTGAACAAATGTATTATTTTTCATCAAAAATAATTTCTAAAAAAAATCTTAATTTTTTTATTAATTTTTTTCGAATTATATATATGTTTTGTATATTTTAAGCTTAGAAAATTCATATTAATCCATTTTAATTCAATAAATGCTCAAATTTTTATGGAAATTCTAAAATTACATATTTTACCTAGAAAAGTACTAAAAATATTATTTTCACCATTTTTGCATGTCACACCAATACTAAGTTAGTTATTTGACAACTAGGAGTATTTTGGTCATTTTGCACAGGAATTTCAGAAAATTCCCAAAATTTTATTTTAATACATATGACATGATTTTAAACTCAAATTGACATTTTAATATCAATTAAATATTTTTCTCATGTCAGTTCTTAATATTAACAAATAAGGACAAAATCGTCATTTTCTAATTTCTCCGAACTTTGGTTTGGAAAAATTATTAAAAATCATGATTAGATAGTTTTTGATATTCTGAGTTTAATCATGGGATCAGAATTTTTAGATTCCTTCCCAATTTTTCAGAATTAAATATAGAATAAATAAATAAATAAAACAATTAATTAAGTAAAAGTGATGGTGTTACAATAGACAGTTTGTTGAAAATGAGGTTAGCAAGTTAGTTGCACAATTATGATGGTTGCCCGTATATAAACCTTTCATTATCATTGAATAAGCATTAGAAGCTTCACTACTAGGATTTCTCCTATTACATGCGGATTTTCTTGTGGATTTCAAAATCTGCAGGAAACAATTATGATGGTTGCTCTTATATAAACCGTTCACTATCATTAAATAAGTGTTAGAAGCTTCTTGTGCTATGGTATCAGAGTAGAGAAATTAACTTTATATACTCAATATATGCCATCCTCAATCACTAGTTTCCTGTACTCTTTCTCGTTTAAGCTTCAACAATGGTAGATTATGAAAGAAACGGGAACACATAAAAATGAGTGGTTAAATTGTGTATTTAAAAAAAAAAAACTTTTTCGCAAAATTGTAACAGTGGTAAGAAAATATTGCACGAATAAAAAAGTTTAATTAATAAAAGTAAAAATGCTAGTAGTATTAGCATTTTGTGTGTTGTCACTTCAAATCGGTACAACTTTGTCCGTTTTAAAAAAAATAAAAAACGTTAGTTAGACTAGCTTTTTCAGCTTGTCTGTTTTATTAAAAAAAAAACTGAAAATGCTTGTAGTACTAGTACATTCCACACGTGTCACTTTTTTTTTGTTTTTAAAATATAAAAGTGAAAACACTAGTAATATTAGCATGTTCCACATGTGTCACCAACACTGCCAACTGTGTACCAAGTGGCTGTCATGTGGGATATCTCAATGATAGTAGTGTTTTCAGAAACCCACGTGGCAACTAATTGGCATTTTTCAAAATTAAATTTTTAAAAAAATAATAAAGCTAACATGGAATTGGAATTGCTAGTTTGATTAGTATTTTTCAACGTTGACTACCCCATTTTGGTAATATGTTTCAAAAGAATTCCAAATTGGCAAATAAATTTTAAAAGTGACCCAATTTGGTCTTTCAGCCCAAACCAGTTAATCTGAACTCAGAACAAAAGTACTAAAGCATGCATACACAATATAGGTCAGAAAATATTAAATGCTACGTGATTTTTTTGCACAAATAAATACGAAAATACGGGTAAATATTATGAGAATTTTTCCTTTGTTTTTTCATAAATCACAATATAATGGGTTTCTCAGTTTTAATTTTTTTTTCGTGCATTTCGGTGCTTTCATTTTTAATAATATAGCAGTGCTGAAATAGATACAAGGAAGAGAAGGTCATGGAACTTTTATTGCAAGACTCTTCTGCTGTTGCTTAGTTTTCTTAATTTGTGCTTTTTAGCTTTCATAATGTACCAAAAAAAGATACAAGGAGGAGAGAAAGAATCAAGACCAACTAGGTAAAATATACACGTGGACATATAACTTCATAACTTGATCTCAAACATGATGATACAATGGAGATTTAAAAAAAAAAAAAAAAAAAACTGATACGTGCACATTATAACTTCATAGCTTGATCTCAAACATGCATGGTGATACAAACGGAAATTATAAAAAAAAAAAAAAAAAAAAAAAAAAACTGATAGTAAGATACCTTACATTGAGTGGTGAATATTGCTAAGAACTTGTTAGGAAAGTTCATGAGATATGCAGATTAATCTGCTGTGTTAATCCTCTAGCTCCCTGCCCTGCGAGCAAAACATTTCTGAATAGTGGGTAAGGATGTTCCAGGTTTAGAGGTTGAAGCATCGGCAGCACTAGGAGGATTGCTTGGTTGGGTATAATAGCAAAAATCTTTCATGGTAAACGTGTGTGCCTGCTGCTGTGGCTCTGTAGTTTGAGAATGGAGGAAGTAGCTTTGTTAGATCGATTTTTCGGGTAAAAAATTTTCTTTGCATCGGCCATTGATGGTTTTAATCAATTATATAAGCAAGAGCTAAACAAAGGAGAAGTATTGTAAAGCCACTACAACCTAACCAGAGCTTGATGATGAGGAAATGAGCATTTAGAAGAAAGCCATTGAGTGAATATTTATAAGGAAAATTCGAACGTTCTAGATTTTTTTTTTTAATTAATTTGCTCAGCCCTAACTATACTTGTAATTTTAGGTTTTGCATTTCACTACCATTTCCGTTCCAATTTAATTCAACGGACGCTGACAAGCATTCCCTTAATCACGCATTAATTACACGTAATTACAATGTAATTACACAAGATAAATGAATTAGACACTTTTAATCGCAAATTTTGGATCTTGGTTCCCTCTCTGCTCAGCGTAAAGTTGCGTAATCAAGACAAAAGGAATTTGCAATTAAAGGTGCAGAGTCCTGAAGGAAAGAGAGATCCAATTTGGAGCATAAAAGGGGATAAACCATGAAACAAAGATGAGCCAGAACCAGTGCACGCACGCCAAAACCAAAACCAAAACCTTCCCCGCCACCTTACATACTACCATGAAACACCATTCAACACATACATACACCGCGCTTAGTAAACATATTGAGCCACACCAACGATAACATGTCAAACCACGATCTTCATCACCGGCTCTCCCTCACCAAAAACCCATCATTCATGTCTTTTAACCCTCCCCAACATAAGCAACTAACCACTCTCTTGTATACCATGGTAACCCAACCTTTAATTATTACAGCCCATCTAAAACACAAAACACGGTTCATTCACTGCTAACAAGAAATCATACACCGTCCCTGAAAAGCTTAGGAGGGCTCCATTAATCACAGCCCAATATGATTTGCTTCTCACGTACACATGAACCAATTTGATTGCTTCTTATTGTTCGCCTCCTTTGTCGCTTAATTGCTTTTGCACTAAGCACAGTTACCAAGTTCGCAATACTCTTTGGTGTGAGGGTACAAAATATTGGTACGCAGGTGTTAGGTATCAAATTTGTCCTACGGAGTCTCATGTAATTGTTGTGAAAAGAATAATGAAATACTTAGTTGGGATTGCAAATTTAAGAGCTTGATATCCTAAGATTCTAGTTTTTATCTGAACACCCAATTTTATTCACTATTTTTATTTTATTTTGTGTTTTTTATTTTATTTTATTTTCTTGCACATATTCAAATCATGATATTTGAGACAATATTGACCCAATAATTTTGCTTCTTTATTTTTGTTGTCTCACTCGATTTGGGCAAACACGAGTTCATGGGTCCATTTTTACTGTTTGTTTAAAATTCGACTTGGCCTTGGATCAAGAGTTTAAATCCTCTTTCCTTTTGCTCCATTATTGGTTTTTCTTTCTTCTTTGATCTCACTGGGCCAATGTGCATGGGCCCATAATCTGAATTGGTTTTAATTTTCTTTTGTTTGTCTCTTACTTTTTAACTGAGTTGGGCAATCTTGAGCCCATTTTGAAAACAAACAAAAGAACAAAAAGAAAAATTGAAAAAAATAATATAATTGCACTAGGCCACTTGTGCCTGTTCTAAAGTACCAATGTCCAGTTCAGTTACAAACTAAATAGAAATTAAAAAGAAATTACAAAAAATAAAAAATACAAAAATTAAATACAAAAAATGTGAAGAGCCAAAAATCCTTCATCCTTGTGCTCCTTCAATAGTTGTGCCCATCAATAGCACTGTCCATCTCTTCTATTCATTTAGGGTGTGTTTAGTTGAGGAGAATTTGGGGAAAGGAGAAGAGAAAAGAAGAGAAAAGAGTAGAATGTAACAATTTCTCTTTGTTTGTTTCAGTGAAAATTGAGAGTTTTTGCACAAAAAACATAGGCCCCACCTTAAAATATTTCGTCGCAAGATTGAGAAGAAAAGCAAAGAAATTGTCGAACTTTGCACCCCACATCCGCCAGCTTCTTGTTGTTGAAGCATGTAAATCGGTTTTGCTTGAGGCAAAACCAATTTACATGCTTTTGCTTCATTATATAATAATAGTAATAATAATATAATAATAATAAAAATAATATTAATAATAAAAATAAATATTATTAATAACAATAAAAATAATATTAATGATAAAAATAAATAATAATAATTAAAATAATCTTAAATTTCCCTCCATTTCTCTTTTATTTCTTTTTAACCAAACAACCTTAACTTTTACTTTATTTCTCACTTATTTCTCTTCTCTTCTCTTCCCTTCTTTTCTTTCTATTTCTTTCCTCTTCACGAAACACACCCTTAATCTGTTGAATTAATGTTACATGTAACCTTCATCAATTTTAAGCCTGCTGTGCTAAGGGTTCAGATTTTGAGGGAAGGGGAGAAATAAAGAAAATCAGAAAATTCTAAGAGAGGTCGCAAGTGGTCTGGTAGCAGCAATGAAATAACAAAAATTTCAAAATAATTCAACTCTACACGTAAAGCAGAGAATAGGAGGCAAAAGAGCCCACTTTTATAAGAACCATCTTATTTGCCTATTATATACATACTTATTCAGACTAACAAATAAGCATGTCTCAGACTAAACACACAAGCATATGATATGGCGGCGAATTTGTCTTCCTATTCCCTTTTGTTACATTTTTATATTTTATTTTATTTAGTTGTATAAAACATTGGAACTAAGCCCCTGTTCAAGATCTCTACAAATCCGAACTGGGTTTGGTCCAGTTCGTTTTCATTGCTTTTCTTTTTGGTCATGTAATGCATCAACGTTAGTCTCTACTCTGGCTCTCCATATGGCCCTTCTATTCCCACTTTTTTTTTATTTCATCCCAACTTTTTTAAAAAAGAGTGAAAAGACTAATTTATTTTCACTCTTTTTTTACTCTCTCTTCTTCTCACCCCACCCCTTTTTTATTAATGGAAACATATTTCTATTGTATATCTTGACAAGATATTGTCAAAATACACAATAGAAATATATATTTCGTTGTATATCGGGACAATATGTTGTCGAGATACACAACGAAAACATTTTTGCGTTGCATATTTGTACAAGATTTTGTTGAGATATACAGTGAAAATGCATTTCTGTTGTATAGCTCAACAAAATCTTGTTGAGATACACAACAAAAATGTGTTTTCGTCATGTATCTCGACAGACCCCCTAACATAGCAAAAACATGTTTCTGTTATATATTTTTTACAATAGAAACGTGTTTCTTTTAGGGGTATTTTTGTTAGAAAAAATAAACAAACAAAGTATGGGGTGAAATTAGTGAAAATTGGGGTGAGAATAGCACCCCTCTCCATAGATACAAATTAGGCTTTTACCTAGTCACTAAACATAGCTTTTTTCCCCCTCCTTTTTTTGGGGGGGAGAAGGAGGCGTGTATTTGAACATTTGGCCTTATTGTTCTTTCTAACCAACATATATCTAACATAGAAAAAAAAAATTGGCTCATATGATTGTAAACAAATATCCCCGTCAATCACTGAGATTTTTAATTTCCTCCAAGAGATCTGTTGGCACTCATAGATAGGTTGTTCCCTCTCAACAAGATTTTTTTTCCATATGCATCAATTAGGATTCAAACCACTGACCACATATTTAAGGGATCCAAGGCTAGTGCCACTTGAACCAACCATTTGTTGGTAACCTATAATCTTTTTAGTAAATTGTTAATCTCATTAAATTAAATATTTAGAAAAAATAAAATAATTCAAATGTATGTCGCTAAAAAGTAAAAATTAGCATTAATCAATTTAACATATATTATATTTTAATTGTTAAAATGCTATCGGTTGTTAAATAATAAAACGTTAATTTAATTAAACGTTAGTAGTAATGATTAAATGTACACTTGTCTATTTAGAGTATAGTTTTAGCATTTATTGATTTCCTATTTATTTTATTAGAATCAATTGGTAAAAGATAAAATAAAATGTTAAAAATCAATAAAAATCAAATGATTTATTTTTGTATTCAGCATCAAATATTTATTATGAAATTATCTGTATATTATTTTTTTATGTGTAAAATTGTGTCATCCTAAATAGGATTTTACGTTTTGGAGATACGGTTGGATATGGCATTCCGAGTATTCCAAGAAATTTTAAACACGTGAAATTATTATATTCTAAACAAAAAGGATTTATTCGAGCATGACGCTCTGTTGATCTTATATTTTGAGAATAAGGTTGGATATGACATCCAATTGTTCTTGAATTAAAATTAACTAAATGTTTTGTTTTTTAAAATTAAATAAAAATAATCAAATTAAAAATTAAAAAAAAAACTAAGTAAATCTTACACCAGGAGATATATAGGAGCAAGCCCACCCTCTATCGAGCTAAAAATAATAAGAATCATATATATATATATATATATATATATATATATATATATATATTATTCTTCTTGTTAAAAAAATTTCTTATTTTATGAAATAAAATTCAAAAATAAAATATGTTTTAGTCATTTTCCCAAAATAAATGTGTGTGTATAAAAAGAAAATAAATATGTTTTTTAATAATTTTACAAGCAAGATGTGAAATAATATTTGTTTTTGCACATCAACTTAAGGGTAATCGTTTCCATAACAAATGTCGAAAGATGCTAACACCTTTCCTAACCGTAATTGACTCCTAAACCCAATTTTTAGTTCAAGATAATTTAGACTTCTTACAAATGTTTTCCCTAATAGAAATAAACTTTAGCAGTCACTTGTTATTTTCATTAAAAGATTTTAATTTGTCATACCATGTGATCCCAATTGCGACAGATAGTGACTCTGCCACAGATAATTTTCAAGACTCAAACTTTAACATATGTAATCGATTATCATACCTAATTGGTCTTTGGCAAATGATACCTTACTAATAATTGATTACATGGTACAAAATAATCAATTATGCACTACATGTAATCGATTATATGACATATCTACACATGAAAACTTGTGCCTTTTCATATGTTTTTCAAGTATTTAAACATACCCCTTATTTGTGCCATTTTTTCACTTCACAATTTCTTCGACTGGAAAACACTTCTATGACTTCACTTTCCTCTCTCTCTAAGCCCAATCTTCTTCATCTATCTATCTCTTTGCTCACCATGTCTACCAAATGCCCATGTACTTGTGACAACTCCACTAATTCCAAATCTTTTAAAACCACCTTTCTAGAAAAGCAACTGGAGTACTGCCTCTGCATTTTCTTTTGTTGTTTATGAAGGTAAATCCAAGAGAAGAGATGATCATATTCATATTGATGAGTCTCCATCTTCTTTCCTTGTTGAGTTCTCCTAGAATAATCTTTCAAACTCAATCGGAGTCAGAGTCAGGATCACACTTCGATGGGAGAAGGATAGACATTTTTAATATGTTTGACCCCACTTAATACTTTTCCACTTACATGAATGAGTATCATGTGAAAAACTTCATCAACCCTTACTACTTGGATTTTGATTTCTTTGAGAGGGAGCACTATGCAATTCTTGGTAAAAGCTTTCATTGTTGGAATTTCTAAGGGTGACAATGGTCTTCTCTATTGCCACATTGTTAAGAAGAGCTTTGTGATGAAGCCTTTTGATTAGGTCACAGCTATTGGTCTTTACAATTTTGAGAGTCAGGTTCTTAATGGTTATGAGTTGGAAAACTACAAGAGGGAAGATGTTGTGTGTCCATTTCTTTAGAACTCAGATAGTGAGGAGATTTATGAGAAAAAGACGGAGGCTAGTCATCTTGTTGGAAGGAGATTACTACACTATGTTATGGTCAAGATTTTGAATCTTAGATGTGAGAACTTTGCTAATATTTTGGAAATGGTTTGTTTTTTATGCATGGTCTCAAAAACAACATCATTATGAACAGGCCTTGATTCATCATGGATAGTGGCTTTTTATCAAAGTTAAGAGCAAAATGAATATACCTTATGTTTGTCTCATTCAGGAATTTTTGAATCATTATAATATTGTGTCAATGCATATTTGGCAAAACTACTTTGGCCAAGATAAACATCAAGAAGGTTAATGATTTGTAGTATCATGAAAGACATCTTAATAGGAAGGTGCAAGCTGACCGATGATCTTGAAGTTAAGTTGGATAGAGCAATTGAAGAGTTTTGTCTCATACTAGTCAAGCCTCTAGGAGTGCCCAAGATCCTTAGTTCATATATCCGTTCCAGGCATTGTGGTTAAAAGGTATGATAGGATTGAGTCGATATTTGATCAAAGGATTTATGCTCTAAAATAGATGGTTGGCAAAGAGTTTAGATCCATAGGTGTTCATTATTATAGGTTGTCTACTAATGTCAACCTTATACTAAACCAACTAAAAATGCTCGAAACACAGTTTAGTGATGATGATGTTTAAGGATGCTTCTCTAAGCTTTTTTGACTTTATGTTTTATGATGTTTTGTAATATTTTGATGTTTTTATGAATATTGTGTAATAATTTGGTGTTCTTATGTTATATTTGGATGTTTGTCTTATGTTTTATGCACTACCATTGTATTGAATACCTTGATCTTTAATGAATATATTCATATGATTGTGTTTGGTGCAATTGGATGTTCTAATTGGACTATCTTGTTTGTGCATTGTTATTTTTCCCTCATTTACTTTGATATATATATTATAATTGGATTATCCTTTTCTTTTTGATAATGTCAAAGGTTGAGAAAAGTTGTGTATTGTTTTATAGGTAATTTGGGTGGGGGGCTTATTCACATTACTTCTTGCAAAATATACTTGATCAAAATCACTAAATAGGATGCACTCAAGGAGTTACCATCAAAGTCAAGTAGTTGTCACCATCAAAAAGGAGAAGATTGTAGATGATAATGATGTCTCTCCGAAGAAGCTTTCGCATTTGTAATTTAGATATGTTTTGATGATCTCCTAGCATAGAAATTTAATATGATTACATTTCTTTTATCCATAAACATTGAGTACCAGTGGGTTTATTTTGTTTAGGTGTTTTAATCATATCTTCTGAAATCAACAATGACATTGACATGCGTATGATTGGAAAAGGTTTTGACATTTAAACCTACTTGAAAAATATTTTTGAAAGTTAGAAAATCCTTGTATAGATGTCAACTGGGTTTGGCAATCTTTATAAGATCTCAATGTTATCTTTATGCTAATATTTGAGTAATGAATTACGCATCAGTTACTGATAAGTAATTCAAATTAATAATCAATTACCTATGATTAGTAATCAATTATTAAAGAGCAATTTTCTCAAAATCATTAATTACCTATTAGGCGAAATCAATTACCTAAGACTTGACAATAGAAAATAATCAATTATCCATATTAAATAATCAATTACTGAATAGGAGTTATATATATATATATATATATATATATATATATATATATATATATATATATATATATATACAGAATTAATTATTTAATCTTAATAAATAAGAATATCATTGTATAAAATTGTTTAGTGTATTATAAACTTTTAAAAATCACTCCCTCTGGTCCTTATTATAAGACCCAATTAACTAATTTACCACATTAAGGAAATTAGTTAATTTAGTTAATAGCATTAAATTTGTCTTAAATTTACATATTCCTTCCAAAATTACCCTTAACATTAATGAGATATATTTTTATTCTTTTTTTAAATATTTAATTATTTTAATTTCTCTATCAATAATATATTTATTGTCTTGATTTTTATTAGCTATGAATATGAAGAAATAAAGTAATGTTTTCAAAATTCTCTTCATACAAGACAAAGTTAGACTTTTAAAGAGTATAAGACATTAATGTATCTTACCTACTATTTATTGAACATAGGAAAAAGGACTCATAATTAAGGTTATATTTTGTAAAAAAATAATTAATTCATGAGATATTATAGATTGGTTCTTATAAAAAAAATCAAGTCAAACTTCTAGTTTAGTTCTTAGGACAAGGACCGCAATGAGTAACATTTTTTTTACTAATTCTTTTCTAATCAGCAATTCTTGATTTGGAAAAATGGCAGTTTACCACTTTGGTCTTCCTTTATTGTTATATATTATTAGATAGATACAAGATAAAACGGATCTTCTGTAATATATGAATATTATAGTATATACAAACAAGATAAAAATATAAAACAAATAACGACGATAACGTGATCTCTAACTGGCCATAAAGACAATAAGGTGTAAGTGGTGTTATCAACTTCGTTAGTTGGGTTGGGGACCCATTTAGATTTTCTCCCCAAGATCCCAACACGTCCCCTCTGTGTCTCATCCCTAATCCTATGCCTGATCTTATATCATTGATGACAAGTATAATTCTTTAGTCTGGGTCTTATTTTGTTTCATACTTTCAACGCCTCTTGTTAAAGACATGTTTGTGAGTTATATGTTTATGAAAATGAGTAATTTTTTATTTTTAAAATATAAGACTTGTACAATATTTATAAAATAAATAAAATATTAAAATATTAAATTTATATCAATTTATTATCTTATTTTAAAAAATATTAATTTAAAGAATATATTTATTAAAAATAAAAAATATCTTCTCTTTTCTTTCTTTCAGTCTTTCAGATACTCAACCCCTGGACATATTCAAACTTTTGACCACTTTTAACTTCCGTTTCGTAATAGATAAACTAGGAAATATAAATTGAACCTTCTGTAAAAATTCATCAATTCTGGTTTCTGGAATATGAATACACATAAGATCAATTTTATAAGATCTTGAGATCCAATATGTTGACCAAATTCATTTTGGAAACGACAAATTAATTTTTTTGGTCCCCGCTTGATTGTTGAAAATCAAAAGCAATTAATTAAAAATATTTTATTCAACATTTGTTCATGAATTTAAACGTCTATAGTATTTTTTATGTATGAATCTTATATTTAATAATATATAATTTTTACGAGTTGTGTAATATTAATATATGTGTTAAGTTAGTTATATTATGAGAGATATTCAATGTATTCATATACTAGTGTATTTGTAAATAATTCAAGAAAATTCATGAAAGCCAATAAATTAAATCAAGTAAATTTCTGAGAAAAAAATTGAGAGTTTCCATCCTCTTCTTTTCACCTATTTTCTTATTCTAGATGCGCTCATTGTGGAGACATGGTTTACGTTACGCTTTCACATTGTCCGTATTTTCTACCAAAGCAATCTTTTTTTCTTTTTTCTTTTTGTTGGAACGAGATTTGATTGAACTCTTCTAAAATATATTTTAAAAAAAGAACAAATAATTTTAAGTTAATTATACAGAACCCTGTAGGTATAATTATAAACAATAATTCTAGTCAAATAATAATTTTAATTAGAATTAGATGTTTGATAATATAAATATAAAAATGATCTAATCTTAATTTATTAGAATGTGGTGTTATAAATTACTTTTTATCTAATTACTCATTGTTATTATGAATTCTAAAAATAGAATATTTTCTTTTGTATGTATTGGAAACATCAAAAAGTAAACTCTTATAAATATACATGATGTTTCCAATATATACAAAATAATATATATATATATATATATATATATATATATATATATATATATATATATACACACACACACACACAAGTATAAATTTTTTTACACTATTAATTAAAAACTACCTTAAATATAAATTTTAAAATAATTATTACAAAAATTAAAAATCTTAGGATATTTAGAAATTAGTTAAAAAGTCTTTTATGATTTCTTTGAAATAATAGAAAATGGACGGACAAAAGATGCAAGGACAGAAAACATCTAAAAATATTTTCTTTCTCTCATTTGGAACTCAATAAATGACAAAAGAAGGATTAAAACAATGTGAAACCCACACATTTTTAGATGGACAAAACTTACACACAATTCCTTAAGTATTGTTTGTGTTATTTTTCTATTAAAATTAGAGTTTCGCTTTGGTACTTTGCGTAATAAAAGTTTACATTAAATGATTATATAGATTACGAAATAAAACTTTAATTTTAATTAAAAAACAATTAAATAATTGTATATAAGTTTTGTCTATTTTAAAATCCCTGTGACTTTGAAAGAAAGGAGGATGAAAAATTAGTTTAAATACCAAAAAGATCAAAATATCTATATTTTTTGGATAAATGCTACGGTGGACCATCAAATAGGTAGTCTACCGGTGGACCATTAATTTAAACCGTTAAATATATGAATAAAAAAAATCAACGGTTAAGATTTGTTGATCTGATTACAATCTTAACCATTGATTTTTTTTATTCATATATATAATGATTTAAATTAGTGATTCACCGGTGGACCACTTAATTTGATGGTTTACCGTAGAGAGTGCCTATTTTTTGTCTACTCTTTTTTCTATTAGAGATATTTATATTACTTTGGTTTAAATATGTTGGGTGGGGCCACTTATAAGTCAAACAGTCTCAGTTGTTCCCCCATTTTATTGGCAACGACAAGACAAGCTAGTCGCTGCTGCCGTGGTATACTGTAACTCGTGCTATTCGTGACGATAAAGGTCATAACCATGTCTCTATAATTCTTTTGCTATGAAGCAAAAAAACAAAAATTCTCTTCTTATAGTTATACCAAAAATAAAATAAAATTCTCTTCAACAGTTAAACCCACTTTTTTAGAAAATAATGGAATATGACAGATACTTTGAATCTGGCTTCTCGTCAAACCAGATTGAATATACACAGAGATTTCCCAATAATTAATGGCTTCCAACACCTTTCTCTCTTCGCTCCCCTCCACCCATGGCCGTTGGTGACCATACTTTCATTATACTTAAAAAAGTCTTGAAAGCATAATACATTATACTTTCATTATTTTTAAAAAGAAATACTTTAAATATTTTAATTCCTTGTAATTTATTTGTCATTTAAAAAAAAAAAGTAAAAGACATCAACACTCATTTTCTAACATTACCCTCGTGCTTCAATATTTTTACAAACTGAATGAGAAAATATTAATAAAGTAAGAGAGTAATAATATAATTAAATAAATTAATCTTTCTGTAAAATTGAGGGCATTTTGTTGGCTTTTCATAATTCATGTGTAAAATTTTAAGCAATAATTACTTTGAAGCAGACGGAGTGTTGTATAAAAACTCCATTTTCTTTATGCCTTTGAATAATCCTTGATTGTCTCAAATTCAGAAAATAAACATGGGCATCAAGAAAGGATCGCCATTCAAAAAAGATAGATGTGTAGCCAAGTCTAATCCTCTTATAGATGGAAAAGGGTTGAACAATTGGCAATGTGAAAGGGCACTTCTTGGCGTGAATGCTGAAAATTAAATAAATTAATCTCCGACAATACTAACCCCAATAAGTAGCGATGTTTGAACGATTGTTAGGAGTTAATAGTCTATTGTTTCGTCAGTTAGGTCTTTCATTTTATTAGTGTGCTAATAAGTCCTAATTATTAGGGAGTAGTTGTTTTGGTTTGTTGACCATTTCCTTCTAGTATGCTACCGCGTTTTAGGATATGGCAAACGTGGGTTGTTATTTGATTTTATCTCTTTGTAAAAGGCTATATGAGCCTGCAGTTTGTTTTCAAAGAATTCAGTGCTTTCATTTGTGTTACAACTATTTATGAGTGTTTTCAACAATGTTTAATATAATAAAACAAATTGTTTTTTGTTATTTCCTTTTCTATTTTTAATATCTCCTACCAAATGCATTTTTGAAAGAAAACTGTTTAGCCAAGGCAAACACCCCGTCGATCCAACAACTTTTAGTACCACAGAACAATAGAATTGCTCCTTTCAATTTTTATTGAGGATTTAATATTAATGTCTAGATCACTATTTTACGCATTTTTTTTCTTTATTTCTTTCCACCACATTAATAATCTCACCACACATTTTTCTTTCTTCTATTTTTATCTCTTATATGAAAAAATATGCAAATAAAGTTTCTCTTAATATATAGAGTTACTTGTTTTTTGAAATATACGGCGATCAGAAGAGTGAAAGAACCGCAAAATGGTTTCTAAATCCTCTCTCTATATATAAATTAGAATAGCTATATTGAACAAGAGTGTTTTTAGCTATTATTCTTTAACGAGAGCGTTTTTAGCTATCATTTCTCATTGAAAGTGTTTTTAGGAATTTTTTTTAACCTCTTATCTCTTTCAATATATCATTTTCAATATTTTTAGTTTTAAATTAAATTTTAATATATTTTAAAAAAAATTATCAATAATTAAAAATTAACATTGTATTACAATAATTGTTATTATAAATTTAAAATATAATCTATATGTTCAAAAATATTTATTTATTATAAATTTTAATTATAATATAATTTATATATTCAAAAGTATATATTTATTATAAATTTAAGTTATATAAACAAATATTTATTCTGTGCAATGCACATACTAAAATACTAGTAATATACAAGTGAAAATGCTATAAGAGATATGATGTACGGACGGGTGAATCTGTTAACACGTGCACTGGATAAATTTATTATCTGTATTTGCTTGTATATATTGCACTTATACAGTAGACAGCCAGGCTGTTAAAAGAAGGTTAGCAAGTTAAATAGGTTGTTAAATGGCACCAAAATTGAGATTTTGCGGTTAATTGCTTCATGCCCATTTTGGTGGTGACATATTAAACTCTTCTTCATTAATTTATAAAATAATTTAATACACAAGTTAAAAGAAAAGTAGACATTAAATAATAAACCCATAATAATAATAATATGTAAGGTCTTCTTTCCAAATTGTCAGAAAATTTAGAACAATTAATTCTTTTTTTTTTAATCACAACTATCTTTCACAGAAAGTAATCCTATTTAAGAAAGAAAAAAAATTCAAAACATGATGAAACTAAGTAAAAAAAATCATAACATGAAAAGACTAGCTTTTCAATAAAAGATTTTTTTTTCTCCATACATATTCAAAAATGTAACCATGCCTAGGGAGAATTACCACCCGAATATCTTTTTTTTTTAAGATAATTCTGTTTGAGGCAAAACTAAAACTAACGCGGACACTACGGTGTTTTAAACAACCAATATTTAATATATGTTCGTATTGTAATTATGGGAACTATTAAAGTGATGAGTTAAAATTATGAATACATTCAATTAAATATGTTTAATCACTAATAACTTTAAAACTAAACCAATTATTGAATTGATGAGAATAATCATTTATAGTCTAGAGATTTAATGCCAATTAAATTGGTTATACACACACACACACATATACACATACACGTGTGTGTATTAACTTTTGTAATTTAATAAATAATAAAATAACATATTATAATTAAAATATAATAAAAATAAAAAAATATAACAAATAAAAATTAATAATTGGTGATATGCAGAAAATGTTTCCAAGACAGTTCCCCTAGTTTTCTAATCTTTCTCAATCAAAGAAAATAATAAATTGTTATCAAATGATAATATATATATAGATATATATATAGTTTTTTATTTTTTTGAGGAGTTAAAAAAATATCTAAACCTCTCGTTTCTTTAATAGTTACCGACTCTCTCTCTCTCTCTCTCTCTAATCCAGCTACACGAGAGGAGAAATAATCAAGATATTGCTCAGCAAGTAAAAACCCTTACGTTTCCTTATCGATTAAGGATACACATAATTTTATGGCCATTTGAACTAGTCAGTATATTATGTATGACATGATATGTATGTACATAAATCGAAAAGCAAATGCACCATGAAATCATATGGATAAAGTTTTGAAGTAGTTCTAACCATACATTCCGTTCTCTCCCTGTTAATGATAAGCATGTGTGCCAAACAAACTAGTTTGGAAAATGAGGAAGAAAAATGGAAATTCACTAAAATAGTATAATTTTTGGCTGTTAAAAGAATCAGCTTCTGACCGTTTAAGAAATTATTAGTTTTAGGTGTGTCAAAAATTCTTTTTGATATTTATAATTGATTGCTAGTATTTTCTTTTTCTTTTCTTTTTTTTTCTAAGATCTGCTAATATTTTCATCAGAATATGATAAAATGAAATCTAAACTCGCAGCAAATAATTTTTTTTTAATAAGTATTCGAACTTGGTGTTTCTTAGCTGTTTTTGACGGCTAAAAAGTGTAAAAGAAAAAAAAAAAAAAAGTGGTTAAAGAGGTCATAACTCATAAATTATAATTTTCCTAACAGCTAAGATTAGAGCGCCAGAAGTTGTAAGATTAGGGGAAAAAATTAATAAAAAGGACCTCATCCATCATGAACAGCCTCTTGCTATAAATGTTTAATAAAATGCCAGAATTTGGATAGAGCTAAATTAATTATAAAATTTTAAACAAGAAAAATAACAATTCTCCAGTTGTTCACCTATATATAGTTAAGCCTGGCTTTCATCAATCATCATGCATAACTTTTAAGTTAAACATATAATTTAGTCCCTACACATGTCGCAGATTCTTAATTTAGTCCCTATATGAAAAAACTTATTAAATCAGTCCTTATAAGTGTGGTGGATTCTTAATTTGGTTCCCACCATTTACAATTTCTTAATTTGGTCCTTATATGTACAATATATTCTCAATTTGGTTCTTGTATGTGCAACGCATTCTTAATTTGGTCCTTATAGTACAGGAACCAAATTAAGAATGCACTGCACGTATAAGAACTAAATTAAGAATGCGTTGCACCTATAGGGACTAAATTAATAATGCACTACATGTATAGGAACTACATTAAGAATGTATAAACGACATTATGACGGCAAGGACCAAATTGAGAATTCGTGACATGTACATGGATCGATTTAATAAGTTTTTACATATAGGGACCAAATTGAGAATTTACAACATGTATAGGGACTAAATTACACATTTAATCTAACTTTTACAAAGTTGACATAAAATTGCCATAATAACAATATTTTACATTATCATTTTATCTTGTCCAAAACCTTGTTGTGGAAAAAGGAGGATTATGACCTTAACCTAATTGTAGTTCAAGAACCCTAACCTAACTCAAGTTAAGTTAGCAAGATATGGTAGCATTAATTGAAGGACAAAACTTAAGTACAGTTCCTTAGATGATTTTAGTACTGTTTTTCAATTAAAATTAGAGTTTCAACTTGGTATTTATATTAATCTTTAATGCATACAAATTATTAAGGTGAAATTCTAATTTTGATTGAAAAACAGCACTAAAAACACTCAAGTTTTTCCTTAATTGAATTGACTGCTCCAAGAGGATGCAAAATATATTAATTAGAGGGTAAATACCATATATTAATTCCTGAATCAGAATACTTAAAGAAAATATTAATATAAGTCAATTCAAATGCAATAATTGACTTGTTCAAAAGGGAAAGAACAAACTTATAAGAACGTGCTTCCTAAAAAACCAAAGTCGATAATTGTTTTATAATTACGGCATAAATCATTGTTCTAAATTATTTAATTAAGATCGAAAACATCTGATTTTTTTTTATGACCTAGCACTATTTTGCAGCTATCAAAGAATGATTTTTGGCACCGATCGACATTAATAATGCATTCTTAAACGGTGATTTACTTGAAGATATCTATATTATGGACCTTTCCAATTGGGGTATCCACTTATGGAGAGACATCGCATAATTAATGCCAAGAAATTAGTTCATCGATTGGTTTCATAAATCCATCAATACAGGGCAATGGTTTTCCAAATTTTCTGCAACTCAAATACAATATGCCTTGAACGTCAATGAAAATGGCTGATAAGTGTAGGGGGTCCCCTTTGACATTTACGTTGACACAAATGGCATTGCCAGCCACAGAGGTCACCATCGGTCTCATTCTCATTCGCGACCGACCACTAATTAAATCAATTCTTATGCTGTGATTAGGTCAATCATATTTTCTAGAAAAGAAAATAAAACAAAGATCATCCGTATTCAAATCATAAGTACACTAATTACATCAACGTTTCATCACTTTAAATATCTTATTAACACTTATTATTTTTATTATTTCTTTTTTTATTACATTATATCTTCTATGATATATTTTTTTTCTATTTATTTCTCTAGATTTCTACTAGAATTTGAGTGGCAACTCATTATTTCCTATTTTCCTTTTGTGTACTACCTAATAATAAAGATAAGCACATTCTTTTCAACTTTCATAATTTTTTTTTAGGCTAAAATAGAATTTTGGTCCCTTATTTATATTTTAGATTTCAGTTTAGTCTCTTAAGTTTAAAAAGTTTCACTTTGGTTCCTTATATTATTTCTATTAAATCAAATTAGTCCTTCTATTAGTTTTTGGTACTAACAGTGTCAATTTTGATTGACGTGACACCTCTCACAGTTGTCACGTGTCACTAAGTTGACTAAATTAATGTAATAAACTAATAGAAAGACCAATTTGATATAACGAAAAACTTTAAGGAACGAAAGTAAAACTTTTAAATATTAGGAACCAAATTGAAACCTAAAATATAGATAAGGAATCAAAATTCTATTTATCCTCTTTTTTTTTTTTAAGAAGCGTCGATATGAAAGTTTTTAAACTCTTTCTCAGTCATCCCATGGTCCTCGGTGACCATGATCGACGTAACTGCCTACGGCCACCAGCCAACTGTGGCTGCTGGCGATCATTAATAGTCAGCACCCACATGGACGGAGAGAGGGGTAGGAAAATCGGGACAAAGGGCTAAAAACATGCATAATTGAAAACAAGCTAATAACGTGGTTGGGAAGAAAGAGGAGAGAGAAGAAGAATCAAGGGAAGAGGAAAATACAAGGGCAATAATATATAATAGGTAAAATCCACACACCATGTCACTTATAATTGATTGAATACATATTACAGGCAGAAATTAACCAAAAAAAGAAAAAAAGGCGGACACGTAATTTGAGTGGTGCAATTCGGTGGCCATATTGTTGAGAAAGTGATGAGCGACGAGGATGAAATTGCACTTCATAATTTTATTTTGAGATAATACATGTGGAGATTTAAAAAAAGATCAAGAAACATTACTTAGTGGATATTTGACGACGGTAATTGCTATGAATTGATGATGGGAAGGTTGATGATGAGATGTGTGGTGAGGATGGAAGTAGAGGGTGTGTGGTCATCCCGTTCCTTTCCTGCGGGCAAAAACGTCGCGCATCGTAGGTAACCGGGTACCAGGTGGCTTAGCAGTGGTTGAAGTGTTGGGAGGTTTACTTGGATAGAAAACATCTTTAATGGTAATCTTGGGTGATTTCTGCTGGGTGCTATTTGAAGTTTGAGGAGGAGAAGCGTTGGTGGATCCATTTTTGGGCCACAAAGCTTTCTTTATGAGATTTTTGGAGTCCGCCATTGACATATGGAGCTAGCTAAATAAAGGAAAAGTATTTGAGAGAAATAAGCAATTAAAAGAAGGGAAGGGGCAGGGGTATTTATACACAAATTTGAAGATTCTTGATTGTTAATTTCCATTTGTAATTTAGGTTTTGCTAATTGCAATATTACACTCTCATTTGTAGTGATTTTAGGTTTGCATCCCTTCTAATTTCATATTTTGGTTTCCATCATCATCAAGTCACTGCTTTTATCTATCCATGCACCATCAATCATCATCATCAAGTCCTGTCTCTATCCCACAACGTTGGTTACCACCTTCGACTGACCTAATCTATTTTTCTATTATTTAATTAACGTACGACTAAAGATTAGCGTACATCTGAAGCAATTACAAAGTGTTTACATAACCAATGACATAGTCAGATTTCTGAACTGTGACCAGCCTAAAGGTGTCATCATTATCATAATAATAATATAATAATTAAAAAAATACGCTAATTTTAAGCTAGTTATAAAATTTATTTTCTCTATCAAAATTTTTCCTATTACTTGCAGATATTTTGTGGATTTTAGTTTGCAGGTAACATATTCGTGGATAAAAAGTTATCGGTAGATTTTAAAATTTGCAAAAGTTTCCTGCGAATATTTTTCATAAGAAATTAATTAATATCTGCTCAAAAATTTTGCAAGGAAGGTGTTTGTAGGAAATTTCTTGCAAAATTTACTCCAAAAAATTCTGAGAAAAATTTCTTGTAAAAAAATTCGCAGGTATATTTCCTGCACATTTAAATTTCACAAGTATATTTTCTACGAATTAAAATTTTGTAGGTATTTTCTTGTAGATTTAAAAGTCTCAAAAAAATTTGCATCTAACTTTCTTGCTAATTTAAAATCTGCAGGTAACTTTCTTGCAAATTTAAAATTTACATGAAATTTCGCAGGTAAATTTTCTGTGAATTTAAGAATATATATGACAAATTATTTCTAAAATAATTTTTAAATTTTCCAAACTATTCATATAAGTTTATTTTTTAATTATTTTGTAATATCTAGAAACTTTTATTTAATTTATAAAATATTAATAAAATTATAAACCATATTATTATAAATTATACGATTTTTATAAATTATATTATTATAAATCATGTTAATATAATAAATTATATTATTATAAATTACATTATTATTTTATAATAATAATAACATAGTTTTATAAATTATAATATATTATTATTTTTTTAAGTTCTAATAAATAAATAAATAAATATAAAGAAATTTCAAATTTTCACTTACTTCATTCGACTCATAGTTAATTCAATCTTTTGGAAGTCATATGTATAACTAGTATTTTGGCCTATGCAATGTGCATGATAAATGTTTATTTTTATATAACTAAAATTTATAATAAATAGATATTTTTGAATATATATATTATATTATAATTAAAATTTGTATAAATAAATATTTTTTAACATATAAATTATATTTTAAATTTACAATTGTGATTAAAAAAGCAGTTACTTTATTTACAGCAATAGTTTGTAATAATTTTTCCCATCTTTTATTCATTTACACAATATATCTCAACTTCGCAGTCTTCGCCAGTTACATTTTTTGAACGAAATAAGCTCCGAGGAAGTAACAACAATTTTTTATCCATGTATGTAATATAAACCTGAGATTAATCTAATTAATTAGTGTTCCCATATATATTTTCAGTGCAAATTTGTTCCTCCAGCATCTATTTCTATACATTCTTGCTGGATCAGTGTTAGTTTGTCTTTCACTGCATCGATCATATCTGAACCTTTCCTCCTGTCCCAAATTGAGCATGAGACTATATTATTAGTATGTTTTACCTTTAAATATAATTAAGTAAAAATTTTATGACGGTAAAAAAAAATATATAACAATCAGAAAATTAAACTGCCGTCAATTAATTTCATTCTGTGCTACTCGATATCCATATAAATATAAGTTCTTGGAAACTGTTGAGTATTCTATAAAGAGTAACACTACTTATATATACAAAAAATTTATAACAAGTTATAGGCAAAGAAGAAAGATAAGGAAAAAAAAAAAAAAAGAGGAAAAATGTGTAATAAAATATGTAATGTGATGGAGAGAGATTATGAAAAAGTAAATACTTATAAATTATTGTAAAAATTTTGTATATGAATAGTATGACTCATCTATATTTTCATTGTAATGCACCTCTTACTCATTTATGTGTCATTCTTTAATTATTATTATTATTGTTGTAATACATGCAAATTCCGGGGTTTCTCCGTCTGTGTCAAGAATAATTTCCGTTATCTTTAAGTTGATATATAGCATTATTTTTAATAACACTCTTTTCACTATTGCAAGACACCTTCTAATTCACATCCAAACCACAAGTTGGGGCATTGACAAATCACAACGAAACAAAGTCAAGGAGTGGTTGCGATTGCTTACACAAGATCCGCACCTGAAACTTGGTGCGTTTGGCCTTATATATGTCAGTCCAAAGGCTCCACTTTGCCCAGCTACCTTTTCTTTTTCAACTAGCCTTAGGAATGGCTAAAGCCTTGTCTATGACTTCCTTGAAGTTGATCGTGTCCAAGGTGGGCATCCATCTTGAGGGAAAGTATTACTCTCTAAATTAAGCTTATTGGTTATTATGGTCTTGTTGTTTATTATTAAAGAAATGTTAGCAATATACTGTTTAACACATTATTTTGAACACACTCTTTATCATTGGTTAAAATTTATTAAAAATTATAAAATTAGAAAAAAGACTCATTAAATAAGAAATAAAATCTATTAAAATTTGTAATTTTTAATAATTTTTAACTAATAGCAGAGATTTTTTTTGTGTGTGTACACAGTAAAAGGTGTGCTAGATATTGTGTTTCTCTTATTATTATTACAGTTATTCAGTTCTAAGTGAGTTGTAACAAAGGTCTATTTATTATAAGCTTCTATCGTCAATGAGAAATTCATTTTTTATTTTTTTTTGGTATAACAATGAGAAATTCATTGTACCTTTCTCGAATACTGGTTTCAATATTAACATGGTCTTGCTTAATCGATAATATTTGATTACATGTGCAGAGAAACACTGAAACAATCAATATATATATTTATAGCAAATTCTGCTTTGAATGCCGTGCAGGTTTTTTCTGTCGATTTTTTGTCTCCTCTCACGTCCACACGAAGATTCCTTTTGGTTACCACCATGATGTCACTGCATTATTTTGGTATATACTATAGCGCCCACGTTTAAAACTATAAGATGTTTACTTTATAATAATTAAGAGATGGCATTGAATGATAACCGCATACTATATTCATGTCGGCTGATGCTGTCAGTCAAACAAGAGTTTTTGTTGAGAAGTAAAGAATGTTTCCTGTCCTTGGCTATTGATGTTATTCATTCACTTATTCCGGATTAATTAAATTGTACTGCAAAAAATAAATTTGAATCCTTGAACTATACTATATGTAAACAATTTTCTAGAAAGAATTAATGGCTTCATATTAATTTGTTCATAATACATATGTTGGATATAAATTAAACACTTATGTCATAAAATAAATTCAAATAACTCTAAATAAACTCATTTAATCACACTTTAAGTACTTATCAATAGTTTTCATGTAAGTATTTATATATAAATTATTTTTATAATCAAAGAGAAAATAAAATTAATTTGTTTTAATATAAGTTGTAAATTATTTTAAAAAGCTTATTGAAATAAATTAAAAATAATTTATAAGTATATAATAAACTATTTTCACAAACTTTCTCAAATCTTTTTACAAAACCTTATAAAATAAATCTAAATAAGTTCTTTTCAATGCATATAAAATCACTTTGAAAAGAAAATGAAAAAACAAATTATAGAAATAGAGGATTTCTGATCCTCATTCTGACACCAGCCAATCTCTGATCATCCATTGTCTGTTTATGTTTATAACCTTATGAGTGTCACGCTCATCCTTTTCTCTCAATAATAATCTATAGTTGTCCGGAAGGACAAACCCACTGGCCAATACTATTTTGAGACTTGAAACCTGTTTGTTGGATTAAAAGCAAAATTGATTACAATTCCAAAGCATATGCAAATAATTATTTGCTTTATGCATGGCTTGTTGAGTAAATTGGGCATGAAAAAGATATAAATAACTGGATCATTTATTTATATAATAAATATTTTTAGTCAATCAAAAATTTCATTAAAAAGATGTATATAAAATCATAGTACATAGATATATAGATTTTAAAGTAAATTACATTGACACTTCTTGAGGTTTTGTCAAATTTCGTCCATTATTCTTTTTTTTTAACTCTTACACTAAACTCTCTTAATTGTTTGATAAACTTTACAGTTGCATTCTTTATACATTACATTAACCCCCTTGATTGTTTAAAAAACATTACACTTTGTACTCCTATAAGGGAGGTTATTGTAAACGTTAAAAAAATAGGAGAAATTATGTGCAATATCAAAAAATCTCAGGGGTGTCAATATAATTTATTTTAAATTATATTAACAAGTGTTTTAAAGTATTTATTAAAGATTAAAAATGTAATATTTAAAACATTAAAATTCAAAAAACAAATTTTAAATTCTTAAAACAATAAGAAGTGTCCAAAATAGTAGATAGCACTTGTCAACATGATTAGGACATTTCCAATGAAGCAATTCACATGAGTTGTTACACTATATATTTTATACTTTTCCATAATGTCATATAATATTTTTTACTTTAAGCATTTTAATCATTTTTTTCCCTCTAACCAAGAAACTTATTAAAGTTTCTTAATAGACCCACAATATATGTCACTCTTCCACACCATTAATCTTTCTACTTGTGGCAAGGAATTTGTCAAGTGTGGGAGGTGTTCTCCAAGCATATTTTTTGGCACATTGGCAATGGAACAACAATTCATTTTTGTGAGGATAATTGGGTTCCCCACAATTGGACCCTTCATCAGCACTGCATCAATAAGACGGACATTTTGGGTTCCCCACTAAAGAAGAATGGCCCGGTGGGCCAAGCTGGCCCGGCCCGGCCCGGACAATTTGATAGCTCTAGGTGTTGGGTTGGCCAAAAAAGAATCAGAATTTTGTTGTGGAAAGTTGCTAGAGAAAGCCTTATGACGAATCATCAAAGATATTGTTGCGGTCTCACCCAAGATCCTCATTGTCCCAGGTGCAATCGGGATCCAAAAATGACACTACACTCATAAATTGTGTGTTTGAATAACATCACAAAATCAATTCTATCCCACAAAATCATAGTGATACAATGAAAAAGTATAAACAACTATTTATTGCTTTATCTTTACCATGAAAAATTAATTGGTTTTTTTTCTCACCATGAATCTATTCCAACACAAATTATAAGGGATTGTGCATTAGTAAAGGGAATTTGGCGCTCCTTGTTACCTGTGCAGTGTC
The DNA here is from genome assembly GCA_004329165.1 of Spatholobus suberectus. Classification (NCBI taxonomy): domain Eukaryota; kingdom Viridiplantae; phylum Streptophyta; class Magnoliopsida; order Fabales; family Fabaceae; genus Spatholobus; species Spatholobus suberectus. The sequence continues at coordinate 16,701,092 of CM014731.1, read as the reverse complement.
ACCATGCCTTCTTTGTGCATGGGGGTGAACAGATGGATTGAGACAAACTTACAACCTCAAGCTCCCTTAGATAAAAAATCGGTTGTCCACTTTGGCGCTTCTGTTGAATTTTTCTGGCAAGTGCTCAATGAGCTCATTTTTCAATAGAAATCTTCACCTTACCTTGCTATGTTATCGGGGACTCGGAAACTGCGTGCGTAATAATATTGCATCTTTTATTACAAGCTTGATTCTAGTTGCTCTTACGGAGCACATCCAGATAGCGTTGATTTGGATTTCTTGCGTCCTTTAGCCATATTGTTGCACATTCTTAATTGCATGTCTATTACTAGTTTAGCGATGCATGTATACTTTAGTGTTTCTTACTGTTATTAGTTTTCCCGTGTAGGTTTGTTGATCTATTGAGAAATGTTTGATGTTAGATTTGAAGCAACAATCGTGTATCCTTGCTATCGGGTTTGTTACTGGGTGTCCTAAGTTGTTTATGTTATTTATTGATTTTAGTCTTCCATTCAATTTTTTTTTTATTGATTTTAGTTTTCTATTTAGTGTTATTTATTTGTTGTTGGGTGTTCTGTGTTGTTTGTGTGAATGATAATGTTGGTAAGAATGTGACTTATAATGTTAATGTCAATCAACAGGTGCTTATGGTTGATTATTTATATAAAGGTTTTGACAACACTCACGCATCATTTGGTAGAGTGGAAATAAAGAGGGAGAGGAAGGAAGAGAGTGGAAGTAAGAAGAAGTTAGTTGTTTGGTAGAGTAAGTGTGAAGAAATTTTTTAAAAAATTTGTGGGACCCACCTTTAATATTTTTTCGTTGTTTAATGAAGAAAAGAGTGGAAGTTACTGTACAAAACATGCGTCGGTTGCTATTAGCTGCAAGTAAATCGATTTACAAGTTTTGTAAATCGATTTACTTGCTCTAAATCAGTTTGCTTTGTTGCTGTGTTTTATAATAATAATAATAATAATAATATTATTATTATTATTATTATTAAAATAATAATAATAAATAAAAATAAAATATTAATAATAAAAATAAATAATATTAATAATGAAAATAAAATATTAATAATAAAAGTAAAAATAATATTATTAATAAAAATAAATAATATTAATAATAATAATGATTAAAATGAAAAATAATATCAAAAATTAACTTCCTCCCTATTTCTCTTCAACCAAACAACCTTAACTTCCACTTTATTTCTCACCTATTTCTCTTCTCTTTTCTCTCTATTTCTTTTCTCTCTACCAAACATACTCTCAAAGAAGTGACAATTTTACAACAATTTGTAGTTTATTGGTGCATTTGCAAGGAAAAGAATGCTCCTAACTTTAAGGGTGCATCCTTTTTCCCAAATGAAGCAAGTTTAGATTGGAAACTACCATCAATGGCAAGATCAGCAAGACTCCAATGAAGCAAGATTAGATTGGAAACAATCAGTTGTTGGCTGACTACAAGAACATTCTTACCATGTCCACTGTTTTATAGGCCATCCACACATAGAAGAGGCTACCACAGATTGGTACAACATTCAAGGATTGTTCTATTTTGAGTTCAATCTGAATTGATAAAAAAGGCTGAGGATACTAAAGTCAATTCTGCTGAACAAAGTGCTATTAAGTTGAGAGGCCAACAACTTTCTCAAACATCAAATTCTTTGGTTGTAACTGATCAATGTCCTATTAGTGGAACTCCACCTATCAGCCATATTACAATATTTTAGAAATACTTCTTCTCTAATCTCTATCCATTTTAAATTGGCAACTGTTTTTACTTATTTGTGCTTATTTTTGTCAGTTATCACCCTATCTTTGTTTAATTTTCTTTATGTAACATAGTTGTATATTTAAGGAAAATCCATCTTTCTTCCTTGACTGTATGTTTTGATCAATTTACATATTATGTTGAAGTTATTTTCCAATTGGATTATATCAAGTCTCTCAGTCGTAGTCTGACTTCTATTGAATTAATGCATCAGGTGAATAGCGAAATGCTTATAGAGTGTCGAGAAAATAGTTGGTACAGATGATTCCACGATTAATGGGGATTTGACCTTGCTACTCTTATTACGAACAAATATGGGAGGTCTTATGATGTTCAGTTGATAAAGAAGATACTTTTTAAACAAGTGGGCGAGATTAACTTGTCCTGAATTCAACATGACTAATTCAGCCTATATAATATCTATCTTTTTTCTTCCGAAGTATAATTATCAAGAAATGAGAGGAGTTATTCAGCACTTGGTTGGAAATTGTACATTGCTATTTCTTTTGACTTAAAATTGCCAATGATAAAAAATTTCATTCTTATATATATTTGAGTGTTATTCTTTGACGATAAATAGTTAGCATGACATATAAATATTTCTAATGGTAGAGATTGGATGGATACAGCTGCAGGTGTCATGAAAAATCATCCCACACTCAAAAAAAATCTTATGTTTTTTAAAATATGTAATTTTACTGTGATTTAAAATATTTTTCTTTAAATTTAATTTAATTTTATATTGCGTTAATTTTTTATTTTAAAAAAAAAGAAAAAAAAAGGCATGAGCATCATTGGGGTAGACTATTTTGTTATTCTCTAAAAAAATTGTAAATATAATTAGATTTTTTTTTATATTGTTCTAATGTTTATTTTTAAGTAAATAATTATATATAAGTCAATTTAGAACATGCGTAAAGATGAACGTTACCCATGCGAATGCACAGGTAAGTGACTAGTTATAATATAAGTGTTGAGAAGAAATTGTGGTGAGTATAATATATATTTACATATATACTTTACGCCTTTTCTTGCTGTGCTCCACACTTATCTATTGTATTAAATTAATACAAAATTATCACCGATTGGGTTTTAGAAGCTTTCTTCGTCTGGACTTTTAGAAGCTTCCTTGTGAATTGTGGCATCTATAACGACTTTTAACTCTCCTAATTTGTTTTTGCAATTTTTTTTGTTTTTTAAAGAGCAATTAAAAAACTATAATAGTTAATTAAGTTGAACCATGTCTGGCTGCACATCAATCTGAATCTGGATATACACAAGAATTTTTAAAAAATGGGTTCTAACTTGTAGGGTTTTTTTTTTTTTTTTTTTTTGGAATAAACTTGTAGGGTAAAATCAGTTTGGCAGATAGAGAAGCATAGTAGAAGGTTGTTTTTGATTCTTATTCTGACATCGGTAACACCCTTCTATCTTCTTTCCTCAGTCCTTTTCTCAAGTCGTCGGTGACTACGACCGCCGGTAACCACCTCCGACGTCGCCTGCCCACATACCCTTTTTCACAAGAAACCGTCTGTGATTCTATGGTTCAAATTCTGCCGGCGATGACAACCTCCTCCGGCCAACCATGGCCGCCGGCGACCGTATAATCCACGGTCAAAACCCATGGACCGAGAGAGAGAAAGAGACAAGAAAAACAGGAACAGAAGTACCAAAGCATGCATACATAAGAGAGGGAAAGAATATTGGGCAATATTATTAGGTAAAATATATAATAATAGGCAAAAAAGAAAAGTGCACTATATAACTATTCATAACTTGACCTCAAACATGATACTACAAACGGAGATATTTATTAAAAAAAAAAAAAAACTATACTAAGACACGTGATAGTCATGAGTGGTACAAGAGACAGTGGTGAATATTGCTAAGAACTAGGAAGGTTGATGAGATATGAGGATTAATTTGGTGTGGTCATCCACTACCGCTTCCTGCCCTGCGAGCAAAAGACTTTTGAATAGTGGGTAATGGTATTCCAGCCCTAGAGGTTGAAGCATCGGAAGCACTAGAAGGTTTGTTTGGTTGGGTATAATAGGTAAAATCTTTCATGGTAAACGACGTGCGTGGCTGCTGCTGCTGGTTTGAAGAATCAGAATCACTAGGAGGATTGCTTGGTCGGGTGTAATAGCAAAAATCTTTCACGGTGAACGTCCGTGCCTGCTGCTGGGCAGTTTCAGAATGAGAGGAGCTAGTAGCTTTGTTGGATCGATTTTTCGGGTAAAAAATTTTCTTTGCGTCGGCCATTGATGGTATAATTAATTAAGCAAGAGCTAAAGAAAGGAAAAAGATTGTAAAGACGCAACAACCTAAGGAGAGCTTAATGAGAAAATGAGCACCCAGAAGAAGGCCAATTAATAATATTCATAGGGAGAATTCGAAGATTCTAGATTTATTAATTAATTTGCCCATAGCTATTAATTTTGGGTTTTGCATTTCACTACAAGAGAAATGCTAGCAATTTACTCTAATCAGATACACTCTTTTAAACATTTTTTCTCTCATTGGTTGAAATTTATTAAAAATTATAAAAAATTATGGGTCTCACATCTTATTTACTAAATCTTTCTCATAATTTTGTAATTTTTAATAAATTTCAAACAATAAAAGAGAAAATATTTAAAAGAGTGTGCTGTTAGCACTCCTTCTCACTACAATTTTCATTCCAATTAAATTCAAAGGACATTGATAAGTTTTCCCTTAATCACGCATTACACGTAAGCTGGCTAGCGAGGGTGGCAAGATTAGGTGAGAGACTTTGAATGTGCCATTCTTTCATGCTCATACCATTCGTTAATAACACCCCTCTTTCTTACATTGTCGACACACGTGGAATCCCTATGGGTTGCTTGTATAGTAATCTGTGTTCTCAGATATAGGTGTTTTAATTATTTAAGTTTTTTAGTTGCATTTGAATTCCATTTATCTTGGTCCATCCGAACTCGAAAGAGCGTGGAAAAATTCACATATTCTCTCATTACACGTAACATACAGCTAGCAAGGTATGTGAGTGAGTTTGCATGTGCCATGCATTCATGCTCCTTATATATGTCATCTGCAGGTCGTCTCTCTATCTCACGTCGTTGATTTTTTTGACTTACACGCAAGAACGCCATTTATTTAATTCTATATAAATCAACGAATAAAGTAGGCCTTGAAAGTTGAGCCAGCCCTGACGTGTAGAGTTGGTGGTTGGCTGGTTTAGTTTCTTGTTCATTGCAACGAAAAAAAAAAGATAGGGAGAGAAAATAAAAAAAAATAAAGAATAAGATGAAAAATATAAAAAATAATATTATAATTGTGTTATAAATGTTTGTTGTAATAATATATTAATTTTTTTTAGATCTATTAATGTCTTAATTTTTTTTTTCAAAATTATTGATGTTTTCTAAATCTAAAGTATCATTAGTTATTTTTTTCATTATATTTTTATTTAGTAATTTCTACAATAATAATTTATCATAAATAAATATATTGAATATAAATACAACGATATTTTACAGTCATTACATGTTTCTTAATTTTTATATATTAATCTTAAACATCAATAAATATCAAACGGTGGTAGCCATATTCAATCCTTTATTAACTTTGTCTAACCCAAATTTATGCCTGCGTGTAGTGAGGGTTTTATGACCACCCTATAATAATTTAAGGAAATAGCGAAATATTATATTGTCATAATAAATTCCATTATTGATTTAAAATTTTCCAATGCCATTGCAATGGATAAGTTAAAAATAGAAAGTCAAAAATTGAAACGGGAGACTGGATCAATATTCACTTTCCAACAAAGGCTAAGCTTAACATGTCCAGTTCTATGATGTAACTTTGCTTCATTATTACAATAATGCTTGTGTGATAAAATAATCAGTCTCGTGTAGGAGCATTGATCTGAAAATTAGAAAGTGATGGAATTGATAAACAGTTATTATAAATATGATAATGATAATGATAATATGTCATTTTAGCAATCTTCTTGTCTATACATATTTTTAATAAAAATGGAATTGAGCTTTGATAGAATATGTGAGAAATGAAACGATAGAAAAAGTTTTAAAAATAAGATTATATAAGAATATTTACTTAGTTATCTGAATTTTTATTTTGAGATAATGATTTAAAATATCAAAATGAAATTAAATTAAAAAAACTTTGCTTTGGTATAGCCTGCCATCCTATAGTCTCGAGAAATTGACAAAATAATTTTAAGCGGAAACTCTTTTTTGTATATATTTTTTTTATCAGGGAAACTCTTTTCGTATTTTCACATGTTTGACCAATTGTTTTGATTGGAATAGTAGCAATATCTATCATGAATTTCAAAATAGAATTTTAGGGTGTTGACAAATATTAGTATGTACAATTCTCAGAGTGTTTTTTAGAATGGTTTAATTTTAAAAAGAAAAAGTTTCGAAACAGTTATATGATATGTGACACTTAAGAAATTTAACGGACTCTTACGTTTCTTTCTCCGAGAAGTAGTTAGTTTAATAGTCATTTGAATATGTCATTATCATATCACCAAGAGGAGGAAGAGCAAACGCCCCGTGAAATTTTATCTAGCTTTGGAATGGTTCAAACCTTTGTCTCTAAGTTAGTTATATCTTTTAAATACAAGAAATTGTTATTGCCACTTTCAATAAATAATTTCCTATGGCATGACAGAATTATGTAAATAATTACAAGAAATCACTTATCAAAACCAAGGATCCAGGCCATGACTTTAGCATTTCTAACTTCCCATTTGGCTGGTCAACCTTATCTTGGTCTTTGTTAGGGGCAAGAGTGCTTCCATCAACATGACCCGACAAATCTTTTCCTTTGACAAATATATGAAATTAGAATGCCCAAGCTAAGTAGTTTTTGCCATTATGATGAACTAATAAGACATCATACTTTTCGACAGACGTTGAGCTAGGGAAATGGGAATAGAAGAAGAACGAGAGGGTAATCTAGGCAGGGAAACAAATAACCAAGAAGAACGAGAAAAGAAGTAAAACAGGATCATGAAACATGGATGAGGCTGTAAAACAAGAGGGGAAAAAAAAAAACACAGACTAGTAAACTGTGTATTCTCCTGCTAGAGAATTATATATATATATATATATATATATATATATATATATATATATATATATATATATATATGAGATCAAATTAAATATTTTAGTGATTACATGATAATATAAAATCAATGTATTTTAATTAAATATTTTATCAATTGAGTAACGATTTAATGAGATCAAATTCGCATTGGTTTTTGTACAATTATTTTGTTGAAAGAGTTTATTATTGTTTGTATTATCTTATACAGCATTACTATGATAAATTCATTTTTACAATCAATTTGTGAAACAAAAAACATTAATTTAAAAATCGCTGTCATTGATTGTCCCCAAAACAAAAGGCAAAGTCAAGAGCCCATTTTTGAATACCCGATGCGACTGCATTGGACTCAGCCCCTTCGTCAGCATCACAAGTTCACAACCCAAGCCTGTTTCAAATAAAATAAACAGAAGAAAAGAAGTCGGTAGCATATGGAATCAACACACCGAATCTTACGCCACCCACGTCACGTGTTCCTTATTAATTGATAATTTGATGCTATCAAATCAAAGTTGCTCATATAAACTCTAACTGTCGATGCTTTGAGTAGTAATAGATTTATCTCTTAAATAAGGTATCGAATTTGTGTATTGTGAATAAGAAAACATAACTGAGAGAGAAAATCCTACTAAATGTAGTTAGTAGGATTTTTTGATAGAAATTAGTTACCAACAAAGCTAGTAGATACTTTACACCTACAATACAAAAATATAAACTCTAACTAAGGAAACTACTTATTTTAATTAATTGTTACTTTTTATTTAATTTATTGTTTACACTTAATATTACAATGTTATATAAAAATTGAAACTTTTCGATGACAATTATTTTAAGGATAATTCTTTATAGAACAATATTTTTATCAATTATCAAATAAGTAAATACTTTTAACATATATCAATATCTTAAATTAATTATATTTGATTTACTTATTAATTAAAATATTATATTTTTATTTGTACTTAATTTCTCGTGCAAAGATTAATACTTCTCTTTTTCTTTTTTTTCTTTTTTTTGCGACAATGCATGTTTGGTAACCTAGACAATTAGCAACAGAAGTAATTCATTATCACTAATATAGAGTTTTTAACAGTTATAAAATTCTACTAGTGGACATGAAGGTGCCATGTGGAATTGGGAAGGTTGGCCAAAATTAAAGAATAATTTTATTAGGAGCCTCATTAAAATCCAAATATGATAGTGCTTCAATTTGGGACAATCTGCCTGAGAGGAAGAATTCACAATAGCTAAAATAAATGCAACAGGGGATCGAATTGTTTCCATTCATTTCATTAACCTTGCTATTCGTGGTTAAAATGATTTATGATGACCGAAGTACATCAGCAATTTGTCTACTCACAAATTCAAGGGACGTTTGGTGAATAAATTAGTCTCATCAAGAATATATTACGTAATGATTATTTTACTAATATCTCAGAGTTTCACCTTGCAAGATTATATTTGGCAGCTTTAATTGCATTGGCCGCTCTAAAAGGATGGGAAGTATATCAAATAGAGAGTAGATCTCACGTATTCTTGATTCAGAAAGAATACTTTAAAGAAGATGTTAATATAAATCGGTTCAAATGCAATAATTGACTTGTTCAAAAGAAGAATAGAACAAGTTTATAAGAACGTGTACTTCCTAAAAAGCCAAAATCGATAATTATCTTATAATTATGGCAATCATTGTTCTAAATTATTTAAGATCGAAAACATGATATTTTTTTATGACCATGGGATAATTTACTATTTGTGATTAAAAAAGCAGTTACTTTATTCGCAGTAATAGTTTGTAATAATTTTTCCCATCTTTTATTCATTTACACAATATATCTCAACTTCGCCAGTTACATTTTTTGAACGAAATATACTCCCAGGTAGTAACAACAATTTTTTATCCATGTATGTAATATAAACTTGAGATTAATCTAATTAATTAGTGTTCCCATATATATTTTCAGTGCAAATTTGTTCCTCCAGCATCTATTTCTTGACATTCTTGCTGGATCAGTGTTCATTTGTCTTTCACTGCATCGATTTTCCTCCTGTCCCAAATTGAGCATGAGACTATATTATTAGTGTGTTTTACCTTTAAATATAATTAAGTAAAAATTTTATGACGGTAAAAAAATAGTGATATATATATATATATATATATATATATATATATATATATAAACTGCCGTCAATTAATTTCATTCTGTGCTGCTCGATATCCATATAAATATAATTTCTTGGAAACTGTTGAGTATTCTATAAACAATAACACTACTTATATATACAAAAAATTTATAGCAAGTTATAGGCAAAGAAGAAAGATAAGGGGCAAAAAAAAAAGAGGAAAAATGTGTAATAAAATATGTAATGTGATGGAGAGAGATTATGAAAAAGTAAATACATATAAATTATTGTAAAAAATTTGTATATGAATAGTATGAATCATCTATGTTTTCATGCACCTCTCACTCATTTACGTGTCATTCTTTAATTATTATTATTATTGTTGTTATACTTGCAAAGTCCGGGGTTTCTCCGTCTCTGTCAAGATGCATTTCCATTATGTTTAAGTTGATACATAGCATTATTTTTAATAACACTCTTTTCACTATTGCAAGGCACCTTCCACTTCACATCCAAACCACAAATTGGGGCATTGACAAATCACACCGAAACAAAGTCAAGGAGTGGTTGCGATAGCTTACACAAGATACGCACCTGAAGCTTGGTGCGTTTGGCCTTATATACGAGTGGTGTGAACTGAATTTTTGAGTCCCGATATACTGCCCAGCTACCTTTTCTTTTTCAACTAGCCTTCAGGAATGGCTAAAGCTTTGTCTCTGACTTCCTTTAAGTTGATCGTGTCCAACGTGGGCATCCATCTCGAGGGAAAGTATTATTCTCTAAATTAAGCTTATTAGCTATTATTGTCTTGTTGTTTATTATTAGAGAAATGTTACCAGTATACTGTTTAACACATTATTTTGAATACATTTTTTATTATTGGTTAAAACTTATTAAAAATCACAAAATTAAAAAAAAGACTTCTTAAATAAGAAATAAAATCTATTAAAATTTATAATTTTTAATAATTTTTAACCTACGGAATTTTATTTTTTTTGTCTATGCATAGTAAAAAATGTGCTAGATAATGTGTTTCTCTTATTATTATTACAGTTAATCAGTTCTAAGTGAGTTGTAACAAAGGTCTATTTATTATAAGCTTCTATCGTCAATTAGAAATTCAATCTACCTTTCCCGAATACTGGTTTCAATATTAACATGGTCTTGCTTAATCGACAATATTTGATTATGTGCGCAGCGAAACACTGAAACAGTCAACATATATATATTTATAGTAAAATTCTGCTTTGAGTGCCGTGCAGGTTTTTTCTGTCGATTTTGGTCTCCTCTCCACCATGATGTCACTGCATTATTTTGGTATACACCATAGCTCCCACATTGAAAACTATAAGATGTTGACTTTATAATAATAATAAAGAGATGGCATTGAATGGTTAGCGCATACTATTTTCATGTCGGCTGTGGCTGTCAGTAAAGCTAGAGTTCTAGTCAAGACGTAAAGAATGTTTCTTGTCCTCGGCCATTGATGCTCTTCATTCACTTATTCCGGATTAATTAAATTGTACTGCAAAAAATAAATTTGAATCCTTGAAGTTTGAACTATACTATATGTAAACAATTTTCTAGAAAGAATTAATGGCTTCATATTAATTTGTTCATAATACATCTGTTGGTTATAAATTAAACACTTACGTCATAAAATAAATTCAAATAACTCTAAATAAACTCATTTAATCACATTTTAAGTACTTATCAATAGTTATCATGTAAGTATTTATTTATAAATTATTTTTATAATCAAAGAGAAAATAAAATTAATTTGTTTTTATATAAGTTGTAAAATTATTTTAAAAAGCTTATTGAAATAAATTAAAAATAATTTATAAATATATAATAAACTATTTTCATAAACTCTCTATATTTTTACAAAAACTTATAAAATAAATCTAAATATGTTCTTTTCAATGCATATAAAATCACTTTGAAAAGAAAATGAATTTTTTTTTATAGAAATAGAGGATTTCTAATCCTCATTCTGACACCAGCTAATCTTTGATCATCCATTGCCTATCTATGTTTATAACCTTACGAGTGTCACGCTCATCCTTTTTTCTCAATAAAAATCTATGGCTGCTCGGAAGGACAGACCCACTGGCCAATACTATTTTGGGACTTGAAACCTTTTTGTTGGATTAAAAGTAAAATTGATCACAATTCCAAAGCATATGCAAATAATTATCTACTTTATGCATGGCTTGTTAAGTAAATTGGGCATGAAAAAGATATAAATAACTGGATCATTTATTTATATAATAAATATTTTTAGTCAATCAAAAATTTCATTAGAAAGATGTATATAAAATGATAATACATAGATATATAGATTTTAAAGTAAATTACATTAACACTCCTTAAGGTTTTGTCAAATTTCGTCCAATATTCTTTTTTTTTTAACTCTTACACTAAACTCTCTTAATTGTTTGATAAACATTACAGGAACATTCCTATCAAAGAAATTTATTAAAGTTTCTTAATAGACCCACAATATATGTCACTCTTCCACACCATTAATCTTTCAACTTGTGGCAAGGAATTTGTCAAGTGTGGGAGGTGTTCTCCAAGCATATTTTTTGGCACATTGGCAATGGAACAACAATTCATTTTTGTGAGGATAATTGGGTTCCCCACAATTGGACCCTTCATCAGGACTGCATCAGTAATACGGACATTATTAATGAGGATTTGAGGGTTGGGGATGTGGTTATTATGTCTAGTCTTGGGATATCCAATTCCTAAGTATGATCCTTCCTACTTATCTATATCACAAAATCCAGACCTTAGTGCTGCCATCCAGTAATAATACAGAAGCTTAAATATGTTTTTAATCCTTTAAATTTAAGGTAAATTCGTTTTTGGTCTCCCAAATTTAAAGTTGATCTTTTTGGTTCATGTAATTTTAAAAAAAAATTATTTTAGTCCCTCTGCCCAAACGCTCACCATCATGGCTAACGAATTACAAGTCGCTTACATGGCAACTCACCTTAATTTTGCACTATTATTATTAAACACCTTACCACATATGTGTTTTCCTTTCAAAGTATTCATTTTGATGACATTTCGGCAAGAGATGTTTAGGCAAAGGGACTAAACATGTCCTTTTCAAATTACAAGAACTAAAAAGATCAATTTTAAATATAAAGGACCAAAAATAAACCTACCCCAAATTTGAGGGACTAGAAACATATTTAAACCTAATACAGATAATTCTTTGGCTTGGGAAGGGGAACTAGATGGGTAGTTTATGTAAAGTCAACTTTCAATTTTTTGGCCCATGTGGAGACCAATTCCACTAGGCAGTCTGTCTTCTACTTGGTTTGGTGTTGGGTTGGCCCAAAAAGAATCAAAATTTTGTTGTGGAAAGTTGCTAAAGAAAGCCTTATGACAAATCATCAGAGTTATTGTTGCGGTCTCACCCAAGATCCTCATTGTCCCAAGTGCAATCGGGATCCAAAAATGACATTACACTTATAAATGGTGTGTTTGAATAACATCACAAAATCAATTCTATCCCACAAAATCATAGTGATACCATGAAAAAGTATAAACAACTATTTGTGGCTTTACCTTCTCCATGAAAAATTAATTGATTTTTTTCTCACCATGAATCTATTCCAACACACATTATAAGGGATTATGCATTAGTAAAGGGAATTTGGCACTTGTTGTTACCTGTGCAGTGTCACCATGCCTTTTTTGTGCATGGGGTGAACAGATGGATTGAGACAAACTTACAACCTCAAGCTCCCTTAGATAAAAAATAGGTTGTCCACTTTGGCGCTTCTGTTGAATTTTTTTGGCAAGTGCTCAATGAGCTCATTTTTCAATAGAAATCTTCACCTTACCTTGTTATGTTATCGGGGATTGGAAGCAAACTTGAAGTTTTTGACCGAATCTTTGTTGGCCACTCTCAGTTTTTGAGGCACTAGTGGTATCCAACTGAGGTTCGTACTTCCTCTTTGTGAGCCTTGGATTAAGGTGAATGCGGATAAAGCCCTATCCTTTTCCTCCCGCAAGGCTGCTTGTGGGGGGTGTTGCAAGACTACTATGGTAGATTTATAGCGGGGTTTTCCATTAGCCTTGAAGAATATTCAGTGGTTCAGGCATAATTGTGGAGCATTGTCTATGGTAGTCGATTGGCTTGGTAGTGGGGTCATCGAAATATAGTTGTTGAGTCTGACTCATCCTTTGCTACTCATCTTGCTATAGAAGGATGCTGTGCTTTTCACCTTTGTTCTCTTTTTGTGCAAGTAGTTTTCATGTGGTTGCATGTTTTTAGAGAAGCTAACTATGTTGCATATTACTTAGCTAAGCATGACCCCGCCATTGCTATGGAGTCTCGATTTTTTAATTCTTGTCTATTTTGTTGCAATAGCATCTAATCTAGCTGTAACAGTGTTCTTATGTTTATAATTTGGGTTTTCACCCCTACTAGTCGATAAATTATTAGGTAGTTCACAACCACTAAGTGTCTATAGTCTCAACCAATGTTTATATAACACATTAAGGAATGCAAGCAACACTCTTTCAAACATTCTCTTTCTAACGCTCTTTTTATTATTAGTTAGAATTTATTGAAAATCATAAATTTTAGCGGGTTTCACTTCTAAATGAAGAGAGAGACTCATTAAATGAGAAGTGTGGCCTACCAAGATTTGTGATTTTCAATAAATTTCAACTAATAATAGAGAATATTAGAGAGAAAGTGTTTGAGAGAGAATTGTCAGCAATTTTCATAACACATATTCAAATTTTACAATTTACAAGAAAAAATTAATAACACATGATTATAAGTCATGTAAAAATTAATGGAGACAATTATAATCCAAAACTACGTAATAATTTCTCTTGCTAGTCACCCAAGAAAAAAAAAGCACATAAAACCTAATTACGTTTTGGAATGGTTCAACTATCTATTTCGTTGTCTCCAAGTTAATTGTAACTTTTAAATATAGTCAAATAATTATTAGTTAGTGCTAATGGAAATCTTTTTTTTTTTCAACCTTTAAGGCACATTTTAACTAATTGAAATATTTTACTTGCAGGATAATATTAAACAAAAATAACATATTTAATAATGAATATATTAAAAAATCAATATCTATTATTTTTTTTTGAATATTATTTAAAATAGTTAAGAAAAATATGGAAAAATGATAGATTTGAAAAAAAAATGAGTAGTTTAATTTAAAAATATATCAACATTACATTAGCCTGAATAGAATTGGACTCAAATCCCTTAAGCAAGATCTTGGATTCAAGTCTTGTGGATGAAACAAATGTGGATGGAGGAGACTTCACTAAAGGTGGCCAACCAAGTTCTTCGATGGAGATTAATTATTAGCAAAGTTAGTGGATATTTCGCACCAATGGCATGATAACTTAAAAAGATTAATTTAAAAATATAAGATTTAATATAAAAATAAATATAAAAATTGAGTAGAAAAAATAAATCTTAGTATAAAAAGAAAATTTGAAAATAATGAATAGTTTGAGGATTTTTATAAAATATGAAAATTATTGTTAAAGAAACTTAAGTTACATGTCACTAGGACAAATAAAGTACAATAAAAGATATATTCATATTGAAAATGAGAACTCATTTAAAATAAAATTCTCATTTTGTTTAATATTATAATATCTCTTATTATATTTTTTTCCTTCTTCATAAGACATGTCATTTAACATCTATTCTATTTACCATTTATTAAAACAATGTCCTATTGAGAACACGTGTCATGTTCTGATTAATTTGTTTCCCGCCCAATTTCCACGCTTTCTGCTACTATTTTCTTCTTCAGCATGCTTGTACTGTCCTATCGCTTCTTTTCTATTCCCTCATGGACAACTCCCTTCTTACTCTTTTAAAAAGTAAAAGCAATAGAAGAGATCAATCCTACAACCTCTCCCTCTATAGAAGAATGGCTTACCAAATACCAATTGAACCAAGTTGCATTCTATTAAATAAGACAATGATCGGTCTTAGGGTGTGTTTGGTAGAGAGGAAAGAAATAGAGGGAAAAGAAGGAAAGAGAAGAGAAGAGAAGCGAAATATGTGAGAAATAGAGTAGAATTAAGGTTGTTTGGTTGAAGAAAATGAGTGAAAATAAGGTTGTTTAGTTGAAGAGAAATATAAAAAAATAATTTTTTGAAATTATTTTTATTTTAACCATTATTATTATTCATTTTTATTATTAATATTATTTTAATTATTATTGATAATATTTATTTTTATTATTAATATTTTATTTATTATTATGATAAAAAAAAGGTGGGGGCTAGGAGAGGGGAATCGAATCGATTAGCTGGGGTGGGAGGAAGGAGGGTAAATCGATTGGAGGGGGGGTTCCAGTATTATAATTAATATTATTTTTATTTTTAGTATTATATTAATAATAATAATAATAATATATTTAATTTTATTATTAATATTATTTTTATTTATTATTACTATTATTATTATTATTATTATAATATATTGTAGCAAAGGCAACTCAAATTCGTGAGGGACGCGCAAAACAACGTGACCAGTGATAATTTCTCTCCATTTCTTCTTGTTTTTGGACGGAAATTACTGCTCATGGGTCCCACATATTTTTTAAAAATTTCTTTACACTTCCATCCTACCAAACAATCCACTTCCCCACTTCTACTCACTTCCATTCCCTTCCGTCCTCTCCCTCCCTATTTCCATCATACCAAACACAGCCTTAGGGACAGATGTTTGGTAGGGGAGAGGCCTTGGATCCTGACATTTTTTAATTTTAGGGACAAATGTTTGGCAGGGGAGAAGCCTTGGATCCCGACTTTTTTTAATTTTAAAATTTATAATATATATAATGCATGATATTTTAATATTAAATTAATTACTTTTATTTGAAGGTTTGGTTGTAAATAGGGGTGTTCGCGGATTGGATTGGATCGATTTTGAGACAAAAAACCATCCGATCCAATCTCTTCGGTTTTGTCCTTTGTCTATCTGATCGATTTGCTTTTAAAATCAAATTCGATCGATTTATTTTGGTTTGGATTGGATCGATTATCGGTTTTTCAAGACAATATAAATCAATGATGATATAATTTTTTTTTTACTATTCTAATTAAATTCAATCACTATATAATTTTTTTTACTATTTTATAAAATTCAATCACTGTCAACAAATACCCTACCAATTACAAAATAATGACTGAACTATTGGAAATAAAATCTAAACATGTGGTCTAATTAATATCCCCTGCCAATTACAAAATAAAAACTGAACTAGTGGGAATAAAATCTAAACATGTGGTATCTTGAAATCTCCTACCAATTACAAAATAAAAACTCAACCATTGGAAATAAAATCTGAAAAAATAATATCTTGAAATTCCCTGCTAGTTACACCAATTCATAGTTTATAACAATGGTCATAATAATGTTAAATTGTCTTGAAATCTCTTAACAAATGCAACAGCAACAAAAGTAGTACCAATCCCTTTCCCATCCTCTTTTTTTATTTGTTGGAAACTAAGAATTGTTTGACTAGGATCGGTATCTTTGGGAAATTTTTTGCATTGATTCAACAAGTGATTTTTCAGATTACTTGTTCCATTTTTATGTGTATCACATGCATAACTTGCTGAACACCACTTACATTTAGCTCTAGTACTTGATGACTTACCACCAACCACTTTAACAAAATGATCCCATACCCAAGATCTAGATTTGGTGGGTTTCCTTTTACCTCCATCATCTTCTTCTTCTACTAAAGTCTTTGCATCCTTCCTTTTTTTATCATTCTTAGGCTCTGCTGACTTGTTTGAAATGTCTTCTATCATAGTAGCTTCAGCAGAAAACACCATGGGTTCAGTTGTTTCAATCACTCCATCAACATTTTGCATATTTTCTATTTGCATACACAAAGCAAGCAAATTAGAATTTCATTAAATGGTGATCTTAAATTAAAATTTCATTAAATAAGCTCAACACATACCTCAGACATTTTTAATAACTCTGCTCAAATCTGCTTAGAAGACACTAAATAGATCCAATTAATCAAATCAGCTTCAAGTTTTCTGTTTAGCATAAAACAGAATTAGAAGTTTAGTTTTCTGTACATAGATACTTGATGAGTGGGAGGCCACAGACAATGCAAGAAACTAAAGGCATAACATAAATTAAACCTATCAAATTAAATACTCACCACCAGCAAGGCAGCAAACACTTGAGTGACAGCCACAGAAACATACAAGGCACATAGCCTTACCCAAGAGACACGACTTCAAAGTCTCGAGTGTGATATGCTGCTACTACACAGAAAAAAGGAAAGGATTGGAACCCAAAAAACAAACAGGGCTCGCGTGACAAGCTGACAGCAGAGTGAGTGGACAAAGGTTCTAACTTGCAGTCGCAGAGTGGGCACAATAGAAGGAGACCGAACAACGGAAAGCGTGACCGGAGGAGGTGTAGCGGGAGGAGGCACGGCGGCATGAGGAGACGTGGCAGGCAGACAGTCCAACGAGCCATGAGGAGGATGCGCAGCGTGAGTCGTGCGACGAGGAGAGGCGCGACGTTAGGATGTCTGATGGGCGAGCAGCACGATGCCACGACGCCGCCAATTGATACACAGGTGGCATGCTTGGTCTCGGTGATGAGGAACGGAGGAGGTGCTGAAGTGTGGTCTTGGAGAGTGGAGGCTGAGGTGAAGAGAGGCGCAGCGTAAGAGGCTAAGAGCTAAGGCACACCGGTACACAATTGCTCCCAATGTTAGAATAATTGGACTTGGGCTAGGAAGTGGGAAGTTAGGATGCTTGCTGGCTTCAGTGGCTTGGGCTTGTTGGCATACGAAAATAACACTGATTTCAGATGTCAAAATTTTGTGATCGGTTCGGTTTGGATTGGATTGGTTTTCACCAAAAGAACTGAAAACCGATGCAATCCAATTAAAAAATGCGGTTTTTTTTCGGTTTTCAATTTTTTCGATTATCGGTTAATTCGGTTATCGGTTTTTCAGTTCGATTACTGCGGTTTAATTCGATTTGGATTGGTTGATGAACACCCCTAGTTGTAAATATAATGACATTTAAGTTCTATTTTTTTTCTTATTTTTTGTTAAATGTTTTATTTCATTTTTATAGTCTTCATTTTAAAGATAATAATATAATATTTAATTTTGTAGATAAATATTTTATTTCTTTTTTTTATATAGTTTTCATTGTGGACATAATTATATTATTTTATTTTTTAGATAGAATATTTTAGTATCATTTATTTTTTTAATATTTTTCTTTTATAATTTGTTACTACTTTTTTAAAGGTTATAAATGATTGCATTTGCAATCAAACAAATTTATTAATATTCCCTTTATATTGATTTGATTATCATTAATTTGAGAATTAAATATTTATTAACATTTGCTAATAGAAGAAGCTTACAACAATATATAAGTTTTGAGACACAGTAACAAATATTCTTTCTTCTTAACACTATTTTTTGTATATTCTCTTTGTTTTTCTTCTCATATTTGTTCTTTTGGTATTTTTAGTGAGGCTTGAGTGTGTTTTTGTCCTCGAGTGCACAGATTCAAACACGTCGTTGTGTAAATTTTAGGAAAGGATAATTAATAGAGCATAGTACACTCTACAATTGTAAACGATGATCTAGTGAGTAACATAAATGTATTTTGATTTAGTATATTTTTAGAACGTAATTAATAAGACTTTTTTTTTTAAAAAATGTGGTCAATGTAGATACCAATGTTTGTCATAAAATTGTAATGGTTTTTAGTAGCATGTGAAATTAATGATTGACATTTGTAATCATTTTTTTAAAAAAAATGTTTAATTTGTCTTTTATATAAATATATTTTCTATTAACATTTTAATATATTATTAAGAGAAAACTTAGATGCAGTTCCTATGGTACTTTTATTGTTGATCTCCAATCAAAGTTGGAGTTTCACCTCAATAATCTGCATGCATCTTACAAATTACCAAGATAAAAATACAATTTTGATCGGAAAACAACATTAAAAGTACCCAAAGAACTGCACCTAAGTTTTTTCTATATTATTAATGTAATTGACATTTTGGAATATATAATTATTAATATTTTGTATAAAATTATATATATATATATAGATATATATATATATATATATATATATATATATTGTTGAATTAATGAATTTAGTTTTTTATGGTTGACCCATTTTATCATTAGTGTGTGACTCTATCCCTAATTGGTCTATTTCTAATAACATTACTTTTAGGTAGTAGGTGATTAGGTGCTGCAAACGAAATATAATGCTCTTAATTTCAAGTATGTTGTTTTAACATATTATTTAATAGATAAATTACACTTGTCTCTCCAAATTTAACTCTTTTTTTATAGAATATTAATTTTCTAATTCACATAATTATATGTTAAATTAGAGTCAATATATGTTAACGAGAAATATATATAATATTAAATTACCATACAAATTAAAGAATATTTGTGTAGGATTAATAAAAATATTAATTATAATATTGTTTAATCTTCTATGTTGATAATAATTAAACAAATTGAAGAAGTAATTACAGTTACAATAGCAAATGTGAGACAATTTGTGCAAACTAATAAATGATATGGAAATTAAGCATTACATTGGTATTTGTATTAATTGTTTACTTTTACTTTTTTTTGACACAATGTGTTGAATTTAATTGAACTTGACTTATTTTTTCTAGATTGAATTTATTCACGTGACTTCTAATAGCATATATATATTTTAGAAATATATAAACAATTATGGACATAACTGCTTTCTCTATTTTTAGATATTAAAATCATTATTTGTTTTTTTTATAAGAATTTAGTGGCCTTTTTTTTATCTATATTTAATAGTTAATTTTAGTACAAGTGTGGATATCAATGCGACCTGTGCGATTGGACGGATCAACATGTTAGTTATTTACGTGCTAACAATGATATTTTATTTCATTTCAATTTATGTTTATACTATAAATCTTATCTAAAGATAGAAAAATCCGTGAAATGCATAAACTACTAGTTCATACCTAAAAATGAACTCTTAATTTCTCACTTCATTAAGTTCATCTAAAATTTCTTGGAAAAAACAGCTCCACAAATTACTCTGTACTTTTCATTCTTAAGTTGAGAGAATTTTGTATTTCAAATAAATCACAACAACTTGAGGCATTCCCTCTCCCTCTTGTTTTCTAGTATCACCACTGCTCCTAAATCCGTAAAAGTTAGTGACAGTTTCCTATAGGTGTTTAGTTCTGTTTATTTTAAATAAATAATCATTTATTATTGTTAATTTTATTACATAACTTTTAAAAAAAATAATTTACTAAATAATGGATTTCCAAACATGTCGAAGTGGTAAAATTAAACAGTGACAATGCGACTAATTGCAATGCACTTTTTTTTTTTTTCAGTCGGTAATTAATTGGAATGTCTCGACGAGACAGATAACCCCAGATTAGTAGGTGGGCCAAAATTTCATTTAGGGTGTCCAACCGACGCACACCAATCCTTTTACTGTTGGCTTTTGTTATTACACTCCTTTCATTTGTTAAATACACTCTCTTTTTTAATTTTTTTATATAAAATTACTTAAATAATTTGAATTTTTTTCATCTTTTTTAAATATTATTTTTCACTCATCTGTTTTACCGCACTCTTCCCTCTAATTTCACTATACTTCCTCACTTGTAGTTTCAGTCACACTTTCCCATTTGGTTTTACCATATTTCCCTACCTATGGTATCATTGCACTCTCCTCTCTTGTTTTTCTTCTCAGCATTTTTTGGCAATTTTATTTCTGACTAGTAGAAATTTTATTCAAAACAAAAAGTTGGATGATAATAATTAAGAGGAGAGTACGGTGAAATTACAAGTGGAAAAGTACAATAAAACTAAAAGAAGGAGTGTGGTGAAATCACAAGTAGGAGAGTACGATAAAACGAGAAGAGGGAGTGCAGTGAAACAAGAGAAGCAGGGAATGGTGTTTAAAAGAGATAAACAATAATATTATTTAAGTAATTTTATATAAAAAATTAGAAAAAAAACTATACTTAGCGAATAAGTAGAGTATAAATAGCCAAAGCCTTTTCTGTTTCTCTTACACAAAACCGCAAGCTTCTTGGGTTTTGGTACAGCCCAAAGATAATTAATCACTTTAAGTTGTAACCCATAAGTTTTTATATCATAACATCTCCTATAAATAACTGGATTGGGCTTTCGTCTGACAAATGGCCCGGATACAATAGTCACCGGCAGTCCACTGTTAATTAAATAAAATTTGTGACCATTTTTGAAGATCAAAGCAATGTGTTCTGCATCAGACATTATGTCATTTAATTTGGTTCATAAAAATGGCACAAGTTTGATTTAAGATGGAGAATTGGAATTATTAACTACATACATATAGAAGCGTCGTAAATGGCAGACTTGTTAGGATCTGATTTTTGTCTACGAATATGGTTAGACAAATTAAACTTGTAATTCTCTTTGTAAGAGAGCTCACGCAAATGAATTTTATTACCATATAGTAATAGTATTATGTTTTTCTTTAATGAGTGAATATTCAATGGGGTAAAATTCGGATTGTTTTTTGTACAGTTATTATGTTGAAAGAATTTACTATAGTTAACATTATCATATACAACATACTTATGATAGACTCATTTTTACAATTAATTTTCAAAACAAAAAAGAAACAATTAATTTAACACTTTGTCATTGGTTGTATCCAAAACAAGAGCCCATTTTTGAATACCCCATGTGACTGCATGGGACTCAACCTCTTTGTTAGCAGCAACAAATTTTTAAAATCGGATTGGTTATCAAATTATCTAATTGCTGAGAGTCGAGCTTAGTAGGTGTAAGTTTGTCTAAGATGAAGGATGCTAGATTATGTGTTGGTAATTTATAAATCATGATATGTTTGACTTAGTGTGTTGTTTGTTAGTGGAGAGTAGAGTTCAATAGGTATCATGTCATGAGATGTAGGATATTGAATTGTCTATTGGTAATTTAGTAATTGTACATGTGTTTGTTGTTTGTTAGTGAAGAGAAGAGCTTAATAGGATTGTTTCGTAATAGATTATTATTTTGTCATATATCTTGTGTTACCTTGTCTTATTTTGTGCAGTAAAAAAAATTGAGAAATGTTCAAAATATAAGGGTTAGACTGCTGAATTTTTTCCAAGTTTGTGCAATACTTCTGTTATATATGTAGTGTTAGCTTGTCTTATTTTGCACAATGAAAAAATTGGAAAATATCCAAGGTACAAAGGTTATGCTGTTGAGTTTTTTTTAAGTTTGTGGAGTACTTTTATTGGATAGTAATTTTGTTTATTTCTTATACAGAATGGATCATAATTGAATGTATGATAAGGTTAATAAATATAGGAGAGGATTGAAAGATGACTTTATTAAAGGAGTTGTGAAGTTTGTAAGAAAGACAATGGAATAACCATACTTTTTGTCTAAGGGAGAATTCGATGTCTGTGAGCAAAAAGTAATTTTTTTAAGTTGTTGGCTCCAAGTGAGGTGAGGGCTCACTCACATAAGTTTGGGCTTAAGCCAAATTATTGAACATGGAGAAGTAAGGCCACGTATGAGTGGGAGGTCCTTCAAGTAGTGAGCCAAGTGAGGTGCATAACAGTCCTACCTTCAATTATAATTGTTCTTCTAATTATTTGTGAATTTATTTTCAAAAAATTGGGCAGAATATCAAATTTCTAATTCTTACCATTGCATTTAGAATTTCTAGAACTACTTATTTATGATTTTTAATAATTTTTTCAAGTCGAGGTTCAGAGAAATGAAAAAATGACTATCACGTCTCAATTTCTCGACAAAAAAGGCTAATTGTGAAAAAGGTTCAAATGACAATAAAATGTCATTCTAAGCCTACAAACATGTTATATATATTAAAATATAATTTTAAAAAAGTTGGAAATTTTCTAAAATTCTTGTAAAAAATGACCAAAATGTCTATAGTTGACTACGAAGCCAAACTAGTATTTGTTTGGCATATAAAATAGTGAAATTTTTTTTAAGCTTATTTTTATGTGAGGAGGAATTCATTTTATAATTATCATAAAAGTTTTAGAATTTATTAAGCTAAAATGAATTTAGGGTTTAACATCTTTTTAATCCCTCTAAATATGTCAATGTTCAGTTTTAGTCTCTCCTTTTAATAACATTGACTCTTGGTCCATCACTTTTTAAACTATGTCACAACAAACCTTTATCACTTACTCTATTAGTTACAGTTAGCAGTGATACTATTTGTAGCGGTTTAAAATACGATTTCTAAAGTTAACATTTATTGGGAACTTTTGACTACCACAACCTTCTTCCCCTTTTCCCTCCTTGCTCTCACTCTCTCACCAATTCCTTATTTGGTCTCCCTCTTCCCGCCCCTTCTAAATTTCAATATGAAATTTTTATAACCCTTTCAGTTTTCCTCAAATTCAATATAAAATTCCCATTCCACCACACCTTTGAGTAATGTGAAATTTTCAAACTTTCTCACATTCTTCTTTTTTCTTTCTCTTGGGTTCTCTCACTGAAAAAAAAAATGGTAGCCAACTAAACTAGAGTAGCACCCCTGCACAACCCTTTAAGGACATTGCACCCACCATTCAACATCTCTAAATTGCCATACGTCCACCGACCATTGACGTGTTAAAAATAAGCTCAAGGGCAAGCGTACCTTTATCGTAATAGTAACAAAAGGACGTGAGTTCTGACATCGAACCCAAAGGACTAAATGGCAATTACCAATTTCCAGATATTCTATATTGTTTAGGTAAAATTAAATGGGTAATAGATTGATTCAATAATGATAAATGTGTAACAAAAATTGCAAAACAAACAATGGCAAGTAAAGAAAAATTTAGAGGAAAATAGGCTTAGGATTGTGGTTTCCTTTGTGCACTTAAATTCCTTCACATCTAATTCTAACCGAACCTCGTAATATTCATCAATTACCAATGTTCACTTTCCCAATTGATCATATGAGAGATTAAAACCTTAAGAAGGCATGAAGAACAAAATGGAGGATCAATTATTTATTTAATCAATTTGGAAATTAGGAATAAAAATTGATTATGCAACAAACCCAATTTAATTACCCTACACGTCTACCAATTAATTGTGGTATGGTCGCCATTCAATTAATCGATTTAGGGCATACAAGGGATGATCAATTCCAAGTAAAAGATAAAAACTATAGAGCAATCTAATTGACTAAATAAAACAAGAATTCAATTAAAATTAAACACTCAGGGTTCTAAACACAAAGTACACCACAGTCTTAACAAGAAGTTTAGCTACTCATGGTAAAAAGAGAAATCATAATTCTAGAGTAATACATCAAGAACAAAGAAAAAGAAAGGAAGAATTCTTTTACAAGAAAAGAGGTTTCTCCTGGTCTCTCAATTTGAAATTATGTTGCCCTCCAAGAATCCTTCTCTAATAGTCAAAGACAGAAAGGAAAAGTAGAGAGATAAAGATATAATAGAGATAAGATAACAAAAAAATCACAGTTGCTTGCTCCTTGTTATTTGTAATCCCATTTCAGAATTCTAGAGCAGAAGCTTAACCTTGATTCGTTTCGCACAACCGAGGCCCCACTGAGAGTCAAATTAAAATTAGAATTCATACCTCGGACCCGCCCAGCAGGGTTGGAAACTTGTTGGGCGATTTCTCGAAAAAAATCCACTCCGTTATGGTGCTAGGAGGGGTGCCACCATAGTAAATCCCGTTGAGTGGCCAACAAAGCCCGTCAGGCGGGTGCAACTTCGTGCACTCCATTTTGCACTTCTAATATCCTTTTTGGCCGTTCTTGTGCTTATGGGCTTCTTTTCAGTCCTTACTTTGGTTACTTCTTTTGAGTCCTCTGTATCTAGCATAATACTCCTCTATGCCTATGGACTGTATTCCCCTTCTCTGTTCATCCAAGTACCCTTCACAAAATCCAACAAAATCAAGACAATTCATATAATTTTAAATTAAAAGCTTAGAAATGCATATCACATGAAATCATTCATCAATGGTCTATTTTCTCACAAATTTCGTATAAGCTAATACAAAAATCATGTGAACATGCTTTATAAATCTACATAAAATGTAGGTTTATCAACCACCATGGCACTAAGCAACCAACATGCGATCCTGAAACATCATCACTCAAATCGAATGTAATTGTTGCAACCATTACTAGTTGTATTACACACACTCGCACCACTTACCATGTTGGCCCACCCCATCACAAGGCGTCAGCAAATCAACAACTACACTAATCATGGTTCTAAATTGCGATTGTAGTCGTGATTACGGCTGCGGTTGTAGGCAATGGGATTGCAGGCATGACGGCTGCTACAGATGCTAATTGCGATTGTTGGGGCATGAAATTATTATATGTTTGCACCTCACCTTTCCCCTTGCCCCCACCACCTTACCTTTCTCAGTATTGGCTTACCTCTACCACCTCACCCTTTTCCCTTGCCTTGAATGCATCACGTAGCCTACCAACACCTAAACCAACCACCATCAAATGCCTCCCTCCTTCCCTAACATTCCACACAACCACACCCGTTAAAATAGAAGATTTAAGTCTAAATCATTGTTTATTTTTTCACAAAAAAAATAGAGCAGGATGGTGTTGCAGCTCTGTTGTGATTCTGTTGTAGCCCCGTTGCGGATGCATTGTGGTAATTCCTATGATTTTAGTTCACACCACAATTGCGGGCTGTTACCATTGCAGGTAGCACCGCAACTGCAATATTGCAGGCCCAACATCTGCTGCGGTCCGCAATTTAGAACTATGACACCAACAAAGACACATGTAAAATTTGTAATGATTTGTGGAGGGAATATGCATGGATCTTCTATGTATAAAATTTGTGAAATTGGAAGAAGAGGGATTTGTGGCAATCTTCGATCTGTGGTAATTTGTGAAGTTTTTGGCGAACTTGAGGACTTGGTTTTAGGGAAATTGATTCATGAGAAGAGTATAAGGGTTGAGTTTGTGTCGGATGTTGTTGTTGCCAATTCTCTAATGGCAATGTATTGTAGGTGTGGAGAGTTTGGTGATGCAGTGAAGGTGTTCAATGAAATGCCTCAAAGGAATGTGGGTTCATTCAATGTTATAATTTCTAGATATGTTGCCTTAGGGGTTTGTACTTTTACTTTGCTTGATGATTTATGGAAGTTTTTTGTAAGAATGCAATGTGAGGGATTTAAGGCTGATGCTTTTACAATTGCGAGTCTGCTACCTATATGTTGTAGCGATATTGGGAAGTGGGATTGTGGGAAGGGTTTCACTATTATGTTGTGAAGAATGGATTGGATTTGAAGATGGGTTAAGATGTGCATTTGGGGTCTTCTTTAATTGATCATATATACATAAGGATGCATTGTTCTTCTTCATGAGATGCAAATGAAGGATGAGTAAGCAACAGAGAGAAGAGAAGAAGGGAAGAAGGTTGTGGTGGTCAAAAACTGCCATAAATGGTAATCTTAACCAAATTTTGAATCCAAATTTTGGGGGTTGTAAACCTCCATAAATCGTCTTTTAAATTTCCACAAATAACACCACTGTTAGTTGCAACTAACGGAGTTAGTGACAAAGCTTTATTGTTATACATTTTCAAAAATGGAAGACCAAAAGTCAAAGTTTTTAAAAGGAGGGACTAAAAGAGAACGTTGACATATTTAGAGGGACTAAAAAGTTGTTTAACCGATGAATTTGTTATTAATTTTTAACTTAAAAATACAATTTAATTAATAAAAGATTCAAGAAAAATATAGGAAATTATTTTTAATTTTTAGAAATCATATAGAATCTCAAAATTATGTGTCTAACAAGTTTCAAACAAAAATTCATTAGTTTAATATAGAAATCAATTAATTTAAGTTAAGTTAGTTTTATCGATTCTAGTCAAATTAACAGATAAAAATTGAATAAAGAGCAGGGACTAGGACAATTGAGTGGCATGTCCAACACAACAAAATTGACGAACTAATTTTCAACTCACAATTAACATATGTCTTAATAAAAATAAAAGAAAGAAAATAAGAAAGAATTATGACCTAAGCATGGTGATGTCACCCAAGATGACCTTATCTACCAAACCATTCTATAAATAGGCCATTTGTGACACAAACTCTCATCTCTTCTACGGCTACCCGGTCCAAGACACCCCTACCTTCTCCCATTCTCCATTTTCAAAATTTCCTTACATTAAAAGGCTTCATCCATCAAAGTTCTTCACCCTCTATCACCAACTCAAGTGGAAAACCTCCATTGAAGCTCAATTTTTCTCCATCCTTATTCATTTTCTAAGAGGTATATGGTGGGGGGGGGGGGGGGGGTAAATGGGGTGTATTCTCCATTATTTTGCTTTTACAGGGAAGGGTAGGAGGGATTTTGGCCACCAAAATCCCATTAGTTGTCATAAATGTCAATTTGTGCATATATATTTTCTATTGATGTATCTATGGTTGTTGTTGGTTTCTTAACTTTTAAATATGTTTCTTGATGCTATTTAGATGAATTTTTGATGGATTATTGTTGTATAAAGCATGATTATGTTGGTTTGATGGTGATTATGTTGTTAAGATGATGAAAAGATTAAAAAAATTTGGTTGGCTTAGCTTTGGAAGCCCCTCGGTTTTAGGGTGGCAAATGGACACCTTGTTCATTTTTTTGGAGTTACTCTTAATCCTAAAATGTTCATTGGTCTTGAATTGATGATGTGTTGGTTTGGTAACAAAGAAGGAAGAATTATTACATTGAAAATTTTAAAATAGGCCTCATCACCTTTGGCTAAATTTTTGGAAGTTGGATTGAAAAATTTTGCTATCTAGTAATCTTGAAATAATTATTTGATTTTGGTCATAATTATAGAATGTCTTAATAAAAAGAAATTATGGAAATTGATGTTATAAAGTCAAAATTTTGCTTGGATTTTCCTCTAAGGCCTTTCGACCATTTATTAACAAAATAGGTTTTAAATTATTATTATTTTACTATCTACTACCTCCTAAAATAATTAGCTTGAAATGTTTTACTTAAAAGATGACTAACTAATGATTTGACAAGCTAAGACAAATTTTGAAAACCTTAGCTTTTTTTTAGGCACTTCGGCCTTAAAGGCAATTAAAATTAAGTTTTAAACTCCTAATCAATTGGCTTTAATCCTTAATTAAGTACCTAAGGTTAATAGTATAAGTTTAAGTTGAAACTTGTTAATTTGGATTTAGGGCAATTCCGTTCCATCTAGAAATAAACATCCAAACTTAGAATTTCTACTACTAAGTGACTTTAGTCCTTACTTAGGTACTTAAAGTTAACTAAATGAAATTGATAAGTAAATTAGCAAGTAAACCAAAAAGTTTTACTAGTCTTCTTGAAATAATAGATTATGACTATTTTTTCTTTAAAATAAGAAATTTTTAAAATCCTTACCTTTTCATGAAATTATAATCACATGCATTTTAAATTTTAGAGGTTACATTTAATTTGCTCAATTATAAATTCGTGTTAGATATTTTTGTATGATCTTTTTATATCTTAATTGCTATGTAGATAAGAATTAAGTCTCTGCTGCATGATGAAGCAGAGACATTGATAAAAAGAATAACTGGTGCTCAAATTGTTGAGATTAGGGATATCTTTGCTAAGAGATAAAGTTAAGTAGTGATGAACTATTAGTTAGATGAGCAAATGAGAGGTAAAGATCACGCAGTTGGCATGAAACCCTATAAGGGAAACTATATTTTGGTACACTGTGAAATGAAAGGCAGGGACCCAATTATCAGAGGTCTAAGGGGCAACATATCAAGTGGTGAACGACCCAATGGCCAAGGTAGCGCTCTTGGATAGTCACCTAACTAGCTTGATAACCCCGACAACTACTCAATATCCCAAGATTGGTAGAAAGTATACCTCTAGATTGGACTGTGAATGTCTTGACCTGAAAGATTGCTCATTTCCTTGATGAAGATGAGGATTGTACCATGGTGTGAGAAAGATGTATATGTACTTTCAGTTACTTCCTAAGTTTTGATGTGAATGTTGTTCATTAGTTGGGAGTATAGATCCATACAAAGTTAAGAGTATACTAGTAAAACTTAGATAAAATCCTTGGTTTCCCTCTTTAGATATGTCAATTGTGTTTTATTTTGTATTTGATGGTAGGATTTCCTACCCATCTATGTGAAAGGGATTTTAAGAATAAATCACCTCACTTATTTATTTTTTTATGTGTATGTTGTTCATGGATGATTACGTGAAGATAGCGGCAATGTTGGTGACCAAGACCCTCCTCATCAAGGTCAGAGGTAGTATGAAAGGGGTGTTGATGGAAAGTCATCATAGGTCCTGTTGGTCACAAATAAGTTACATTTTTCTTTGTTTTTGAAAGTATCTATTAACCATTAAATTTGATTTTTGATATTGATTATTGAATCTTTGTAGGTTAACTCCATCAAATTCGACTACTAAGGACATGATGTGTGTCATCATGACACAATTTCGAGGTCCTTACCATTTTTACTCTACGACCCTTAAGGATGTTAGGAATGAGTAGTGGTTGCGATTTGAGCTTATATTGAATCAACATACCCAACCTTATCTAACATCATTATTTCGTAGTTATTGTGTAGGACAAAGTTTCATGTGAGCCTCATCAAAGGTAGATTATCTGTAAAACATTTAAGGAACATTGTTCAAAATGTCTTACAAATATTTTGACTAAGGCAAGGAAGGTTGAGAATAAGTTGCATTACATAGGGAAGCTTAGGCTAGTGATAAATCTATATTTTATGTACATTTATAGAGCAAGTTCACATGATTTTTACATTAGCTCACAGGAATTTTGTGAGAAAATAGACCATTAATGAAAGATTTCATGTGATGTGTGTTTCTAAGTTTTTTTATTTAAAATTAAATGAATTGCCTTAATTTTGTTGAATTTTATGTGGGAAGTTAGTTGAACAAAAAAAAGAAATATAGTCCATAGATATAGAGGAGTCTTATACTTATCAAAGTGGACTTAAAAGAAGCCAAAACCAAAGTGAAGACCACAAAAGAGGCCTACAAGCACAAGAACAGGCCAAAAAAGACTTGAAGTGCAAAATGGAGTGCACAAAGTTGCACCCGCCTAGCGGGACTTGCCTTGAAGGTATTCGGCCCGGCGAGTTGGGCAGCCCGCCCAACGTAAAAACGAAGCAAATTTTTTCCAAAAAACCGCTCGGCAGATTCCCAACCTCACTGGGCAGGCCCAAGATCCAACTTTTAATTTTTAATGGGCCTAGATTATGGGGAATGGGCCGGGGATTAAGCCTTCTACTCCAAAATTCTGAAATTGTATTACAAATAGCAAGGAGCAAAGCACAATAAGCATCATCTCTATCTTATCTTTATTCTCTTCCCTCTTTTCCTTTTTGTTTTTGGCTTTTAGAGAAGGATTCTTGAAGGACAATAGGATATTCAGAGTTAGAGACTGGGGAAAAACCTTTTCTTGTAAAAGATTTCTTCTTCTCTTTTCTTTGATGTATTTTTTTGAAATTATTGTTTCTCTTCTTGCTATGAGTAGCTAAATTCCTTGTTAGGGTTGTGGTGTACTTAGTGTTTGGAACCCCTAAATGCTTAATTTTAATTAAATTCTTGTTTCTATTCAGTCAATTAGATTGCTCTACTGTTTGTATTTTCTTACTTGGAATTGATCATCCCTTGTATGCTTTGAATCGATTAATTGAACGGCAGTCGTACTACAATTAATTGGTAGACGTGTAGGGTAATCAAATTAGATGTTGTCGTATGATCAACATTCATTCCTAATTTCCAATTAGATTAATTAATTAATTAATCCCCCTTTTATTCCTCATGCCTTCCTAGGGTTTTAATATCTCATATAATCAATTCAGAAATTAATTTAGAAAGGACTATTGCAATTTATGACCAACAATTGACAATAAAATGCGTAGGAAGATATTGGTAATTGAAAAATAGTACGAGGTTCAGTTAGAATTAAATGTGAAGGAACTTAAAAGCACGAAGGAAACCACAACCCTAAGCCTATTTTCCTATGAATTTTTCTTTACTTGCCACTGCTTGTTTTACAATTCCTGTTACACGTCTATCCTTGTTAAATCAATCTACTACCTATTTAATTTCAACTAAACAATATAGAATCTCTGGTAACTAGTAATCGCCATTTAGTCCTTTGGGTTCGACATCAGGACTCACCTCCTTTTGTTACTATTGCGATAAGGGTGCGCTTGCCCTTGAGCGTATTTTTAGCACATCAACTAGTCTTGTTGCTCATTATTGGGATAGTCTAGCCTTTCAATAGTCATGATCCAAAACATAAGGCTAACTAGGGTTTGACCAGAGGTGAAGCTGTAACATCCTAAAAAAAAAGGCTATTTATAATTATATTAGTAATAAATAAATAATAGTCTTTTATATCATTTTCATGAATGCTCTACTTAATATAAGATCTTGTTCTGTTTTAAGATATAATAAAGGGCCAGAATTATATTTAAAAAAAAGGGCCACTATGGCCCAATAATGGTCTTTCACCCTTATAAGACACCACAACACGCACACCCACTCACTTGCACACACACAAGAGAGAGAAAGAAGAAAGAGAACAAGAGAAGGAGAAAGAAGAAGAAGAAAAGAAAGAGGAGGAACTAGCGACAACCATCCATCCAATCACTTTTGAAAACTAGTAGTGAGTGCTTCTTATCCATCTTCCTTCCTATAACTTACTTGATTTGGAGATGTGGTTGATGGATTAATGGGTTTTGGGTTTTGAACCCTATAATAGAAATTTAGGATTTTGCATGATTTTCATTATTTATGAGTTATTATAACTGTTCTTGTGATTATATAAGATGCAATAGCATTTATGAGTCCATATGTTACTTTGGGATGGCTGTATAGCCATTAATGACCAAGGAACTACAAAATCATAAACCATATACCTAGTTCGCGTCGAGGTCAGCACTAAGCGCGAACCAACCATAACCCACTATGGGACTCTGGTAGCTTGACGCTAAGCACCAATAATGTGGCACTAAGCAACAGGGTCGTCGCTGAGCGAGGATATTTCGTCACTGAGCGTTGGACCCCTGGAACAATGCGTTAATTTTATTTCATTTTTAACATATGTTCATTGTTTTCAATATAATAAATGATTGCATGAGAATATGTTTTATGTAATGTCATGTATAAAGAATCTTCTCTAGGTTTAGAAGAGTAAGAAACTCTTTAGACTTCAATGGTTGGTTAAAAGTTTTAAATTGAACAAACCCCTCAGATCGGAGGGGGATATAAATATGGGGTTGTGATATATCTAAGTTGTAATTAAAGAAAAGTATGTATAAGACTGAGGTGCCATCTTTGGATGAATGGGTGGGTTCCGTCACTTCTTATTTCTCAAATGTTAGTGGCTAAACCCTTTGGACCAAAGGGGTATATAAATAAGAGGTCGCGGCATAAGAACAAGGGGGACGCTCCTTGAAAGTTTGAGTTCAATACTTTGCCATAGGACGAAAAACAGTAAATATAAAGTTAAGCATGCAAAAGAATGTAATGAGAAGTGTATGTTTGAAGATAAGTAATTAATGTTTATTATGATTTATGTATTCATGAGTTCCATTAACTATATTGCATGTATTTTAGCACTCATTGAGACATCGTCTCATTAATTTAGTGTATGTGTTTCAGATTAACAGGTGAGGACAGCTAAAGCTTGACCTTAAAGACATCATGTTTTGAGATTGACGTATTGAGAGGATATAGTTTAGTTATTTTGAAAATAGTGACATAGAAATGGAATGTTTTGTGTAATTATCCTTTTAATATGAATATTTCCTCTTTTTGACATATGTAATTATGTTATTTAAGGATTATAGTAGAGTTTGTACATCTAATGTATTAAGTAATGACATCATATAATGTCATATTCTTATACTCAGTTATTGATATTATCCGTACTCTGATTATTAAAAATGTATATTTCAAGGTATTATTATTAGGGTGTTACTGAAGCAGTCCACACTACATGTCACAAGTCTCATGTTAAGGTGGCATTAGACCTAGTATGTATTCAGTCAAACATGTGTTTTACATAGCTCAATATCTTTTGAATATGTCATATTTTAAGATTAACTATTCATTGCCTTTTTAGCAAGATTGACATTTAGTAGGATATTACTAGCGGCAAGAGTAAAGGACAAGTTTACAACACCGTAAACTTATCAATGAACATTCATCGTGGGGTGTCATCACTAACTTAGAAGTCTCGAGCCCTTTTTCATCAAGCAGTGCCATGTCTAAGAAGAAGGTCACTAGAGTTGAGTGGATAGCTGCAGATACTAGGCAAGCAACAGTGACTGCTAAGGAGAGAGTCAAAGTTACTAAGCAAAAGATACTTTTATTTAGACGACTAGTTCTTGGATGATTGATAATAGATACTTTTATTTATTTATTTTTTGTTATAATTTTCTAGTGTAGTTTGATTATCACATTACATACATAAGGATAATTGCATATATGATGAATCACTACTGCATAGGAGACTTTTTACATCGATTAAAATTGACTTGTTACGTTAGTTATAGACTTGTTATAGATACAAGGGATATAGAATGTGGGAATTTTTTACATCAAAAATCGAACTGATGTGAAAAATACTTTTTACATCGATTAAAAAATTAATCGCCATAAAATGTTAGGCTTTTTACATCAGTTATGACATAGAACCAATGTAGAAACTTTCTACATTAGTTATGTCCGTAATCGAGATAGAAAGTATAACTTTCTATATCAGTTTTGCTTATAACCGATATAGAAAGTGACTTTCTACATTGGTTGTATGCATAAGCAACATAGCAAGTACGATTTTTTATGTTCTTTTTTTTGTGCATTTATCTTGTTATTTCAGACAAACAACTAGACAAATATTTTTTCACATCACAGGTTGACCACAATTAGCCATAAATATCATATTATCTAGTAATCATAAATAACATAATATCTAATATAAAAATCTCATAACATAAAAAACATCTTAGTAATCATCACATATATCTTATAATCATCACAAATATTTTATAAATATTCGATTAACATCCTAAATTTAAACATGCTTTAAAAATTAGAAATTTACAAGTTGGTTGACTCAAAAAAATGGTTTGTCCAACGTGTATGGATGTCATCCAAGTTGACATCGGAGGATTGATGTGGATTGTTGAATATTTACAGGTTCACATAAGAGGTTAAAATATTAGTTCAAACAAGAAAGCGGAGTGATCAATGAAGAATGCAGAGTTGCAAAGCTTGGCATAGAACGAATCCACTCTTTATTATCTCATAGTAATAATTAAGCGTTGTTGCACGGTGAAGAAATTATATTTGGAGTTTAGGTTTTGGTGAAGAGAATGTTAGGATTAGAAAAACAATAGATAGAGGAGTAGACAAAGCCTCACTATTTCCAATTTCTTCATCACCAAAACATCTAATTTCAATAGAAGCACTGAATAGTTCAATAATTAACAATTTCTCATTTTCATCAAAATCCTCTTCTTATTTGTCTTAAACTTAGAGGTAAAACCAAGTGGTGGGCCACAAGATCTGCCACCCTCTTTTTCAGTACTGCAGTTGCGTATTTATGAATTTAAGGAAGATCAACTCATGATGGCTAAACGGGGTATAGTGAAAATGTCAAAACATGATAACTGGAAATTTATCACTTCGAATCTTCTTCAACACATTTGCTGCTTTGTGCTTAGCAATTGCTTTTTCAAGCTTCTTAATCCGGCCTTTAAGATCATAGGATACCCCACCCTATTTTCAACATCACCATCATATAATGTCTCTTTCCGTACTTGGATTTGATCCATTTGACCTAAATAGCAATGCGTGGAGGTGCTAACAGTGACGTCCCAAAGGTAGAGCTCGTCGTGCTAGGAGCTGGAGAGCGCGAACTAGCCATTGAAGGAGAGGACCACTTCTTGCACCAAGGCGACAGTAGGATGTCGTAGGTTTTGTTGCACAACACGATGATAATGTCGTCATGATGTCGAAATGGCAATCGCCAACACGACATCAAGGTTGAATTCGTCGTCACAATGTCGGAGTCACCATTCTGCCATTTCCTTCTATCTCACAAAGGTTACTAGGGTTTTTCTTATGCAAGAGGCTTTTGTACAAGAGTATAAGGTTCGTCGAAAGCTCTTTTATATTAGTTATAATTAGAACCGATATAAAAAAGACTTTTTACATCAGTTATAGTTTTAATCGATATAAAAAGTCTTTTTTTATATCAGTTATAAATATAACCAATGTAAAAAAGTTTTAGTTAATTACAAAAATGCCACTGCATTTTGTTTACATCAGTTATTAAACAATTAATGTAAAAACTTGTCATCAAAAGTCATTTTTTGCACTAGTGAATATTATTTATTTCTATATTATTATTGATATTATGTCTTTGTTAGGCTTTTATTGTTTTAATTTATATATCCAAGTTTTGTTATATATCAACAATAAATGAAAAAAATGATCTTTTTTTTAAAAAAAAACTATGACATTAGTATCAGCCTAGACAACGCTAACTTTTTCACATCAATATAACATCATCTTTAGGTTGATGCTATTAACTACAACTATTAGCCAAAGCAATTAGCTTCAACTTTTTCAAACAATTTTGTGTCAACCATATGGACACTAACATTAATGTGGGAGTTTTTACTTTGCTTTTAGCTTACATTTTTGCATCAGGCATACCAATGCAACGTAGTGTCAGTCTCTTAGAAACAGACACAAAAAATTTGCTTCAACTAAATTTGTGTTGGCCTTGACACTAGCATGAATCCGACACTAAAATCACACTTAGTGTTGTTTTTGTTGGTTGGCATCGAATTTTGGCTGTCATTTAATGGAGATTTTCTTGTAGTGTTAACCCACTATATTACTAATGACCTTGAAAAAGTCATCAACAATTTTTACCAACAAAACTGACTAATTCAAGGCTGTTAGTAATTTGTCGATAACGAGGCTTTAGCCTGTGCAATGCACAGGCACGAAGATTAATTATTAAAATAGTAGTGAAATTATCACCAAACGTATGAATCAACTTAAGTAAAATTGTTTTGGTTTAACCAATGCTATTGAGTTTGAAGCCTAAGTATGTATGTTGTATCAAATATTTAACGAAAGAGTTTTAGTGTCCTTAATCTCCTATAAACTATAAAGAATGCTTGTGACATCTTAAAAAATAGTAGTGAAATTAAGTAAATAGATTTCATGTGAATTGCACCACATCATAAAGATAATAACAAAAAGAAATTAATGGATTTTGCTTTATATTTTACATTTCAAATATTTTAGATTAATTCGTCAACTTTCAGGTTATATTAGATATGCACTTGGTATTGAAAAAAAAAAAAAAAAAGAATACTTCTTGTGATGCCACACAATTTCCAAAACTCATTGCAGTAGGACTAATATTAATGAGCATAGGCTTCTCAGCTTTTCTTAAAATTAATGGAAAATAATTGAATTTTTTAAAAAAATCAATATAAGTAATATAAGTCGAAAACCTTCAATCACATGCACTTCATTCTTTAAAACTTCATAATTTTATAAAGATGAAACATAGTCTTTCTATCTTTCAAAAACACGTGATTAGGTGAAATAAATCTAATACAAAGGCTATTAGTGAACTATGCATCACTATTAACGTCATGTGGTTAGCCAATAGCCATGGAGGTGAATGTCATCGGTATACTTTTATTACATAGATGATCAAAATAATGGTGGGTTTGAATACAGAAATTTAAGTGAAAACTTAAAATTCCTTAAATTAAAATGTTGTTTGGATAATGTATTAAAAGTATTTGAAATTTTAGTAATTTATTAAAATATTTTGTTTATTTAAAATTATAAAATTTCAAATCTCTCTCAAAGAAAACATGAATTTGAAATTTTCCAGGCTCATATTTTTTCTTTCTCCTTTCTCTCTTCTCTTCTCTTCTCTTCTCTCTCTCTTTTCTCTATATTCAAAGACAAAAAAACTTTGTTTTCTGTGAAGTTTAATATTGAAATTTCAATTTTTAAATATATATTTAAAAATAAAATTTTGTAGAGGGTGAAAATTGAATTATCCTATCATAATTAAGAATTTGAAATTTAAGAAATTTGAATTGTTTTATCCAAATAAAACATTTAAAAAATGAAGAAAATTTAATTGAAAACATTAATTTCAAATTCCCTAAAATCTTAAAATTTCTCATCCAAACACAACCTTAAATAATTCAAAGGCCTATTGAACACCAGCTTAGTAAATTTACTATTATTTTTTTAAATTATATAAATTAAACATTTTTTTTATTAATTTCAATTATTAAAATGTTATATTTTGTAATATATAATTATAGTTATTGTACATCTAAGTTTTATATTATTTTTGTATGATATAAATATTTATCTTGCTATTTATATATTAATTTAATTTTTACATAAAAATTATCTTCTATGATGTAATTACTCATACCATAATACAAATATTCCGGCATAACAAAAGAGTTCATAATTTTCATATTATATGAATATTAAAACTACATAATATATATCATAATAAAATATGTAATAATAAAAAATAGCTTTATATTTAATGGTAAATTATTTAAATTAATTGTATATTAACTTGCCAAGTGTTTGCTCCATAATGTAAAAATAAATATAAAACTTTTATCTCTTACCAATAATTATTGAATATAGTAAAACTACAAATTTAAACATTTTGTACAATAAAAATTTAAATTTGATAGAATTTATATATATGATAAAAGAAGAGTGTTAGCATTGACTCTCTTAGTGGCTCATAAAATTTTGAGAAACTAACAAATCGGAGCATATTTTCTCTATTTTTTAAACGCTAATTGTTCTCTTTCACCTAATCATTTTGTCCTTTATCCACATTCAAAATATTTTATGTGTTTAAAGCCAAGATAATAGTTTCTAAAGTTTGCTCATTTGTGTTCGTATAGAACACACATTGTGAATCACATTTTTCCAATATATCTTAGAATTTTATTCTTTTATTGTCTTGTAATTTTTTCGTTACAAAACAAAATCTTGAAGAAATAAAGTTACTTCAAATAAATTTAACCGTACTGATTCACTTGTCTATTAGTGTTAACCATATTGACAATTGTAATTTTCAAATTATATTTTCATGCTAATTGGGTTCTTTAAGGTGAATGCTTATAGTAACATACCTATGAATAAATAAAATCCGTAAGATAAAATTCCAAGAAGTTCATATGATTCCTTGACACTATAGTATAGAATTTATCAAAAGGTGCTTGCTCAAGTAGTTCAGCGCTTGAACTACTTAACCAAGGTCTGAGACTTGATCCTCGGCTTAGACATAGAATCACAACCAGAAGTATTACTTTGCCCTCAAAGGGGCTGACTCGGTGAAATGGGAGATTAGTTGGACACAAAAATTAAGCCCCAGATACCTCCTGGTCTAACCAAAAAAAAGAAAAAAATAGTATAGAATTTTAATGCCTATGGACAAAAGTTTATTGTGCAAGTTGCCAGACATTTTACCGAAAACAGCTTAATATAGAATTTTAAATGTCCTCACTATTTTGCAGGAAAGAATTTCTTATTACTGGCCCAAATATAAAAGACAAGTGAACGTCACTGTCCTCACCATTATGCAGGGGGAAAAAATAAAAGAAGTTGTGACACTCTACAAAATACTTGTATCAAACTAAAAGAAAGCAAGTATGGAGACAAATGAAATAAAAGCTCTCCATTGCATATAATTTGCTGGATTCTATCTCTTGGCAATACAACCTTAATCCATCACTATAATACAATAAACAACTTCAGGACCAAAAAATTAGCCCAACTCCAGCATTACATATGATAACTAACCAAGGGTACAAAATCCACTACTACTATAACTTGTGCCATTACAATTTTCTCTAAAAGTTGCTAATGTTTCTTCCTATCACCAACAACCAATTCAAACTTCCATATTTTTTAAAATGATATTAGAGATATAATGGGTGCACCACACCAATATCACGTTAAGCAAAGCTATGTTACTTTATATGTAACAAGTTATAGTGTCGCAAAGACAAACGTCAATACTATCTCATGTAATTATGCCCTATATATATTACTTATGAAAATCCTGTTGATCTCAATAGAATTCAGTTTTGTGCTTGAATTATTGCACCTTGGAAAATTGAGGTTGTTAATATCAAAGCATTTCTATATTCTTTGTTTTAGTGTTATTTGCCATGTCAATGGTTTGGATATCTTAGCCTATCCATTAGGTGGTTACATGACTCACTTGAGAGATTCCAATTATTCAATGTTTGATACAGGATGGATACAAGAATTTTAGTCTATGTATGTAATCAACAAAACCTATAGAACAAAAAGATTCTTAAAACTACGGGAAAAAATCGTCAAATTATTTGAGCATCAACCGCGGGAGATCCCAAATATGAATTATCCTTTCACACATACATGATCACGAGTCATACATTAAAGATTGGATCTGCATGATTTCCAGGAAAACAGATAATTTAACCAAGCCTCTACTTTGGCTAGTTAGCTTTATTCTCTAATGTTAAAAATATAGTCATTAATAGTTTAGATTCGACAACCATTACAAGAAACTTGAGTTTCATACACAGCTTACAAACTAAACATCATAGAATAAATAAGGTAAAGGAATATTTAACTACTACAAAGCATGAGTTTGGTGATAACATGCAGGACCCTTGTTCGTCTCCCTTCGAACAAAACCTTTTAAACAACACATGCCTTAGAAATCACAGTAATTACTTACCCCTCTACCAATTGTGGCAATTGAAGGTAGAATCAGCGGCCTTCCAAACACAGCAACATCCAAAGGTCTTAGTACATAATAAGACCAGTGTGGTAGCAACCATAAGCTGCAGTCCATAGAAACTATTTTACATTCAGAAAAGAATATAAGTTGTACTCACGTCACATGTTACTAACTGAGAGAGACCTGTATTTGTCAAGTGTTTCTGTATTAGGGGGAGAGAAAGTAAATTAAGAATGCACCAAATGCGGCACTGCAAAAAGTAATATTTCCAAATAATTACACTTCATTCTACCTTTGAACTACCCACTGAATAAGGAACAAAACATGTCACAGGGTACCATGCAGTAAAGTAAAAATATATAAGGACTCTATGAAAAAAACAAATACATAACATTATTACCTCCAGTAGGAGTCCTCATTACAGTTCCTCCTTTCGGTCATCTGTTAAATTTGTTATCCCAGCCAACATTAGAGCCACTAAATTAGCCAATCCTACGCGGTCATCCATCTTTGACAGCCAAACCTGCTTATATTCTCCAAATAAGATTACACAGCCTTCGTGTGGATAAAGATGTTCAAATAGAAGGTAAAATTATATGCCTCACAAGATTACTAGGTGAAATATCATCGATCCAAGAGGCGGCTGAGAAATTTCCTCCCCATAGATCACTGTTTGATCCACCACCCAAAATCCAAGAACCATGTTTTGTGCCTAAAGTTAACAAAGTAGAAAAGTATACATCAGATAACAGAAGTGTTTCCATTTGAACTTGTTTGTGTAGATTTAACAACACACCATCAAGCATTATATTTCTGGTTATTGCAAAGAGAAAGAATAATGAAAATATTTTCAAAGCTAACTAAAATGGGTTCATATTTAACAAAAGCACCAAAATGAGACTCAGATATTTGATGGGGTTGGATTAAGAATAAAGACTTGAGTACTAACAAAATCAAACAATGGTTGATGACTTAAGAAAATGTAACTGCAAGTATCATCAACTTTCTTTGTTTGCATCAATGTTACATTTAGATATGCTATTTTTTACTTTAGAATCTCAACATAGAATGAAAAATGAAAGGCATTTTCTATTTGAGCAAACACACGAACAAAAATGACAAGAAATAAAAAGTTTTGTGTATGTTATCTCCTTGAAAGAAGTGGTGAGTAACCATATAACTCAAAAGAGAAAAGGAAAAGGAAATGAACATGCAAGAACACAAAGGCTTACTTTGAACTTCTTCTTTGATCCATAGCACTGAATATCAAAATGTTAGGCAATACAAATAATCAAGATAGAAGCACAGAAATTAAAAAAAAGAAAAATACACCGCTGAACCATAATAGTGATCAACAGAATCAAACTCCAACCCTGCACCTCACACCAAAATCAATCAACACATCAACCCAACACCTCCACTATGTGCTTGTGAGCACTAGTGCCATTGACGAAATTTCATTGCACCTCACCACCACACAAACTGTCCACCCGTTAACCCATAAGAGTCAGCAAAGTAAGCACACACTAATCAGTGACAATGCTAACCTGCTCAAGCTATGCTTTTAAAACCATTCCTTCTTCCTTTGTGAAACTCAATCCAACATGATTCTTCTAGATTTACATTGGGAACATTGGCCACCAATCATCAGCTTTCTCAATAGCAAGAGAGCAGAGCTTCTGTACATCTTACTACCATCACAAAAATAGACACAGAACCAATCAGAAAAAACTTCAATGTGCAGAGAAGGGAGCACAACCGACTATGAGTATAGAGAAAAGGGAGCGGATTTTAAATAGAAATGAATTAATAGGAAAAATTGGATTATGGGTATAACCCTCATCACTTGCATTCTCTAAGCCAATACCACAAACTCATAAAGAAAAGAGATATGAAAAACAATCGAAGACAATTCAAGATAACAAATTAATCACACAACCAAATAGAGACATTGGCAAACTGACAGCCCAAATAAAGTATAGCCGACAAAATTCTGAATTAACCATCACCTCATTTTTCCCCTTACGCTTGTTTCATCTAATTATGTTCCCTTCATAAGCAACAACAATGAACATAACACTATCAATGTTTCTAATACTGTAAATAAATCCGAAGATTACCCATCTTAGATTCTCCAATCAAACACTAAACAACCAAAATGGCAAAATTAAGTACCTTTCTTTTGAAGAAGATTACAATTTAGGAAGTGGCGAAGCTTCATCCGAAACATCATGAATCTGCTTCCATGCTTTCAATATCTTCAGAGTTTCGAGTTTGGTTATGGTTAGGCACATGAAGACTCTCTGTTTGAGGGAAGAAGAAGTAGAAGAGGATTATCGGGGGAAATGCAAAAAGAGGAAGGGAATGCAAGAGAGAGGGGGGCCGTCGAAATCAGACTCTTAATCTTGTGACGACACCGACGAGAAACTCCTATCAATGAAATTTAGCTGTTGAGCAACAACCTGGCCGCACACGAACAACATAACCAAGTCATAACTTGCTTTCCCAGCACAATGTACATTTACTTTTAAATAATCGATTGGCAATTACGAAAACCTTGTAGTAGGTTTGGCTTTGCCTTTCGTCGCTTTTGAAGGTACCAGTTACGAGGCGACCAGAAAAGTAAATTTGGTGGCCTTTCTGAAGATGCTGGGAAGCGACATGCGCGAGGTCGTCCCAGAACGTGAGGCTTATCCATGATGTTTGCCCAAGGGAAGGTGTTTGATTTCGTCGGGGGCAGCCACAACACCGAGTTGCAAAGGCTCCTTCTTCAACTTCCTATGCTCTTTCCAACTATGCGCTCTTCACAAGGGAGATGCGACTTGGAATTGGGATTTCGAAATAGGGGTTTTGGGGAAGGTGAACACGTTCTTCAAGGTAGCGGTTCCGATTTGTCCGCTGATGAAGACGACGTCGATATATTCATTGGCAGCATAACTTCTGATTACGAAAGCTGTCTTTACTGTTGTCTACAAGAATATTGTAATTTCCGACGCGTAATCTCCGGTAAGAAAAGCGGCACTCAATTTCTCCCCGTCTCTTCACAACACAACCAGCTAGCTCCATCCCCCCTGTGTACGGATAAATATCCATCAGCATACCCAAAATGCCCTTTGAGAAAACAATAAAATAAGTAAATAACAAATTCCAGAGTGAATAGTGCTCCACAGTAGTCGAAAACTCCCTCTGTTGTAAAGCTTATTGATTGATTGATTGTGACACACATTGGGCCTTTTCCGATTACAGTGGGTTCTTCAGGGTATTGCTACTTAGATTAGATCAGTTTTAAATAAAAAAATATTCAATCTATTTATTTCGATTTTGTTAATTTATTATCTAATTAGTTTGTTTAAAATATAAATTCAATCTGATTCAATCTAATTTAAAATGATTTGAATTGAATCGATTTTTAGTTTTAATCTTACTATTATTTAAAAAAAAACATTAAATAAATAATATGATATATAATAAATATATTAAAAAATAATTTAAAATATTAAATATTTTATTAATGAGTTATTATATAATTAATATTAGTATAACTTCTCAAATATATATTATTAAAATAAATTTACACAACTTGATAATTATGTTTATGTATCTTTACTCAAATAGTTACTAAATACTATTTTTAAATAAATATATTTTTTATAAACAAGTATAATTTATGTGATAATTTTACAAATATATAAGAAATAAAAACATAAATATGAGTGATATTAGAAAATTACGAGTGAAAATATATATGCATATATAAGTTCGATTTGTATTGGATTGGATTAGTTTTCAAAATCAGTTTATTTGGTTTTCGATTTTTTGGATCGGTTTTTTCGATTTTCATTGGATTGGATCAGTTTATAAACACCCCTAGTGTCAATAATGAGCATTTTTCTTGTATTGTATCATATATCGTGATAGCATAATATTTTTAACATTTTTTTGGTGTAGAATATTTTAACATTTAATAAAAATATCAAATAAAAAATAGATAAAGTTAGTATTTTGAAACAACCAATATTTACTATTTTTTCATCTTGTAATTATGAGAACTATTAAAGTGATGAGTTAAAAAATATAAATACATTCAATTAAATATGTTTAATACTCATTTATAGTTTAGATATTTAATGCTAATTAAATTGATAATAATTACATATATATATTAATTTTCATAATTTGATAAATAATAAAATAACATATTATAATTAAAATATAATACAAATACCGAAATATAACAAATAAAAATTAATGTTTGATGTCTTGATTCGTGCATAAAATGTTTCCAACACAGTCCGCCCACTTTTCTCATCTTTCTCAATCAAAGAAAATAATAAATTATTTTTACATGATAAAAAAAAAATCTAAATTTCTCTTCTTCTTTTTTTTTCTTTGTCAATGTCACGGTCCCTCTATTTGAACGACATCATCCAGGTTTTCAAAGTCATGTACCACCGAGTCTCTCTTTCTAGTCCAGCTTTAGGAGAAGAGAAAATAATCAAGAGATTGGTCACCATATATAAACCCTTAGGTTTCCTTATCAGTGAAGGATACTTAATTTTGTGACATCATATGTACTTAAATCGAAGAGCAAATGCACCGTGAACTCATATAGATAAAGTTTTGAAACAGTTCTAACCATACATTCTCTCCTTGTGAATGATAAGTTATATAAGTATATATGCCAAACAAACTAAACGGGGGGAAAATTAAGTATAAAAAAGAAAATTCGTTAAAAAATTATAATTTTTAGCTGTTATAAGAATAAGAATAAGCTTCTGACCGTTTAAGATATTAGTCTCTTACGTATTTTCATCATAATATGATAAAATGAGGTCTAAAATCACCACAAATGAAATTTTTTAAGTATTTAAACTTGGTGTTTTTATTTAGCTGTTTTTTATCACTAAAAA
The DNA here is from genome assembly GCA_004329165.1 of Spatholobus suberectus. NCBI lineage: Eukaryota > Viridiplantae > Streptophyta > Magnoliopsida > Fabales > Fabaceae > Spatholobus > Spatholobus suberectus. Next base: position 16,656,233 of record CM014731.1, on the reverse strand, counting down.
GTGTAAAAAAAAAAAAACTAGTGGTCAAATGTAAGATTAGGAAAAAAAAAATGATAAAAAGGATCTCATCCATCATGAACAGTGAGCAACCTCTTTTACTATAAAGGTTTACCGTGTGTTTCGTAGAAGGAAAAGAAATAGGATGGATAAAAATAGGGAAAAGAGAAATGAAATGGATGGAAATATGAGAAATAGAGTGAGTTTTAAGAGTGTTTGATTTGAGAAAATAAAAAAGAAATAAAGAATAGAGAAATAAGAAAAAGAATAAAAAAAAATCTATAGATAATTTTTTTTTTGAAAATCAATTATTTTTTGGTACTATAGGTTTTTTCAGTTTTAAATTGTCCGAAAATGCCAAAAACAGCCAAAAAATGGCTTCAACCAAGCAATTTCTAACAATTTTTAGCCACTACAAAATGTCAAACACATAGTCTGTTATTGTTCATTTCCATGCAGATTTATAAACAAATAAAAAGATGTGATACCACACATTTTTATTTCTCTCCCTCTTTATTTTCACTCTACCAATACACCCTATTTTCCGTCATCTCTCTTATATTTTCTCTCCCTCCGCCCTAATTCTCCTCTATCAAATATACTGTTAAGGAAAATTGTAAAAGTCCACTCCATTGGGGTGGAGGAAGAAAGAGATAAGAAGAAAAAAAGAAAAAAAGAAGTAGAAGGAGAAATTAATAGATATGATAAGTGAGGTGATAGAAATGATAAAGAGAGATAAAAAAAATGAGATAAAATAAATATATGTTTATAATTACCGAATGTTTAATAAAATGCTGAAACCCATATTTTGGGTATACCTAAATTAATTAAAAAAGTTTAACAAAAAATAACAATTCTCCAATTGTTCACCTATATAAAGTGAAACTCAACTTTCATCGTGTAAAACTTTTACAAAGCTGACCTAAAATATGCCAAAATGATAATATTTTAAGTTATCATTTATGGTAGTTCCCTGTGACCGTTAGAAAGATGCAATGTTATCTCGTCTAAAACATCTTGTGGAAAAATGGAAGATTGTGAAACCTTAACCTAACTATAGTTCGAAAACCTTAACCTAACTCTAGTTTGGTTATTTTGATTTACTAAAAATAAAAGGTCTCATCAAGAATATATTGGGTAATGGTTAGTTTCTGATTCCTATTTGCCAGACTTGCAAGCAACTTGCAAGACATGGAAGTTTTAATCGCATTGGCTGCTCCAGAAGGATGGAAGGTATATCAATTAGAGGGTAAATCCCACATATTCCTGAATCAGAAAGAATATATACTTTCAAGAAAGTATTAATATTATAAATCAGTTCAAATGCAATAATAGACTTATTGAAAAGGGAAATGACAAGTTTGTGATTAAGGACCTACTTACTAAAACCCCAAAGTCGATAATTATTTTATAATCATGACATACATCATTGTTCTAAATTATTTAAGATAAAACACATGTTAATTTTTTATGGCCATGTACTAAAACACCATTTGGCAGCTATCAAAGAATGGTTTTTGCCTTTTTGGCACATGCATTAATAACGCATTTGTCATTAACTTGAAGAAATATATATGGACCTTCCAATTAGGATATCTTAAGGATAGACATCACATAATGACAAGAAATTGGTGCGTTGGCTCATAAATCTATGTCTGGTCTTAGGTTGGTAAGACTATGGTTTTCCACATTTTCTGCAACTTTAATACAATATGGCTTCGCTAAGTAAGAACATACCCAGTACAAGAATCCAATTTGGTTTTTTAACATTCTTTTAGTGGGTTTTTTTTTTTTTTTTTGTGCCCACATGAGATTGAAGAATATTCAATAATTTTTACTGGATTTTTCTTTGTTATTTTAATACGAAATATTGACATTTTTTTTTTAATTCTTAAAACAATGTATAAGAAGTGTCCAAAATCCAAGTAGTGGACAGAGTTGTCAACAGTGGTTATACAAGCTGCACCAAAGTCGATGAAAATGGCTGATAAGATGTTTGGTAGGGTCTTTGACATCCTCATTGAGTCATTGCTCGATCATTAACTAAATTGATTCTTATGTTACAATTGGATTATCCGTATTGAAACCGTAGTACACTACTCGCCTTTTGTGTGCTACTAGTATAATAACAATATGCACATTCCTTTCAACGTTTTGTTTTATTTTGTTTTGTTTTTTCAAGAAACATATTCATGGCCGTTGACGGTGACCATGTCCGCCGTAATTGCCTACGGCTGACGGTGACCATAACAGTAAGCACCCATGGATTGAGAGAGAGGTAGTAAAACTGTAAAATCAGGATAATTAGCACAAAGGACTAATCAAAAGCGAGCATAATTGAAAACTAGTTAGCCAAGATCTTGGTTAGAGAAGAAAGAGGAGAGAGAAGAAGAATAATCAAGGGAAGAGGAAAATACAACGGCAATATATAATACTAATACAGGTAAATCTACACAACATGTGCCTTCATAATTGATTGAATACATAATAATACAAGATTAAAAGCAAAAATTAACACACCTAATACTAAGACACCGACACGCGTACGTAATTGAGTGTTGCAATTGGATTGAGAAAGTGGTAAGCCACGAGGATGAAATTGCACCTCATAATTTTATTTTGAGATCCCTGCAACATATCTTAGGTAACGGATGTGTATTAATTTGTTGTGGTCATCCACTCCCTTTCCTGCGGGCAAAAATGTCGCGCATCTTAGGTAAGGGTGTACCAGGTGGCCTAGTAGTGGTTGAAGTGTTGGGAGGATTACTTGGTTTTGCAAAGAAAACATCTTTGATGGTAATCTTGGGTGGTTTCTGTTGGGTGCTAGTGTTTGAAGTTTGAGGAGGAGAAGCCTTGGTGGATCCATTTTTGGGCCACAAAGCTTTCTTTATAAGATTTTTAGAGTCCGCCATCGATGGAGCTAGCTAAATGGAGGAGAAGTATTTGAGAGAAAATGAGCAATTAAAAGAAGGGAAGTGGCCCGGGTACATTTATACACAAATTCGAAGATTCTAGATTGTTAATTTGCATTTGTAATTTAGGTTTTGCTAAGTGCAATATTACACTCTCATTTGAATTTGTATGCATGTGTATCCATCCTGTCTCTATCTCGCATCTTTGTTATTTTAGGACACTAACATGAAACTCTTTCTACAAAGCAACTTCGACCGACCTGTGGAGTTTCTGGACATTTATTTCTCTACTCTTTAATTAATAACTCAAATGATTAGCGTACATCTGAGGCAATTACAAATGTCACATAACTAATGACATGGTCAGAGTTCTGAACTGTGACCAGCATAAAGGTATAATAATAATAATAATAGTAATAATAAAGGTATAATAATAATAATAGTAATAATAACGGTAAAGGTATAATAATAATAGTAGTAGTAGTAATAATAATAGTAGTAGTACTAGTAATAATAATAATAATAATAATTATTATTATTATTATAGTGAATCAAAATCAACTTAAAATTGTCAAACTTATTATACTTCTCTAAAGACAAAACTACATTTGAATTATCACTGGCTATATTTGATCTATAACGCCTTTTTTCCTCACAATTTATGTTTAAAATGAATGGATTGTGCTGCAACCGTGACCAAATCTGCGAGAAATTGATAGAACAGAAATTATATTGATACAAATTTATTTTATAATTAAGAGAGGTGTAAAATTAATAAAATGATTAATATTTTTTTTGGTACAAATAAAAGGAGTAATATAATAAAGAGAAATAAAAATATATAAATTAAAATTTTTCAAAAATTTGTTATAAAAATAATGTAACTCTTGGTAGAAATGCTTTTCCACACCGAAGTACTCATTCTTCGATTTTTTTTTCAATTTTGACCAATTTGTATAAAGTGAATACTATATCATATATTTCAAATGTATCATATTTGAAATCCTTTTGAGTTTTTTTTTCTTCTAGGTTTTCTTTTCATTTTTTCAGAAAATTAATAACTCCAAATCAACCATTTGACACGTAATAATTCATTTAAGGGAGATTTTGGACAACAAAATCCATCGGAGAGTAATTTAAGGGAGGATAAGGGTGGGTGTGGCCCCCTCCCTCAATTTTTTTTTAAACATTTATAAATTGAATTTATTTTTCATATAAAAATATATTCATCTAATTTGCATGCTAGCACCATGCGTTTTGATTCACACGAAGCATCCAAATTAGCCTTCACAATATTAATTGTGGTGGGGTCAACAGTTGAATTGATGTTGCCAAGCATACTCCTTTCGCCTTTCATCTTTTGAGCACAAAACAATGATGAGTCATAGTAAAGTGGACTCAACAAACACTTTAATCCTCCTTATTCACTGTAACTAAATCGTTTGCTTAGCTTTAATCTTACGCAACTCCAAACGCGACATGGTCAATTCTACATACAATTCATGGTTGTTTGTTTTATTTATAATTTTATAATATATATAGTTATAATCGCCACTACTACACTTAAATCAATTACCTTGTTCCAAAATTCACCAAAATAGAGTAATTTAAGATAATAGCAAAATAATATTTTATTGTTAAAATAAATGCCTTCATTTTTTTTTCCAGTGCCTTTGTATTAATTTTTCACTCAATAAGGTTTAGTGCATGCGTAGAAAGTAGAAAATGAAACTGGAGATTGAATGCAATATTTACTTGCAAACAAAGGTTGGAGTTTAACATGTCTTGTTGCATGACACAACTTGGCTTCCCTGATATAATGCTTACATGAAAAGATTTGAAATATAATTAGTTCTGTATAGATGAAAAAAATACAGTCGCTAATGGTCTATAAATACACATTACATTTAGCTAATTGAAAATAGGAGAAATGATTGATATAATTAATACGACGATCGTGAAAAATAGTAAGTTATATAATTAAAATACAACATTGTTATAATCACTATATATCGCCTATATTTTATCCAAAAAAAAAGAATATGTCACCTATAATAGTTTTACCTGACTCGAGCAGGATTGCCTCTAGTAGAAGATACATGTGACATTTACAAAAAAAAATAAAAATCAGTATATATAGTAAGAAAATAATTCATTTATTAATCATCTTGTCTATGCGAATTTTCAATTAAAAAAAAGAATTGAGAATTAATAGGCATGTGAAAAATGAAATTAAAAACAAAATAATAAAAAGAAATTCGTTTACTTTATCAAATGAAATTAAGGGAGTGGAACTGAATTTAGATCCTTTAAACAAAGTCACATGTTCGAGTATTATGAATGGAAAAAACATGATTAGAAAGAAAAATCTTACTAAAGGTGACTAGTTAAGTTTTTCGGCAAAATTAGTCATTAACGAAACCAAAAGATAATTCACACTTATAACATAGTAAAAAAAAAAATTTAAGAGGGGGGGGGGGGGGCTATAAAATGCCTTGCACAGACACGAAACTTTAATTTGATAGAATAATTATGCCTAAAAACTCATTTTGTTTTTACTTTTTACAAATTTGATCAAATTAATTTAATTGGAATTAAATGGTTCGTTTAATAGTCATAATAGGATATGATATGATGGGATACGATATGACAGTAGAACAAGAACATGATAAGATAGGAACATAATAAGATCTATTTTTATCCAATGTTTGATATACACTAAATAAAAAACCAAATAGCATTATATTATACTGTCCTGTGTTTGATGTGGACTAGATAATGATGGGATTGGATATAAAATATGTTCAAATGACAAAACTATCCTTTTGTTAAAATTACATATATATTTTTTAAAATAACTTAATTTAATTTTTACAATTTATAAAATTTATAAAAAGTTATAATTTTAACTAAAATATATAAAATTATTTTTTATTTATGTAGTTAGTTTTTTTAAATTATAAAAAATTATATAAGTAGCAAAATAATTATAATTAAAATATTATTAGTAAGTAATTTATAAAATAGTTGCATAACTTATTATTTTGAAGTTGCACAACTCCCTATATAAATCTTCCAACGTGAGTTACTGCCTTAATATTTTTTTGAGTAAACAGTCACGCTAGTCCTTGAAATTGGAAGACATTGTCATATTAGTCCATGAATTGAAGGAAATTAAAAAAAGTCCTTGAAAGTGCAAATTGACAATTACATTAATCCAAAATTCAAAAAAGTGTGTGACGTTAGTGTTAATATTAATATATGTTTAGGAATTAAACATATATTTGACATTCCAAAGACTTATTTGACATTTTTTTAGTTTCAAGAACTAATGTGATAGCGTCCACCGACTAAAATAGTTGTTTACTCTATTTTTTTCTTCCTCCGTGAAAGCAAATCACGAGTTACTACTTTAAAGCAAAATTGCATATATATATATATATATATATATATATATATGAGAGCTGCTAATATACATTCACTCAAAAATTAGAATTAGCACCCAACACCTTTTCTGTTGGACAAAAAAATCATTCTTCCTTTTATTTTAGATCAACATAACTTAAAAGGCGGCTATGTAATTTTTTATTTTTATTTTTAAATAACCCTTTTCTCTTTCCCACGTTGTCTTTCTCTTTCCTGCATTCCACTTAATGCCTACGTATTCACCTCTCGTATGCAACTGTGCAAGTTTGGTGAACCTCTGTTGCCTTGAACACTACGTCTTTTCCTCATCCCAATTTCTTTTCAAATTTCAAATTCACATCGTCTTAGTCTTCCTTTCAAGTTGCAAATTCACATCATCGTAAGTGAGCTCCTTCCATTCCCCCGCCCCCCCCCTCCAAATATCGTTTTAGAATGCATTTGGGCAAGAAATTTACAGTTTTGTTGTTGTCTAAATATGCGAACATTTCAACATGGCTTATGCTAATAGACTTTATTTTCATTTTTATTGGTTTTGCGTATGTAGTTGAGGCCTATCTATATTTAGATAATGTATACATTTCATTGTTTATCATCATGATTTATTCTTTCTAAGTGAGTTTTTAACTTCTCTTTTATTTCAATTAATTTTTAATCCTAATATGTATGATTCAGATTTGAAATCAATATGACATCTGAAGTGAGAAATGGTGTCAATGATTGGCCTTTGGAGCTTCTTAAGGATTATACTTCTATATGTGAAGATAGTGAAAATCAAAATTCTTTTTACAAGCCACAGCCTGAATTTTTGCCTCAAGTCAATAGTGTTGATGATTGGATTCCTTATGTAGGTCAAATATTTAATAATGATAATGATGCTTATGACTTTTACTACTTATTTGCACGAAAAAGTGGTTTTTCGATTAGCCGTCATCACATTTACAAATCTAGTAAGAATGAGACTGAGGAAAATCCATTGAGTGTTTATAAGAGAGAATTTATCTATCATCGTGCTGGTACTAATAAACAGTAGAAAGTGAATGAAGTGAAAAGTCAAAGGAAACGAAAAGCTTCAACGTGTAATTTATTGGAACCAAAGACGAATAAAGCGTTTAGTCCCTTAAATTTTGAAGATAACAAACTTATTAAGTTTTAAGTCTCTATTGTAAAAAAGTTCTTAAAGCGTCCAATGCGTGTTTTATATCAAGGCATCCAACGTGCCAGTTTTAACAAGCGTCTAATAAACTCTTGTATGATGACCGTCTAAGCATAAGTCTCTTAACGACTAAGTTTTTACAGCTCGTTTGAAGTGATCTAACACTCAAATGTCTAAGCATTAAATGAAGGTCAGATGCATGATACTGTATAAGCGCAATGTTGCAGAAAAAGGAAGTCAACCTATCAAGCTAGCAAAATGAATAAAGAATGTTTAAAAAAGCAGCTCTTCAACACAGTACTACACTTTTCATTTTATTGCAAGAACAAAAGTCACTATTCTGACTTTGTTGTCAACTCGATATACGCACACGCTTTTCTCTCTTGAAGAATGAAGCTAAGCTTTTAACGACTACTTTCTAAAGACTATATATAGCAGCTCAGAAAAGAAGTAAATCAGTGAACAACAACGAACTTTACGTTTACTAGACGACCTTGAAACATCTTCAAACTCTTTGTAGAGAAACTTTTACTGCACTTAAACTTTCATATTCTCACATTGTGAGTTGATTTGTTTGTAACAACTGTTTTATATTGTGAAAGCCTAGAGATGCTTAGTGACAAAGAATACTTAGGTGATTAAACAATCTGGGTGGATTGCGTTGTAAAGTCTGAAGAGGCCTAGAAAAATACTTGTTTGTAACCTAAGGTTGGTTAGTTGAACACCTTTAGGATGAAGGAACTAGACATAGCTCAAGATTGAGTGAACCAGTATAAAAATTTTTGCGTGATTTTTCTTCCCTTATCCATTTATTTACGCCTAGATTATTTGTTCTTTTTACAGTTTTTAAGGAGTTTAAAAGTTTTTTTAAATACACAATTTAACCCCCCTTTCTTTTGTATTCCTCGCTCTTTCAATTGGTATCAGACATCGGCCTCTTGAGGTTGAGTATCTAACAGTGCAGGGATAAAAAGATCCTGAGTATACATGGTTAACGATGGACTAGTTGTCAACAAACCACCTCTCTTCAAAGGTCAAAATTATGATTACTAGAAACAAAGAATGATAGCTTTCTTTGACGCATGTCACATTGACATGTGGGATGTTGTGGAAATAGGTGATTATGCACCGATGGACTAAAACGGAACTGAGTTGCCTAAAGGTCAGTGGACAGAAGCACATAAACAAAGGTACCTACTTAACTCTAAAGCTCAAAATGCTATTATGTGTGCCTTGTCTGAATTTGAATATGAAAAAATGCATAGCTTGAAAAGTGCTAAAAAGATGTGAGATACCTTAGCTCTTGCATATGAGGGTATTTCACAAGTAAAGAGGTTTAAGCTAAGCCTACTTGTAAGACAATATGAATTATTTACTATGGAAGATAATGAAACTATTGAACTTATGTTTGGTAGATTTCAAACCATTATAAACAACCTGAGATCCCTAGGTAAAACTTATCACAATTATGATCATATTAACAAAATTTTGAGAAGTTTGCTTAAACAATGGAGACCACAGGTTACAGCTTTGAGAGCGTCTAAGGACTTAACAATTTTTTCCATGGAAGAACTACTTGGAACTCTCAAGGTTCATGAGTTGAAACTAAAGTAGGATGAAGGACTGAGAAGAGGAAAGTCCATTGCTTTAAGCATCCAGCATCTAACAAAGGGATCATCGTCCAAAGCTCTAAATGTGGAATAATCCTCTGAGGAAGGGTCTAAGGAAGATGACTTTGATGAGGATGAGATATCCTTCATATCTAAAAAGATACAAGCTATGTGGAGGAAGAAAGGAGGAACCAGAACTATAAACTTCATCAAAAAGTTTAGCAAGGAACCCATAGAAAAGAGTCCACCAGTTTGCTTCGAATACAAAAAGCCTAGACACTTTAAAGCTAACTATCCAAACTTGTAGAAAGAGAAAAAGAAAATCTTCTTCAAAGAGAAAAAGAAAGGACTCATGACAACTTAGGAAGATATAGATCTATCTTTCTCAGAAGAAGAAGGAGAGGAAGAAGCAAACTTGTGTCTCATGGCTGAGACAAGTTCAGAAAGCTCAGAAAATGAGCAAGATGAAAAGGTAAATTTCAATGACTCATCTTCTCTTCAAGAGGCTTATAATGAACTACTTTCTAATTCTTCTACTATCTTAGTAGGCTATAAGAAACTAAAAGGAAGTTTTCAAAAATGTCAAAAGAATTTAATTTACTCAAAAAGAACTATGAAGATATTATGAGAGAGAATGAAAAATTAAAGGCAGATAAAACAAAAGATTGTCTAGAAGTGACACTTCCTAATGAAGCATTAGAACTTAAAAGGGACGTAACTCATTTAAAGGAAAGTCTATCCAAATTTGTCAATGGAACTAAAAATTTAAACAAAATCTTCTCTTATAGATCAAGTCCACATGACAAATCTAGATTTGGCTTTGTTAAAGAGGAAGCCTTTGGAACAACTAGAGCTACTACTTTTTGTAAAAATTATGGAAAGAGTGGTCATGAATCATCACGATGCATTCATCGTCCAGTTACGAAGGTATCCAGTGCCTTCAAAACTAACAAAAAATGACCCAAGTCCATTTGGGTACCTAAATCTATAATTATTCCTGTCATAGATTTGCTTGACAACAGAAAGGAAACTCCAGTCATGGTACCTGGACAGTGGTTGCTCATGACACATGATAGGAGAAAAGTCCATTTTCCAAAGCCTCTAACAAAAGAATAATGGATGGGTCACTTTTGGAGGAAATTAGAAGGGGAAGATAACGAGAATGGGTAAAATTGGTAAGCACCCTTTAACTTCCATTGATAATGTTTTATATGTTGAAGGACTCACACACAATTTACTGAGCATAAGTCAATTATGTGACAGTGGACATAGTGTCTCCTTTAACAAGGATGAATGTATAGTCAAAAATATAGATGGATCCATTTTGTTTTTTGCAAAGAGGCAAAGCAATTTATATAAGATTGACTTAAATGATCTAACAAATCAAAATGCATCATGTTTAGTATCCATCAATGAGAATCAATGGATTTGGCATAAAAAACTTAGACATGCAAGCTAAATAAGCATAACCTCGTAAAGGGTCTTCCAAATCTTATATACAAATCTAATGTTCTTTGTGATGCCTATCAAAAAGGGGAACAAGTAAAAAACTCTTTTGATTCAAAAAAATATTGTTTCCACTCTAGACCCCTTGAACTTTTACATTTTGATTTGTTTGGACCTACTAGAACAGCATCGCTTAGTGGAAAACGATATGGACTATTTGTAGTAGATGACTATACTAGATGGACATGGGTTATGTTCCTAAAACATAAAGATGGGTCTTTCAAAGTCTTTTGTATATTCTGTAAAAGAATTCAAAACCAAAAAGATGTTTGCATAGCCTCAATCAAAAGTGATCATGGAGGAGAGTTTGAAAATCAAAGTTTTCAAGGGTCTTGTGAGGAGAATGAAATTCTCCACAATTGCTTTGTACCTCATACACCTCAACAAAATGGTGTGGTAGAGAGAAAGAATAGGTCATTACAAGAAATGACTAGAACCATGCTTAATGATAACTCAACTCCTAAACACTTCCGGGTTGAAGCTGTAAACACATGTTATTTACAAAACAAAATATATATTAGACCTATTTTAAAGAAGACTCCCTATGAATTGTGGAAAGGACGAAAACCCAACATATCATATCTCCATCCTTTTGGGTGTCAATGTTTCATCCTAAACACTAAGGACAATTTTGGAAAATTTGATTCAAATTGTGATGATGGAATATTGTTAGGCTATTCTGAAAGGTCTAAGGCATATAAAGTCTATAACTCTAGAAACTTAACAATTGAAGAAGCCATTCATATTAAGTTCAATGACAGTAAGCCTGATAAAAAACTATTAGAGCTAGATGAATCTTTTGCAGATATGAAGTTGGACGACACCAAGCAACCAACATCTAGAACTTTCTTGGATGATCCAAAAGAAGAGCAAAAAAATCCAACTAGACGACAATGACAAATGAAGGTCTACCATCCAGAAGATCAAAGTCTAGGAAATGTACATGATCATGTCAGAACAAGATCAACCATCAAGGAGCAAGCTCAAAATGCACTACTTTCCCAGATGGAATCAAAGACAGTGGACGAAGCTCTTTTGGATGAAGGTTGGATTAATGCCATGAAGGAAGAGCTAAGTCAATTCGAAAGAAATGACGTGTGGAAGCTAGTTCCTTTATCTAAAGACAAATCTATAATAGGAATAAAATGGGTTTTTCGTAACAAGTTGGACGAGACAAGTAATGTAGTAAGAAACAAAGCTAGACTTATAGCTCAAGGGTATTCTCAGCAAGAAGGTATAGATTTCACTGAAATCTTCGCATCTATAGCTAGACTAAAAGCCATTCACATTTTACTTTCATTTGCTGCTCATAGTAATATGAAGCTCTATCAAATGGATGTAAAAAGTGTGTTTCTTAATGGCATGATAAATGAAGAAGTTTATGTGAAACAACCTCTTGGTTTTGAGTGTGATACTTTTCCTAAGCATGTTTTCAAACTCAAAAAGGCTTTATATGAACTCAAACAAGCACCTAAAGCTTGGTTTGAAAAATTAAGTTCTTTCCTTTGAGAAAATAGTTTTACTAGAGGAAAAGTAGATACCACTCTGTTTTGCAAAAACGTACATTCACACTTTATTATTGTGCAAATATATGTAGACGATATCATATTTGGTGCTACTAACAAAGCCCTATGTAAGGATTTTTCTAAGCTTATGATGACAGAATTTGAGATGAGCATGATGGGAGAATTAAAATTCTTTCTGGGATTGCAAATAAAACAAACAAGCAATGGCATATACATACATCAAATGAAGTATGCAAAAGAGCTACTCAAGAAGTACAAGATGAATGATGCCAAAGAAATGAGCACACTAATGCATCCTGTAACACCCTAAGGGATATTATCGTAACTAGGTCTAGATTTCTAAGAATGAAAAAAAAAACAAACTTAAAAATGTAGAAACAACATGCAAATTCTACTCATAAATATAATTAGATATTATATATGAACAATACAATGAGAAAAATACACGCCTAATACAACTCATCTATCACTCGAAAGCGTCAAATAAAACATAAAGAGGAATACAAGAAAACAATATAAACTAGACTACATCTTCTTGCATGTGACTCCAAGCTCCACTTGTATATGTCTTCACTTGTATCCTGAAAAAAAAAGGAAAACTTAAAGGAGTGAGACATAATGTCTCAATGAGTGCTTTAAGGGTTCTACAGCTAGGTTAGACTCTTCTACTCGGACAACCTTCATTACTTATCTCTCATGGCTTTAGCCTCACTAGGCCTCTCATAATTATCCATACCTATGGTCGGATCTACACCTTTCAATAATCAGTGTTTCCTGTTAACTCCTCTCTCATTCTCACAATTGTTATACAATCTTACTATCTCATTCTTAACCTAAGTTATATTTTCTTACCCAAAACCCTCTCTAGTATTTAAACCCTTCATGTTTAGATTTTACTCTTCTTCCTTTTGATATTTAAGGTTATTCTCTAGGGGTCAAGTCTAAGGTCATAGAGGTTCTAAAATACTTTTGACACTCCCTTAACACTCACCTTAATACCCTCATTTTGTTCTCTCTTACTTGTCTTATACCTTTCTATTACGCTATGTGAGGATTCACTCTTTTTCTATTTCATTCACAATTATTATTATCTAACTAGAACCCTCACACCACTATCTTAGGGCCTTGCCTATCACTTATCCTTGAGGTAGCAAACACAATTCTAATTACAAACATATATTTATTTCACATCTTTTGCCTAGTAACTAGACATACGCATCGTTTTGTTTCATCAAACAAGCATAGCATACATGCATAACATGAGCACATATACATAATCTTGACATTTTATCACAATTACATTTTCATACATGTACACATTACATCAATCGCTTATAAACAAGGTCACATAGACTTCACACAATTACAACGTAGCATAGTTTAACATATCACACCATAACAAGATGCATATGCATGCTATGTTCCTAAATCACTACTCATGCACATGTGGTACCAACCTAAACTTTTCGGAAAGTAGACTAGGAGTAAATCCACGACCATAAGAAGCGTCATCGGTACCGATGCCTTTGGCTCTCGCACCTTCAACTAGTATGATATTCCCCGGCGACTAGTCAAGATTACCCAGTTTTGCCAGTATGCCCCGGCTACATGGGATCAGCATGGACCATTGGAGTTTTCCCAACCGGATAACCCCTAAGGCTAGGGTTAGACAACTCATCATGGCCTCCACCAGCCGGATTCCTACATACTTTCCTCATTACATAACTCAAATGTTATGATGCATGGTCACATATAATGCTTACAACTTTTCATAGGCTTTTATCATGAAAAACTAACATAAGTTCATATCACACTCAGTTTTCTCAAGGTAAATAACAATCACAAGTATAAACTTAACGAGGCATAAGAAAAGAAGCAATAATGAATTAACAACTGCAAAAAGGAGTTCATAGACACAAAAAATGGAATAATGAAGATCGTATCCGCTCGGCAGGACAAGAGGTCTGCCCGGCGATCACGTCAACAGCGAACCCGCCCGGAGGTTATTGAACCTCACCCAGCGAGTCCGCGTCAGGACCCAACCCGCCCAGCGGGTGTTGCACCCCACCTAGCAAGTCCGCGCACCCAGTGTCAACATAGATTCAGTTTTTGAAGAAAAGTTGCCCAAAGACTATCTAATCTATAAACTCCTTACTCCCTCACAATCCCTTCAAAACCCATCAAATCCCTAAACTTAGGCATAAGGAAGGGGGAAAAGTAAATAGATGAACAAGAACAACATAAAGGACAAGGAAGAACACGAGAGAAAGCACTCACTTTTAGGAATACGCAAAGCTAAGTTCTAAGGCTTGGGTTCTCCAGTTTCTATTCCTTCTCTTTCTCTTTTTCTTCCCTTTTCTCCTCATTCTTTCTAACTTCTTTCTTCTTCTATTTTGTGACGACTAAACCTAACCCTCCTTCTCTATTCTCTTCTTATAACATGTGGGTGGGTATGTAGCTTAGTGGGCTTTAGTCCCTTATTGGGCCTTAGATACTCTTTTGGGTTCTATGATAACATTTTTACTAATTTCTAACACTAAGGTGTCGATAAAAATAATGCTAATAATAACAATAATAATAATATAATAACAACACCATAATAATAATAATAATGATATGGTAAGTGATTTAATAACAATAACTCTTCAGACGTCTTTTGTCTAATAACATATAAGAAGGGTCCTACTAAGAGCTACCTCGTAATTTATTTCTAGTACCTGAAATTTGGGGTGTTACACATCCATCTTCAATACTTGGACTGGACGACACATCTACAAAGGTAGACGAAACTACATATAGAGGTCTGATTGGATCTTTACTATATCTTACAGCATCTAGACCAGATATCATGTTCAGTATATGTCTTTGTGCTCATTTTCAATCTGATCCTAGATAAATTCATCTTACAGCAATTAAAAGAACATTTAGATACTTAAAAGGAGCCACTAATCTTGGTCTATGCTTTAAGTCGAATAAAGAGTACAAGTTAGTTGGATTCTGTGATGCTGACTATGCTGGAGACAGAATAGAACGAAAAAGCACTAGTGGAAGATGTCACTTCATTGGTGGAAGTCTTGTTTCTTGGATGAGCAAAGGGCAAGGAACAATTGCTTTATCCACAGCAGAAGTTGAATACATATCAGCAGCATCTTGTTGCTCACAACTTCTATAGATCAAGCATCAATTAAAGGACTACAGTATCTATTAGAGTAAAATTCCTATCCTTTGTGATAATACTGCTACCATAAACTTGTCTAAGAATCTTATATTACATTCTAGAGCAAAGTACATTGAAATTAAACATCACTTTATAAGAGATTATGTTCAGAAAAGGGTTATTGATATTCAGTTTATTAATACTGAAAATCAATTAGCAGACATATTTACAAAACCACTTCCTGAAGATAAAGTCGTTCATATTCGAGATCGTCTTAGTATGAAATTTATAAAGGAATAGATTTTTTTCATGTGCCTTGACCATCCAATGACAAGTAGCGTCCAATGCTATAAAGCATCCATTATCATATCATCGTCCATCCTACATACGTCCATTATTATTATGGTTCATATTCTGTAACGTTTCATATTTATATACATAAATATCTTCGACCGTGCATCATTATGTTTTCATTGAAAATGATTTGAAATAAATGATTTATTCCTGTATGAGTCACAACTCTTCAAAATTCAAATACCGCCAAAACCAAAATCCTTCAATTACTTCCTATCTTGCAAACCAAACCCTCTCACTCTCACTATCTTTGAGATATTGCCCTTACTTTCTCTCTCTCTTTCTCAAACATCCGAAGCTTCCCAAACCCAAACCTTCATCTCATCGACAATGGTGATCGAGAAGACAGACAACACCATGAAAGTCGTGGCCAGTGTAGAAAGCTAGAATGAAGCCATCGTTCTGATTGAAAGCCGTTTTGACATAGACGCCCTTGATGAAATGGGGGTCAAGGTGAAAGAAAACCTCACGCGATGTGGAATCCTGAACTACTTCCACCTGCACGAGATTATATACCCATAGCTCATCAGAAGCTTCTAGAGGAATGCAAAGTTCATCAACAACAGTGTGGTTGGCACTATTCTAGGTGTGAAGGTCACTATCGACCTGAGGAGCATTGCTCAAGCAATTGGATGTGAATGGGTTGGCTTTTGCATCAAGAATGGATGGGAAAGCAACTTTGGGGGTCATGAAAACTGTGGATGCCACCTTGATGGGACCGAAAGCTGAAGGCATTGTGGAATACAACAAGCTGACCAAGGAAGGAAAAGTATTCCAGCTGTTCTTGAACAAGGGAATACTTCACAAAGCTAACTCTAAGGATAGCGTAACCTTCATGCACCTGTTCGCCCTCTTCCATATAATGATTGGACAACAATTCAACCTTCCCCATCTCATCCTTAGCAACATATTCAAGACCATGAAGGGAATAGATGAATTCGACTAGATCACCTATGCATCCTTGCTGAACAGGATTTTCTAGTTGCAACAAGTATATCATGAATTTTTTTCTGACTGGTGGTACACAGGCTAAAATTCGAATGTTGGGTGGTGGTTTGAGGTTTACCTAATTGCCTTTCGGCCTAACAACATTAACCAAATGAAAGTTGGGTTTGTCCTAAAACCTATAGAGAAAGCTACCAAGACTGTGGACGTCAAAGAAGAGCCTGCTAAGGAGGCACCAAAACCTGGAGTGGACCAAGTCCCTCAACAAACTAAACAACTGGACGACAAGGCTCTATTTGTCCATCTAGTAGCGGTTGCAAGACCAGCTACTTCGAAAAGGCAACTATCCAGGGGGAGATCGTCCAGACAATCGTCGGCGTCCAGAGTGACGAGGTCCAAGACCAAATAAGTGCTAGCCCCCATAATTGCTCCTTCTACGGCTGCTCTTCCACCACCAACACTTATAAGTGGTAATGCATTGACCGAAAAGTTATCACAAGTAGCTAAAAGACAAGTTACTATTGTTGATCGATAGGTACTGGCAATTGAGAAGCGAAACGAGATTGTACATGAGCAAGTGAATGTCCTAAGGAGAAGCACAACACGTGTCTATTCAGAAAAAGACGTGTGGGATTTTTTGGATCAGATGAATATCGAAGATGACCACCGAATGCAGTGTTATGATTTCTTGTGCAACAATGAAAGATAAAAGAGTAAACTTTTTGGCATACCCCCCCACATGAGGCTTCCAACATTGATCAAAATAATGACTGATGCTGGCTTTCAGTGAACTAAGAAAACTAAAGTCACTTAGTTGAAGGACACGTGTTTTGTAATGGACCCATATATTATTATAATTGTATATTTTGAAGTGTTCATTGTATGACAATTCTTGGAAATGGGGAGATTTGTATGTTATGTGTCGCATCTATTTGAACTGTTAAATATGTTGTACAACAACTTGATTTTTGGTTATACATATGCTATGCTCATATTATGACAATGAACATTTATGCCTTTTCAATGTATGTTATTTTGTTCTATGATGTGTGTGATGTTGGAAAATTTGACCCTATGTTGTGTTTGAAAATAAGGTCATTACTGATTTTATATAACTAACACTATTTAGTATTTTGCCAATTATTTTTTGTTTAATGCAACATAATGAAAAAAACATGTTCATCTAAGGAGAAGAGAACCAGAGATGGAAAAGACAATAAAAAGCAAAAAAAAGCTGAATAGGGAACTTCCCAAAACAATGACCTTTTACCACAGATGTTGGATTACAGTCATTATTTCGGCAAAAAGGACTAGGGACTTACATATCTTGATGAATTTCAAGCAAGAGATGTTATACAGGCAAAGATCATGGATTTTGAATACTTCAAGAACAGCGAGCTTCAATTTCCAAAGTTACTTTCAGGACAAGGCGTTGAAGATTTTGTGTCCATAATTGGTACGGTTCACCCTAACTTGACAAAAGTATTTTATGCTAACTTAACACTTTTGGATAATGGTGACCTCTGTTCAGAGGTAATGAAAATTAAGATCCGAGTCAGGCCACGTGATTGGTTAGGTTTAGCTAACTTGAAATACGAAGGTCATAAGTTTCAGGTGTCAAACATAAAAGACTGGGTTGATTTCGATCGCTCTCAAGCATTGGCTACGATAATTAGACCTGGATTGGAGCCACGTTTGTTTAGAAATGCAGGTAGTTTAGCAGTTGAGGATAGATTACTGCATTATGTGTACACACATATTTTAATCCCATATGGAAGCAATTATACATCCATTCAACATGAAGGTATTTTCATACTTTGGGACATGAAACAACACATTCAAATTAATTAGTCATACTACATATGTCAACACATGATAAAGTGCACAGAGAAACAGAATGCCTCTTCCATATGGTATACTAATAACAAAAATATTGCAACATCATAATGTATGGCTTGGATTGGAGGCTGAGATTCGGCCCGATTTACATGCTGAAATGGGAGTTCATTAGCCACAGGCGGAACAATAGGATGAAGGTGACTCTGAAAATGGGCATGAACCCAATGCAATGGCTTCTTAACCAGGTCAAGTTGCCTGTGATAATGATATGTTGCATCGAATATTTACTGGCATTGAAAGTTTACAAGGCGACTTGGATAATTTAGCCATTACAGTCCGTGAGGGATTTCAAAGGGTAGATCACAGATTTGATGATTTTGAGGCACGGTTTGAAGCACTTATGCGTCACCACCACCATGGTCCATCTCAGTAGGAAAAAAAATATGTTATTTGTTCATTTCTGTCTATCGTATATATTTTACTACATCATATTTTTGTAATTATATAATACATTTGTGTCATTGTTGATGTACTAAACACTAATATTTTGAAGAATTAGTAAACTTGAATTTTAAAGCCAGTAGTTGATATAATTATTGTGTTAATTTCTATATGGGTATTATAGGATATATTTACTTCATATTTTTCATTTATATAATATAAAGACTTTTTTTTTAGATTTACAAATATATAGATTTTAATATTATAATTTTTGACCACACTCATTCGTATTCGAAATTTGGAAGCCAAAATCGATTTACAATCACATGTAAATCGATTTTTGCTTATCATGCATTGTAGAACACGTTCCAGTACATGGCCAAATTGATTTTGGCCTTCATGAAACCAATTTTCAATAAGCCCGTCATATGCTTACAATTGCTTAAATCGATTCACATTTAACAAGAATCGATTTTATGTTGTTATTCAAGAATCTGTGCTCTCTGACAGGCAAATTAATCGATTCTACTTAAAACGAAATCGATTTTTATTACGGTTTCAAATTAATGTGCTCTCTGTGGCTTATGTTAATCGATTTTCATCACTATAAAATTGATTTTTAAAAAAATAACTACGTTAACTTGTAGGGGTATAATAGTAATAATGTTATTTCATTTCTTTTCTTTTCTATCAAACCAAACAACCTTAACCCCTTATTTCTACTCTATTTCTCCTAAGCCAAACAATCTTAATTTCTACTATATTTCTCTTCTCTTCTTTTCTCACCTCTTCCCTTCTTTTCTTTTCCTTTCTCTGCCCGTTACCAAACACAGCGTATGTGTACTTTCTTTATGTACCTTTTGAAAATCTTTCATCAAAATTTGGTTCATGTACTTGATATTCACTGCAGTTGGTCAGAAATTTTCAATATCTGTATGTGGTTTTCAGTCTTTGCTTACAGCTTTATCTAATTATATTTTTTATTAAAGTTTAATAGTCATGTATTGTTAATGTAAAAAGTTTTACACTATCAACCAATTAGAATTCACCATTGGTATAACTTTTAACGCTATTATTGTAAAAGTAAACAAATTTACTATACATAATAGTTTGTGATTGGATGACAGTGTAAAATAGCTTTACACTGTCAATATACGACCTTTTTTGTCCTTTTTATTATTTAGATAATTTATTATTTATGTGGTTTTTAGAATAGGTTTTGTGTAGACAAATCACGTTGATTGATATGCCATCAATATGTTACAATTGAGACTATGGTGGTAATATTATTGAAGATTTTAATAGTGTAAAATGTAAAAAAATAAATTGGATAAGAACAAATAGTTGAACAATTTAAATTACAACTCATATAAGTTTTTTATCATACAAAATGGATGTTATATATTTTTGTTTATAGTCTTCACGGAGATACATTCGGCTCACATATTACGTTTACTTTGCTATGTGTTACACTAAGTAACTTCTTTTTTCATATATTTTCATTTTCTATATTAAAATCAGGAAAATTAGTTGGATTTAGTACTATATATGATGTACTGTCGTTCGGTGTACTTTTGGCGTCTACTTTTAGAATTGTTTGACAATATTTGGTTGATGACTTGATGTACAGGGAAATTCAGTGCAATTGTTCAGAAACTTTTTTTTTTATAACACAATTGTTCAGAAACTTTAAATATATATTTGATTTACAGATTTTGTACGTGTTGACCACTGTTTATAATTTTATTATTAATTATTATATTGTTTTTTTATAATTATATTTTTAATTTTCACTTAAATTTTGTTTAAAGTAATGAAACAATGAATTACATTTTTATATCATTTCCATGACCTTTAATTTTTATTTTTATTTTTATTAATATGTATTAGGATCCAGTTGAAATTGATTATTTGCCACTCATTTATTCTTTATTTGGGATGGAATTATTGTTTTGGTTCATGAACAACCATGGTATATTCTGCACATTGTTGGTTGTTTTGATGTAAAAGAATATGTCATGATGGTGAAATCAAGAGAATGTTTTGTGTTTAAAACTATAAGTCTATTGATGATGAGGTCAATTATGTTATATTAATTTTGTTTTGATCTATGAAAATATAATCTTTTTTGTTGTAGTTATCTTATACATAATTTTTATTCTTAGTTGACAGCAAGAAAATTTGAGAACTGTAGCCAAATATAGGATGAAATTCTATTGGGCTCATCAAGTTCTTGCAAGTCTTTTGCTATTGGTAAAGCTAAAAGTCAAGACAAAGTATGACGAGATTTATAATGCTGATGAGTTGTTACATTCTGAATTCATACTTTGTAGATATTGAAAAATGTAATAGGTTCTAATTATGTAATGCTCTTTATTTTTAAACAAATTGTCATGTATTGATATTTAATTTGGACAACAATATGTAGTCTAATATTTATTATGTTGTTTTAAATTTTGTTATTATCTATGAATTATGCAGTAAGTTTATATTATAATATTTGTTTATTATATATTGTTTTCGTAAGTTTTTTAACAATTTATTAATATTCATGCTATTTTTAATTGATCCATACTAAATTTTATACTCGCATTCTTTCTTTGTATAGGATGATTATAGTGATTTCTAATGAATAATTAATATTATTTTCTAAATGTCTTATTTGATCATGTCTGCTATAGTCAGTCGTCAATTTGATTACTTACATATCTAATGCTTATTCGTTGTATTTTTTATATTCTGAGAGTTAGCTTCTCAACTTAAGGAAAGTTACACACTTTGCCTATTATTTTAATTACTTTTATTTATCCATTGTAATGAATTTTTTTCAGAAATAATCATTAGTGTCTCCACAATGTCATTTTTTAAAAATAAAAACAATTCGATTTACAAGATTTGTTTTTATAATCTAATATACATTGAGAGTAGTAATTATTAAAATTGATTTAGATATATATGATTCTCCAAAATTTAATACAATTTGTTTCATTTATACTAATGATTAAGATTGATATTACAAGAATAGAGTATACTAATATTTGAACCAAATTGATTTTATAAACTTTGTTTTGGTTAAAAATATTATTGTTATAATATACTTTAATATTAATTATGTTGATCCAAATAATTAATAATGACAATATTAAAACCTTTTAATGTATAAAAAACTAATACATATGTATGTATCCGTGCTTATCTGCAGCTTATTCACTATTAATATGATATTGATAAATGTTATTTCTTAAATGATTAAAGATAGAAAAATTGAAGAAAGTATATTAAAGATACCGTGCAATGCACGGATAACTAACTAGTACCATTACCAAGAAAAGACTGGATGTAGCCAGGATTTTCATTCAAACTACGTATTGGAAAACTATGAACGAAGTTATTATAATTCAGATTAATGGTGTTATCTTTGTTATTCGATTAGTGGAGGGATTATTCTCAAATCCATTGCGAGGAGCGTGCGATTGTAGAGGTCAACAATTGTGACCAAGTTTGTTCTGATTCTGACTATGGCTGTTCTTGTTATGGTATATCCAATATGCCCTTGCAAGTGGCAGATGACTTTCAAAATTGTGAAAGTGAAATGCTGAATTGAACGAGAATGAAGGGAGCAGTAATTGGCTGGATGTAAGTCAAAAAAGAATAATCGATATGACCGAAATTGAAGGAAATGAGTCTAGATCTTCTCCATTTCTTTATCTCTTCATTTCTTTTATTATTATGATTTTAGAAAAATAAATGAAATGAAAAATATATCGTATAATGGAGAGTATCATTGATTTTCCTAAAACTATAGTAGTGAAAAAATAAAAAAAATAAAAATGGAGAGGATCTTCCGAAATTTGAAGCCAGCACAAAAAGTCTCCCAAATCAAGTTCAGGGTCACAATTAGATTAAATTTGGAAGGTTACGTGGAATATGTCCCATAATAATACCGTGGGTCCACTTGCACTTTTTGAGGGGAATGATCCGGAATTCCGGATGATATAAGGGGGATATTAGCCACAAATTGGTGAAGATTCGGTGAATTGCATTGTTAGGGATGGGATGATTCATTCTAATTACCAAATTGTACATGCTTGTAATTTTAATCAACCAATTCAAAATCACATGGTGAGAATGTTATTTTTTATAGTAATATACAAGGAAAAGCCATGAATGTGGTGAGTGAACAACGTATTGAATTACCCCAATATTCCAATTAATGGAGGTAACGAGGAAATTGAAGTACATGGGAATAATACTATCTAGGCTTGATATCTGTGTGATCCACGGATATAAATAGGTTTAATTATTAATTTGGTTTTTAATTAATTTATTTTATTTAATTAGATTTCTCTATTATTAAAAGGTTCAATTAGATCTCATAATTTTAAAATGTTCAATTAGATCCCATAATTTCAAAAACATTCCAATTTTATCCTTTTCGTCCAAAACGATGTCGTTTTTTATTTTTATTTTCACTACATTTTGCATGCAGTTTAGTATGAAAATAGACAAAAAATGACATCGTTTGGATAAAAAGAGTAACATTTGAGCGTTTTTGAAACTATGGGATCTAATTAAACATTTTTGAAAATTTTAGGACCTAATTGAAACTTTTAATAATAGAGGGATCCAATGAATAAAATAAATAAATAAAGGTATCAAATTAATAATTAAACTGACATAAATATTGGTATACTTTTTACATTATAAATATTGATCAACAATTTTTATTATATTAATATTTTTATAGATATCTTAAATATGTTATGATAATATACTATTATTAAGAGATAATTATTTTTTATTTTAGATTATCTAAATTTTAAGATTATTTAATCTTAATTTGATTTTAATTTTGAAATTTTAATTTTCACATATTATTATATAATAAAGTTGATGTTATTTGATTAAATAATTTATTTTTATATTTTTCGTCAATATAAAAAATATATATCTTTAAATAATATTTTTAAATTTTTTATTTTATAATGTTAGTTATTTTTATTATTATTATAATAACAAGTTATTATTATGTTTGATCTTTTTATTATGTTATTTTCTATTTTATAATATTATTTTTCTACTATGTTTTAAACTATTATATTATTAGTGTAGTAATATTTTTTATTATTTATTTAAGATATAGGATTAGTTTACTATTATCTTTATTAATTATTTTATTCTTATAATAATTATGTAGGGTGGGGATCAAGTTACTCCGAGAATAATTTTCGATGGGAGTTACTTCACCTAATAACTCGTGATATATATTAAATTTCAAAGATCCAATTGTTGAATTGAAAGATTTTATTGAGTAGATCAAGCCTACAAATTTTTTTATAAAGTTTGAAAATTATTTGATACTTCATCAAATAATTCAAATTAACTTATATATATTTTTCTAAATTATAAGCAAATGTTGACTATAAGATTAACTAGTTAGAGATGTTTGATTTACCTAAAATTTGGTGTGCGTGATCGTTGATATAATATTAACAAATTCAATGGTTTGGATCGTTGAAATATAATATATATATCACGAGGTATTGAGTAGAGTAACTTTACCAAGAATTACTCTTAGAGTAACTTGATTCCCACCCATTATTTATATTTATAATAATAATTATTTTATTGTTTGTAATAACTATTTATAATAATTGTTTTACAATAATTATTATTTTAATCTTATAATAAAATTTATTGACAGTATTAATTAAGACCAAACTTATATAATTTAAAAATACTGTTCGTAATAACTATTAAGAATATACTACCCAATATTTATTGATAGTAATTTAAAAATATGTTTTCAAATATTGTTCGTAATAATATTTATGATGGTATTAAGACCAAACATATATAGCATTCTGATCAATATATTACCAACTTTTTAAATAATATTATTAAATATTTGATTATATAACAAAATACACAAATGATTTACTTGCACTGTAGCTTAATGTGACCAAATGTTACAGCATAAAAGTGCATCAGATTTAATATAACTACAACTGTAGATAAAATTATTTACAATAATTATTATTTAATCTTATAATAATATTTAGTAATAGTATTAAGACCAAACTTAAATAATTTAAAATATTGTTTTAAATAAATATTAATTAATAGACTACCAAATATTTATTGATAATAAAAAAAATATTTTCAAATTCTCGTAATGTTCATAATAGTACTTATTGATACCATTAAGACCAAACGTATATAACATTCTAATCAATACCAACATTTTTAAAATATTATAAAATATTTGATTATATAAACAAGTGGTGAACTTTGCACTGTAGTTTGATGTAATTAAATGCTATAGTGCGAAAGTGCACCAGATGTAGCTTTGTTTGGTAGAGTGGAGAGAATAGATAGGAAAGAAATAAGTAAGAAATAAGTTAAGAGGTTAGAAATAGATAAGAAATAATTTGAAATTTTATGTTGTTCGGTAAGAGGAAATAAATAAGAAATAAGAGAGATAGAGAGGTAAATGAAAGTAAGTGAGAAATAGAATGGAAATAAGTAGTGAGACCCAATGGAATCTATCAAAAATTTAAAATTTCTCACTTATTTTTACTCAACTAAACCACCTAAATTTTTAAAAATTTAAAAATTTCTTCTCTCCACTCAACCAAACAAAGCATTAATATAACTATAGATGAGAGGGGCGACGTCAAAGCAATGGGAAATCAAAAGATTGGTAATGAAGACTTATTAGTGCTAAACAATGTAATAGTAGAAGAAGACAATAAATTTCCTTAAACATGAATGTCTTTTGAGGAGGTAATAATTCCTCAATTTCAAAATTATAATGTTTAAGGTCATTGCACAATGCACACAGACTAAGGAGTATTTAATAAGTATAAAATATTGATGCATTTAGTTTCAAATAATCTTATTTAATTTAAGATATAAATTGTTTGTTGTTTATTGAAGTGCTTTTTAAATAGGTTGCAAGTGTAGTATTCTTCGTAAAGATCAAATCTAGTTATTTTAAATAGGGGTATATGTGAAAAAAATAATTAATAAGACTTAAAATTTATAAAAAAATCAATAGTTTGGAATTAAAAAAAAGACTAAATGATTAACAGTTTTGGAATGGGAGAGAATAGTTAACAATATAAGGTCGAATGGGAGGAAAGCTAGTCCAAATAAATAAAAGAGGATAAGACAGCCTGTTAGAGTTAAAAAGGTTGTCTAAGAAATGCAAAATCAAGATAACCTATATACCCTTTCAATTTTAGATGGTGATATTCATAAAAAAATTGGATGATAATTACTTAGATTATAAAGGAGGTTTGGAAGAAAAAAAATTGGTATGATGAACAAGGAAAATGAGGCTAAAATTATAGGACACTTAGAGGAATCAGAGTGTAAACATAGACAAGAGGTAGGTAGAGTAAAGAAGGGCAGGGATGGAGATAGGAGGATTTAGACCAGTTCATTATGAAATTGATCACTTTTAATATCAGAGTCTAGGAAGAAGGTGAAGAAGTGGCTGGTGAGGCAACTAATAAAAAAGCATAAACCAAATAGGTTATATAGGAAACTAAAATGGAAGAGGTGGATAAGAGGCTTTGTGTTATGTTGTGGGATGATGATGATGTTCAAATGAGTTTTCAATCCATCAAATGGAAGATCAAGAAGAGTAGTTATTATATGGAGTAAGTCAGTTTTTGAACTAGTAGGTCGATCTGGTGGAAATAATTCTGTAGGGGTTGAGGGGTGGTGGGGACAAAAAAGACATAAAGCTACAATGATGAATGTGCATGCTCCTTGCGATTTGAGGAGAGTAGAAAAAGTTGTGGAGGAGATCATCAGTCAAATGGAGGTGAGAGAAAGAGATAGTAGTTTGTGACAGAAGATTTTAACTCTGGCTATTAAATCAACTTGTGAAGTGTTGACTGATGGTAGAATTGAGGAGATGCAGGATTTTTAATGACTTCATAGGGGAGGCGACTTTGGCAAATTTACCATTTAATGGAAGAAATATACATGTTATAAATCAGATGGCACAACTATGGGTAGGTTGGAAAAATGTTTGTTGTTTGACAAATGGCTAAGCATATGGAGAAAATTGTCTTTGTGGGATGTTTGAAGAAGAGTGTCAGATCATAGTGCAAAATATTCTAAAGGAAATTGAAGTAAATTGGGGACCAAAACCTTTTTGCATTCTAAATTATTGGAAAGAGGTATCGAGTTATATGGAGTTTGTAGAAAATAGTGGGGAGATCTGAAAGTTAAAGGCAAAAGGACATATGTGTTGAAGGATAGTTGAAGATTATAAAAAATAAGTTGAAAGATTGGAATCAATAGTAATGTGGCAACATTGATCAGAAGAGCATAGAAGTAAAAGAAAGAGAGGGGCAAAAAAAAAGCTAGAACAACTTAATGTACAAAGGGAAAGTCAAGATTTGAATTATGAGAAAGTGCTAAAACGCATGGAATGCATGACACAAATTAAAAATTTTCAAGAATGAAGTGTATTATTGTGACAAAAATCTAGGTTTGAATGGTTACAAGAGGGGGATTCTAACTCAGTGTTTTCATGGCTATGCCGTCAAAAAGAGAACGAGGAATGATATGTTGTGCCTAAATATGAATGGTACGTATATTGAAGGAGTCTTGCCTTTGAAAACAATTAAACAACATTCCCTACGTTACTTTGAAAACAAAGACTAGGCCAAATGCTGTTAGGACATATAAGTGTAATCAAATTAGTAGTACAACAAATTTGGATTTGATTAAACCTTTTACAAAGGATGAGATAAAAGTTGTAGTTTGGGATTGTGAGTGTTCTAAGACCCTAAACCAAATGAAATTAATTTCATCTTTTATTAAAGATTTGTGGGAGAAGATTAACTTTGATTTTATGGCTTTTGTGGAGGAATTTCACTCTAATGCGTGGTAAGGTAGTAAGAGGATCAAATGACTCTTTTATTATGATGGTGCCTAAAAAAGACAACCCAGTGATAGTATAGGGATATAGACCTGCATCTCTGATTGGGTGCATGTATGAAGTATTGTATAACTGCTAGCTAATAGGTTGAGAAGGGTCCGCATTCAGTCATTTCAATCAATTGATATACTTTTATTAAAGAGGTAGATTTTGGATGAAGTTCTCATTGCAATGAACTAGTGGATGATGCTAAAGGAAAGAAGAAAGAGGTTATATGTTTTAAAGTTGATCTTGAGAAAGCATACAATTTAGTGAATTGAGAATATCTTGACTTCATCATGGCTCGAATGGATTTCCTTATAAGTTAAGGTAAGGATAAGAGAATGTATATCCACAACAAATGAGTTTGGGTTGGATTTGTTTTAAGATTAGGTCAAAATCTCAACCAAACCAAACCCGCGGTGGGTTGTAAGTTGGGTTGAACATAATTTTTTTTTAAAAAGAAAGAAAGAAAAGAAAGCTATAAAAAATGGACAACTTATAATCTAAACATAATGTCAATATAACAAGAATATATTTCACTAAATTGTCTTAGTACAAATTCTTTTGAGAAATTATCATTATGAGTTAAATAAATGTAAAGTAAAGAAACAAAATAACATGAAATCCATAATATTTCATAAATGTTATGTCCAATAAAACAATATTTAACTAAACAATATCAAACATCTAAAAAAACACTAAGCTGGTAGGTCAACCCACCCCACCCCACCCCTTAACCCATTAGGTTGGCGAGTTATGTGGGTTAAACGACTGAACTGTTGTTGGTAGGTTAAGTGGGTTCACCTACCGGCCGGTTTGTATACCCTAAGAGCTATTACCGTAACAAGTCTAGATTTCTAAGAAAAAAAAAAGACTTAAAAACATAAAAACAATATGTGGAAGCTACTCTAAATATAATTATATTTATAAGAATAATACAATAAAATACCATGCATACCATACACTTCATCTATCACTCGAAGGTGTCGTACAAACATAAAGAGGAATACAGAAAACAATGTGAACTAGACTACGTCTTTTTGCACGTGACTCCAAACTCCATCAGCACATGTCTTCACCTGTAGCCTGAAAAGGGGAAACTTAAAGAAATGAAACATAAGTCTAAGTGAGTGCTCTAAGGACTCTATAGCTAGGTCAGACTCTTTTACTCGGACCTTCATCACTTATCTCTCATGGCTTTAGCATAACTAGGTCTCTCATAATTCTCTATACCTATGGTCGGGTCTACACCTTTCAACAATAAATACTTCTGTTAACTCTTCTTTCATTCTCACAATTGTTATACAAGCTTACTATCTCAACCTACGAACTCATCCTCATTACTTATATTTTCTTACCCAAAACCCTCTCTAGTATTTAAACCCTTTATGTTTAGATTTTACTTTTCTTCCTTTTGATATTTAAGTCGTTCTCTAGGGATCAAGTCTAAGGCTACAGGTATTCTAAAATATTCTTGACGCTCCCTTAACACATACCTTAATACTCTCAATTTGTTCCCTCTTACTTGTCTCATACCTCTCATTACGTCGTGTGGGAATTCACCCTTTCTCTATCTTATTCACAACTATTTTACCTAACTAGAACTCTCACAACACTATCATAGGGTCTAGCCTCTCATATACTTAGGGTAGCAAGGACAATCCTAATTACAAACATACATTTATTTTACATCATTCACCTAGTAATTAGACATACACCTCGTTTTCTGTACA
The DNA here is from genome assembly GCA_004329165.1 of Spatholobus suberectus. Taxonomy (NCBI): domain Eukaryota; kingdom Viridiplantae; phylum Streptophyta; class Magnoliopsida; order Fabales; family Fabaceae; genus Spatholobus; species Spatholobus suberectus. The sequence goes on along the minus strand of CM014731.1, from coordinate 16,626,690 downwards.
CCCCCTACTTTTATATATTAAATTATTCTATATGTTTAAAAATTTTTTAAGTCATCAATGTATTTAGAATAATTAATAATAATTTTAGAAATTTTTATAGAATTTATTGAGATAATTTTTGTAAAATAACAAAAATACCCTCTGGTTGACTGTGGGAACCAACCGAGACTTTTGATCTCAAATATTGAAAATTTATATTAAGTATCTCTCATTATAAAAACTTTATTTTGAGAGAAAAGTAGTGAAAAATATAATAATCCTATTTCAATTCTTCCATCATTTTTTTATAATATTTGACAATACAATTCTGAAAAATCAGAAAGGAATTTTGAAATTCTGACTCCCACTATTTTGCTTAAAATTTCAAGAGCTATTTAATCGTGATTTTTAATAATTTTTCTGAGCCGGAGTCAGGAGAAATTAGAAAATGACAATTTTGTCCATATTTCTCAACATTAAGAACTGACATAAGGAAAAGATTCAATTGACATTAAAATGTAAATTTTAGCTTGGAATTATGTCATATATATTAAAATATAATTTGGAAATTTTTGGGAATTTTTTGGAATTTCTGTGTAAAATGACCAAAATGCCCCTGTGTGTCTAATAAGCCAGCCAGTACTGGTTTGACATTCAAAAAGGGTGAAAATGGTAAATTTAGTTTAATTATGGGTAAAATATTTAATTTTATAATTTTATAAAATTTTTGGTATTTATTGAATTAAAATGGATTTTCTATGAATTTTCTAGCTTAAAAATACAAAATAAATACATATAACTTGAAATAAATTAATAAAAATTAAAATTATTATTAGAAATTTATTTTTGATGAAAAATAATGTATTTGTCCAGTTTTTCATTAAAATTCATTATTTTGATATTAAAAGCTAATTTTTCAAGTTTAGGCGTTTTTATTGACACCGGTTAATTCACCTACAGATAAAATTTGACACATGGAGGCTTGGGACAGCTGGTGGAGCACGTCCCCAACCTTAAAGTAGGTGATTCACCACCTATTTGGGGTATATGTCCCTAAAATTAATTAAAAATAAGTTTTATTGCATCATTGCTTACATCATCCAAGGGACACCTAACCCCCTTCTTCCCCTCTATAAATACCCATGGTCTTGGACCATTTTCAGCACATCCCTCTCTCTCAAACTACCAAATTCTTAGAGAGCTTCTCTCTCTCTAGAAAAAAAATTTCTTTTATTTTGTTTTTATGTTAAAATTTTACTAGTTTTCCAACAACCAGTAAAGTTCTCTTTTTAGGAGCTCTGCATCAACAATTTCATCCTCTCCATTAATTATCTTAGAGGTAATGGGGGAGTGGGGTTGGTTCTAAATTACTGTCATTGCATGTTGGTAGAAAGGGTTTTCTCCTAAACCCGTTTAGGCTTAAATTTTAGTATTGTTATTATTGTTTAAAGTTAAACTTTAATTTTTACTAAGTTATTATTCTGCCCAAATTTAAATTATTAAATCATGATTATTAAATTGTTACTCTACTCAAATTTAAATTATTAAATTTTACTTGTTAAGCTGTTACTCTGTTCAATTTTAGAAAATAAAAATACATTTACTAAGTTGTTACTCTACTCAAATTTAGAAAATCAAAATGCATTTATTTAGTTGTTATTCTGCCAAAATTTTAGTAATTATACTATATTGTTATATCATTATTCTGTTAAAATTTTGGTATAGTGCAATTTCTGCAAAATAAGGCAGAAATGTTGATTATACTGGTGCTCAAATTAAATAAGACCAGGGAAACCTCTGTTTGAGAAATTAGGAAGTGATAAATTAGTGAGTAATGTAAAGCAAGTGACATGCAGTGGCATGGCACCCTGCTAGGGAAGCCATAGTTTGGTACGCTGAGGAATGAAAGGCAGGGACCCACTTGCGGAGGTTTTAGGGGTAGGTATCGAGTGGTGAAAGTCCCAATGGCTAGGGTAGCGCCCTTGAGCCAGGATATTCGCCTGACCAAACTCGATAACCTCGACAACTACTCAGTATTTCCTAGATTGGTTTGAGAGTATACCTCTATGAATGGATATCCTAAATTGTTATTTTATTCCTCAATGATGACGAGGACTGTACCATGTGATGGTGTTGAGAGAGGTATATGTACTCCCAGTCACTTCCCAGGTTCTGTTGAGAACTATTACCCACTAATGGGAAGTATGGATCCATACCTAGTCAAGGGTAGTCGGATACAACTTAGAATGAACCTTAGGATCTCTTGTGTTGTTAGTTATGTTTTATCTTTGTTTTATGGTAGATTTCCTACTGTACATGTAAAAGTGATTTTAGAACAAAACACCTCACTCCATTATTTTCTTTTGTGTATAATTGGTCGTGATTATTGAAGATGACATTAACGCTCCGTGATGTTGAGTACAAGATAGAGAACATCTCAACGGAGGAGGACCTGAAGACCTATAGTTTTCTTCTTATATAAGGGATAGGGTAGATAAATATTGCTCTGTATAGGATTTTTTTGATGTATATAGTGGGCTAGGTAGTATATCTTTCGATGTACAGTTTTATGATATATATATGTATATATCTTTCATCTTTACTACCATTTCCAAATTATGATAAGTTTGGAATTTTTTAAAAATGAAAAAAAAAATTACACACATTTTCATTTACTTAAACTTAATAACTAAATTAATATGAATGGGTGTTACAGTTTCATCAAACAAGAATAATATACATGCATAATATGATCACATATACATAATCTTGACACTTTATCACAAGACACAATTACATTTTCACACATGTACATATTACATCAATCGCTCATGAACAAGGTCACACAGACTTCACATAGTTACGACGTAGCACACTTCAATATCACACTACAATAGGATGCACATGCATGTTATGTTCCTAAATACTACTCATGCACATGTGGTACCAACTTAAACTTGTCGGAAAGTAGATTAGGAGTAAATGCACGACTATAAGAAACGTCATCAGTACCAATGCCTTCGGCTTTCGCACCCTCAACTAGTATGATATTCCCCGGTGATTAGTCAAGGTTACTTAGTTTTGCCATACACCCCAGCTC